>OY728163.1:1292425070-1293675070 GCA_963277665.1 Viscum album
TCTAGACCATAGTTATTTAAAGTGTAAATTCCTTGTATAAATAAAATTTTGATTCCATAAATTCCTCTTAATAATATTTTTATTAATAAAATATTAGTTTAATTGAGATGAATTTGATTATTTTATTTTTGGACGCAAATAAAACATAAATGTATTTTTTCTAGAAAATAAATACAATTTTATAATAAACTCAATTATTATGAAAATATATATTTTAATAAAATATTATTTTAAAACACTCTCATATAAATTTAAATGATGAAATAATTTTATAAGGGCCTAGGAATTTTTTTATAAGTGTCAGAAAATTGATTGTGCCTTAAAAACTATTATTTTTAAATAATAAGGATTTTTATATTTAAAAGTCAAAATTATCATATTTAGAGAATTATTTTGGAAAAAATAGAAATTATATTTGAAATAATCATGTTTAAATTATTCAAGGTTTCATTTATGAGAATTTTCTAAAATATATAATTTTTATGAATAGTAAAAAATACAGTTTTGGGTTTTCAATATATTTTATTACTTCATAATTATTTCATAATGATATGTAATAATTAGTTAAACACAATCCATGAAATAAAACATGTTATTTTATTAATATTAAGTATTTAATAGATTTTAATAAATTTACAAACCTATAATTGACTTTCGAAAGTCTAAAATGGAAACTTTGACTTTAAAAACATCGCCTTGAGGAAACCACATTTTTTCCATTCCAAAAGAAGTAATAAAAAATGATTTTTTTTCTGGTGGTTTAAATAACATAAAATTTGTCTTAAATATATAAAACCATGGGTAAGAACCATGGGTGATCCAATTTTTTTTCATTTTCCTCAACCTAGATTTTTAAAGCCTCTATTTGGAAATAATTAAACAAATCCTCCACTTTTGCTATAAAACCCCACCCATTTATCCATTTTCATTCATTAAAAATACATCCTATATAAATTTATGGTGTTTTTATTCCCAATTAGTCCCCCTAAAGTTTCTTCAATCCCCCAAGGTTCCATTCTTCAAGATCTAGGAGTAACTCTTCAAGGTAAGGGAATCTCCACTTCTCATTTCCATTCAAGTTCACTTTTCATATGGTATATATTATAATTTCCAAAATAAGTTTTTTCCCACTTTATATTATCCCATTACTATAATAATAGTCTTTTATTAATGTGGTTACCTTTTACCCACTCATTTTACTCTTTTATAAAACCACATTTTATACCCGTCATGCTATAAAATTTATTTCTTGAATTTCTCTCTTTTATATGAGAAATTCTATTTTATTTTTTATTTGAAAACCCAAACCTCTTTTATATTCAATGGATATTTAAATAGATATAAACATGACTAATTGATTCATGTATTTACATACATAAACCCACATTCCCTTCTGTGGGTTAAAATTGACGTAATGATCATGTCTTTAAGAACTTTTGTGTGTCATGATTTTTATAAGAAACTTGTTCTTTATTCTCCATGGATTATTAATGAAATGATTTATTATTATCTATATAGATCACATTAATTAACACATATTAATTTTTCTCCCTGATATAACTCCAATGCATTGGGTAAATAATTTAATATCTATATATGACATGTTTTATGATAACTTGGTGAATAACCTTGGTAATTTTCATTTATTACACCATGGTGATAAACCTTAGTGATATTCTTATGAATGTATCATTTAAAGTTTTTATTCAAATTTCCATTTTATGATTCATGTTATTATTATTATGATATTCCTATTTCTAATGCCTTTTTAGTATCCCTCGTGTTCTTATTGATATGTCTCAAGATCACATGCTAAATGTTTCCCTTTCTTATTCCCTTATTGGGATTCATGCTCACACCTTTCCTTTGATGTATGTCCCAAGGATATGAGATGTATAAAAATTAACTTAGGGTAAACCCATTAAGATATATTTCAAGTTAATTTAGAATAATAATTTATGTTTTCATGTATTGTGTACCTTGTTTCTAAAAAAATAAACTTTAAAAGATCATATATTTATACCATGTAATGAAAAGTTATGTAATAAAAATGTGGGATTACATATATATATCTTGAGAGATCATCATATTTGGTTTCTAATTACTTCCATTATATCAAATAAGTGTTATTTTATTCCTATGGAACCTTCAGTGGTATCAGAGGGATCCATTCTTAAGTTTAATGAAATCTATGATTAAATGAAGATGAAAATAGAAAAATAGAGCAGAATTTTGTTTTCTAGAAATTTATTTTCATAATGTAACATCCCAGCCTGGGTTCCACTTGCTAGTTCTCTGAGCTGATCGTTCACATGACTTCAAGTGTGACTCCCTATATGTTAGAGGCTACCAACTTGTAGTGAGGGTCTATTATAGATTATGGGGATATTATTACTTCTTTTTCATCAGATTAATACACTAGGGGAAATAAATAAATAATAACAACTGAATAACCAAATGATATCATAACCATAAAAATACAAGTATAATAAGATAAAAAAAACTAGAAATACAATATGAAAACTAAACAGTAGATATGTCATGCCAAAATGTGTGTCCAGTGTCAAAATGAAAACTCAAAAGTAAAGACACTGAAAACTCCCAAGTGAGTAATGAACCACATATGGTTCCCTCATCCATGCTCCATCCCCAAATCAGTCATTTAACACAGGTCATTTTCTCTTAACATTTCATGCAACCATAAAATCTATTCATGTACCAATCAGGCAGACCGATTAGGGTGTGATTACAACTTTGTAGGCCACCACCAATAGTGTCTAAAATAATATCTAGTCAATAACCATGTATTAAGTTATATAAATAAATAAACAAAATTCATGAGTAAATAGTTATCACATTGTCAATAATTCTTTATTTACCCACATAAACCCTTAGGCTCCTGAGGACACCCGAACCTCAATACCTATTTCGGCCAACGTCAGAGTCTAAACTATTCGCATGGGATATCATGTCTTATAATTCCACTATTACCATTCTATATCTCATTTAATATCTCATAATTTAATTGTTACCATTATAGATATCAATTTCCATATGAATTCCATTATTACCATTTATCAATTCAATATCTCATATGAATTCAAATGTTACCATTCATCTTCTCAATATCATTCCATTAATTAATTCAATAATTAATTAATCATATCGATCCTATTAATTAATTCATCAATTAATTAATAATCTCAATCCCATTAATTAACTCAATAATTAATAAATCATCTTAATCCCATTAATTAACTCAATAATTAATTAATTATCTCAATCCCATTAATTAACTCAAAAATTAATTAATCATATAAATTCCATTAATTAACTCAATAGTTAATTAATTATCTCAATTTAATTAATTAAACCAATAATTAATTAATCATCTCAATTCCCTTAATTAATTAATCAAAAATTAATTAATCAAAATTTACCCATAATTAATTCATCAATTAATTATTCAATTCATAATCTCATTTTCCTATAATTAATTAATCAATTAATTATTCAAATTCACAATCTCAATATCCTATAGTTACTTCATCAATTAATTATTCAAATTCACAATCTCAATATCCTATAATCAATTCATTAATTAATTATTCAAAGTCTACAATTCCAATAACCCCAATTTCACATTTTTTCCTCAATTAATTAATTCACCAAATTAGTTAACTCAATCAAAAATTCAATTTCTAAACATCTAATATAAATTCTAAAATTACATTCACATAAATGAAATAAAAACTTTGACATTTTAATTATATACCACCTACCTCTAAATTAACAAAGAACACTCTCCAATGGAAAACCCAAATTGATGTAAGACGGTTGAATAAACAATGGAAAAACATATCTAAACCAAAACCTAGGATTAAGATCAACCCCTAAACCCCAATAATAAAAGGTTCCACCACTTTATTAGAAGGAGGAATAGAAGGAAACCAAATCAAAAAGGGATTACCATGTATCAAACACCAATCCACAATGATTAGAGATGAAGAAATCACTCCAAATCTAATGAGAGACACCATAGGGTTAGAGGAAGAGAGTTATATCCAAAAAAATTAAAAATTCAGTCACACAACATGTTTAAAACGAAAGTTCGATGATTTACATGGCGTGTAATTTGATTACATGTCATGTAAATGTTTTTAATGGAATATTATAAAAAACCCATCACCTCGAATTTATTTTATTAAAACCTAAAACAATTAAATGTAATGTAATCCATTTACATGGTGTGTAAATGTTCTGCAATTGATCTTTCAGACCATTATTCTTTTAAATAATCTGATCCTATTTTAAAGTTTCTCATCTCACCCTGAACCTATGAAACACTTAATGAGACATACCTAGAAAAAATATGGGATCTTACAATCTCCCCACCTTATAACAACTCGTCCTTTAGTTGTACTCCCAAGTACCTCTAAGATCCTAAGTAAAATAGATCGGGCCACTAAGCCCTCATATTTTCTTCTCCCTCCCATGTTTCCTCCTGAACATGCCCATATTTCCACAATACTCGAACTATCAATTCAGTCTTTCCCCATAACACTTTCTCCATGTGACCCAACACATGTATCATATTCTCCTCAAATAACACATCTATCTCAAATTAAAAATCATCCATATAGATCACATGAGAAGGGTCGGGGTGATACTGACATAGTTGTGACATATAGAAAACATCATGTATATCATTGTATCTCTATGGAAGATCCAATCAGTACACCACCAGCCTAATTCTATCCACAACATCAAATAGTCCAACAAACCTGGGGGCCAACTTTCCCTATCTTTATATCCTCTGGTGACCCAATCTAGGTGACTCCAGGAGGAATACACGATAACCCTTTGTAAACTCTAGGGGTTTTCAACGTCTATTAGTATTCGACTTATGTATACTCTAAACTATATCTATACGCTTCTGAATCAGTTGAACCTATTGTAATGTCTCTTACATGAGACTTAGTCTCAATAGATCAGACTCTCCTACCTCCATCTAGCATAGAGGTGATTTGCATATCTTACCATAAAGTGTCTCATGTGGCGCCATCTTTATATTTTCTTGATAATTGTTGTAATAGGAAAACTCTACCAGATCTAGGTGATTCTACCAATAACCACTAAATTCAAGAACACATTCTCACAGAATATCCTCAAGTACCTGAATAGTATTCTTTGACTGCCCATATTTTTTTGGATGGAAATATGTACTCAATAAAACATGCATACCAAGCACCTTCTATAAGACCTGCCAGAATTGAAAAGTAAAACATGAATCATGGTCTGAAACAATAGTCTTTGGAACCCTGTGTAGATGAAATATCTTCCAAACATATAATTCTCACAACATATCCACTGAGAAAGCCTCCCATATCGGTAAGAAATGAGCTACCTTTGTCGGTCGATCCACAATCACCCAAATAGTATCATTTTTATAAGTAATACTCAAGAGACCCACCAAAAAATTAATATTCACATCATCCCACTTCCATTTTGGAATAGATAATGACTAAAATAAACCACTAGGTCATTGATTCTCAGCCTTCACTTGTTGATAGGTGTAGCATCGGGTCACGAACCCTGTTATCTATTTTTTCATGCTCAGTCGCCAAAACTATCATCATATATCACAATGCATTTTGGTCACCCCTAGATATACCACCCACTTTTAGGCATGAAATTAATGCATCAACTCCTCTCGCATACTCGTAGGCACAAATACCTGATTCGTGACATATATGATCTCATCCTAATCTATACTCCAATCAAAAGGTGACTCCCCACCTTCAAGGCTTTCCCCCATGGTCAAATATTTTGTATCCTCATAATAACATTCTTTGATCTGTCTCAAAGGTGTATACTCTACTAAAATTGATACCAGATTCATATTATTCTGAATCTTCTAAACCACAATGTGCATCTCAGATAGTAAAGTCATTATCTTCCACTCAACACTTGAATCTTGAACAACTTGATTATAAGTTTTCCTTCACAAATAATCAGTAACAATGTTTCCTTTCCCAGGTGTATATGCCAACTCAAAATCAAATGAATGCATGTACTCAACCCACCTTCGCTACTGAAGATTCAAATATCTCTAGGAAAAGATGTACTTCAAACTCTTGTGATCAGTATACACCTTAAATTTTTCACCCAATAGATAATGTCACCAACACTTCAAAGCATAAACCACCATAGCCAACTTGAGGTCATGTGTAGGGTAGTTCCATTCATGTGGCATCAACTACAGAGACCCATACACCACAACTCGATCTCCCTGCATCAACACTTCTCTAAGAACTATCCTAGAAGAACCACAATACACTATATACTCCTCACCTAGCTCAAGTAGAATCAAGATCATTACTGATGTAAAGCACTTCTTTAGCTACTGGAAAGAATTATCACATGATTTATACAATTCAAACATTATCCCCCTTTTCTTCAAGCCCAAAATTGATACTACTAATCGGGAAAATTTCTTGATGAATATTCGATAAAATCCAACTAATCCCAAAAATATATGGATATCAAAAACATTATTTGGATTCTACAAATATAAAAATGTATTTACCTTCTCTGGGTCCACTAAAACACCTTCCTCCAAGATGATTTAACCCAAGAAGAATACCCAATCAATCCAAAACTATCACTTAGATAGCTTGGTGTGTGGTCGATGCTCTCTTAGTGTACTTAGGATGATGTCCAAATGTTGAGCATTATTTTCATGAGTCTTAGTGTACACTAAGATGTCATAAACAAACATTGACACCAACTGATCTAAGTATGAATGGATGATTCTATTTATTAAGGCCATAAACATTTCTGGTGTGTTCATCAACCCAAATGGTATTACGAAAAACTTATATAGGCCATACCTACTTATGAAATCTGTCCTCAGTATATCACTAGTTAGAAATCTCAACTGATGATACCCTGATCTCAAGTTAATCTTTGAGAAAAAAAATCTCCTTTAATTGGTCAAAAAGATCATTGATATTTGTAATAGGATATTGGTTCCTCACTTTCATCTAGTTTAACTTCTAGTATTCAACACACAATCACAAAATCCCATCAACCTTCTTAGCAAACAACACTAGAGAATCCCATGGCGATGTAATCGGTCAAATAAACCCCTTATCCTCCAACTCCTCTAGTTGATTCTTGATCTCCTGAAGATCTATCAATGCCATTATATATGGTGGAATATAAACTGGCTTAGCCCTCGATATGATCTGAATAATAAATTCCACATCTCTCTCTAGTGGCAATCTTGAGAAATCTTTAGAAAACACATCCTGAAACTAGTCCACCGTAAGTTGAAAGATAACTTGTTTAACACCCCCATCATCTAGAAACAAAATAGATATCTAGGTTTTGAGATCTCCCAATTTCTAAGTTATTGGACCTGCTCGGACTACCTGGATATCCCACTCTCTATGGTGAATATACTTATCACCCTAAGAGACATAAAAGTCACTCTCTTATGATAACAATATATGTGGGTTCGGTATTCTACTAATCATTCCATTCCCATAATTAGGTAAAATACTAACAAGTCTAGGATATAAATATCACATAGAAAATGATACTCTACAACCTTAAGAGAACATCCTTTGCACAATAAGATGTCTCTAGATCATACACCCAGAGATGTGTCTATCGTCAACACCCCGCTCAAAAAACTCCACAGCCATGCTCAAACTGTTAATAAGTTGTGAAGAAATAATGGTATGGAAGGCACCAGTATCAAATAAGGAACTAGATTATATAGAATCTACCAGAATAGTTCCTCTCACCATTGATGTTCCATCCTTTCTATCCACAAATTTAGGCTACATCACATGCAACTATCCCATCCCTCTTCTCTATGATGTATTCTAAATCCCCTGAGTTGCACCACCCTGCTGATACAAGAACACTTTCCTAGAAGTTTCATGTCTAATGCCTCTACCACCATGGATATTAGAACTCCAACTGCCAACCTTATAAGGTATAGAAGATCTTATTCCTACACTTTGATTCTGTCAAGATTCATTATCATTACCCGTCTATCACGAGTTCCTCGATAACTTTTGTAGATGTCCCATATTTATGAAATATAGGCACTCCACTGGTGGTCGAGGATAGTGTCTATGATAGTGGTCTGTCCTAATTCACAGGTGGAAATTCACTAGAGAAAGGTCATGTGTAACTAACTTTTACCCCTAGACACTTTGTTTTCCATTGGTCTGGATAAAGTTCTCATAATGATGCTTCGTGCTCTCAGAAGAAATAAATTTTAATTATCCATTAGAAAACATTTGTCCTACATTGTAATCCTCTTTCAGGTTCCCCTTAGATTTGAGAGCCTGGTTCACCTATTCTGGAAACTTCTGCAGCCTGAAGATGTTCACCTGGGACTTAATTTCACACTTAAGTCCTTCCTAAAATCATTTTTCTGAAGTAAACTTATTTACTACCGACATTGGGGAAAATAACTACAAATATAAAAAGTGTATTGAAAATTACATTATAGATAGACTCCCCTAATTCAATATCATGAACTCATCTACTCTCTATTTCCTAAGAGTCTCTGGATATAAGTGCTCCACGAACCCCACCAAGAAGTCCTTCTATAACATACCATTAGCCTGTTTAGTCATAGCCTAAACCTCCCACCAGCACTTCACTGATCTTCATAGCATATAAGTAGCTAGCTTAACCCTCTTATCAGCAGTATTCTCCAAGTGTTCAAGTATATTCTGGATATAATCGATATAGAACTCATCTCCCTCAGTTCCACCCTCTCCAGTAAAAGTAGAATGATGCTACAACTGAAACTCTCTCATCAATTTAGACATGCTCTTCAAAACCCTCCCTAGGTCTCTTTCCATGAATTTCATGATATGAGAAAATTTCTCTTGAAACTGCTCTCCAACTTCCTCACCCGGCACTAGCGGTGCCTCAGGTTCTACCACTGGAGGATCATATCTATCCATGTTCTCCTATTAACCTCTCAACAGGCATCGTCGTGGAGGCATAAATCTACAATCAAAACACACACCTTATGATACTTTCCTTAACATTAACACATTTATGGGAAAATAAAATAAGTCACAACAAGTCTTTTTTTTAAACACCGCCACGTAGTCAAAATCTAGGCGCTAACAATACCCTTAACCATGATACATCTTGGTCAAGGTTCACAAAGGGTAAATCATTTTTATCATTCAATTTTCTCATCTATACACCCAAATATTCTCATCTTGAATTATTTTACCACTTTTTATTTCACATTAGGCACCATTTTCAATTCAATTTCACAAGAAAGGAAAAATAGATCAAGTTTAACAACTTACCCAACTCTCATTTTCTCGTGCGTGCCTAAAATGTTGAATGTAATCCTGAGTGCCTAAAATGATGAACGTATACTCAACCCTCATTAATTACTAGACCACGAGTCAAATATCAAAAATATATGAAACTATAACCACATCACATAACAATTTCATCACCCAAGGTGAAATTTTATTCAAATATAACATAAAAAATCAATAACAACAAATCTCACCCTAGGTACTTGGGTTCTCCCTTATAAATGGGTTAGATACTACCATGCATGAGCTCATAAATAAGGCCCTACTCTTCCTATTATTTTTTCTACCTTTCCCAAATAGTAAGAAAAAAGAAAAAATAAAATAAAATTGGGCTCTAATACCACTTTTTAATGTCCAAACTTAGGTGACACATGTTGGTGCCCTGATTCAGTCGGTCACATGACCTCAAACATGCCTCTCTATATGCCAGAGGCTACCATCTAGCAGTGAGGTTCTATTATTAATCATGGGGAGACTATACCCACTTTTTAATCAAAGTAATACACTAGGGGAAATAATTAAATAATAAGAACTAAATGACAAAATGATATCATAACCAGAAAAATACCAGTATAACAAGATAACCAAACTATAAATACATTATAAAAACTAAATAGTAGATATTCCATGCCAAAACACGTTTCTAGTGTCAAAATAAAAACTAAAAGGTAAAAACACTAACAACTTCCAAGTGGGTCTCGAACCACGTTTGGTTGTCTCATCTATGCTTCATCACCAAATCAGTCATCTAACCTAGGAAATTTTCTCTTAACCTATCATGCAACCATGAAATATATTTGGTTACCGATTAGGCAGCTCAAGTTGGGTGTGATTACAACTCATTAGGCCACCACCAATGACATATAAAACAATATTCAGTCAATAACTATGTATGGAGTTGTATAAATAAATAAACACAATGCATGAGTAAATAGTTAGAACATTATCAATTATTATTTATTTAACCAGATAAACCCTCAAGTTCCCAAGGACACCTAAACATCAATACCTACTTCAGCCCACGCCATTGTCTAAATAATCCCCAAGGGATATAATATTTTAGAATTCCACTATTACCATTCTATATCTCATGTCATATCTCATAATGCCAATTTTACCATTCTAGATCTCAATTATCATATGAATTCCATTGTTACCATTCATAATTTCAATATCACATATGAATTCCATTGTTACCATTAATATTTTCAAGATCATTCTATTAATTAATTCAACAATTAATTAATAATCTCAATAATATTAATTAACTCAATAATTAATTAATCATCTCAATTCCATTAATTAACTTGATAATTAATTAATCATCTTGATCCCATTAATTAACTCAATAATAAATTAATCATCACAGTCCCATTAATGAACTCAATAATTAAGTAACCATCTCAATCCCATTAATTAAATAAAAATTCAATTAATTATCTCAATATCATCAATTAACTCAATAATTAATTAACCATCTCAATTCCCTTAATTAATTTTCTGATTAATTAATCGAAATCTACCCTCCCAATAATCCCATAATTAATTAATCAACTAATTATTCAATTAACAATCTCATTATCCTATAATTAATTTATCAATTAATTATTCAAATTCATAATCTAAATATATTATAATTAATTCATAAATTAATTATTCAAATTCATCAATTCCAATAACCCCAATTTCACATTTTTTACCTCAATAAATTAATTCACCAAATTAATTAACTCAATCAAAAAATCATTTGCTAAAAATCTAATATAAATTATACAATTACATACACAAATGAAATCAAAACTTTGGGATTTGATTTATAAACCACCTACCTCAAAATTGATGAAGAATTATCACTAATGGAAAACACAAATTGATGTAAGATTATTGAATCAACAATGGAAGAATATATCTAGACTAAAACCTAGGATCAAGATCAAACCTCAAACCCAAAACTATCAAAGCTTCCACCTCTTCATCAGAAGGATAAAATGAATGAAACCAAAGAAAAAAAGTTCTTACCAGGTATCCAGCACCAATCTACAATGATCAGAGATGAAGAAATTGCTCCAAATCTACTAAGATTCTCCCTAGGGTCAAAGGAGGAGAGATGTATCTGAAAAAAATTAATAATTCAAGCATAAAACATATTTAAAATAGTAGGTCAGGAATTTACACAACGTGTAATGTTATTACACATAATTTAAATATTTTTAATGGAATATTCTAAAAAAACCATCACCTCAAATTTATTTTATTAAAATATCAAACAATTACAAGACGTGTAATCCCTTTACATGGGATTTAAATTTTCTATGGTTGATTTTTCAGTTCATTCCCCTTTTAAATAATCTAAACCTATTTTAAAGTTTATCATCTCACTAAGAACCCATGAGACACTAAATGAGATGTACCTATAAAAAGATAATATCTTACACATAAAAGGTTTACCCTTACGTATTTAGGTTATGTAAAGGTAATTAAGACCTTATAATTACATATCATAGATGTATAAGGGTAACCAATGGATTACCCTTACATAGAGTTTTATGTGTAAGAGTCGTATCGCCTTACCTTTACATAAATTGGTCTATATAAGGGTCATCACAACTTACCTTTACATAAAGTAAGGGATGTATAAAGGTAGTTGTGATTTTAAATTGGATATATAAAGGTAGATAATCTTTTACCCTAATAAAATAACCTTATATAAAAGGTATCCATAAGGGCAACCTCTTTAATTCCTTTACACAAATGGATTTCGTAATGGTAGTACCCTTATGCAAGGGGTCTGCATAAGGGTTATCCTAAATTACCCTTATGAAAAAAGTTTTGTGTAAGGGTCATTTTAAAATAACCTTATGTAGAATAGTCTTCTTAAGGGTTATACCATTGTACCATTACGTAGATGGGTGTCCATAAAGGTAACATGTAGTTTACCTTTACGTAGCGGCATTGTGTTAGGGTCATGAAGTTATACCTTTATGCAAGGGCTCCAGAATCAGATTACCCTTAAGTAGAGTGTCTATATAAGGGTATAGTGATCTTAAATTGATGAAATAATGGGTTCTTGTGTAACGGTAAATAGTAAAAAAAATTAAAAAAAATCTTTAATGGTTTCAATGGTTTATAAATATTTTATAAATCGTTATAAAATGTATTTTGGGATATTTTAATTTATAAAAGGTTTATAGATTAAATTAATTATAAATTTTATATAATTAAAATAAAGGTTTAATAAGAATTTTTTCCCAATTATTAAATTTTTAAATTTGAAATACCTTTTAACCAAATTATATGTCATAACTTATGATCAAGAAATAAAAAAAATTTATTTATAAATCATAAATTATAATTTATAAAGGGTTATAAATTATGAAATATGGTTAGACTATAAATTTTTTATATTTAAATTATAATTTTTTTATAATTAATTATTTTGAATTTTCCAAAATAAAATATGACCATATTTGGATATTATTTTAACCATTTCAAAAAAAATGATGATTGTTATGATCAAGGTTTAAATATTGATTAAGTATATTGTGTTTATATTATATAAATTTTTTACATAATATAAATTCAATTATAAATTGTTTATAATTCATATAATATCACATATTTAAAATGAGAATACCATATAATGATAAATATAAAAGAGTACATATTGAAAAGAATGTAAAATTTTCATATTAAAAATTATGGAATGTCTGTAATATTAAAGTTAAAAATTATTAAATGGTTTATAATTATATTTGATTTATGAATTTTCCATGAATTTTTATCTCAAATTTAAATATTTGAATTATTCATTTATTCAAGTTTTATTCCCTACTATATTCATGTTTGGTAAAATTTTTGTGAAATGTGAATATTTTGTATGCTTTAGTTTAAATTATTAAAGTGATTATACATAGAACCTTTAATTACATGCTAGGAATGACTCCATAATGAATTTAGTTTTTCATCAAACTTAAAATCATTTTTTAATTAAAGTTATGAACTTGAGTTTAGTTATTGAATATAGTTTTTCATATTAATTTTTCGAGTTATGATGAATTGGATTCTCTCTTGAGTAAATTATTCCCATTTAGGGAGACATGGGATCAAACTTACCTACCTACCTAGAGTATTGTTCCTTTTTTAGGTTATTGAATATGGTTAGCTATTAGTTTCTCTAAGATCACTCATGAAAAGATCTTCAATCTCATATAACTCTATTCATTTACATGAAGTGTTCATATAATTTATGCACATGATGCATCTAGATATGTATGAATATGTTTGACTTATATTTTTGGGTAAGTAACACAAATTTGCAATTTGTGTAAATATTTTCACACTGATATGGTTTGAACATATTGATTTGGTGGAGGGAACAGGATTCAAAACAGAATTATTAGAATCATTCATACATAAAGGGAAAACACTAGATAAGATAGTAAGATTAAAATCACATTCAAATACTAAGTGTGATATTTATTTTAAAGAGGCACTCTTTAAGACCTTGATCATTCAACCAAGTATGTTATGCCTTAGCAGGTTTCCCATATATTATCTTGTGTAAGTAAAGTAAGTAATGGGTGACACTAGATCATCATTGGGTAGGTTTTTCTAGATCATGTTTCCCCTAGGTTTTCTTTTTATAATATGTTTTGATGTTTTCTTTATGTTACACTTAGCTGGCAAACCCTTTGGAAGGATACTAGAGAAATTAATTTGATTTTATCCATATGATCGATTTCTGCTCAGTTATCCAAGAATATTATATGATATGATTGGGATGATTCCCTACCTAAATAATTTAGTGATGAGAGGAATGACCTATCAGAATCAATGCTTAGTGAAATATGGATCATGGACAGCTAATGGATATGATGTGTTTTTTAAAAGGGATCATCATTTTAGTGGATCCCATTTAATAAAAGTCCTTATTAAATGGTTAATAAAACATGATACTCATATCATAGAATCTTTTCTTATAGTTAATATCATCATCATCATCAAGAAAAATTTTGTGATCAATACTTGATAAGGATAAAATTAATGTAAGCTACTCCTAATACTGGTAACTTAATAAAAAATCTTAATCATAAAAGGTAATTTAAGATAAGTTCTTGAGAAAAATTCTATGTCTCTAGAAAGTTCATTCCTCAATAAACAAGTGATGAAGTTGTTCAACAAGTGAATATAGATGATTATTTAAGCATAGAGTAATTAATTTAAGGATCCAAAGGCATTAGATTCATAATAAAAAAAAGTAATAATAGTCTCTACTCATATACTCAATATGTTTTTCTACATCAATGGGTTTAGTCGCATATACTCTATAATATTGGGTATATCAAATGATATTCAATATGATTGAATATGATGAATGACTTGGTGAGACTAAAGGTTTCCATAAATCTCTAATGGTTATAGAAATAAATTTTATTATTATAAGAGAGATATGCTATGGGATGCATGATTTATAAGTGTTTTAAATATAAATAAGTTCATAAAGAGAAAATAATTGAACCTTTAATTTTATTTTCAATTAATGGGGAAAATTAATTTCTTCATCGATAACGTGGATACTTCAAGATTGGATAAACTTATCATAAGATGTGTGTTTTATATCATTTATCTCTTAACAAGAGCATCAAAACAATCTTTTTTAATAAAATTAGATAAGGTGTTTTTTATACACATAGTTGTGATTTTTTCAGTTCTATAACATGCTTTAATAGGTGGCTAAAATGGCTTGTTCTGGTTAGGTAATTTATTTTATTTTAATATATGGAAATGTTCTGAAAATATAATTGAATTTAAATTATTTTTACCTGATATTATTAAAATTTTGGTAATATATATGAACTAGTCATATGATTTCTAAGTTCTAAAGTGTTGTATAGATAGTTCAAGTAGGTAAAAATTTCAAACCGAAAGAATAAAAGTTGGTTGAAATGTTCAACAATGTTTCTTTAAGAAGAAAATCAAGGTCATTTAAACCTAGGGTTTTCATGAAGTAATAATAATAATTCAATTTTATTGGAATATCTAATATATACTTGAATTATTCTAGGAAACTCCATGGAATTTTCAAGTCAGCTATGAATGTTATAGAAATTAGTTCTTCGATTTTGAATGGTATATGATATTGAATATATATTTTTCAAAAAAATTTAAATATATAGAAGTTAAAATTCAAAGTAATAATTGATTGAGATTATAGTTTATAATCATGAGATTAATTAGATAGTTACTAAATCAAGGATTTTAATGTAAAATATTTCATTAAGATCAAATGAATCTAAGTAAAAAATGTTTATCTTTATCTCATTTCCCTTATGTGATAACATAATTTTTTCAATTAAAAAGAGTTGTTATGAAAAATTGTGGGATAATTAATTATATACACATGGTTTATGGTTCATCAAATTCTATAACATGTGTGGAGAAGAATATTTGGATAAAAATAATTTACCTAGGATAAAATGTTTATCCAAATATTTATTAAAATATGATGGAATGTGTTCCCACTACCCATCAGTTGTATATTTTAATAAATTATTATTTTAAATGAAAAATGTTCCAAACACATAGAATACCATATATGATATTAAAACAATTGTTTATTTGTTAAATATTCATAAAAAATAAAATAAATGTTATTTACTACCACAAAAAGTTTTTTGTATCATAACAAGATATTTTTTTAAAAATATATTGTCTAAGAGGCTAGTGGGAGTATGTTTGAAGTTAAAAAAGTTCCAAATTAAAAAATAAAGGATAATATTAATCTAAAGTTAAAGTAATTTCCACTTAATATTCTAAAATTTTTAGGATATGTGATGGGAAAGAAAAATGTAAATTGTTACGCTTAGTTACCATTTAAAATTGGATATCACTATTTTCTAAAGGATTATAATAGTTTAAGATTGATTTTTTTCTATATATCCTAAAATAATTTAAGATATTTAATGATAAAGAAATATTTAAAGAGTTTCAATTAGTTATTGTGAAAAATGAAAGGCACTATTTCTTGAAGGATTGTATCAATAAAAATGAAAAGTTGAATTATACTTGATATCCTAAAATAGTTTATGGTATGGGGTAAAGAGAAATTTAAAATAGTTACATTAGTTACTATAATAAAGTGGTTTTTACTTTATCCTAAAAGAATTTAAGAGGACCGGTTAACAATAATATAATTAGTTACAATATTTTAAGGAAAAAAATTTGATGGAATAGGGATCCAAGGATGATGATAATGAAATTAGAAAGAGTTATAAATAGAAAATAGTAGTTTATATCATAAAATATTATGTTATGAACATAAGAAGTTTGAATATGATCAAGGAGTTTAAGAATTAGAAATATGATTCCTAAATCTCATTGTTCTTAAAACTATATTTATTTATATATGTTTCTCACTAAAGATTTGGTGGGATTGTTTTATCTGATGGTTCCATAGAGATATGAAATATATTATATATGATGTAATGTGTTATTACAATCTAGAGAGTGTAGAAAACATAAGGCTGGTTTGGAAATTTATAATAGATGATATGTTAAAATGATGCATATGTTTTGTTTGTTAAATATTATTAAAGAGTTTAAAAATATAAAAATTTATCATTGCCTCGTGCTCGGATGAAACACACAAATACCCAAAGTTCTCTTCTTCTTCCTCCTTTACATTTCAGTATTCTAGCACGTTAAGAAGGTTGCTGGATCCCACTTGAATGTCAAGTAGTTCAGGTGTAGCCTGTGGATACACCATGGAGGTGGTATTCTTTTTACACTCAATGATCTTAATCAAACTCATTTGATTAAGTTTATAGATGATGTAGTGGATTCTTCGGTGTACGATACATGCATTTATAGTAGTTCTTCATTTCAGTATTTTATATGTAATTTCATATTTATCTTATAAGGGAGATCATAGGGTTTGGTTTCTAACTAATTATGCGATGTCTAATAAGTGTTATTAGATTCATATAAAACCTAATAATAGTTAATGATAAGATATAAATTTATTATGTAATCAAAGTGGGAGGATGGTTGGTGTTAGAATGTACACTGGATTTATAAGTTTAGTATAAAGAAATTATAATTTCATTTACTTTAAAAGATTCCATGGATTTGTATAGATTATGTATGGAAGTATAAGTGGAGTTATCTTGAGTGTAAATGAAATTAACTAATAATGATGTGTCTTGTTTGAACACTTAGGTTTTTTGAGATGGTGTCATGAGTGCTAGCACTGACATTTTTACTTGGGAAATTTCTAATAATATTCTTGTTTCGATCAATTTAGATTATTATATTACTGGATTGAGTGATAAATCAAGAATCAAGAATCTTGAGATGATGTGGTAAAAATGAAATGATTAAATAATCAAAGTGACACTTTATGATTATTTATTTAATCATGATCATGTGTAATTGAGGTATCTAGTTGAATTACCATCCATAAATGTATGCAAGTCTAAGTTCATTGCCTACATTCCTTTAAATATCTATTCATTAGTTTTTTAAAAAGGACATTCCTTACCTTCCAAAGAAGTATTAGGGTTTTAAGTGATGCATTAAGGTAAATGGGTATAATAAATATCGGATCTTGCAATCTTGCGGACCTTTAATTAGTGGACTGTTTTCTAAAATAGAAGGATTGGTTACCCTATGATGTTAGGTTATAGGTTTTTTGTTAGAGAGGTTATTGGGTAATAAATAAAGAGACATGTGGATTTATCATGATGATCAAGTCATATCACCATGATTTTTTTCTTCTTAATTTGAAGCGTAGGTTGGAAGGAAAGGTAAGTTTCATTGGGGTTTGTGAAAAACTATAACATCTTTGTTCGGGTCTAAGAATGGCACAGTGAATGAGTATTGACTCATAACCCATAAGTTTTTTGTTGGATGAATGATTCCATTGGTTCTTGTGTAGGTATCAGGGTATAAAGAAGATCACTTGAGGGCTAAAATTATAGATAGGGTATAGTTCCCTAATTTATATGCCTTCCCGTTTCATCATGATAAAAATTTTAGTTTTATGTGGCATTTATAAATAATTAAATAAAATATAAGTTATGGATTTTGGTTGTGTTTGTTTAACACCTTATTGAATCATTGATTTCACTTTATGAAGGTATATATTTTATTAAGACTCATGTTGAATTCTATCTTTTTCCATTTGAATGTATGTCTTTGGTGAAATGTCATGAAATAAAATTAGAAATAATTCATGCATTTTGGTTTTTGTGGTTATAATGGTGAGTTGGATTTTTCAAGGATGAGATGTTTTAAATTTATCTTTATTATGAATGCATGGAATATTAAGTTTGAGAGTTTTTGAATTTCAAAGGGCATTTTGATAATTTCATAAAAAAGGGTAAAATGAAAATTTCAACTAAGTAAATAATAATAGAAAATTTTTCTAACGGTTTTTCTAATCCCGAAACAGGTTTTTAACTTTAGCTTGGAAGTTTGACATGAATCTAAGAAGTTTTGAGTTTATGTGTTTTAATTAAATAATAAAATTATTTAGTATTGTGCAGGCCATTTTTATGTTTTTGAGAAAAAAATCCATATCTTAAAAACCATATCATGGTTTAAGAAATAATCATTATCACTGACCTAATTTCATATTGGGATTTGAGCCCAATATAAACCTATTTTTCTATGAAATGGTAGTTCTAATCCTTGGAATCACATTTTTGCATATATAATGAGATGATTGATTATAGAGATTATAGGAAAGAGATATTTGTCCTCCTAAGGTAAAATGGAACACCCTTTCAACTTGTTTATGAATTTTGAACCATTGCCTTTAGTTATTATATAAATTTTTAATTAACAGTTTTATTAAATTAAAAAATGAAATTCAATTGATCAATTAAAATTTTACCCTAAACTATGGATCTTACCCAGGAGACTTTGGCCACCTATTTGGCTAACCGACTACACCCACGATAGTGGCATATGTCACTATCACCCATGATGAACCTTCGACCTCCATCGAGTATGGTGGAATCCAGAGAAAAAGAACAACAATAAAGAAAGGAAGAAATGATGGTGGCCTGAAGGAGAAATGGGTGAGAGAGAGTCAATGAGTGGAGATTGGACAAGGTGTATCACATGACAGTGGTGATGGAATCAATTGGAAGTTCTTCATGTCTGATTTTCACATGGAATGGTTTTTTTCTAAAAGGAGATTCAAGATCTAGACTCCCCATGGTGAACCTAGCTATAAAGGATTGATAAAAAGGTCGGTGATAAGCGACAAGAACTTTTCAGATAGTCGGTGACTTGTGACTGAATTTTCTAGGGTTACAGAGGGATGAAAATTGAAGAAGTATGGAGTCCTTTATTGGTAAACATCTTAGATAAGTATCTTGGGTGGAACTATGGTCATTATGGCTATCAGCAGTCTTCATCTTCTCTACAGATTTGGTTATCTGTGGTTATTGAAGTTGTGGTTGTTGATTCTAAAGAACTATTCCATTTGGTTTGAAGTGATTTGGTTCTACTATTTTTTTGACTTAAACTGTGAAACAATTTTGGTTTTATCACATGAGATCATCTCCAGTTATTCAATGTACATGTGGAGATCTTTATAACAACTATATAGTAGGATATTATTTTATTCTTAATGATTCTTCCTCAGTTAATACTAAGATGCATAGAAAACCTACACCATTCAAAATGGATAATCAAAATAATGTTAATTCACACTAATAATCACTTATATTATCTTAATGGAGGAGTGATGGTAGATTAAATGGAATACTTCGGTTGCATCTGTGACTTTATTAAGTTTTTATTAATCTTAATTCATTGGAAGAGGGAGAAACACTAGGTCAAATCTCTTTAATTTCAAGAATTGTTTATTCTAGGGGTGATAATATTTGGATTTTGAAAGTGTTAAAACCCAAACTCAATGATATTTGGAAATTAAAATGTGGGTTCTATTGTTACAAATTCTACAAGAAAATGGCTCGGGGACTCGACCCCACAACTGACACCCCACACCCCAACCCCCCTGCCACCCAAGCTTCCTGCGAAGGCAGTTGAGCTTTGGAAATTATTTGAAAAGAGACTAACCTCCTTAGTACAAGGCTTATTTTAGGTTCTCTATCACTCTATAAAATATTGATAACATGTATGGTCCTCTGGTGCGAAACATCTTAATCCTAGAGTGTTGTGTTTATAAGAATGGTCACCTAACCTTAACTCGGAGAGGAAATAATTTACAAATGATTAGGTTAAGATCCAGTTCTCTAATTTAAATTGGTTTTACTAGTATCCAAAGATTCTTTTAGATCCTTATCATGTTATTTAAGATCCAATTAGGTTTAATAAAGACTCTCTCAATAGTGATTTTCTTCATTTTCTAATAAATCTACTGGACATTCACCTCTCTTGCAAGCTTCTATAGAGACTCATTATAATCAATGTTGTCACTAGAATATTTTATTCAGTAAGCATATTTGATGATCATTTTGGATTATGGAATGATCACATGGTAATTTATATGGTTAATTTGAACCGAAAAAGAAAATAATGGTTCGATACATTTATTCCACTTGTGTTAAAATTTCATTATTCATGTTCTCTATTTTCTCTATATTATTATTCCCAAGAAAAAATAATTAAACAAGATCTTCTCACACCCTTATAATTTTAAATCAAGTTAAATAATAATATTTGGGTAGGTAATAAAAAATAAACTTGTAAGTTGGATCTTTTAACAAGGTGTCCATTTTTTCTAAGGGATTAATGAATGGTAAAATTCAAATATAAGTCCCACAGGTTAAAGGGGATAAAAATAAATAAGGTCCTCAATACTTTTAATGTGACTTGGGTCTTGTTTTGAAAAATCACAAATCTGGTTCATATTGATTGTATATCATGAGATTCACTTTAAAAAGCGAGTATTAGAAATAATTTTTCAAATGAGTTTAGAATACCACTTGAGAATAAAAATTCAAACATTGGAAAATCACTTAGGGTATGATAAAAAAATTTATGTCAATAAATATGGATTTCCAAGATTTAAATTTAGAAAAAAGAGAGCATACAAGCAATCAATTTAAATCTCTGCTCAAAATTAGAAAAATTATGTGATTTTTAAAATTCCCTCCAATATATCTACTATTATTATGCTACCAATGTTGTTATGTATCTCCTTAAAATTTAATTTCTCCAATAGCTAGTTTATATAATTTAATGCATTCAAGACCCATGTGGATTTAAGAATCATTATTCCAAAACAACTTCATGGATGCATTGAAGAAAAAGTCAGAGATTTCCTTATGTAGTAATAAGTACAAGGATTTGGGATATTTTAATTATTATTCTTCAATGGATAATTTGGACCTAGAGAGTTATATATTCATAAGATATTCCTCGTACACTTATGTATGCATAGGTCTAAAACTTTTTGTTAAAAAAACTGATCTAATAACATAGATACACACATAAATAACATGACTGAACATCAATAGATAGTAAATAGAATAATTTTCCTAGACTCTATGATACTCTACTTTCCTTCAAATTCTGAGAAACTTGTTCAACCTCCTTCAAATATAATCCTGGGGAATCTAAACAAATGAATTATCATGGACTGAATTACATCACATATTTTATCTATATATCACTTTCTCTTTCCTATTTATGATTTACTTTTTAGTAGTGTGATATTGTACTCTATTTATTTGTACACAATGTCTCGTGTACAAAATAGGAGTATGATTTCCACACTTTCTCATATTTTCTCTTTTTTATAACCAAGAAAACAATATAAGAGGTCTTTCATGGCCTCGTATTGTTTTTCCTCCCAGGTATAACTATGGAAGCAGCTTTGAGCATATACAGCATGTGTGTTATTGATTGTAAAACCTGATGCTGGTTGTAGATAAAGTTTATTATTTAATAAACTTCTTTACAATAGGTGATTTCCAAGTGGAGGAGATTCAATATCATCTTGAGACTAAACCCCTTTTTATTCTATTTTTTGTTTTAGTTTTGTTTTTCTATACTTCCAAATTAAAATTGTATTTATTATTAAAAATGTGTAACAAAAATTTATATTGATATTTAGAATTAACCTGTGTTTATATAAAGTCTTTGATTATGTAATTTAGTTTCAAAAGTTAAAGTTATTTCAAATATTGTTTTAACTAAGCCTTCATTCTATTTTGAGAAATTATTTAAACGATAAAATTTATATAATTATAAATTTTTTATTAACTGGGTGTTTTTAATTAATTTGGTAGATTTATTTTTAAAGTGTTTTTAACAGAAATATTTATTGGGAACTCAATTCACCACCCCCTATTTAGTTACTCCAACCAAAAAAAATTTATTTTTTAAATATTCCTATAAAAGATATAATTTTATTTCCTACCATAAAATGGTTTGTACATCATAACAATATATTTTGAAAATAATTTGATGACTAAGGGTCTAGTGGGAGCATTTTTGAACTTAGAAAAGTTTAAAATTAACAAATAAAGGATAACACCAATATAAAGTTAAAGTAATTTCCACTTAATATTCTAAAATTTTTAGGATATGTGATAGTAAAGAAAAATTTAAAGTGTTACATTTACTTACAATTTAAAAGTGAATATCACTATTTCATAAAGTATTTTACCAGTTTAAGATTAAAGTTTTTTTCTCTTAATATTCTAAAAGAGTTTAACATTGTAATGATAAAAAAAAATAAAGTGTTAAATTATTTATTGTGAAAAATGAAAGACAATATTTCTTGAAGTATTGTGCCAGTCAAAATGAAAATTTTAATTAAACTTGATTTCCTAAAATATTTTAGGGTATGGTGTTAAATAAAAATGTAAAGATTTACATTAGTTATTATAATAAAGTAGTTTTCACTTTATCCTAAAAGAGTTTCGAAGGACTGGTTAAAAATAATATAAGTGACTGCATAATTTCATGGAAATGTTTTGATAGAATAGGGTTCCAATAAGGATGATGAAGAACTTAGAAAGAGTTATAAGTAGACAACATAAGTTGACATCGTAACATTTGATGTTATGAAGTTAAAAATTTTAAATGTGTTCGAGAAGTTGATAAGTTATGAATTTGATTCCCAAATATCACCATTATTCAAACTGGATTTCTTTATAGATATTTCTCGCTAAAGATTTTGTGGGAGTGTTTTATTAGATGGTCTCATGGTGATGTGATAGGTATTACATATGATCTATTGTGTTAAAAAAAATATAGAAAGTGTAGAAAACATAATGTTGATCTGGTAATTTATTATATATGATATGTTAAAATGATGTATATGATGGATTTGTTACATATTCTTAAATAGTTTTAAAAATATTAAAATGTATCATATCAAATGCAACCTCTATTTTATCATTAATTCATATTGGATACATAAATTTATATATATATATACATTTTTTGAAGTGTAATGATAATTAACCTCTTAAAGTATGACTTTGACTTTATCACTAAACATTTTTTTTCATGAATTATTGTAGGTTAAGATGAAATTTTAAGGTTAGAATGAGTAATATTCTTTAATAGAGATAAGAAATATGATTTTGAGGTGAAATATAAAGAATGGAATTCATTATGTTTTTTATGACCCGTTAATTATACCACATCGAGTGTCTTTCAAATTTCTTTGGTATACTATGGGTCTATGGATCATATTTGAGTTCCCACTACATGAGGTTAGTGAGATACCTAGCATGAGAACCTTCATACTTTGATACCCTACTTATGCAATTCTATGTATTAACTTAGAAAATACGAGGGGTGTTTGGGTATGTTATTGATCATGTTATCAGTTGGAACTTAGCCAAGATGGGATTTTTCCTATCATATAACAAGTATGACATAAAGGCCCTTGATTGATATTGACTATGGAAGTGTGAATCCACACCTGGATATTATATATCTATCCAGATAAGGGACATGTGATGTGCTTATCCATAAGGATGAATAACATGTGATGTATTCATTGATTAGATCGGTTTGCACACAGAGAATCGGGAACAGATGAGTTGGTTGTATAGTATTGACATGTTCCATGTCCCATGGTCACTTGATGTCTCAGAAAAAGGGAAAATATGAGAATCCACATTTTTATATGATGTTGACCGGTGGACACAAGTATCGAGATATGTGTTCCTAATGAAGATCATGTCAAATATATTTATAGCTTTACAAGCATTGATTCTTTGCTATAGGCCATTCTTTTCTTACATATATGGATCTAGATATTTATATTTGTTGTCAATGTTGTAATGGCCCATAGAGTCACACTTTGTGGTTAACTGAATGTTGAGTTTGACTTAGAGAGATACTTTAAAACTGTTTTAGAGTTGATCCAAAAGTGTTTTCGATGGGAATTGACATGGTATTACAAATGATTTTATAAAAGGTGAAGTTAATGATAGATTTTCAAAAGTGTTTTGGAATATATACAAAAGGAGTTTTGGATATGGTTTCAAAATTTATTGTATACGGTACAATATAAGGTGAAATGACACAAAATATTTTAAGCTTTAGTGAAATTGGGTGATTTATGGTAATATGAACTAAATCCTTATATTTATATATGATATTTATATATATACAACATATTATTGGATGAAAATTATGATTTCCATGCCCATGCAATTTATGATTGTGGAAAAATTATAAACAATTATCATTTATTGATTCCCCTACAAAGGATATCATTAAATAACTATTACATAAGATGTAATGTAAGGGACTAGATACATAAAATTCATAAACTAGAAATGGAATTTATATGCGTGTTTTAATGCATTAATAAATGAGATTGGAATTAATGAGTGTCCTTAATTTTCTATTTAAACTACTTTCATGTGATGAAAGTGAGTGTGTGACTACCTCATGTTGGGTTGAAACTCCCAAATACCCAAAGTTCATTTCTTCCCGTTCCTTTTCACCATGGGATGCTAGCATGTCATGTAGGTTGGTAGATCTCACTCGAACATCAAGTGGTTTAGGTGCATCCTGTGGATACACCACAGAGGTGGGATGATTTTTCCACTCAATTATCTTTATCAAAATCATAAAATGAAGTTTGTGGATGATGTAGTAGCTTCTTTGGTCTATGATACATGCATTTATATTAGTTCTTCATTTTAATATTTTATATGCAGTTTCATATTTATCTTACATGAGAGATCCTAGAATTTAGTATCTAATTGCTTCTGTTGTGTCTAATAAGTGTTATTAGATTCATACAAAACCTAACAATAGTTGATGATAAGATCTAAATTGGTTATGTAATAAATGTTCGAGAATGGCTGGTGTTGGAATGTATAGTGGATTTATGAGGCTGGTATAAAGAGATTCTAATGTCATTTACTTTAAAATATTCCATGGCTCTGTATATCATATGTATGAAATTCTAAGTGGGCTTATCTTGAGTGTAAATAAAATTAAATAATAATGACGTGTCTTGTTTGAAAACTTTTATTTTGTAATATGGTGTCATGATTTATAGTAATGACATTTTTACTTGGGAAAATGCTAAACATATGCTTATTTCAATTAATGAAGATTATTACATTATTGGATTAAGTGATAATTCATGCATCGAAAAGATTGATATGATGTGGAAAATACGCAATTATGAAATAATCAAAGTGATAGTTTAGGATGAATTATTTAATCAGCATCATGTGGGATAGAGTCATTTAGTGGCATTACCATCCATAAATGTATGAAAGTTTAAGTTCATTTTCTAATTTCCTTTTAAGATTTATTAATTATTTTTTCAAAAAGGATATTACCTACCTTCCAGAAAATGATTAAGGTTTTATGTGATGTATTAAGGTAAATGGATATAATACAAACCAACTCTTGAAAACTTTTGTACCTTTAATTAGTGGAAAATTTTCTAAAATAGAAGGTATAACGACCCAGTCTTGAAATACATTAACATTACATCACTTTTTCAGAATACTTAAAACACTAAACAAACAGATGCCCAAAGACCGTATTAGTCTAGTGCCTTTGGAAACATGGAAACATAAACACTGGTACGTAAGAGAGGTATGTTATCTCCCACTAGGTTCTTCATGACTAGAACCCTTATTAGACACATAAAACATAATACATATCTTCATAACCTAAGGAAGGAAACATAAAAAAGTGGTGAGATCAAATGATCAGTAAGGGTAAAAAAGGGTGACATATAAGCATAAACATGATCATATGGTTATGAGAATATGATCAAAACATTTCAAGATCATATCCTTTATATCAAGATCATAAACATGTATCATGGAATAAATCATGACAATAAATAAGTCATGTATCATAAGGAAATAAAGAGCACAGTCCATGAAATCATAACTTAGGAATAAAACATGGAATTGTGGAAAACACATAAGCATATAATATTATTTCTATAGTATCCAAGGTATCTCTTCCAAGACCATCTTAGTGGAGAAATTATTTTACTGAATCAGGTTCACTCCTCGTTCAACCTTGTATTACTTAACCGAGTTTATTCCTTGTTCCATCCTTATATTACAGAACTGATTTCATTTCCCATTCCATACCTGTAATATTGATCTGAGTTCATTTCTATTTGCATCCATGTCTATCTCATGAGATAATAATCTTTACCCAATGCATTGGAGGGATATATGGGTCCCACCAATCACATAGTGAAATCATACATATATGTTCCATAATATCATAAATAATCATATCAAAGCCCATGAAATGAAATGGGTATTATAAACATGTAATCATATTATAACCTATAGAAAAGGACATGTTTCATAATCATATCATCATTAACATAACCTGTGAAAATAAGCGGGTTTCAAAATCATATAACTCGTGAAAGAGAGATGAGTTTCATAAACATCATTCCATGAAACATAATTCATTCATAGAAATAATATGAATGGAAAAATTGAATAATTTACCCATAAAGGCATGAGTAACACCAAAAGATGTTATCTTATATGTGAAATAATTTTGAAAGATATTTTAAAAACATTTCTAGAGGAAAATATCATTTCTTCATTGAAAACGTTTTTTAAAACCTAAAACACTTTTGAAAACCTTTTTATTTGAAAATAGATTTAAAAAATTTTAAAGGAATAATTGAAAACTATAAAACATTATTAAAATAATTTTTCCTTGAAAATGGGCTTCAAATACCTTTTGTAAAAAATTGAAAACCTTTTTGAAAACATGGTTTTTGAATACCATAGATTTCCGACTAAAGAGAGAGACGGTCCGATTTTACTTAAAAACATTAACTTAAGTACCAAAGAGTGAAAAAATGGTACTAATACATGAGAATATCTTGAAAATACATAGTATAATTAAACTCATGAATATTCATGAGATATTTATCATAATATTTCATCAAATATGGATAATCATTAACAATCTTGAAAAACGATGAGATTCTTTCAATAAACTCTTACCACTAGGTTACTTGGGATAATAATCTTCATGTAAGAAAAGAAAATTTCATGAAGCTTAAAATATTATGAATATATTTATATTCTTGATACAACATTTAAAATTTAAGTATATACACCTTGAAAAATAGTTTAGGTGTATAACAAAACATGAGTCTCAAAGAAGGCAAAATGAGACAAAACATTTTTACCGATTTAGTAACTTTTGAAACTTAAACCCCATGAAAAAAAGATCATATAATGGATATTTAAATACCCATAAATTTAATTATAATAATAATTGAATAAAATCATGGTTATTAAATACACCACACAAAAGGAAAGAGTGGTGAACATAGCATGTATCTCACAGAAATAAAAATTGAGACGAAATCCCCTAACCTTGTGTCTTGAATCTCATCATACTCATTAAAAACTCATGTATAATAAATATAAATTTATTATAACTCTATAAAAGAACCATATTATTACTTTTAATACCATATACGGTTTGATTATGGTTTTATATAACCTTCTTGTTAACAATTCTATGTTAAGGTTTCACTTCGGGTAATATTCGCTTTGTTTTTCATACATGTCTTAATTTGTTATATATTTGGCCCTTATATTTATATCATGATTTATATAATTTAAAACATGATTTATATAAAAAAAAATTAATTATACATGTATTATAATAATCCATTTAATATATAATTATGGAATGAAGTACACCATTCATGGAGAGGACAAGTCATACATACGCATGAACACTATTTCTATTTAACTGTCGTGTGGAAAGAAAGAAAGTAAAATACATATATATATGTATATATATGTGTATATATATAATTTTTACATTATATTTATTATATCATATATATTTACTAAATCCATCCTTAATACATTCCATGTAGTGTATGAATGAATCAATCGCTTTGAGGGGTGGTAATCCGCACTTCCTCAAACGAAATTATCGTATTAACAAAAAATGGAAAGTATAAATATATGTGTTGTAAAATAATTAAATAAGATTAAATACATAATAAATATAACATATAACATATATAAACTGAGTTTCCATCATAATTTCCACCATGAGAGGTGGTAAATGAAAAATGAACAATCATCGTTTAGTGAGGTGGTAGTCAGCTGTACACGTAGACAGTATGTTCGTTACCCATTAAGTGGAAGTGTGTGTAATTTTAGGTAAAAAACATAGCATAAAAATATACTAGTATATTGAGGATACTGGTGTTGTTATAAAATCATTGAATAATAATTTTTATAGAGTGTGTAATGAAAATAAATGAATGGTGTTTGAGGGAGGGTGTTACCTCTTAATTGGGTAACTAATTTTGGTTTGCACCAAAGGGCTTCCTTGGAAAGATTTCTGACCAAGGTAGGCTTAAAGAAGGAATTTTGGAATTTGGGGATATATTTTTATATAGTTTGGTTGAGAAAAATTGTATTAATAGGTGTGGGTAAGTGGAAGGAGAGGAGGCCTTTTATAATGGTGGGGGAGTGACACTCTTGTAGTATTTTAAAAGGAACCCCACCCATGTTTTTTTATTGAAAGTGGATAAATTATGGTAAAACGTAGATATAAGGGAGTATAGGGTCTAGATATTTTCATCCAATGACTTTTGGACAAGTTTATAGGTTATTTTGGACTTTAAAGTTATGGTTTAGTCCCTTATTAAGCTTAATTTAACCTTAATCATTGTAATTAATTTTAATTACTTTCACTAATATTTTTTGTTAAAAACTAAGTTGAAATTATTAGAAATTATAAATTATGATAATTCTAAATATGTAATCTATTTTTCCAAATTCCAATAACATAATCACTACAAATTAATTTAAATATAATCCCGCAGTTGGGTCGATAATGCGAGTTTTTAAAGTAAAAACATTCAAAAGTTTGCTATGTTTTTATATTAAATTTCAATGTGAAATTGATTATAATGACCTAAATTGAATTTATTTAAAAAAATATAATCTAATTAAACTTTTAAACCAATTTAAAATATAATTTAACCTTATAAATAAATTATATGAAAAAAACAATTTTGAATTAAAATCTAGTAGTTTTAGCTATTCATTAAAAAATGAAACCTTATATAAAAATACTAAAAAAATATCATAACCAAATTTTTATATTTCACTTCAAAATTTTAAGTTTATTTTTAAACATTAAATCTATAAAATTTTCAAAAATTTTATTTAAAATGGGTTCTCCATTAAAAGGCGATAAAACTACCTTAATAAAAATATTGTGTTTTATGTGTTAAATTGGTTTTATTCTTATATTATGCTTATAAAATCTGTTGGATGATTACAAAAAATATTTACTTGGATATATAAAAAATATATTACATTAAAATTACTTACTAATTTCAATTAATTTAATTTATTATGATTAAAACAACTTTGTGAACATAATAATAGTTTTATATAAAAATACTCCCTTTATATTCAATTAGATTCTATATTCTTTTCTAAATAATATTTAACAAATTAATTCATTTTATATTTTTTTAAACCATATATTTACATATTTTAGCTAATAGTATTCATAAAATCTAATTTAATATCTAGGTTATATTATATATATATAATAATACTAATATACTATTGTTCGGTAAAACTCAGTTTTGTGTGTTATACAAGCCATCGAGGAAAGTCATTATTGAATGTAATAAAATTTTTCCTTGGTGTTCCATTTAGAGTAAGATAAAATTATTTTTTTGTGTAGTGCATTATTAACTTGTCATTTCATATAACTCAATCCAAACTTAGTGCTTTAATATATATAAAATAACTATTTTCAGTGATTTGTGAAATAAAAAATATCAAAAGAAATAAATTAATTATAAAGAAAATTTCTCAAAATCCCAGGGTGTTATAGAAGTAATGATAACCTTGTGATATTGGGTTATAGGTTTTTCTTTAGAGAGGTTCTTGGGTAATAAATAATGAGCCATGCGGAGTTCTATTAATGATCAAGTCAGATCACCATGCTTGTTTGCCTCTTAAGCTGAAGTACAGGTTGGAAGGAAAAGTAAGTGTCATTGGGGTTTGTAAAAAACTATAACATCTTCAGTCAGGTATAACAATGGTGTAGCATAATATTATTTACCCATAATCCATATGTTTTGTGTGGGATGAATTATTCTATTGGTTCTTGTGTGTCTAAGACATAGGGTTGTAAAGAAGAGCACTTGAGGGTGAGAATTCTAGATAGGGTGTAGTTTATATGCCTTCCCTTTTCATGAGGGTAAAAAATTTAATCTTTATGTGGTGTTTATAAATAATTAAATAAACTAAAAGTTATATATTTTTTCTGTTTTTGGTTAACACCTAGAATTATGTATTTCACTTTTTGAAGGTATACCTGTTATTAAGACTTGTGTGTTGAATTATAGCCAGGTCTATTTGACTGTGTGTCTTTGGTGCAATGTCATGAAATTAACTTTACAATAATTCATGCATTTTGGGTTTTGAAGTTATAAGGGTGAGTTGGATTTTTCAAGAATGATAAGTTTAAAATTTATCTTTATTATAAATACATGGAATATTAAGTTTCAGAGTTTGTAAATTTCCAAGGGAATTTTGATAATTTAATAACAAAAGGTAAAAATGAAAATTTTAACCTAGTAAATAACAATAGAAATAATTTTTCACGGTCTCTTTAATCCTGAAACATGGTTTTAATTTTGGCATGGAAGTTTGATGTGAATTGAAGGAGTTTTGAGTTTATGCATTTTAATTAAATAATAAAATTAATTAGTGTTGTGCAGACCATTTTTCAGTTTTTGAGAAAAAAAATCAATATCTTAAAAACTATGATATGGATTAATAAATAATAATTATCCCCAATGTGATTCTATATTTGTATTTGAGCATGGTCTGAACCTTTTTTCTATAAAATGGTAGTTTGGATACTTGAAATCACATTTTGGCATTTATAATGTGATGATTGATTGCATGGATTATAGGAAAGAGATAGTTGTCCTCCCAAGGTAAAGTAGAACACCCTTTCAATCTATTTATGCATTTTGGACCACTGTATTTATTTATTATATAAAGTTGTAATTAAAAGTTTTATTAAATTAAAAAAGGAAATTCAATTGTTCAATTAATATTTTCCTGTAAACTGTTAATATTACCCAGGATAGTTTGGCCACCTATTCAGCAAGCCGACTACACCCATGATAGTGTCTTATGTCACGATCATCCATGTTAAACATGTGACCACCATCGAGTATGGTGGAAGCCAGAGACAAATAATAAAAATAAAGAATGGACGAAATGATTGTGGTCCGAATAAGAAATGGTCGAGAGGGAGTCATTGAGTGGTTATTCGACAAGGCGGAGCATATGAAAATGGAGAGGATTCGATCAGGGGTTCTTTAGGTCTTATTTTCACATGGAAGGTTTTTTTCTCAAAGGAGAGTCGAGATCTGGGCTCCCCATGGTGAGCATATTTATAAAGGATTAATAATGAGGCCACTGACAAGCAACAAAAACTATTCAGATAGGCGGCGACTAGTGCTTGAAGTTTCTAAGGTTGCAAGGGGATGATAATTAAAGAATACGATGGACTAGGCCCATTATATATGGATTATTGATTGGTAGATAGGTAGTTTTTAAAGACTTGGTACTCGGGACCAAGTGTTGTAGGAGTTGATACCCATGTTTCTTGAAAGGGATTTGATCTCATATCACTATTTTTTAAGGATTTCGAGCATTAATCATGGGTAGTGATTCAAATATATGATGTGTTTTTTACTATCTATTCATTATAATTGGTAGTTCTGGAATTTGTTTTAGTAGGTTTGGTCATCAGGTTTTGGTGACTCAGAACTCAGTTTGGTAAAACACAAATCTTGGTGTACTGATTCGACTCAGATCTTTGAATATCATGTAGTTTAGTGGAATCCCTTAGTCAAGCTCTAAGGACTTTGGTTTCAAACATTATCAAAAAACTTCTTAGGGATATAAAATATGGTTACAAGTAGCTAAATATTCTTTAGAATCGATTGTATTAGCAATCATCTTGTAAGACCTCACAATTCTACGGTTGATTCACTTCATTGGGAATCGGTTTCTATGTTTCTTATTAGGATTTTAGGGATTCATTGATCATTGAACTCAGGTCTCTGAAAAGAGTCATGTCTCTCGATGGGCTTGTGTTGATTCATTTCTTCTATATATATATTTCTGATCGATGACATCTAGATTATGGATTGGAGGAAAATGAATCGAAGAAATTACTTAATACATCAATGTTATAGTTTTTTAGTGGTTATTAGTGTTCATCTTGCATAGCAGTTTTTATAGTTTCATATTGGTTCTTCTCTAACTTTGGAGGTAAGGATTTGTGTTGTAGAATTGGGGAGTCCTTTATAGCTTAACATCATGGAGATTTGGCTTGGATGGAACTATGGTCATTCTGGCTATCAGTGATCCTCATCTTCTCTGCAGATTTGGTTATCTATGGTTATTGAATTTGTGGTTGTTGATTCTGCAGACCTGTTCCATTTGGGTTGTAGTGCTCTAATTCTACTATTTTTGTTACTGCAATTGTGAAACAATTTTGATTTTATCACATGAGATTAGCTTTGGTTATTCAAGGTACATATGGAGATATTGATAACAACTGTATAGTAGGAGAGTATTTTATTCTTAAAGGTTCTTCCTCAGTTAATATCAGATGCATAGAAAACCTACACCATTGAAAATGGATAATCAAAAGAATATTAATTGAGTTGATAATAACTTCTCTAATATTAATAGAGGAGTGGTGTTAGATTAAATGAACTACTTTGGTTTCATTGGAGACTTTATTAAGGTTTTTTATTTATCATAATTCATAAGAAGAGGGAGAAACACTGTGTAAACTCTCTTTAATTTCAAGAATTGTTTGCTCCAGGGGTGATAATCCTTGGATTTTGTAATGGTTCAAACCCAAACCTAATGTGATTTGTAAATTATTTGATAGGATACTGACCTCCTTTAGACAAGGATTATTTCAAGTTCTCTTTCACTCTTTAAAATATTGATAACATGTATGGTCATTTGGTGTGAAACATATTAATCCTATTGTGTTCCTTTTACAAGAATGATCACCTAACCTTAACCCAGGGTGGTAAAATTTTACAAATGATTAGGTTAATATCCAGTTCTATGGTTTAAATTAGTTTTACTAGTATCCAAATATTCTTTTAGATTTTCTCGTGTTATTTGGGTTCCAATTAGGTTTAAAAAAACTTTCTCAATAGTGATTTTTTTCATTTTTTGAGAAATATACTTGATATTGACCTCTCGTTCAAGATTTTGCAGAGACTCATTATGATCATTCCCAGCATTGGAATGCGTGTTTCAGTAAGGTATGAAAATGTTCCATAATATTTTTCATATTTCTAATATATTAGTCACATTATCACTTTCTATAACATAGTTAATAAGAAAGATGTGATGAAACCACTATTGATTAAGGATATTTAAGGGTTTTCTATTGGTACCACTTTTATTGAGGGGAATGCTTTTAAAAAAAATCTACGAAAATTATGACATATTCATTAGTGTTGTCTTGGGAATAAAAAAATAAACTTGTAATGTGGCTCTTCTATAAAGGTGTCCATTATTTCTAAGGGAATAAAGAATGGTAAATTTTAAATGTAAGTATCACAGGTTAAAGTGGGTAAAAATAAATAATGGCCCTATTCATTTTAATGTGAATTGTTTCTTGTTTTGAAAAGGCACAAATCTAGTCCATGTAGATTTTATATCATGAGATTCACTTTAAAAAGTTGTTATTAGAAATAATTTTTCAAATGAGTTTATAATACATCATGATAATGATAATTCAAACATTTTTCAATCACTTATAGCATGATAAAAATATTTCCTGTCAATAAATTTAGATTTCCAAGAATTAAATTTAAGAAAAAGAGAGCATACAGGTAATAAATTTAATGGTTTTCTCAAAATTAGAAAAAGTATGTGATTTTTAAAATTCTCTTCAGTATATCTAAAATTTATTCCTAGGATCATTTATATTGTAAAATACATGGAAAAGTATATTTCTTACATAATGGTGTCTCATAATTCACCAGGGATAAAAGAATCAAGTGGGGTATATAGATCCCTCCTCCACACGTGAATTAAAAATTTTCCTCAACGTTTCTCTATGGTAGAATAGATCTAAATATGTTTATAGATTTTTAATAAAGGAATAAATTTAAAATTTTGAAAGAATAAAAACATATTTCCCCAGTTTATTAAAGTGTTTTTTACTTTTCTTTTAGGTTGCGATCAATTTATTGATCCATGAAGTTCATGCACATAATCTTATAGATTGAGTATAAAATGATATACTTTTAAAAATTATACGTCTTTGGAAATTGTTTAGAAGATAATATTCAAAAAGTTGCATCAAAAGAATCAAAAATGACTTCCCACTATGATGGTCATGTAATTCCAATATATTTGATCATGAAATTAAAAAATATAATATGAAATCTATCTCAAATATAATAAAATACATCCAGAACAAAATAAAGTATTAAAAACATAAAAAAGAGTTTTGTAATGCCTCGTGACCATATAGGCATTTTAGAATTCTGAGGACTTTTGATTCTTTTTTTGGTGGATGATTCAAATTTTGATTCAAGGTTCAACAGAGAATTATGATGCTGAGTATAGGTTTTGAGCACAACAGAAATCCTTTGGTGAGAGTGAAATTAAAATTTATTTTAATTTAGAGTTACTCTAAACCCCAATAAATGATCTTTCATATTAAATTTATAATTGATTTATTTAATATTTTAAGAAATGATTACCATGTCTTTGGATCCTTTTTTGATGATTTTGATCTTACAAAAACTCTTTCAAATTACCTTTGTTTTGCTGTAAGGATTCAATTGTAGAATCCCTCTAGCAGTGATTCACATGTGCTCTTTTGATCTTTGATAAATGCTAATTGATTTCGAGGTGCTAGTGTAGGGAATCAATTATCTTAAATATTCATTTTTATTTCTCAAATCCTTTATACTTGAAAGAGTTTTTCTCTTTCTTGAGAGGAATACATGAAAAATTCAAGAAAGAGAAGTCTCTTTTACGTAATGATTCACTGTTTTTTATTTTCAAATTTTTTAACCCTACACAATAGACATAACCATCTATTTACAGAGTTAAGTTTTAAGTTAAAATATTATTTATTTTTGTATGAGCCCTTAAATAATATTATAATATTTATTAAACCCCATGTGACAAAATAATATTATTATTATTTTATGGTGCATGCTAACCTACATAATATCAAATTTTATTTTATCGGCTTGTAAATTAATATTTATCACTGGACATGATCTTGGTCCGTTCAAACTCTTCAAAATTTATTGAATACCCAAATAAATATTTTATTAAATATTTTATTTATAAATAAAAAAATTTTATTAATAAAACTTGAATAAAATTATGTTTTATTCTTGAGAATAATATTTATTCTAATAATTAAATTTAAATAAAATTTATTTGATATCAACAAAAATAATTTGTGTATGACCCCATAGGATCCTTTCTTATTGATATTAGGTGGACTTGCCTAAATTCCAATATTACTGTCTAAAAATGGGTCAAGACACCCAAGAGAAAGAACTTAGTGTCACAACATCGACAACCACATACGAACTATCGATCTTAAATATAATCACTTTTTCTTTATATCTCATCAAGAAGGTTGCACATTTGTGTCATCAACCTGTGTTCTTGATATGTCTTTATTTTACTATCATAAATAAACATATTGTTGCACCATGACCATGAAATTTAATGAGATTGTTTTATTCAAATCAAAGGGCTGATATATAAGCTTCCATGAATATGGAAGGGACGAATCCTTCCTCAAATTATCCATTAATAACACGTCATTTGTGACACATCCAATATACCCTACTCCCCCACCAACATATGATGTAACAGTGTTGGTTAGTAAATATAAGTATGTGAGTCATGACATGTATCAATGATAATATTAAAGTTTAAATACTGTTATACATGCTCATATATAGGAATATCCGACGACACCAAAACATTCATAATTATTACTGGTGGGTATGTTCTCATAATCTCCCATCTTGAAGATTATCAAGTGAGAACTTCATGAGAAGAAGACACATCCACTTAAGATTACTTACATCTTAAAGTCTATATATTATGTGTTCTATCATAGTATTTATCCAACCACATAACTATATTTAATAAGATTTTAATAACACTTCTAGTTTCTCATCATAGCGGGAAACTATTATGACCTTATCAATGTGATAGATACCCTAGGACATTATTATATTAAATTCATGCATAACAATTAAAAATATGTAATGAGATGTTTTATTAATATTAAATCCATCATATATGCATGTAATCAGAGTACAATTAGTTGGTCCTATGACACTAACTCCAAAAAAACTTCCACTAGGACTAGATCCAACTGCCTATGAATTTCAGTCCACTATACCTCGCATAATAATCATTTTTATACTAAGTCGGTACTTTTTTCAAGGGGTATTCCATGTTTTCTTCCATGTAAATAATGGTCACTACAACCTCACATCTTTGAGAAAAATTCCTCAAGAGATGATACTTACGAAGTATATGCTTCATCCGTTGATGTGACCTTGGATCCTTGGAAAGGGCCACTACTGTAGTATTATCACAATAGAGTGTGATATGTTTTTTATTTCTAGGTGAAACATATAGCTCTTGTATGGAGTTACATATCCAAACTGCTTATTTAGCTATCTCAGAAGCCAAAATATACTCAGAATCTTCTATAGAATCTGTGACCACAAACTTTTTTGAGCTCTTATAGCTCACAACACCTTCATTCAAAATGAAGACGTACCCTATTTGTGATTTCATATCATATTGGTTTTTTTTTTTGGAAACTAGCATATGCATATCCTCTGATGACTATTTCATCATCTCCTCTATAAACCAGGAATATATCTTTAGTATGCCTCAAATACTTAAGGATAGTCTTGACCACCATCCAGCGGCGGTCACCTAGGTCATCGTGATATCTATCTACTGTATTTAAGGCATAGAAGACATTTAGTCTAGTATATAACAGAACATGCATGATTGATCCAATTACTGAGGAATATGGAATAATTTCCATTATTCTTATTTCCTCATGTGTTTGAGGACACATTTTTCTAGATAGATGAATTCCATGTGAGATTGAAAATAATCCCATTTTTGATTGTTCCATACCAAACCTCTTCAATATATTATCAATATATATACATTGATTTATGTCGATCAGTCTCTTGTATCTTTCATGATGGATCATGATCCCAAGAATATATGTTGCCTTTCCTAAGTCCTTCATAGAGAAGCATTTATTCAACCATGCCTTAATAGGTTGTAAGAATGGTATTTTGTTTCCAATAATTAATATCTCATCGACATATATTATTATGAAAATGACCACACTTTTACTAAACCGATTATAGACACGAGACTCGCATTCGTTCTTTATGAAACCAAATTCTGTTATCACCTAATCAAATCAAATGTTCCATGACCTAGATGCTTTATTTAATCTATAAATAAATTTTTTTCAATTTTTATATCTTTTTGGCATCCTTTGGAGTCACAAACCCTTCAGTTTATGTCATATAAACATCTTCCCAAAGGTTCCTATTATGGAAGACTATTTTTACTTATATTTTTCAAATCTCATAGTCATGGAAGGCCGCAATGGAAAGTAGAATTATGATGGATTTCAAAATTGCGACCATTGAAAAGGTTTCATTGTAGTCAATGACATGATTCTATTTAAACCCTTTTTCTACCAGTCATTCCTTATATGTATTGAGTCTCTCATCTATGTACAGTTTCTTCTTGAATTCTCATTTATAACCAATATACTTTATATCAACTAGAGGATATACCAAAATACATACTTGATTTTGATACATGGAATCCATTTCAGAATTCATGACTTCTTTTTTCTAGTAAATATTTGTGCCACTTACTACTTCCTTATAGGTTATATGATCATTATTATCAAAAAATAATAAATCACTATCCTTGGTGACTAGAAAACCATATATTTTTAGTTCTCTAACCTCTCTTGTACTCCTATATAATAATTTTATGTCTAAAACATATTCTTATTCCATGGGGATTTGTGAAATATGTTCTTCTACCAACTCTTATGCACCTTGAGCCTTGACTTTGTCAAAGTTGATCTCACTCCCACTATCTTTTTCAGATATGTGCTCCCTCTCAAGTAATATAGTGTGTTTTTTCAACTATAACTTTTTTTTCAGTGGGGTTTTATAGGTAATACCTTTTTTTCCTTGGGGTACCCTATAAAGGTACACTTTGTGCCTTGAGGTGCAAGTTTTTTACTTGATGAGGCCTTAAAAAAACTCTTCGCATCCCCACACATGTAAGTATGACAACACAAGTTTCTTTCCATTTCACAATTAGTATGGAATATCTTATTTTTCTTTAGTTGACACTTGGTTTAGTATTTTTTTGTAATGTTTATCCCCAAAGGATAATGAAATACTCACATGAATAATAATTTATCTCAACATGTACAGCAAGGTGTGATTCCTTATTTCACTTACACTGTTCAACTGAGGTGTATAGGGAGGATTGATTTGGGATAAGATCCCAAAATCTTGTAAATAATAAAAGAAGTCTTGATTATGATATTCTCCACCATGGTCAGGGTAAAGCTTCTTAATCTTATTTCTAGTTGGTTCTCAACTTCGGTCTTGTATTCCTTTAGTATCTCAAAGGAATCTGACCTATACCTCATCAAGTAGACATATCCATATATGCTAAAATCATCAGAAAATGTTATGAAGTATGAGTAAACTCCCCTTGCTTCAATAGGAAATTTTCCACACACATCAGTATGAACTAATTCAAAAATCTCTTTTTCTCTTTCAAATTTCCCACTAAATGGGGCTTTGGTCATTTTACCTTGTAAACATGCATGACATACACAAATTGATGTTAGTACAAAAAAATATAAATTTATATCTTAGTGAGATTTAATCAAATAATTTTCATTTAAATGACCTAGCTGATGATGTCATAGTTGGGTGTGGTATGACTCATGTAATGAAGTTTCTTTATCGATTGACAATACTTGTTTTTTGTATTAAAACACATAAAAATCGTTATTTAAATGTGTTTTACCATAAAAATTCTATATTTATAAAAGAAGAAAAATTTATTCACAAACTTGAAAATAAATATATTCATATCAATCCTAGATATCGAAATAATTTTTTTCATTATAGATGACACAAAATAATAATCCTTTAAAAGATGGATTATTCTCATTGGCAACATGAGTTAGTAACCCCCGATAGCTACAACAAAAATTTTAGCTTCATTAGATTCTTGTAAATCTACCTCCCCTTAGACAATATTTCTAAATATACTTGGTTCCTGTAATTGAATACATACGTGAGAATCAAAAGTTGTATCTAATAATCAATTTTTAGAAACTGATAAATGGAACTCGATAACAAATGCACCTAAATTTTACCATTTCTTCTTAGGTTGGGTGCAATTTTTCTTCCAGTGACCTTTCTTTCTATATTTTAAAAATATATCATCATGTTCCCTTGCTTGTCTCTTGATATTTTTCTTCTTAAAAAGGCCTAAAAACATCTTTGGGCTTATATATATTCACTTTACCTTTCTGTTTGATCACCATAATGACAGAATAATTTTCAATGTTTTTCATATTAAAATTTATAATAAAGTTAGAGAAGATTTGAGAGAGTGATTCAAGAATGAGATTGGTTCCCATTTCATCAAGGGGTTTAAACCCTAGAACCTCTAGGTGCTCATGTCTATCTCTCTCCTAGTATAGACCATGGAGATGCTTGAGCATGCTATAAGAATCCCTATTTTTATAATCCTTAATGAGTTCACTATACATAGATGAAAGAATAAGACACTGAAAATCTATCGCGTCATTCATATGTTTTTCATCAGAAAGGTAATCTTCATCACTCGCCTCCTTAGAAGACGGATCAGACATTGAGGATTCTAGAATATAGTATTTTTGTTCATAGCGTAGCATGATCTGAAGTCATTTGAACCACTCCTAGAAGTCACTTCTGGTGAGGATATGGTCTTTCTCAAATATAGATTGTAGAGATATTGTTTATGAGGAACTTTCCATTTTCTAAAATTATAAAAGATCATATCATTAGTACTTTGATTGATTACAAATTACGTGATAAAAAAATAAAATTAAGTTTATTAAGTCTCCCACTATTTTATCAAGTCACAACAACCCTTTCCATTGAACTTAGAATGTCTATTTTCTTGGAAATTATAGTGTAATGGATCTATATTCCCCTTTTAATAACCCCAACAAAGGTTGGTCAAGCTATTTGAAGGTATTTAGGTAGCCATGTTTTTTATGACTATAGGCTTGCAACTCCTTGATCCATTGAGTGGACTCTCTGATCCTGAAATCCTTACTTGGATTTCCTCAACACTTTCCTCCAAGTTACATCAAGTTTATCAAGATCTATTTCTCTTGATGTAAGATGGTAAAGTCAACCCATAACCATCATAATAACTCCATGTTAAAAGTAAGTGTCCCAAAGAGGGTTGATCAAACACTTAGTTCTAAGTCTTTCATTCCTAATCAAGTAATGGAAGGTCAAGTATAACTTAATATTTCATTAAGAGATTTTAATTTAATATGCATAAATTTTATCTTGTTTTATCCATTACATGACTTGTTAATTTTAATATTATTTTACTTAATCAATTAACCATGTTGGATTAAACATTTATACATAATCCATTTATTTAATTTTGTCTTTGTACATTAATTAATTAATTTATGTGATCATGGTCCTGAATCCATAAATTAAATAATTCATACATTGAAATAAATAAATGACCCTATCATGAGATTATCAAATAGTTAATTTATTTAATGGACAATAAATCAACCTATGAACTAGGGGAATAACTCCTTGTGCCAGTCTTAGCATGAGTTATAACATTCCACCTATCAACCTGTGTATCACCTCACCTAACATCATTATGGTTTCGTCTTGAACCATCTCCATGTTCCTTGAGATACTCTATTAATTACAATTATTTATAACTCATGTGTAGATAAAGGTAACCAAAGTATTGATTAATGAGGATTACTTAAATAACCATGGACATGAAGGTCCTACATAACAATAGAGGAAGGGATGACACCCATGCCATAAAATTTAATTTAATATTACATAATTACAAACCAATGAAATAAATTAAATTTAAATATCCAACACATACACAGATCTTGGCCAAGATCATAAACGGTCATACATGCAACTTATACACAAAAGTAAAACTGGTTAACATTCATTTCTTTTCATTATTTATTATTAAAATAAACATGCTTAAATTAATTAATTAATTAATTCTCTTTTATATTAATGACCATCCAAATTCATTTGAAGATACCCATCATAAATGAATTCATGGAAAATAAATGGAAAAACTAATAATTACATATTATTAAAATAAATTAATTGATAATTTAATAATATTTTAAAACAATTATTAAATTTTCAAACACAAATGGTTCCAATAAATATAATATGGTTTCAATATTGAAATTTTCAATTTAATGTAATTTAACTATTTCCTTTATTGGGAGAATAAATGGCATGTACTTTTGGGCTACTCACTATGTATCTCGACTGCCATGTACCCAGGTTACATACATGGGGCTTCGACATGTAAATCAGTTAGAATAAATTGCGTATACTACCAACTGAACATTGTGTGTTACACTTATCATGTATCCAAAAAAACCCGTTAAAGGACATTATGTGTTCATTGAATATTATACTATACAGCGTGTATAATTCAGCCATGCGCCATGTATATCACATGTTGTGGGTCGGCTTGTCTCAACAAATGGCTCGGTGCATACTTCAAGTGCATGAATTAGTGAGTTACATTCCATGTACACCAAATACACATTGTGTACTCTATTAATGCAATAGGATTCCAGTCTCACATAATTTTAACCATCTATTATGACCAAACAGATGGCGTGAATTTTTTCGTTAACCTGTGTGGACTACACAACATGTACGCCATCTACACACTGTGTAATCTGACATGCCATGTGTCAGGTTGGCCTGGTCTACAAATGGTGTTCAATAAATGCACCGCATGTAATTCCTTCTCATTGCATCATGTATCCCGCGACACGGGTAGGTATAGTTCACTTGGGTACATGGTGTGTATTCTAATTACATTCCACCCAATCCCATTTTATTTGGATAGATTCATCGACACTTTATAATGAAATCTCTAATAATTCTTCATCTTCTCATATACTTACATAATTTTGAATCTTGAAAAAATAAATTATAATGTCAAAATCATGTTAATCTAAACAATAAGATTAAATAAAGAATATTATGAAATAAAAAATTCCACCATGTTTTCACATATCAATCGATGATCAAATAAATAATTATAAATTCTAAAAATGACCGCTCTGATTCCACTTGTAGGTTCCAGGCGTAGCGAAAGCACCTTTGGTGAGCATAAAATTCAAATTTATTTTAATTTATAGTTTTCCTGAAACCTCAAGATAAGATATTTTACATTAAATTTATAATTAATTTATTTAAGATGGAAGAAATGATTACATCGTCTTAGGATACTTTCTTTAATGGTGTTGCTGATTCTCCAAAAACCCTTTTGGATTTACTTCATTGTGTTGTAAGGATTCAATTGTAGAATCCATCTAACGATGATCCACACGTGCTCCTTTGATCTCCAAGCAACTAAAATTGATTTATAGGTTCTAGCATGGTGAATCAATTATTTTACGTTGTTCATCTTGATTATTCCAAGATATTTTGGGATTGAACGAGTTCTTCTAATTCTTAAGAGGAAGAGAGGAGGAATTCGAGAGAGAGAGAGAGAGAGAGAAATTTTGTTGTGAGAAATGATTCTCTATTTTGGATTTTTTGTTTTTTAAACTCTATACAATAGACATAACCATCTATTTATAAAGATATATTTTAGGTTAAAATATTATTTAATTACATGCCATCCCTTAAATAGTATTATAATCTTTATTAAACCCCATACCACATAATAATATTATTATTATTATTATTATTTTATGGCATGCACACTATTTGCGTAATAACAAATAATATTTTAATGGATTGTAAATTAATATTTATCACCGGTTGCGGTCTTGGTTTGTTTGAACTCCCCAGCATTTATTGAATACTCAAATAAATATTTAATTAAATATTTCATTCATTAATAAATATTTGTGATCGATAAAACTTGAATAAAATTATTCCTCAGTGTCGATAATAATATTTATTATAATAATTAAATTCAAATATAATTTAATTGAGATCAACAAAAACACTTAGTGTGTGACCCACTAGGATTCTTCCTCATTGAAATTAAGTGGGTTTGACAAAATTCCAAGATTACTATCTAAAAATAGGTCAAGACACCCAAGAGAAAGAACATAATGTCACAACATCGACAACCACATATAAATGTTTTTTGTGTAATATAATCCCTTTGTCTCAATATCTCATCAAACATATTGCACATTCGTGTCATCAACCTATGTGCTCAATACATCTTTCTTTTACTATTTGAAATAAACATATAATTGCACCATGACCATGGATTTTAATGTGATGGTTCTATTAAAATAATAGGTACAAGATATAATCTTTCATAAATATGGAAGAGAAAAATATTTCCTCAACTTATCCATTAAAAACATGTAATTTATGACACACCCAACATAACCTACTTCCCACTATCATTTGGAGTGATGGTTTTGGTTAGTAATTCTAAGTTCATGAGCCATGAAATGCATTAATTATAATCTTAAATTCTAAGGACCATTACACATGATCACAAATAGGAGTATCTAATGACACCAAAACATGAAAAATTCCTACCGGTGGGTATGTTCTCATAATATCTCATATTGGATATTATAAAGTGTGAACTTCATGAGAAGAATCATCATCCTATTATGAGTACTCTCACCTGAAAGTCTATATACTATGCATTATATCATAGTATGTTATCCAACCACAGAACTATATTTAAGAATATCATCATATCATTTTAAGTTTCTCATCATAGCTGGGAACTATTATGACCTTATAAATGAGGCTTTACCCAAGGAAATTATTACATTAAAGTCATGTAAAACAATAAAGAATATGTAATAATATGTTTTATTAATATTCAATTCATCAAATATAAATTTAATAAAAGTACAATTATTTGGTCATGGAACACAAACTCTAACACTGAGAGCATCCCAAAAGTGGTGTTTTGGAAATGGAATGTGGCTCATATGGTAGTCAGGGTGCTCGAAAAAGTGTTAGAGATTGGACAGAGTTGTTGGGGTAGTAGCCTTCACTCACCGCCTTATTGGTGTCATGGTAAATAACACTTATAGGTGCCACCAACTAGCTGGTGGCCCAATACCGACTAGCCAATGGGCCTTTTAAATAGATAAAATACCCTTCCCTTCATGTTTTTATAAGTGGAAACCCCCTTCCTTCTCTTCTATTGGTGCATGTGGACAAATCAACCATCCCATATCCTCCCTTTCTTTCCCTTGGTATGGGGCTCTGGTTATTTGTAATTTTAGAGACAACAATAGGTATGGACTCCCCTCTCTTTACCCACCCCTCCTCTCCCATATTCTTCCTAATTTTGGTGATGTTTGGTTTAGTTTGGAAATGGATGTTTCACTGAAGAATGGTGAAATCACCCGATTTCTACGAAACTTTCATGCAACCTTGCTAGAGGATGTCCAAAGACTCTATCCATTGAATCATTAAAGGCGTGTTGTGTTTCAGATTTATATAAGGTTTTTTCATTTGAATTAAATTAAATTAATGATGTTATTTGTTCTGACACATAGGGGTTGAGATCATTTTAGTACCATAGGTCTGATGTGGTCCTTTCGCAACTGGTTAGACTTAGTTCTAGTGTGACGTGACAACCCAGTGATTTTTCACTGAATATTCCCATTTTTAATTAAATTTTTTAATTAATTATATTTGATATAATTAATTATTTTGAGCTTCTTGGTGTGAGTTAGGAGATTTATTGGTGACATGAGTTGGGATCGGGCATGGATGGACGTCGACGGGCCTTGGTAAAGCTATCAACCCTTGTAAATAAATGGGAAGAGATCCAAATGAAATATATGGCCCCATTACCATCCCTTGGGCTTTATTATTTCAATTATGTTGCATGCATTGTGTGGGAGCACCACTTTAGGTGATGCCCATTTGTTTACATGGTTTATTTAATTTAAATTGAATGTTAAGTTAAAGTAAAATTATCCAACAAATTGAATTAATTTAAGATAAAACCAAAGTACTTAGGCCATGGTGGGCCTAGTTCATTGGATTGACTCCTAACTCGCTGATGAATGTGGAATTGACCATTGATATGTTGTGACTTATGGACCCCTGAGGGGAGTGACCATGCTTGAGGAGACTTAGTGCACCTATTGTAGAAGTCCATGACTACCTCTTGAGGAAAGAGTGTTTTAACTTGAGATGGCTAGCCCAAGAGGGAAATGTGGGACCTTTGAGATACCTAGTGGCTTCCAAACCTCTTGAGAGGTGAGGTCGGACCTACCGTGACTTTTTAGATCATGCATAGGGGCTTGATATGACTCCAATATGGAGGTGAGTATATAATTAAGAGTGTAACACCCTGAGATTTTATGATATATTTATCTTCAAATAAATTTAATTTGTTTGATAGCTTGTGTTACATGCCATAATGAGTTTGAACAAACCACGATATATTATTTTAATATTATCATTTAAATGTGTCTGTTATAATATAGTTGTTAAAATTGTTGGTATAAATAAGAGTAACCATATTTTTAAAATTATTTAAAAAGGTTTTATATATTTCAAATATATTGATAAATAAGTACTCAATTTTCAATAAAATCATTTTATGCTTCAAAAATATTTTTTCCCTCAAAATTTTTTTTATTGCTTTTTGTAAGAAAATAATAAAATTATTTTAAAAAAAAATTAGAAAATTTATTTGAAAAAATGATCTTCATTTTTGAAATCATCGTAAAGTGTATTTTTAGTAATTTTTGAAAAGATTTTTTTTTTCAATTAATACTGAAAAATACTGATTTTTATTGAAAAATGTTTTTTTATTTGAAACATTTACAAGGTTAAATTTTGTTTTAGAATTATTTTAAATGTAAAATTTGTTTATTTATATTATTAATACTCCAATTAATTACATTGAAATTATTTTTATATTGGATTTTGGTATAAAAACTTTTATATTTTAGAAAACATTTTTTTCTATAAAGTTGCTTTTTGTCATGTTTTGTGGGTTTAATTTTAAATTAAATTTTGTTACTTATATGAATTAAATCTTGAAAAATTTATTACATATTTTTAATCATGAGGATAAAATTTATTAAGTAGGTCCCTTTTATTTTTTGGTCATTAGGAATAGTAACCTTGGTAAAATTTTATATCTTTATTAAAGGGTAAATGAAGGAATTAAGGTTAAAAATAATATGATAAAACATTAAAAATATATCCAACACTTGAATTTATTTCATTAGATTAGATTAATTATATCGTATTCATCCTAAAGAAAAAAATACAAAATGTCACTCTCTTGCATTTAGATTTCTCTTTTATGTTCACATAGGGATAAAAATAAGTTGTGAATGAATATTAAAAGTTTATTCTGTGAATAATGAAATTATTTTTTATGATGGTAATTCAGTTATAATTTTTAGTGATTATATAATTACCTGTAACGCTCATACAACACTGACATAGTGCTTATGTAAGCAATGAAAATATCAAAATAAATAATTTTAAAAAAGATGACTCTTTTGGGAAGAATTATGTTCCAAAAAAGTTTTATAGTTAATAATAATGTATTATTAATGCTTAAAAGTATTATATCTTAATTCCATATTTGTCTTGATGTCTTTAAAATCAATTTAAATGAATAGTGTCAAAAATGACGTTATTGGTATTTTATAAAAAATAATATTTTATTAAATTATTTAAAAATATTGAAAAAATTTAAATAGTAAAAATATGATAAAAAATGGTCAAAATTATCATACCTTTTCCATTTATGATCAAATTTTTACCTTATAAGTAAAATTATAGCCCTTTAATATTTAAAAAGTCATTATCATGGTTATGGTTAAAACAGGTTTAACGGTGGTTAATCTAAAAAGATAAGGGTTTAAATGAACTAAAAATTTTCTTAAACCCCATTTGTTGGTTTTATTTAGACCTTAACCTTATCACCTTAGAAAAGGATTAATTTTGGAGCCATTTATTTAAGAATCTGACTTAATAAGATTTTAAAACTTTGAAAAATTACAACTGTGTCACTCACCTCAATTATAAGAGGACACCTCCTCTCCTCAATTATTTAAACATTTTGATAAATTTAGTATGATAAAAACATACCAAAATCTCTACCCAAAATCCTTATCCATTTTCTATAGGATTTGGTATTCCAAAAAGAAAAAACATAGGGTCTTTAAGAGAATATCTAAATGAGTTCTTTCAAACAAGAGACAATCAACTTAACTGATCACTTTATTTTTACTTCTTCTTTTAACTTTTATAAATATGTTGTATTTATCATAAAATAATAAATTCAGTATATTTAATATACCAAAATGTTGTTCTTATTTTTAAAATACCATTATCCACCCTATTTTTCATCAAATGGGAAGTGAAAGTATTGCTCACGCATACGTGTGGACTACTGCCTCCATGTAGTGATACAATTCATTTTCATAAAAATCATTTATAGATGGTTATTAAGATGATTTTAATGTTTATATATGATATATATAACATAATTATGATTTTTAACTATAATATAATATCTACCTTCTTACATTCTCATTTGTTGAAAAAAGATATCATTGCTCGTGCATACATGTGGACTACCACCTTCTTGAAGCGATATGATTTGTTTTTCATCTTTTATTTACATGTATGAAAATAAGGATAAATTTAATAAATATATATGATATATATTATATAATAATTATTATTTAAAGTTGAATTATTATTTACCTTTCTTTCATTTTATCCATCAAAAAGTGAAAATAGCGTTTATGTATACGTACAACCTACCGTCTCCATGAGCGGTGTAATTCATTTTTCTATCTCTACTTTTTATGGATGATAATAAATATATATATATATATACATAATGAATATTTATGATATTTATATCATTATTAGCATTATAGAGATGATGGAAACATTATCAAAGTACAAATACTAAAACCACTGAACCAAAACATTCATGAAAAATGAAGCACTTATCACCTAGAATAGTGATTTTAATAAAGAATTGTTAATAAACAGGCAATAAAAAGTTATAAGTAAATCATATATGGTATGATATGAATTAAAATTATTTTTTAATAGATTTATAATAAATTTATAATTATTATACAGAAGTTTCAGACACATACAAAAGATGTTACACTTGAGGTAATGGATTTCATCTCAATTTCCCTTCATTGAGGCATATTTTAATATTATTCAACTAATTTTTTTATATGGTGTATATAAACTACCACATTTACATTTCCACTTATTGTATTTCCACCTCTCATCACACTTTTGTTTCCATGACTAATAAGTCATATCCACCACCTATTTATTTTATGTGGCGTATATACTTCACCTTTGATATGATATATCATGATTACCTTTATACTCATGGTATTTAAAGTTTCATTTGAAGTTATTTATTTTATGGGAGTTATGATTGAAATGTTTCCAAATTATTTAGTGTGTATTTCACAATATCATTATTTTTTGGGATTTTTTATATTTAAGTATTTTCTAGGGGAATTATTTGATCTTTATATCTTAGAATCAATATACTTTATCCCATTATGTTTATTTATTGAAATTGAAAAAAAATCATTTTCATCTCATTAAGTTCTCAAGATACTAAAATAATGTTTTATGGAAAAATGACTTTGTTTTTCTATTCAGCAGAGAAACTTTTTATTCCATTCCCAATTTTTTTAAAAAATTTTAAATAATGTTTTTAATATCCTAAAATGATTTATTAAAGAAATTTTTATCCATGTTTGACTTTCTATAAAAAAATTAAAAGGAACCTTCTTATTATTTTCTAAACGAGACATTTTTTACTTTTTACAGAAAATTTTAAATGAATATTTGTTCTAACATACATGGCATGAACATAATTTCCCACTGTCATTATTTTCTAACAATTTGAATCTTTATTTAAAAGTTTCAAAGGTTCCTTTAAAAGAAATCATTTTCCTTAATATTTGGGAAATTTTATACTTTAAATAAGTGATTTCAAAGGAAAAAGGTTATTTTCCCCAAGAAATTTTCCAGTTATATTTTTAAAGTATTTTCATCTATTTCAATATCCTTTGTTGATTCTTATGATTTACTAAGGATATACTCTAATGATACCATCCACCATATTTCTCTAGATGGTTTGTGTTCATTTTGACTGTGGAATGTATTGAAATTCATTATGTTAGTTCTTCTAATATAGAAAATTATTGATTTTAAGGCATGTTGATTAAGTTGTACTATTTTTTCATATGTTGAATACATTCAAAAACTTTCACTTATTTTTCAAAAACATTATTTTAAAAAATATTAGTTGTCAACAAATACAAAACTTTGTTAAAACAAAACATCACAAAGGTTCTTCAATCTCCCCCTATGGATTTGTAGACAAATTTTGTTAATTACTTTTTCAACTCACCATTTTTCAAACACTCAATTTTTTTAAAACATATTTTTGAAACAACTTAAAGTTTTAAACTTTTATCAAAACATATCCTTTATCAAAATAGAGTGTCCAGACACCACACTCCTAGATAAAGTGATGTTTTTGAAGGAATTTTATCCCTTTGTGACAAGAAAATTATGCATCCATGTAAATATAATCTCCCCCTCACTTTTATCTTTTCTCACCATTATTTTTACCACCCCCTTGATTTTTATGTGCCCCATTATCTGGTAACCATAGCTACATATTCATAAAATAAAGATAAGTAAAAGTTTATTACAAAGTACAAAGTTTTTATTTTTCTTCCCTTTGTCTTCATAATATAAAGCATAGTGGGGGTCTTCTTTATGAGATTTATGAAGTCATTGGAGGATGTTGAATATGAATTTGTAGACTCAACTCAACAAACCTTTTTTTTGGCATCGACTTTGTAAAGATATCATAATTTTGATACTTTATTGAGATATATTCTATCAAAAAATCTCTGGAGGAAAATTTCTCTTTTATAAAGTGAAAATTTAAATCAATGTGTTTTGATATTTAATGCTAGATAATATTTTTAGAAATATCAATTTCACTCTGGTTATAAAAAATTATCTTCAATGGTTTAGATACTTTTACTTTGAAATCTTCCTACTGAACTTTCATCCACAACATCTGAGTACAAGCATGGTTTTCTGCAACATATTCTAATTCCATTGTACTCAAAGTTACTTAAATTTTCTTCTTAATATTCCAACTTTAACAACATTCACCCAAGAAAAATGTTCCTCTTGAGCTTGATCTTTTATCATTACAATATCCAACCTAATAAGAATCTATATAACCATGAAACTTCATCTCAAAATTTCATTTTTATAACAACCCATTTGAAGTTATTCCTTTGATATATATTATAATTCTCTTTACTTCCAAAATTTTCAATTATTTCATATTACTTTGATACCCAACACACAAAGTCACAACATAAACAATATCATGCCTTGAGGTTGTAAGGTAAAGTAGACTTCCGATCAGATCCTGAAATTATTTCTAATTTACAATTTTACCGGAATCATATTTACTCAACTTCAACCACACTGAGATAAGAGTAGAAACATCATTGGATTATTCCATTCCAAACTTTTGTAATAATTCCCTAACATTCTTTTCTTGTGATAAGAAAACTCATTTTTCTTTTTGTTGAACTTGTAAACCAATTATGAATGTTAATTCTCTTAATATTAAGATCTCAAAGTTACTTTTAAACTCTTCAGAAAATGTTTTAACAACATCTTATATATCTAATAAAAAATTATATCATCCATATAAAAAATTACGATTAGAGTTTTGTATTCAGCATTGTTCACATATAAGTTTCTATCAACTTTTCCTTTAGAAAAATTAAATATTATCAAACAATTTTAAAGAATAGAATACCATGAATGTGGAGACTATTTCAGCCCATACACATATTTATTCAATCTAAAAACTTTTTTTTCATCCTCATTAAGTAGGAACCCATAAGGTTGTTTAAAATAAACTTCTTATTATATTTATCCATTGTGAAATACTAACTTTGAATCCATTTGATATACTTTGTAATTTCAATGAGAAAAAACTACTATAAAAATTCTAATAATTTCTAACCTTGCAATGGGGATAAATGTTTCATTAAAATCCACATCTAACACCTATGCATAGCCTTTATAAACAATCCTTTCTTTGTTTCTTGAAACATATCCATGTTCCTCTAACTTGTTTCTATAAACCCATTTTTTTTCAATAACATTTTTAACTTTCGGATATGGAACAGGTTATCATGTTTCATTTTTATCAATTTGATACAAATATTCATTCATATAATTCACCGATTATTTTTGTTGAAGAGCTTCTAAAACTGATTCTGGTTTAACTTTTGAGATTTGTGAAGTATGATTTTATAATCTCATCTTTCTTCTGGTCTAAACTTGAGCTTTTTTATTCCAAATAATATTTTCAAACTCAACATGGTTTTATAAAGTAGAAAATTTTAGAGTTCCTATTCTTGCATCACTTTCTTCATCACATGATTCATCTGAATCTTCATTTTTATTACTTTTATCACCTTCATTTTCATTATAAATTTTCAATTTTTCTTCCTCAACATTCCCAACAACTTTTGTTAAGAAAGTTGGATTTTCAATAACATTCACATCATATGAGTCCACCAAAGTTTGAAAATATTTTTTCTTACACTTAAAACTTCTTCCATTGGGTGAGTATCACATAAAAATTCCTTCTTTAAATTTCTCATCAATATTTGCAAGATCTAGATTTTTTTTAGAAGACATGGACTTCCAAAAAAATTGAATTAATCCAATGGAGGATTTTTTTCTATACCACATTTCATAATAAATTATAATGAATTTTGGTCTCAAAAAACATCTGTTCTAAATATGTACAGTTGTAAAAATAGCTTATCTCTAGTAAAACATTGAAAGTTTGTATTTTTCTAACATATTTCTTCCCATTTCCACCAAACTTCTATTATTTCTTTCTTCTACTCCATTTTTTTGTGGAGTGTATGGAGAATTATACTGATGTTTGATACCGTTCTTTCTCAGATAAGTTTAAAAATTATTTATTTTTAATTTGATTCCATTATATACTCTCAACTTCTTTATATAAACTTTCATTTTTTTTCTCAACTTCATTTATGAATAACCCAAAAATTTCCACAACCTATGACTTGTGTTTCATAAACATGATTTTTTTCATATGAGTGAAATCATTAATAAAAGTGATAAATTATAAATATCCTTTTGTTGATTTATATTTAATTGGACCATATAAATTGGAATGAATAAGTTATAAAGGCTTGATATACTGAATCTCAAATTTCTTATGACTTATTAGTCATCTTTACTTTTTGAAAAGTAACACAAACATATTCCTATCTTCTTTTCAATTTTGGAAAATTTCATACAGCATAAAATTTAGTATATTTGTTCTTGTTTTTTTTCAAGGTGGCCAGGTCTTTAGTGCCACAACTTATTCTCATCTTTAGTACTTAGATAACATGAGTTGTTAAGTTCTCCAACTTGAAAAATATTTCTACTAGTTGTTTATCCTTTTGTGATAAATTTTACAACTTTAAAACTTTTAATAATACATGAATCTTTTTTGAAAAAACACTTCTTTTTAATCATCATAAAGTTGACTTACATTGTGTAAGTTATTTTTTATCCCATAAAAAAATAAAAATTCCTTAGATTTTATCTTTTCTGCTTCAAAATCAACCATTTTGATTCCTATGATTTTTAAGGAAATATAATTCTCTAAGTTAACATCACCTTCATCATGATTTTAAACATGTTTCAAGATTTTTAAATCACCTATCATGTGTGAAGAACAACCACTATCAAGTATCCATGGTTATTTCTTTTTTACATTCTTTCAAGGCAGTCTCAACAATAAAATATATTTTATCATCTTTCTTCTTTACAACTTCCTTTTATTTTATCCCATAAGAAAATTATTCTGGAAGGAGTGTTACACATCTTTTGGAATGATGACTAGCCTAATCACATCTTCTACAAAATTCTTCCAGAAATTCAAATTTATTTTTTCTTGGAAAGTTTCTAACATCTTGATATTTTTCTTTTATAACTTCCTGTGTGTTAGGAAAGTTACCCATTCTACTTTCACTATTTCTTCCACTCCATTCAAACCTTCTTTTTGAAAGTACTAATTTATGCCAAAAATTATAATCCTAGTGCCAATAGATTCTAAAACACTAATAAAAACCTTCAAATCTTGATTTTATATTGAAGTATGATCTTTATATATAGAAACTTTGTTGAGGTAGATAACTTCTTCCTCCTATAACATACTTAAGGAATGGACCATAATTCCTTCTGAGTGAGTTTTCAACTTTTATAGATGTGATAGGTTTCTCACATACTTTCTCCATAAAACCTTCCTGGTACTTTTCTTATCACCTGATATGTTAAAAAAATCAGATGAAGATTATTTTTGGGGGTGATAAATTCACCTGATTCTTGATCTTATATTTCTCAACAACATTATAAGTATAAACTTTTAATTCTGAAGCTTTTTTGAAGTTTTCATTCATCTTACTCAAGGTAATTTTAGACTTAAGAAGTTTATATTGAAATTTATTAGCTTCTTCTTCCATAGATACCAATTTCTTACTGAGATCATTAACCATCTTTCCTTGTTCATCAACTCTTAAATTTTAACTTAAGATCTCATAAATTTATTCTTCCTATTTATTGATTACATATTTTCTACCTTTAGAAACTTTTTTACAATATTTCTTCATTACCCTGATTTATTTATTGAGATTTATATTTTTCACTATACATGAAACAAATTTTTTTCTGAGTTGATACTCTCTATATGATTCTTCCCCACTTTCTACACTATTTGAGGAATATGTTGTTTTCTAAAAAAATTCAATAAAGGTATTGATTTTTTTTTAAATTTCAACTTCTAAAGAATTGCTTTAAGTTGATTCTAATTTAACTTTCTTACTTAACATACATATTTTAAATCTAGTAAACTTATTCTTGTGTTTTTTGGATGAATGTTTTTCTTTAGAAATTTTGTTCTACTTCTTCCATCGAGGTGTTTCATTAGAATCATCTCGATACTCACCAACTTTATTCTTAGAGAAATTCATAGAAAAGTTTATGATTCCACCACACTAAAAACATTTTAAAGTAATTTTTACACCACACTTTCCACTTTTTATTCAATATTTCTTGGAGATAAGAGATATGATTTTATCATTCAACTCATAAAACTCTTTATCTTCAGAAGCACAAGGATATACATCTTCATCAATTTGATTTTCATTTTTCTCATAACATAAAAATATATTTATTATTTCATCTAGTTTTTAAAATTGGATATTTCCTCATTTCATAAGAAATAAAAAATTATGCAATTCATCAAGAGAAAAATTATCATTATCTTCTAATGAGGATATTTTAGAATCCAACCTATCTGGAAAGTTTCCCATAAGTTTCTTCACTACTGTAGAATCTTCTAGAACTTCTCTAAATCATCTGATGTTGAAAATAATTTAATTTTCTCTGGTGAAGTATTTATCAACATTTTCCTCATCCCTCATTCATATGTATTCAAACTCACTAAGCCATATTTTTAGCTCTAATTCCTTCAGTTTAGTATTCCCTTAAAAAATAGTTTTCATCCTATACCATATACTCTTAAAAAATTTGAGACCCATCACCTTCATATAAAAATTTTCTAATAGAGACATAAGAATAGTATTCCTAGCATTTCCATCGACTTAAATATATCTCTTATCAGCGAAAGTCATCATGTTATCTTTTTCAATAGGTTGAAACCCAATTATAAAGGTATAAAAAATTCCAAGTCAAGAGATAAGTGATAAGGAATCATCCTATTTATTCATCCATAATAATTTTTTCCATCAAACATAGGAATTCCTCTATTATTTCTAGAATTGATATTATATAGTATAAGGATTAAACAAGGGAAACTTCATTATGATACCACTTGAAGTTTCAAATGATCAAATTACAACTAAGAAGGTTGGAGGGGTTGAATTAGTTGTTCACTTTTTATAATTTTCAAGATTTTAAGAAATTTAACCCATGAAACCTATTAGATTTCATTACCTTATCATAATTTAGTAAATAATCATGCATGTAAAAGTAGAAAATCAAGTAAATCCATTGATATTTACAAGGTTCGGACTTATTGTGAGAACATACATCCTTTCCATAGCCACTCTCATGGGTCTATGGAATTTTACTATTAGAAATAAGTGAATACAACTTGTTTAAACTCCCATTATATTCCTTGTATCTCCCAATGAGAAATATTATACTGAATCCCATCAGTTTAAAAAGTTGGATATCAAACAATTGAGACACAATAAAATAATAAAAACTTTGTTCAAACTGCTCCACAAATTATCTATCCATAATCCTTAGTCTGATGTGGATGGGTCCAATTCTCTCAGTATGATAAGGCTAGCTTTGATAGACTCAGACTAATGAATTAAGTGTGATAGAATCAATATAATGAAATCATTATCAATTTTCATTACTCGTACTCTACTAATATGTTCAATCTGATCTTCCTCAGTTTGGTAAATAAAACATTCAAATGTCTAGCCTTCTAATGAGGTCTGAGTAAGGAAAGATAACTTTTAAATGAATTCTTCAGCACTCTGAATTTTTTTCTCACATAAAAGGTTGGAAAATATGAATTTATTGTGTTTATATTTATAGAAATCTAGAAATGGAAAAGGTGGGAAACTTGAAAATTTTCCCCTCTATCTCAAATTCAAAAAAATTGTGATCTATGCATATTTGAATTTCAAGTTTGACCACTTCAAATCTTCCCAAATCATGCATAATTTTCTTGATTCTTCTCTATAATAAGCCTTCTTGGACTTCCAAACCTTTATTTAGTATTATGGAACCTACTCAACTCATTACGTTTAAATTTCCTCAGCTCATTATGATGGAACTTCCTCATCTCATTACGATGGAACTTCCTCAACTCATTCCAAATTAAATTTTTGCATCCAAGTTAGTCAGATTAGCTTTCCTACTTAGAGTTAGTCTAATTGAATTTTCTCCTCATAGTTAGTCTGATTGACATTACTTCTTAGAGTCAGTCAGATGTAATCCTCAATGCAATGGAATTTTCTTTATGATGGAAACTCCACTCTAAAAATTTGAAATTCTTCAAACCTCATCAGTTATAACTCATTCAGACTCCTGAAAACTTCTATACCCTATGCTTTAGGATTTGTTTCAAACATTATGTTGATTCATATAATTTATGAAATATTTACAATTCGTCTATTTCTTCAAAATCTTTTATCATCATATTTTTCATGATTTATGAGAACTTCAAGATTAGAAAAGTATTGTTTGACTTATATAATAAACTATTATGACTTCCCTTAATTTTAGCACCTTTTTTTCAACCAAAACCAAATACAAATGGTTGTACCTATTATACCCCTTTTATTTATAAGTCCTGCATCATAAGTGTAACAAAAAAACATATGATATTTTATAATTATAAACCAAAAAATCATTATCTATCTTAAGGTTAGAAAGTTTAAGAACTTTATAACTAAAGAAATAATTGTCTTAATTCAACCTATTCATCAAAATTTTGACTTTATAACTCAGTAAATTCATTCTAACAAACACGGTTTTTGATAGATATTTAACTTCTTATCGATGGATATGAGACCGATGATCTATCTGATCGAAAAATTTAACATTTTAATGACTTCTAGGACTAGTGATACTCATTCAAATACTCCTCATCTACTGATGTTTAATCTGATCCTCTACATCTGTAAAACAATTTTCTCAAAAAACAAAAGTTTTCCCCCTTTATTTTTAGGTTTGAAAATTCCAAAACTTCACCTATTTTTCAAAAATATTATTTTATAAAATATTAGTTGTCAAAAAATAAAAAACTTCATTAAAACAAAACATCAAAAGGGTTCTTCAGTTGTAGTGATCTTCATGTTTAAAATATGGTGTCATTATCTCTATGGGAATAAATTTGAGATATATATTAATCATAATATCCTAAAATATATTTTCACATAGAATGAGATTAATATACACTAGAGAAGACGGTTAGAGCTAATCAAGGACTATGATTTCTCAATCCACTACCATTATAGGAAAGAAAATAAAATAGAATATTATCTAAGTAAAAAAGATTCAGCAACCTTATCAATGATAAGAATTGAGAGGGATCCAATATTCTTAGACTTGTAAAGGATGTAAATGGAGATCATAAAGGAAAGAACATCATGTATCCTTTCTCAAATGATTGTTGAACCATACCTTTTACAAAAGATAAAAAATTCTTATGGATATGATTTGAAAATATAGAAGAAGGTGGAGGCTATAAGAAAAGGTAAATCCTCATAGTTCAAAATTAATAAAGGGTTTGTACAATTTGGTTCATGGATATGTGTACCATCAAATACTAAGATAAAGAAGGATTTGTTGAATGATGTACATAACTTGACCTTCTCCATCCACCTAGGTATCATAAAGATTCATTGAGATCTCTTAAAGAACTATTAGTGTGAAAATATGAATAGGAATATCACCAAATATACATTAAAATGCCTCATAAGTCAACCAGTGAAGGCTAAAAGGAAAAAACCAAGGGGATTAAGAAACAATTACTCATAAATACATAAAAATAGGAAAAATTAGCATGGAATTTTTCATTGTTCTTCCAAATAAATCTATAGGAAATAATGTTTTATGAGTTGTTCCAGATCATCTTATAAAGACTGATAACTTAATTTCAATTTTATAGGACTTCTCACTTGAACAAATTTTAAGGATATACATTAGAGAAGTGGTGAGGATACATGGAACACCCCAATCGATTGTATCTGACTGAGATCAAATATTTACCTATAAGTTCTATAAAAGTCTCTAAGAGACTCTAAACACTAAATTGAACTTTGGTACAGCTAATCATCCTTAAAATTATGGTCAATATGAGAGAACTATCTAGATACTTGAAGATATGTTGATAGCATACTCGATGGACTTTGAAGGAGGATGGGATTATCATCTTCCTCTAGTCGAGTTAACATACAATAATAGTTTTAACTCAATCATCTAAATGGATCCATATGGATACCTTTATGGGAATATATATAGAATGCATGTGTTCTAGGATGAAGTTAGATAATTAAAGTTGTTGGGTCCTAGAATAGTTGAGGAAATGGTAGAAAGGGTCAAAAGCATTTAGCAACACATCAGTACTTGTCATGTCTGAGAATGCTATGTAATTTTTTTTAAATTATATGGGATTATTTCGAGACCAGGTGCTCAGACGAAACCTGATTCTGAGCCTTGGTGATCCTAGAATAAGTGTTTGACCACTTTTTAAGTTTATTTAAAATAGTGCACATGAGCGGTTTTGGAAACTTCTAAATGGGTTCCCAGATTAAACAACTGAGGGCACTATTGCATCTAGAACTATGACTTTACCTAAGAGTGTACTTAACTTCACCCAGTGTGGGTCCAGGGAAAAAGTTAATTTTTTGACTTTTAAGAAAATTTAATATAATAATTTTCTTAAGGAAAAAAATAAAATAAACTTTTAGTTGGTTTTATTTGAATTTTTAATTTTGTTGTAGCGTAATAGAAACGTTGTTTCATGAATGAAACAACGTAATGACACTATGAAGAAGCATAACAGAAATGTTGAAACATGTTTTCTCCATTTAATGGGTTAATAAAATATGGGATCATTGGCATGTTGGATAATCACTCTGAACTGTTGGAACTTTGGCATTGGCGAACGATGATCAATGAGTGGCCGCCAATAATACATTGTCAAATGATGAACACGGCAACACTGATCATTTCCAACGAACAATATAACTTCAGGTAGGGGTTGTTATTGATTTAATTCTTCCTCATTCATTGACTAAACGAATAATACGGGTAAACCCAAGAACAAGTTGAACCATGGATCTTCGTTCTTGTGGGAGGGTCTTTATGAGGTTTGATTCTAGAGGATTAATTCATGTTTTTTATTTGCTCCATTTGATCCTTCTAATAGGAGCGGATCAATGCCGTAACGAAAAACGGCGGAGGTTCGTTCCCCAAATTTGTTCTATGATTTATTCTTCCTTTTACCCCGCGCTCTTCTCATTATTCATGGGGTTATGAACTATGGACCATTGTGTGCCCATTTCTCAGCATAATGATCCCAAAATGTTAATAGAAGCCACATACAGGAGGCGGTGCACGCCAGTGGAACACCAAAATGGAGGAGGCTGAGGCCAGTGGGCTACAGAGATGCGGGATCATGGTGTCGGCGGGGTGTCGTGTCAGGCGGAGGAGGTTCATGGCCAGCGAGCCATGATTGAATTTGATATAATCCTTGGTATGGATTGGCTTTCAGACCATGATGTGAAAATTTATTGTAAAAAGAAGGAGGTTACAATTCTCAATGATGATAATGAGTACCTTATATTTAGAGCATAAACGTCACTGCCTAATTCTTATCTAGATCCACCCCTAGTAGCTCAACTAAATTCAATTATTAGGGAGGAAGAGAATTAAATAACTATGGGTGAGGAAATAAATGTTCAAATAGAGGACGCACCTATTGTGCAATAATATGCTGATGTGTTTCTAGAAGATTTACCTAGACATCCTCCAGAATGAGAAATTGAGTTTTCCATTGATTTAATTCCCCGTTCAAGTCCCATATCTAAGACCCCTTATAGAATAGCCACTGTGAAATTAGTGTAACTAAAGAAACAACTAGAGGATAATAACCTGCTAAACATTCTTTACACTCTTTTGTACAAATAAATTTAACCACTTTACATGTGAGCTTTGTTAATGGGTTAGCCAACCGGGAAAAAATTTGGACGAAATGTCAATAATAACCTGATAAACCAATAAAACTACGTACCTCAGTTATACTCATCAGTGCTGGTCATTCTTGTATTGCCTTGGTCTTTGAAGGATCAATAGAGATTCCATCCTTAGAGACAATATGTCCAAGAAAAGAAATCTCCTGAAGCCATAATTCACACTTGCTAAATTTCCCATATAATTCATTTATTCTAAGAGTCTTTAGAATAATTCACAAGTGATTTTCATGATATTTGTAGCTTTTGGAGTATACCGAGATATCATCAATAAATACCACTACAAAGTCATCAATATATTCCTTGAAAACTCTATTCATTAGATCCATGAAGACATAGGGTGCATTAGTCAAACCAAAAGGCATTACTGTAAACTTGTAATGCCCATTACTGGTTCGAAATGCTATTTTTGGAATGTCTTACTTCTTTACACACAACTGATGATATCCAGATCGAAGCTCAATCTTTGAAAAATGTTGAGCTCCAGGAAGTTGGTTGAATAAATCATCAATGTGAGGTAGGGGATACTTGTTCTTTATTATTATAGCATTGATCTCCCTGTAGTCAATGCACAAACTCATAGATCCATATTTCTTCTTAACAAAAAGAACAGGGGATCCCCATGGAGAAACACTAGGGCGAATAAATCCCTTGTTACTCAATTCCTCTAGTTTTTTCTTTATTTACACTAATTCCACAGTGGCCATTCTATAAGGGGTCTTTGATATGGGCCTTGAACCAGGAATTAAATCAATGAAAAACTCAGTTTCTCGTTATAGAGGATGTCCAGGTAAATCTTCTGGAAACACATCAACATATTCTTGCACAATTATTACGTCCTCTATTTGAACATTCCTTTCCTCACCCACAGTTATTTCATTCTCTTCCTCCCCAATAATTGAATTTAGTTGAGCTACTGGGGGTGGATCTAGATAAGAATTAGGTGGTGATGTTTCTGATCTAAAGATAAAGTACTCCTTATCATCATCGAGAATTGTAACCTCCTTATTCTTACAATAAATTTTCACATCAGGGTCTGAAATCTAATCTATACTAAGGATTATATCAAATTCAATCATGGTTATGACGATGAGATCAGCAGATAAAGAACATTTATATTCCATAATGGGAACTGATTCACAAAACTTTTTTGTAATGATACTTCCCTTGGGTGTTTTGACTGACAACTCCCTTGTTAAGTTAAATTGAAAATATATAATTTTCTTAGAAAATTGGGAATATATGAAACAATGCAATGATCCAAAATCAAATAAATCATTTTTTAAACTTGAGGAAACTATTAAATTACCTGCCACCACATATTTCAGAGCTTCAACCTCAACAGTAGTGATAGCATAAGCTTGGCCTTGATCCCTTGGCCTTTTCTGAGGTATGTTTCCTTGGCACATAGGACATTCATTTTCATAATGACCCCTTTCTCTATAATTGCAGTATTCAATATTGATAGCCTCTTTCTTCACCTTATAATCACGAGCTTGATGGAATTTTTCACCACACTTGTAACAGACTCCCATTCCCTTCAGGAAAGTCCCAGGGTTTTTAATCCCACATTAACTACAGGATGGGTATTCAACTTTTCCATTATTCCCCTTATTTCTATTTCTAGAGTGTTCAATAAATCTCTTCTTCTCCTACTTTTCATTAAAGTCATAAGACTTAGAGAATTCTTTTTCTGTATTAATAGCACATGAGACAATATCTTCATATGACAAGAAGGATTGTGAGACTAATTCTCACTGGAGAAATTTTTTTAACCCATCAAAGAAACAATCAATCTTACTTCTTGGGTTATGTATATAATCTGCTTAATGCCTTGCTAACCTTGTAAAGTCAGCCTCATACTTTACGACATTCCCATACTCCTTTTGCCTCAAACTCAGAAATTTCCTTTCCATATCTGCTCGATGATCATGAGGAAAGTATTTTTCTAATAAAATCTCTTTAAACTCCCTCCATTACATACTTGATACTTCTTCATCTTCCTTTGTGTTTTGGATTAATGACCACCATTGATTTGCATCTCCCGTGATGTGATAAACTGTCATGACAAATTTTTCCCTTTCGCTACTCCCCAAAGAGTGAAATATTTTCTCTAAGGAATTTATACATTGCTCAGCTACTAATGGATTTTTACTCCCATTGAATATTGGTGGTTGTTTCCTCATGAAGTGGTCTAACATTGATCCTCTATGTTGTGGATCAGGGTGCTCCATACGGATAAGGTTATTATTCATAACCTGAGTGAGTTGTCCCAATATGGTGATAAGCTTATCAGCACCAGTTGCTTCACCAGCTCCACTATAATTATCTTGAGTAGGAGGGAAATCCCTACATGGATTACGTGCATTGATATGGTTTCCATTCCTTACACTAGGTGCCATTTATAAACAATGGCATACACTAGATTAGTTTATGAATCACAATACATAATTCCAAACTTGTAAAACAGTTAACATAAATTGAATAGTTTAGGGATATAATCCATGATCATAAAAATGTTTTCTTTAAGGTAGTATATACTCATAAACCCTTCATAATGGTTTTTAAATAAAATGAGAATTATCCTAAGCATATCCTCTGGGAGTGTTGTAACCAAGAGTGCAGCAAGGCCCATTGTTGTGCACCAGTTTCCGTTCGAGTCTAGCTCAAAGTGGTGTTTTCAGGTTTTACCCCTAGGTACATCTATGCCAGAGCTGCCTCTACCTGCTCGTATCTAGATAGAGATTTATTTCTTGGAAAACTAATAAAATCTCTACAATACCAAAATTCTAGGAAGTTCTTCTATATTAATCCTCAAAGTTTATCATAGGGTAATGTGCTCTAATCAGAGTTTATCTAAATCTAGTTTCCAAGGTTTGTACTAAACTTCCTCTAATACAAACTGTAATGTCCTAACCCTAGTTACCTAGAGTTGGTTCATTATTACATAACATTGGCATGATCACAAAATATCATGTCTCGAAAGACTGATTAGTTTAGTAGCCTTAGAAGTGGTAGATACATTCATAAATTTTATATTACATTATAAAATGAAAAAACAAAAACAACATTATCTTCATTAACCACATTCATATTCCATAGAATATCCCTATAGGTCAGTCATAATATACTTCTTCGCATCCTGGGAAAAATAAAACATAGAAAGGGGTGAGATCAGATGATCAGTAAGGTTAACAATATAGTGGAAACATTCATAAATAAGCATAAAAATTTAAGGCAATGTATAAGACTAAAATAAAAGCCTTTTAATCTTGAAATTAAGAATAATATGAAAAAGATAAAATCAAATAATTCCATTTAATTATTCACAGGTATATTCAACTAGTCTAATAATCACATGCAATATCAATAGTCACTTTCATAATGATAAAATGCATAATTCGAGACTTCATAACCACATAGTCAAGGCCTTGTGCCAAGACTACAAATAATATTTTTTCAAAGACTTGTTCCAAGACACAAGTTTGTATCATGATACCTACCGATGCATCGAGGAGCTATAGTGGGCTCCACCTGTCACTTACTAAGTCCAATGCATTCCTCATATGAAAAGGTTTAAACATAACATAAACATTTGTATTAAAAATAGAAAATGAAATGTCAATACTTTATCCGTAAACCATGAATGGTGTAAAAATAACACATCCATAGTCAAACATATCACAAAACCTTCAATACAATATAGAATTTTTGTATCATAATAAATCAACTTCAAATAAGCTTAAAATTCATCAAAGGATATTGACATAGATGAAATCAAAACCTTTTTTAGAGAAATATATATTTTTATTTTGAAATCATTTAAAAGTCATATAATTATAAAATAAAACATTTATTTTGAAAATATTATTATAATCTTGTAAGGAAAGCTTCTACGATGTTATAATGGAGGAAAATAGCTACACCCTCCGTATAAATTAAAAAAACATTCTTACCTTAATTTTGTCAAAAAGGTCATAAAGTACCTTGTTTGGAAAATGACGAAAAGATTCCTTTCAAAACATATAAGGTCAAATAAGGGTATAAATTAATTTAACCCATTGTCTAGTAAATAGTAAAAATGTTTTGAAATACATTTTTTAATAAAACATGGATGTGGGTGATAAAGATGTCCAAGTAGATACTTACGTAAAAACACCCTCGGATAATAAAGAGATTGTGAAATTAACCCTTACCTTGTACTTTTCCTTGGTTGAGGGTATGTTAAACTCATGTATAATAGTTAAATAATTGTTATTAAATTATAAAATAACTATATACATAAATATGATATCATATATGATCTTCTAATATTGCTTTGTTAATGATATTTCAGTAGTATCGTCATTTCAGGTGTTAACTGATTCGTTTTCCTTTATATGATTTATTACATAAGTAATGTTTGTTATGGATAGGATGTATATTATTCATATTTATAATTATATTATGTATTTAAACATTATTTTTAATCATTAAATGAAAATTATTCTTGAATGGATATGATGGGGAATGAATCTTATCACGTTCGTGGAGACGGTAATATGTACATACGCACGAGCGACAATATCATTCTTTTGATATGAAAATAATATATAATTGGATGGTATATAATATATAAATAATTATTATAATGTTATATTTATTATTTACATCATTTATACTCATTATTATACCCATCCAAATGATGAAGTATTTGAATAACAAACTACACCACGACGTGGAGACGGTAATCCGTACGTACGCACGTATAGTGACTTTGTCATTTATAGGATGGATAGAATAATTAATATGGTTGTAACATTTTTATAATAACTTAACAGTATATAGAAGATACTGGATTTATTATTTTATAATGGAAACAACAAATAAATCGGAAGTGGAAGAAGAAAAGAACTTGAAAGAGGTGATGAAATATTTACCTCTTCTTCGAGTTCTTCCTTTTGATTTGATCAAAAGGGATCCTTAGGTTGGATTTATGACTAAATTATGGCCTATAGGATTAAGGTAGGATAGTTTATAGGATATTTGGGAAGTTTTTTGCCGAGAAAAATGGCTTTGAAGGTGTGAATTTGAGATAAGGGGAAGTGCCCTTTTATAAGAGGGATGAGGAGCACCTTAGGAAAAGATTGAAATATTATTTTATAATAAAATCATTTTCAGTTTCTAATGGATCCAAAATGGTTTATTTAAAGTATAATATGGGTATGGGTCGAAAAAAACTCAACCAATAGGTTTTAGATTGGTTTGGGTCACTATATTAACCTTATCTTTTAGATTTAACTCTTAGTTAAATAGTTTGACATTTACCATGTCTCTTTGTATTTTTATATTATATAGTTAGTAAACTTACTATAAAATTCCAAGAGAACCAAAAGTGGTTCATTAATGACATATATAATATTATTTAATCCCTTTGGCTGAACCTTATATTTTTAGGAATAGAATACCAATTAATAATATAATATTTTTTTTAAAAACTCTGTTATGTCAATTTTGACACTATTTGGTATTTTGTTTTTGTTAAATTCATAATAGCATTATTACTTCGAAAAAAATTCATTTAATCAACCCTAAAATGTCATATTAACCTATAAAATTAGTTTAATTCATTAAAAGTCTCAAATTATATTTATTTTAATATTTATAATATCAATTATTTTAATCTTTCATTAATAAGGTAATTACTATATCATCATTGTGTCAGAAATAAATTTAATTATTTAATGTCTAAAAATTATGATTAAAATACCATTATGTAGGAAATATTTTTATATTTCTAATGAATATTTATAGTCGAATTTATCTTATGTATAACCCTATATTAAAAATGGTTTATTTATTAAACTTTGATTTTCACCCTTTTAACTCTTCTTTAAATAAAATAATAATAAATGTCCTAATCTAATCCCAGTGGACCAAAGAGGTTCATATTTTATTCCTAAGGTTTTTTTTGGTCGAATTATACTTATGAAATAGAATTAGGACATGTGTTAGGGTAATTATGATATCATTTTTACCCTTAATTACCCTATTTACTTTTAACTGTGGTAAATAAAAGTAAAAAGTTACTATTCACCAAAAATTATTTTCATCTTATTGAACCACATTTTTCTTACTAATATTAACTGTGTCTCTTGGGTTTTTGAAATTCAACTCACAGAAGCAGTAAAATTAATTTTTATACAAATTTGGAAATGCTCTTAGGAGGTGGGTAAAAGACGGTAAAAAGTTTGATAAAATTTTATACATCTAAACTTATTATAAAATGACTCTAATGAATTACATTGAACATATATAGGTATTATGTATCTATTTTTACCTAAAATAAATTTAAATAAAATAATTAAAAATTCAGTTTTAAACGATAACGCAATGTTTTCACTATTCATCAAAATTTGAATGTTTTCAGAAAAAATATCAAAAATTCACCCTAATCTAATTTCGATATTAAGAATCCAAAAATTAAGTCCATTTTGAAAGATAAAATTTATAAAATTTCAAAAAGTGGGTATTACTATTCATAACGGCTAGTTTGATTTGTTGTGGTGTGTTTGAACTCGAAGTTGCGTACAATGCAAGCTATTGCATTATTCAAAGGGAAACGTAGCATGAAAGCTTAGGGTGTTACATATAATGATTAAAATTATATGTTAAAGGTTATAAATAAATTAATTAATAAATCTTATTTGATTATTCATAACATTAAGTGAAAGTGAATAAAATATCTGAACATAAGGTAAGGGATATCTCTGAACCACTCTTTTTCTTCAGGTTATAACCTTTCTCTCTATAACTCACATTATCTATATCTATATTTAATGTTATTTAATACTTTTAAATTTTATATATATATATATATATGTCTCTTACATATATACCTATCTTACTTTTCCTTCCTTTTATGGGGTAATACATTCCTTATCTTCATTTCTCAAAATTCATTATTTAAAATCAAATCTGATGAAGGGGAACTTTTCCATCACTTGATCCTTTTTATGAAATTATCACTTAATGTCTTTAATTAAAAATTTAATAACCTTTGTGATGTTTTTAAAAAAAATTATTTTTTGAAAACTAATCTATTTTAAAATAATTTTTTTGAAAAATGGGTGAAATTTTCTAAATATTCGAACCAAAACATAAAGGGGGAGAAAAGTTTTTTTTGAGATAGTTATTTTCCAAATGTAGAGGATCTGACTGAGAAGCACTGAATATTGAGTATCAGACTAAACATCATTTGTCACAGAATTATTTATAAAGTTAAATTTGTTTATGGGACACATCGTCAGTTTCAAATCCATTGGTAAGAAGTTCAAGATCTATGAGACACAATGTTTGTTAGAAAGAAGTTGTTGAGTTATAAAGTTGGAATGTTGCTGAAGAGGTGGAATGAGAATAATGATGTCAGGAGTTGGAATGTTCCTAAACTTTTTAACCTTAATACAGGTGATGATTTATTGATTTTTAATTCTCAAATATCATAAGTTGTCTGTAACACTTCTGATGAAAGCCTTATGAAGAAAATTGAGAGAAGAGGTGCATCCAATCTTATTGAGTTTTGATTGGAAAGAAATAAGGTGATAAAAGTAAGGGAAGTCATAAAACTTTCTTATGTAAGTCATAAGATTCTTTTCCAATATTGAAGTTCTCAAAAATCATGAAAACTCTCATGATAAAATATTTTGAATAAATTAAGGAATCGTAAATATTATATCGGTTCCAAGAATCAAGAAAAAGTTTTCATTAGATCTAGATGTACCGAACATATAAGTTTTTAGAAGACTGAATGAAATATAGCTGATGAGATTTGAAGAATTTCAAATTTTCATAGTGTATTTTCCATTGTAATGATAATTCTGTCGTAATGATAATTCTATCATTATGAGGATTCCATCAGACTGACTTTGAGAATGAAAGTCAATCAAACTAAATCTAAGAAGAAAAATCAATCAGACTAACTCTGGTGAGGAAAGTTAATATGACTAAATATGATGAGGAAATTCAATTAGGAATGAGATGATAAAGTTCCATCGTAATGAGCTGATAAATTTTCATTTTAATGAGCTGAGGAAGTTTTATTGTAATGAGCTAAAGAGGTTCCACCATACTAAAGAAAGGTTAGGATGTTTGAGAAGGCTGATTACGGAGAAGACTCTAGAAGATTCCAAAATATTTGTGAAGAGTTGAAGTGGTCAAAATTGAAATTCAAATATGAATATATCTCATAGTTTTTGAATTTGAGATAGTGGGGAAAGATTTCATGTTCCACACCTTTTCCATTCTAAGGTTCTTATAAATAAAAGCATAGTATATTTGTACTTTTAAATATTTCATGTGATCAGAAAAGGTGCAGTGCTACAGAATTCCTATCATGGTTATCTTTATAGACTGAGACCTCATTAGATCTTTAGTTATCTGAAAGTTTTATTTACTAGATTGAGTAATATCAGAAAAAGTATTTTATTAGAGTCTGAGTTGTCACGACCCGTCCTCGGGGCCCGTGCCGTGACTACCCCAAGCCCGCCTTCCATAGGCCAGGGGCTGGCGACTAGCACCAAGGCGTAAAATCCCAGTAAACAGGGAAGGCATTGCCTTTATAAGTAACAACCACACAGAGTCAGCAAGCGGAAAGTAAAGTGCAGAAAAGTAAAGGGGCCGGAAATACAAGCCCAACTGTAAAGTACAACTGAAGAGTAAAGTACAGCAACTGAAGAAAAGACGGCGGCCTCGTGTCGTCCACTGGCAATCCCACCTGAAGGGTGGGTACAGATAGCCTCCAAGCTCCTCGGGCCCCACGTCCGCTCTGAGCACGTCCCGCCCAGTGGTCCACCTCCAGGTACCGTCCTGCTCCACGCCCCAACCGCGATCAGCGCTGTCCGTCGTCTGCAACCAACACCACGAAGTGCGGGCATGGCCCGTGCAGGGGTGAGTACAACTACTCAGTAAGGACCCCGAGACCCCCGAAGGTCTCCCGAAATCCACAAAGGATATAGCACAAAAGAAAGATGCAATCACGAAGTAACATCCGACTCGACTTAGGTATATGCCCATACATATACCTAAGTCCCCAATTCTAGCTCTGCTCACGAGCTCAAGAACAACTCAATCCACAAAGGAAAGCAAGACCCAAATCCACAAAGGAGAGTAAACAGTAAATCCACAAAGGATGGTTCAACACAATCCACAAAGGAGAGTAACATAAGATTCAGCTCAACCAGGTATACTTTTTCAGATGACGTCAAAGATGATCACTGATCCATCTAAGTCGTCGGACCCACGAAGGATCGATAGGTACTAACCCCCGCAGTAGACCCACACAGGATCGGGCTCACACAGAACCTGTAGGCAGTGGCTCACACAGAACCGGTAGGCAGTGGCTCACACAGAACCGGTAGTAGGACCCACATAGGATCGGGCACTGATCCGCGTAGGATCGCTGAGTGCAGTAGTCGACGCAGTCCACTGAGGATCTCTGCACAGTCGTCGCCGCAGTCCACGAAGGATCTCTGCTCTGCCGTCGTCGCAGTCCACGGAGGATCTCTGCTCTGCCGTCGTCGCAGTCCACGGAGGATCTCTGCTCTGCCGTCGTCGCAGTCCACGGAGGATCTCTGCTCTGCCGTCGTCGCAGTCCACGGAGGATCTCTGCTCTGTCGTCGAGGTCACAGCCAGCGCTAGGGTTCCCGCACGTAGCGAGCTCGTTTAGGAGGGTCCGCTCCACGAGCCGAGGGGCTGATACATCAACTGACACGTAGTCCGAAGTTGATGTATCCAAAAGTTCCGTATCGACAACAGGATCTCAACGCGACAGACGGCGCGTCAATCGGACGCCCGGTCTGAGAGTTATTGGCATTTTCGTCCCAGGGGCCCGGTTGGTTTTTCGGGAAAAACCGACCCGACCGTACTCCGCCTGTATCCGATCCTCGGGCGGAGTATGCCAAAAGTTCCGTCTCACTTAGAGGAAACTACCACAGCTGACGGTACGTCGTTCGGACGTCCGTAGCTCAAGTTATGAGCGTTTCCGCTCCGAGGGCCCGGTTGGCTTCGTGTACGAACCAACCCGGCCGAACCCAAAGTCTTCCGAAACCTTGAGTATAATATACCGAAACGACCGTCTCGATCCAAGTATCGCGTAGCCGCTGACGGTTCGTCAATCGGAGGTCCCAGGCCCAAGATATGGGCGAAAGACCGTAGAGGGCCCGAAACGGGGGTACTGGGCCCGGGGCGACCCGGCCCGAACCCCCCCCTGGGGTCGGCCGAACCGGGTCGGCCCGAACCGGGTCGGCCCGACCCGGCCCGAACCGGCTCGGCCGGGTCCGGTCCGGCCTGGGCGCGGCCCGGCCGACCGGACCGGCCGGCTCGGCCTCGGCCGAGCGGCCGAACTGCCGCCGCCGCGGGGTTGAACCCGCGGCTTGAGAGAAACCGCGGCCCCGCGGGGGGCCGCCTGTCACGCGGACGCGGCCGGGCCGCCGCGTCCGTCCTGGTTCCGCGCGGCCGCGGAACCGGCTGCCGCCGCCGCCGCGGCTTCAGCCGCGGCGGAAGATTTCCACGGCGGCGCGCCTGGCGCCGCCGCCTCCGGTCGCCGGCGCCGCCGCGCCGCCGCCTCCTTCCGCGGGCCGCCGGAGATGCTCCGGTGGCCCGATTTCTTTCCCGTCTGCGCCGATGCTCCTCCCGGGGGACGATCTTCACTGCGGAGCCAACAAATTGCCCTTGCCGCACGGTTCGTCGTCGTCCGCCAAATCCGCGCAAAAAGAGGAGATCGGTGGAGGGTTGCCGGGTCTTGTTCGTTAGACCCGCACCCTCCGCGTTAGTCATAATCCACGGGAGGAACAATAAAACAATCAACAACAATTTTAAATGTTAAAATTGTTCGAAGATCATGCTTCTTTACTTTAAAAGAAATAAATCACGGGAAGGAAAATATTCCAATCAACCCTTACCTTATCGTCGTCGTCGGATGAGGGGTCGTCGCGGAATTGCTCGTCGCGGAAGATGGAGATCGCCGCGTCGTCGCGGAATCGCTCGTCGCGTCGCCAATCTCCGGATCAAGATCAACGGATTTAATTAGTTTAAATCCGTTGATATTGAAATTAAAAAGGGAGAAGAAAAGATCTGATTCTCACCTTTGTTGCCGAACGAGGGTCGGCCGCGGAAGAAGAGGCGTCGCCGAAGAACGTCGCGGGTAGATCTCGTCGACGTCGCAGATCTTGGTGTGCGTCGTCGAATTCCGGTCGCCGGCGTTCTTCGCGTTCTTCGCGTTCTTCGCGTTCTTCGCGTTCTTCGCGGAGAGGGTGGAGGAACGAAGATTCTCTCAAATCCTTTCCAAGGATTTTTATGTTGGTCTTATTTTATAAACATGCCAACACAAAACCGGTTAAGAAACGATCCATCAATTCGTTGAATTAATTCAACGAAAGAAACGACCCATTTAATTCACGAAGAAACAGTCCATTTAATTCACGAAATAAACCGCCCAATTAAATGGTCTGTTAAGAATTAAAGAAAACGCATCGGTTGACTTTTCAGTTACTTTGACGGGTTTTCGCGGGTGCGTTACTTAGCGAAAGGAACGGCGGGGCTCATGCGGGTCCCACCGCACAAATATCCTACCAAGGGGTAGGATATTTCTGGATAGCATCCTATCCAGTTCAACTCAGTTCAAGCCGTCTTTAAGTGACTTCAAGTGGCTTCCAAGCAGCTTAAGTGAAATAAAATAAAGTTGTCGCACAAACTTTATTTTATTTCTGACTTAAAGCCGTAAAATTTAAAAACCACGTCTGAGCAAACGCAACTCCGGAAGAGGCGTTTCTAAGAAAATACCGGCGCTGCGATTTCATCGGTGCCCTCAGAATTCGATTCCGGGCACCGGTTCAAAAGATAGAAAAACCCGCTCGTCCGTTCACTGAACGTACCCGAGCCAAACTTCGGAAATTGATTCCGGGCACACCGGGCCTCGGAATCAGGTGCCGTCTGAAGCTGCGCTCTTGTAAAATTCCAAAGAAAATTAAGAAAAAAAATTTCCTTGAAATTTGCGGGTCTTTACATTACTCCCACCTCAGGGCTTTACGTCCCCGTAAAGATACATCAAAACTAGGGGAACAAATGGGGGTACTGAGCACGCATCTGAGCCTCCCGCTCCCAAGTGCTCTCCTGGAGGTTCCCGTGCTGCCATCTGACGCGCACAAGAGGAATCGACCGCCCACGTAGGACCCGCTCCTGTCGATCCTCGATCTCCACTGGAACCTCCGCAAAAGTCGCCCCATCGTCCACGTCCAGCTCCCCAAAGTCGATGATGTGCGTCGGGTCGTGCACGTATCTCCTCAGCTGAGACACGTGGAAGACGTCGTGCACCCGGTGCAACTGAGGTGGTAGAGCCAGGCGATAAGCCACCTCTCCTATCCTGCTGAGGACCTGGAAGGGCCCGATGAAGCGTGGAGACAACTTGCCGCCTCGGCCAAATCTCCGTAAACCACGTCGAGGTGAGACACGCAAAAAGACGTGGTCGCCATCCTCGAACTCCAGTGGCCTCCGCCTCCTGTCAGCATATGACTTCTGCCGGCTCTGAGCTGTCCTCATCCTCTCCTGGATGATCTGGACCTTCTCTGTCGTGGCTCGGACCATCTCTGGTCCCACGAGTGCTGACTCCCCAGGGTCTGTCCAGCACAACGGTGATCTGCAGGGTCTGCCGTACAACACCTCGTATGGTGCCATCCCGATGGTGGAGTGGTAGCTGTTGTTGTATGCGAACTCCACCAAGGGTAGGTGGTCCTCCCAGCTGCGACCAAAGTCGAGAACACATGCACGGAGCATGTCCTCGAGTGTCTGTATGGTCCTCTCCGTCTGTCCATCCGTCTGAGGGTGGAAGGCTGTGCTCAGATGGAGCCGCGTCCCGAACGCCTCCTGCAACCCCTTCAAAAGCCTGGAAGTGAAACGAGCATCTCGATCGGAGACGATAGACGATGGCACACCGTGAAGCCGTACGATCTCCTGGACGTAAAGACGTCCCAAGCTCTCTACTGAGCCCTGCTCTCTGATGGGTAAGAAGTGTGCCGACTTGGTGAGTCGGTCGACAATCACCCAAATGGAGTCGTGACCTCTGGAAGTGCGTGGAAGTCCAGTCACGAAGTCCATAGATATGCCGTCCCACTTCCACTCCGGGACCTCCAAGGGCTGTACTAAACCTGCTGGTACCTGGTGCTCTGCCTTCACCTGCTGGCAGGTGAGGCATCGTGAAACGAACTCTGCCACAGCTTTCTTCATACCCGGCCACCAGTGCTGTCGCCTGAGATCCTGGTACATCTTCGCCACTCCGGGATGTACCGCCAAGGGAGAAGTGTGAAACTCTCTCAGCACCTCCTCTCGTAAAGCGACTGGTACGAAGGTACGTCCTCTGAAAAGGATGTCGTGCTCTGCTCCAAGGGAGAAACCATCAGGCGCCTGACCTGAGGATATCAGTGCACGCCGGGTCTCACAGTCAGCGTCCCCACGCTGAGCCTCTCTGACCCGCTGTAGAAGTGGAGGAGAGACTGTGAGAGACTGAAGAAAGGCTGTTCCGTCTCTATCCACGAAGGATATCTGCAAGGAGGCTAGCTGCTCCGTCGCCTCCTCAAGTAGCTGAATGCCCGTCCTCCTGCTGAGGGCATCGGCTACCACGTTCCCCTTCCCAGGAGTATAGACTATCTCAAAGTCATAGTCCTGGAGGAACTCAAGCCATCTCCGCTGTCTCAGGTTCAGGTCCTTCTGAGAGAAGATATACCTGAGACTCTGGTGGTCAGAAAAGACTGTGAAGCGCTCGCCCATCAGATAGTGCCGCCAAGTCTTCAGAGCGAAGACCACTGCTGCTAACTCCAGGTCATGAGTGGCGTAGTTCTGCTCATGCGGCCTCAACTGACGTGATCCGTAGGCGATCACGGCCCGCTCCTGCATCAGGACGCACCCGAGTCCAGTCCCTGATGCGTCGCAGTAAACTACGTACCCAACTCCCTCCTCAGGCAACCTCAAGATAGGTGCGCTGGTCAATCTCTGTCTCAGCTCCTGGAAGCTCTGCTGACATCTGTCTGACCACACGAAGGGTTTCCCCTTCTTCGTCAAGGCTGAGAGTGGTGCTGCAACTCTGGAGAAGTCTGGCACGAATCTCCGATAGTATCCCGCTAGGCCCAAGAAGCTCCGCACCTCTGTCACGCTCTTGGGTGGCTCCCAAGCTAGCACTGCCTCGATCTTCGCGGGATCCACTGCAACTCCCGCCTCAGAAATGACGTGCCCCAAGAAATGGACCTCACGTAACCAGAACTGGCATTTTGAGAGCTTGCCATAAAGCTGGTGCTCTCGGAGTGTGTCTAGCACAACTCGCAGGTGGTAGGCATGCTCCTCCTCAGTCGTCGAGTATACCAAAATGTCGTCAATGAAGACAACGACAAATCGGTCGAGGTATGGCTGGAAGATCCTGTTCATGAGGCTCATGAACACCGCTGGAGCATTGGTTACGCCGAACGGCATAACCAAGAACTCATAATGGCCATACCGACACCTGAAGGCCGTCTTCTGCACGTCCTCGTCTCGAACTCTGAGCTGATGATAGCCTGACCGGAGGTCTATCTTCGAGAACCACCGCGCTCCCTTGAGCTGATCGAAGAGGTCATCAATCCGTGGCAGCGGATACTTGTTCCTCACTGTCACCTGGTTCAGGCGACGATAGTCGACACATAGTCGCAAGCTCCCGTCCGCCTTCTTGGCGAACAAAATCGGGGAAGCCCAGGGTGAAACACTGGGTCGGATAAACCCCTTGCTCTGCAAGTCCTCCAACTGTACCCGCAGCTCTCGAAGCTCGGCGGGGGCCATCCGATATGCTGGAGTAGATATCGGGGCTGTCCCGGGGTACAAGTCGATGTAAAAGTCCACCTCTCTACGAGGAGGTAGCCCTGGAACGTCGTCGGGAAAGACGTCCACGTACTGGTCCACCACTGCAGGAAAAGCCGGACTCCGCACATCCACTGCTCCTAGGATGAGGCTAGCCAACTGATGAGAGATGGGCTGCACTCTCCTCCGCGGAAGTCCATCCTGTGCTGCAAAGGTTCCCTTCTCGCCGGTGAAGGTAAACCTGCTCCCGTCGGTGCGAACACATCGCACCTTGCGCCTAAAACAGTCGATCTGGGCATGAACCGTGGATAGCCAATCCATGCCCAAGATGACGTCGTAAGGCCTCGACGCCGCTACAAGGAGATCCCAGCCGAAGCTCTCGCCTCCTAGAGTAAGCTCACACTGCCGGCACCAGTGCGTAATCGTCGAGTCCGCTCCCGTAGGAGTCTCTAGCCGTAAGGATCGAGCCAACGGCTCAGTCGGAATCTCCGAGCTCCGAACAAGGGCAGAGGCTATGAAAGAGTGACTCGCTCCTGTGTCTATAAGTACTGCAGCAAGGGTGGAATAGACACAGATCGTACCTCGAATCATCTCTGGCATGTCGGGGTCGTAGGCCTCCACTGCCTGGAGCTGGGCCTGTCTCTGCCCGCCAGCTCCCTGTGGTCGAGGTGGCCCTCCTGGTGGTGGTGGGGGTAGAGCCTGGAAGCGTCGCCCACCACCCGCTGCTCGGCCAGCTCCTCTGCCTCGTCCGCCTCCTCCCTGCGGACCGCCACGGTCGACCCTCTGCCTCTGCCTGGGTGGCCCCTCCACCGTCTGCTGCTCCTCTGGTCGGCGAGTCGGGCAGTCACGAGCCATGTGACCCTGCCCGCCGCAAGAGTAGCACAACCTGCCTCTCGAAAGGTTGGCACTCCGCTGTGTGCCCTGCACCGCTGAGCCGGTGTCCTGAGGCCGTCTGCGAGGGGGTCTGGTCTGCCTGGACCCGTGAGTCATCCGTCGGCTGCCTGCTGCCGATGACTCAGCTACCTGTCGCCCTGCGCTAGGTCTCGCTGCTGAAGAAGGCTCTGCCAGGAAGCTCTCGATCAGGAGGGCTCGCTCCAGCACTCCCGCCTGGGTCGGAATGCTGAGGGAGATCAGCGACGCCCGAATCTCCTGTCGCAAGCCCTGCTCGAAGGTCCGGGCCCGGAAGAAGGGATCCCGTACCATGTCGGTCGAGTAGCGAGATAGGTCCGTGAACCTCGCCGCGTACTGAGCGACCGTCATGCTGCCCTGGCGCAGCTGGAGAAGCTCCTGGATGCGCACCGCTCGGAGGGTGGCCGGGACGAACTCAGAGCGGAAGAGGCTCTCGAAGTCCGCCCAGAGCAAGGATGCCTCATCGTGAACCTGGAGCATCAGGCTCCACCATCGTCCTGCCGCCGCCTGCAGGAGGCTCGCTGCGAGGATCACCATGAGATCCGCTGGTGTCCTCACTAGCCTGAAGATCCGTACCACCGCCTCTAGCCAGTCCTCGGCGGCCTGGGGGTCCGCCTCACCGCGAAACCTGGGCGGTCGCTGGCTCTGAAACTCATGCAGTGCCCTGAGGCGACGTGCATCGTCAGCGTCTGGTACTGGTAGCATCGGTGGCTCGGCGGGTAAAGCTACCGCCGGTGCCACAGCTGGCAAAGGGCCCTGCACCGAGGCCTCGTCGCTCGATGGGCTGCCGTCGCGCCCTACACTCGGAACCCTAGCTGGCAGTCGTCGCGGGGCCATCCTGAAAAGGAGAACAAGAGCACCACAGTCAGAACAGTATACCTGGTGAGCTGGCACAAGTAATCACAAGGAAAACTTGAGACTTTCATAAAGCAGATCAGTATACCCGGTGAGCTGACACAAGCAATCACAAAGAAAACTTGAAACGTACACGCAATCAATGTTTTCATGCATTAAGTCGGAAATCAGGAGTCAGGGTCCTGGTGTATGGATACGTCGGCCGCCGCACCAACACTGGGCTCCCTGAACTGATAACCACACTCAATACACTAAACACTATTGCTTCACATAGAAAGAAAGGACGATCAGAGTCTGCGGTAGAACCGACCGCCTCTGATACCAATTTGTCACGACCCGTCCTCGGGGCCCGTGCCGTGACTACCCCAAGCCCGCCTTCCATAGGCCAGGGGCTGGCGACTAGCACCAAGGCGTAAAATCCCAGTAAACAGGGAAGGCATTGCCTTTATAAGTAATAACCACACAGAGTCAGCAAGCGGAAAGTAAAGTGCAGAAAAGTAAAGGGGCCGGAAATACAAGCCCAACTGTAAAGTACAACTGAAGAGTAAAGTACAGCAACTGAAGAAAAGACGGCGGCCTCGTGTCGTCCACTGGCAATCCCACCTGAAGGGTGGGTACAGATAGCCTCCAAGCTCCTCGGGCCCCACGTCCACTCTGAGCACGTCCCGCCCAGTGGTCCACCTCCAGGTACCGTCCTGCTCCACGCCCCAACCGCGATCAGCGCTGTCCGTCGTCTGCAACCAACACCACGAAGTGCGGGCATGGCCCGTGCAGGGGTGAGTACAACTACTCAGTAAGGACCCCGAGACCCCCGAAGGTCTCCCGAAATCCACAAAGGATATAGCACAAAAGAAAGATGCAATCACGAAGTAACATCCGACTCGACTTAGGTATATGCCCATACATATACCTAAGTCCCCAATTCTAGCTCTGCTCACGAGCTCAAGAACAACTCAATCCACAAAGGAAAGCAAGACCCAAATCCACAAAGGAGAGTAAACAGTAAATCCACAAAGGATGGTTCAACACAATCCACAAAGGAGAGTAACATAAGATTCAGCTCAACCAGGTATACTTTTTCAGATGACGTCAAAGATGATCACTGATCCATCTAAGTCGTCGGACCCACGAAGGATCGATAGGTACTAACCCCCGCAGTAGACCCACACAGGATCGGGCTCACACAGAACCTGTAGGCAGTGGCTCACACAGAACCGGTAGGCAGTGGCTCACACAGAACCGGTAGTAGGACCCACATAGGATTGGGCACTGATCCGCGTAGGATCGCTGAGTGCAGTAGTCGACGCAGTCCACTGAGGATCTCTGCACAGTCATCGCCGCAGTCCACGAAGGATCTCTGCTCTGCCGTCGTCGCAGTCCACGGAGGATCTCTGCTCTGCCGTCGTCGCAGTCCACGGAGGATCTCTGCTCTGCCGTCGTCGCAGTCCACGGAGGATCTCTGCTCTGCCGTCGTCGCAGTCCACGGAGGATCTCTGCTCTGTCGTCGAGGTCACAGCCAGCGCTAGGGTTCCCGCACGTAGCGAGCTCGTTTAGGAGGGTCCGCTCCACGAGCCGAGGGGCTGATACATCAACTGACACGTAGTCCGAATTTGATGTATCCAAAAGTTCCGTATCGACAACAGGATCTCAACGCGACAGACGGCGCGTCAATCGGACGCCCGGTCTGAGAGTTATTGGCATTTTCGTCCCAGGGGCCCGGTTGGTTTTTAGGGAAAAACCGACCCGACCGTACTCCGCCTGTATCCGATCCTCGGGCGGAGTATGCCAAAAGTTCCGTCTCACTTAGAGGAAACTACCACAGCTGACGGTACGTCGTTCGGACGTCCGTAGCTCAAGTTATGAGCGTTTCCGCTCCGAGGGCCCGGTTGGCTTCGTGTACGAACCAACCCGGCCGAACTCAAAGTCTTCCGAAACCTTGAGTATAATATACCGAAACGACCGTCTCGATCCAAGGATCGCGTAGCCGCTGACGGTTCGTCAATCGGAGGTCCCAGGCCCAAGATATGGGCGAAAGACCGTAGAGGGCCCGAAACGGGGGTACTGGGCCCGGGGCGACCCGGCCCGAACCCCCCCCTGGGGTCGGCCGAACCGGGTCGGCCCGAACCGGGTCGGCCCGACCCGGCCCGAACCGGCTCGGCCGGGTCCGGTCCGGCCTGGGCGCGGCCCGGCCGACCGGACCGGCCGGCTCGGCCTCGGCCGAACTGCCGCCGCCGCGGGGTTGAACCCGCGGCTTGAGAGAAACCGCGGCCCCGCGGGGGGCCGCCTGTCACGCGGACGCGGCAGGGCCGCCGCGTCCGTCCTGGTTCCGCGCGGCCGCGGAACCGGCTGCCGCCGCCGCCGCGGCTTCAGCCGCGGCGGAAGATTTCCACGGCGGCGCGCCTGGCGCCGCCGCCTCCGGTCGCCGGCGCCGCCGCGCCGCCGCCTCCTTCCGCGGGCCGCCGGAGATGCTCCGGTGGCCCGATTTCTTTCCCGTCTGCGCCGATGCTCCTCCCGGGGGACGATCTTCACTGCGGAGCCAACAAATTGCCCTTGCCGCACGGTTCGTCGTCGTCCGCCAAATCCGCGCAAAAAGAGGAGATCGGCGGAGGGTTGCCGGGTCTTGTTCGTTAGACCCGCACCCTCCGCGTTAGTCATAATCCACGGGAGGAACAATAAAACAATCAACAACAATTTTAAATGTTAAAATTGTTCGAAGATCATGCTTCTTTACTTTAAAAGAAATAAATCACGGGAAGGAAAATATTCCAATCAACCCTTACCTTATCGTCGTCGTCGGATGAGGGGTCGTCGCGGAATTGCTCGTCGCGGAAGATGGAGATCGCCGCGTCGTCGCGGAATCGCTCGTCGCGTCGCCAATCTCCGGATCAAGATCAACGGATTTAATTAGTTTAAATCCGTTGATATTGAAATTAAAAAGGGAGAAGAAAAGATCTGATTCTCACCTTTGTTGCCGAACGAGGGTCGGCCGCGGAAGAAGAGGCGTCGCCGAAGAACGTCGCGGGTAGATCTCGTCGACGTCGCAGATCTTGGTGTGCGTCGTCAAATTCCGGTCGCCGGCGTTCTTCGCGTTCTTCGCGTTCTTCGCGTTCTTCGCGTTCTTCGCGGAGAGGGTGGAGGAACGAAGATTCTCTCAAATCCTTTCCAAGGATTTTTATGTTGGTCTTATTTTATAAACATGCCAACACGAAACCGGTTAAGAAACGATCCATCAATTCGTTGAATTAATTCAACGAAAGAAACGACCCATTTAATTCACGAAGAAACAGTCCATTTAATTCACGAAATAAACCGCCCAATTAAATGGTCTGTTAAGAATTAAAGAAAACGCGTCGGTTGACTTTTCAGTTACTTTGACGGGTTTTCGCGGGTGCGTTACTTAGCGAAAGGAACGGCGGGGCTCATGCGGGTCCCACCGCACAAATATCCTACCAAGGGGTAGGATATTTCTGGATAGCATCCTATCCAGTTCAACTCAGTTCAAGCCGTCTTTAAGTGACTTCAAGTGGCTTCCAAGCAGCTTAAGTGAAATAAAATAAAGTTGTCGCACAAACTTTATTTTATTTCTGACTTAAAGCCGTAAAATTTAAAAACCACGTCTGAGCAAACGCAACTCCGGAAGAGGCGTTTCTAAGCAAATACCGGCGCTGCGATTTCATCGGTGCCCTCAGAATTCGATTCCGGGCACCGGTTCAAAAGATAGAAAAACCCGCTCGTCCGTTCACTGAACGTACCCGAGCCAAACTTCGGAAATTGATTCCGGGCACACCGGGCCTCGGAATCAGGTGCCGTCTGAAGCTGCGCTCTTGTAAAATTCCAAAGAAAATTAAGAAAAAAAATTTCCTTGAAATTTGCGGGTCTTTACATGAGTAATGCAGATTGAGAATTGGTTCATCATACTAAGTCCATTAGTCTGAATTCATCAGACTGAATCCATCGGACTAAGAGAATTAGACCCATCCATATCGGACTGAGGATTCCGTAAATATCATTTGTGGATTAGTTTGAAAAATGTATTTATTATTTCATTTTGGATCAATTTTTTATTATAAAACTTTTCAAACTAATGGGAGTTAGTATAAAATTTCCTATTTGGAGATAGAAGGTGTCTAACATGAGTTGACACAAGTTTTATTCACTTCTTCATAATAGTGAATTCTCATAGACCCATGGGTGTGGCTATGTAAAGGATTTAGGTTCTCATACTAAGGTTGGACCTTATAAATATCAATTTCTTTACTTTCATTCATACTTTTACATGCATGAGTATTAACTAAAATATGATAAAGTAATAAAATTTAACAAATTGTACGCGTTAAGTTTCTAAAAGTCTTGAAACTTATAAAAATGAACAACTGATTCAAGGAAGTTAATGGAAAATCTAGGAATTCTATTCTTATTTATATGTTATAAAATGTCTACATAAAGATTATGGGTCTCAAAACTTCAAAGAGTGTGTGGGAAATGCTACAAAGTATTTTTGAATAAAATACTAAAGTTAAGGAAGAAAATATATAAATTTGTAATAGTATGTTTGAAGAAATAAGAATGAGAGATGAAGAAAATATTAATGAATACTTCACTAGGGTAAATGAAATTATTTGAAACATTAGAAGATTTTGATAAGTTCTATAAGATTCTACAATAGTGAAGAAATTTATGAGAAACTTTCTCTATATGTTTGATTCTAAAATTTCCTATTTAGAATATAATGATGATTTATCTTTTTATTAATTGTATAACTTTCTCATTGCTTATGTAATGAATAAATATTCAATTTTTAAAAATAAAATGAAATATTAAATGGATTTTAAAGCTATGAGAAAAATTAAAAGTCAAGATTTTGAAGATATATATCCTTGTGATTCTAAATATAAAGAGGATGATGAGTTGAATGATAAGATCATGTCTCTCATCTCTAATAACTATATAATAGGAAGAGGAAAGTATGGTGAAAAGATTCCTCTAAAATTTTTTAAGTTTAGTGAAATTAGAAACTTTGTTATGAATTTTCCTAAGAATAAAGTTGGTAAGTATTAAGATGATTCTGATGAAACACCTCGATGAAAGTAGTTGAACAAAAGTTCTAAAGAATAAAATTCATTCAAAAAACAAAAGAATAAGTTTACAAGAAACAAAATAAGTATTTTGAGTAAGAATGTTGAATTAGACTCAAGTGAAAACAATTATTCAGAAGATAAAAGTTCAAAAAAATTCAGAACCTTCATTGCAAAAGTTGAGAAAAAAAAGGATTCCTCAAATAGTGAAGAAAGTGGTTAAGAAAAATATAGAGAGTATCAACTCAAAATAGAACTTGTTGCATGTATTGATAAAAATATAAATCTCAAAAAAGATATTAAAGTAATGAAAAGATATTTTGAATAAGTTACTGAAAGAAGAAAATATTTCATCAAGCAGGAAGAAGAATACATTTAAGAGATACTAAGTTACAAATTAAGAGTTGCTGGATAGGGAAATATGGTTGAAGATTTCAATAATAAATTTGCATATAAGAAATAATAAGTTAATAAGTTTCAATATAAACTTATTGAGTCTGAAATTACCTAGAGGAATATGAATAAAAACATCAACATAGCTTCTTGAGTAAAAGCTGTGACTTATAAAGTTTCTAAGAAATATCAGATCAAGAATCATTTGATTTTCTTACCCTCCAAAAATAATGTTTCATCTTAATTTTCTAACATTTCAGGTGATAATAAAAGTAATGGGAAATTTTGGGTGTATAAAGTATGTGAGAGACCTATCACATATACAAAAGTTGAAAACTCACTCAAAAGGAAAGATAGTCCACACCCAGAGTATGTTAGAGGAGGAAGAAATTATTAACCTCAACAAAGTTTTTTTAGATAAAGATCGTACTTCAATAGAAAATCAAGATTTGATGTTTTATGTTGGTGTTATATAATCTATATTAATAGTTCTTATAATTATTGGTATAACTTATCACTTCTTAAAATAAGGTTTTAATTTAGTTTAATAAATAGTGAAATTAAAATGAGTAACTTTCCTAACACACAAGAAGTTAGAAAAGAAAAATCTCAAGATGTTATAAAATTTCCAAAAAAATCAATTTGAATGTCTGGAAGAAGTTTGTGGAAGATGTAATTAGGCTATTCATCATGCTTAAATATGTATAAAACTTCTTCTAGAACATGTTTCTTTTGGGATAATAGAAAATGAAGCTATAAATAAGAAAGACGATGAAAGATCTTTTATTATTTAGACTTCCTTAGAAGCAAGAAAAAAGAAAAAAATCATGGATACTTGATAGAGTTTGTTAGTCAGACATGACAGGTGATTTAAAAATCTTGAATCATGTTTAAAATCATGATGGAGGTATTGTAACCTTTGGGAATTATAGTTCCTTGAAAATCAGAGGAATCAGAACAACTGAGATTGAAGCAAAAAAGTTAAAATCATAGGATGTTTTATTTGTTGATGGTCTAAAATATAACTTAATTAGTGTAAGTAAACTTTTTGATGATGTAAAATAAGTAATTTTCATAAAATATTCATGTATTATCATAAGTGTAAAATATGTAAAAGTTATCACAAAATGATAAATAACTAGTGGAAATATTTTTTAGGTTAGATAACTTAAAAAATCATGTTATATAAGTGATAAAGATAAGAATAAGTTATGGAACTGAATACTTGGCCACCTTGGGTAGAAGAAAATGAAAAAACTTTCTAAATTTTATGTTATAAAAAATATTCCAAAATTTCAAAGAAGATATGAAGAGGTTTATGTTACTTTTAAGGAAGGGGAGATGACAAATAAAATTAATATGAAAATTGAGATTCAGTCTACCAGGACTCTTGAACTTATTCATCCTGATTTATGTGGGTTAATGAGACATAAATGAAAAAAATGAGATTTTTAATTTATCAATTTTATTAATTATTTCACTCAGATGAAAAACATCATGTTTATAAAACACAAGTTGGAGGGTGTGAAAATGTTCAGGATTTTCATAAATTAAGTTGAGAAAGAAATGGAGGTTTATATAAATAAGTTGAGAAAACATAATGGTAGAAAAACACAAAAAAAATAATTTAGAACTTATATGAGAAAGAATTATATCAAACATCAGTTAGTTCTCCCGACACTCCACAATAAAATGGATTATCCTAAATAAAGAGTATAAGTTTGGAGGAAATTAGAAGAATTGTGTTAGCAGAATACAAACTTTCAAAGTTATACTGGAGAAAATATGTTATTATTGTTGTACATATTCAAAAAAGATGTTTGTTGAGACTAGAACCCAACATTACTTATTATTAAATGTGGTATAACAAAAAATATTCAATGGATTACTTCAATTTTTTTGAAAGTCTATGTCTTCTAAAAATAAAAAATCCAGATCTTATAAAGTTTGAAGAGAAAGATAAAGAAGGAATTTTCATGGGATACTCACCCAGTGAAAGAAGTTTAAAGTGTTGGAATGAACATTTAAAAAAAATTGGACTCATATGATGTGAAAGTTATTAAAAATGCAACTTCCTTAAAAAATTTGCAGGGAATGTTGAGGAAGAAAAACTGAAAGTTTCCAACAAAAATGAAGGTGAGAAAATTAATGTGCATGATGATTCAGATGAATTGTGTGATGAGGAAAGTGAATTATGAAGAAGAAAACTGAAATTTCCTACTTTAAAAAACATGTTAAGAACAAAAAGAATATTGATAATCATAAATATCTAGTTCAGACTAGAAAAGGATGTGATTAGAAAATCAAACTTCACCCATCTCAAAAGTTGAACCGGAATCAGTTTCAGAAGCTATTCAATAAAAGAATGGTTGAATTCTATGAATTAAGATTTGGATAAAATTGATAAAAATGAATCATGGGAACTTATTCCATGTCCAAAAGGTAAAAATTTTATACAATAAATTAGGTTAACAGAAAATAGTTTAATGAACATGGAAAAGTTTCAAGAAACAAAGAAAGGATTATTTGTAAAGGCTATGAACAGGTGGAAGGTGTGAATTTTGATGAAATCTTTTCCCCCATTACAATTTTAAAAAATATTAAATTGTTTATAGAAGTGTTTTCTCACTATAATTAAAAAAGTATACCAGATCATTGTAAATTCATCATTAAACAATGGATAAATTGAAGAACAAGTTTACATTGAACAACCTTGTGGGTTTCTACTTGATGAGGATAAAAACAAAATATTTAGATTGAAGAAATATTCATATGGGCTAAAATAAGCTCCACGTTCATATTATTATAAGATTGAAATTTTTTTGAGAATGTTGAATTTTTTTAAAGGAAAAGTTGATAGAAACTTATATGTGAAATATGTTGACTTCGGAAAATCTAATTTTTATTATTTATGTGTATGATATAATTTTTACTAGGTATAGAAAAGATATTTGTAATAAATTTTCTGAATAAATAAAAAGGAACTTTGAGAATTAAATGTTAGAAGAATTTACATTCTTCCCTAGTTTACAGGTTTAAAAAAAAGAAAAATACATTTCCTATCTCAAGAAAATTATGTCGGTGAATTGTAACAAAAGTTTGGAATGAAATAATACAAATAATGTTTTACTCTTATCTCAGTGGGGATGAAGTTGAGTAATGATGAGTTTGGTGAAATTTTGAATCAGCAAGACTTTTGAAAGCTGATAGAAAGTATACTTTACCTTATATCCTCAAGGCTTGATATTATTTATGTTGTGAATTTGTGTATCTAGTATCAACGTAATCTGAAATAATCACATATGTTGGTAGAAAAGATAATTCTGAGATATTTTAAAGGAACAAATTCACATGGGTTGTTATACAAATGAAATTTTTAGATAAAGTTTCATAGTTATACTGATGTCAATTAGGCTGGAGATTGTAATGATAGAAAATCAACCTGAGGAGGAACATTTTTCTTGGGTGAATGTTGTGTAAGTTTCTATAGTAAGAATCAAAGTTTAGTAACTTTGAGCATATTGGAATAAAAATATGTTGCGACTACTTGGGATTGTACTCGGATTTTTTGGGTGAAATTTCTGCTAGAATATTTTAAAGTTGAAGTTTCTAAACCATTGAGGATGCTTTATGATAATCATAGTTCAATTTATCTTTCTAAAAAATCTTTTCCAAAATTCAAGATCAAAACACATTGATATAAGTTTTACCTTTATAAAATAGAAATATGTTTTTGGAGATGTTTTCTTGGAATATATCTCAATAAAGTATCAAATTTTTAATTTCCTCACCAAGTATATTCCAAAAGAAAGGTTTGTTGAGTTGAGGTTGAAACTTCATGATCGGCTTCCTCCAATCACTTCCAAAATCTCATAAGGAATTCCCCCATCGTGCTTTGGATTACGTTTAAAAATGGGGAGAGAAACTAAAAACTATGTACTTTTTAATAATTTTTTACTTATCTTTATTTTATTAATCTAAAATTTTTTTATGAGATAATGGGGGAGATAACAATAAAGGTGGGTAGAAAGAAAAGTGATAAAATATAAAAGTGGGGAGGTATATTATCTTTACATGGATATAAAATTTTCTTATCACTCAGGGATGGAATTCCTAAAAAACATTACTTTATCTAGTAGTTTGTTGTTAGAACACTCTTTGGAGAAAGGATATGTTTTAATAAAATTTTAAAAGTTTGAGTTGTTTCAAAAAAATTGTGAAAAATTATGAGTGTTTGAAAAATGGTGAGTTGAAAATTTTGTTAACAAAATTTGTCAAAAAATATAATGGGGAAGATTGAAGAACTGTTTTGATATTTTTTTTTTAAAAGTTTTGTATTTATTGACAACTAATCTTTTGTAAAATATTTTTTAAAAAAAATAGGTGAAAGTTTCTAAATGTTCAAACCTAAACATAAAGGGGTAGAAAAGTTTTATTTTTTGAGAAAGCTTCTTTCCAGACATAAAGGGTCAAAATGAGTAGCACCAGACATAGAGTATCAAACTAAGTAGCACCGATCATATAAGTCATCAGAAATTTAATGTTGTTGATCAGACACATCATTAGTATCAGATCCATTAACATGAAGTTCGAGATCTATCATACACAATATTTGTTATAAAAATGTTCTGAGTTACAAATTAATAATGTAGATGAAGAGGTTGAATGAATATTGTGGTTTTGAGAGTTATAAAGTTATAAAAATTTCTGACCTTAATATAGATGATGATTTTTTGGTTTTCAATTCTAAAATATCATAATTTTCCCATAACACTTGTGATGAAATCCTTATAAATAAAAGGGTGGGAATAGGTGCAGTTAATTGTGTTGAGTTTTGGTTGGAAAGAAAGAAGGTGTTGAAAGTAAGAGAAGTCATAATAATTTCCTATTTAAGTCATATGATTTTTTTCCAATCTTGAAGTTATCATAAATCATGAAAAATCACATAATAAAATCTTCTGAAGAAATGGAGGAATCGTAAATATTTCATCATTTCCAGAAATCAAGACAAAGTTTTCATCAAATCCAAAAGTATTGGGCACAGAAGTTTTTAGAAGTATGAATGATTTATAATTGATTAGGTTTTAATAATTTCAAATTTGTAGAGTGTAGTTTCCATAATAATGATAATTCTATGTTTATGATGATTCTATCAGACTTTCTCTGAGAAGGAAAGTCAATCGGACTGACTCTGAGGAGGAAATTCAATCGGGTGGACTCTGAGGAGGAAAGTTAATATGACTAACTCTGATGAGGAAAGAAATTATAAATGATCTTAGGAAGTTCCATCATAATGAGATAATGAATTTGCATCATAATAAGTTGAGTAAGATTCATCACAATGAGATGAGGAGGTTCCATCAGACTAAATAAAGGTTAGGAAGTCTGAGAAGGATGATTACATAGAATACTCTTGAAGATTTGTGAAGGGTTGAAGTTCTCAAAATTAAAATTCAAATACATGTAGATCTTAGAATTTTTAAATTTGAGATAGCAAGAAATTTTTCCAAGTTTCCTGAATTTTTTTATTCTGAGGTGCCTATATATAGAAACAGATTAAATTTGTAATTTGAAACCTTTCATCTGAGTGGAAAAGGCTGAGTGTTGTAGAATTCTTATCAAAGTTATATTTTTGGACTGAGACCTTATTAGAAGTTTGGACATCTAAAAGTTTTATTTATCAGAATAAGGAAGATCAGAATAAGAATTTTAGTTGAGTCTAAGTAATACAGATTGAGAATGGGTTTATTGTACAGAGTCCATCAGACTAAATTCTTCGAACTGAGTCCATCTGACCAAGCCTTATCAGATTGAGAGAATCAAAACCATCCACGTCAAACTGAGGATTCCAGACATAGACTTTTTGTAGTAGTATGAGAAAATACTTTTTTATTTTTTGTGGGTCAATTTTTTGTTATCTAGCTTTATAAACTGATGAGAGTCAGTATAATATTTCATATCGGTATATCAAATGTGTCTAACAGGAGTTGACAAAATTTTTATTCACTTATTCAAAATAGTGAATTTCCTTAGACCCATGGGAGTGGCTATAGAAAGGATATAGTTTATCACACTAAGGAAAAACCTTGTAAATATAATGTGATTTACTTTCTTTCCTACATTTACATGCATGAGTAATCACTAACAGATAATAAGTTAATGGACTTTAACATGTTGTAGGGGTTAAGTTTCTAAAAATATTGAAACTTATAAAAAGTGAACAATTGATTCAACCCCCCCCCCCATCAATTGTTATTAAATACTTTGGAACATCAAAAATGAACACCATATATTGATACCTATGATTATATACTAAGATATCAATGTCCATAATTTTTAATTCCTTCTTATATTTGGAATCTTTATGAAATATCCTTTGATTATGATATGAGGCAAGATTATGCAACACATTTCTTTCCATGGGTAATTCTTATGTTTATTCCTTATGATTGATTCCCATTTTTTGAACACATAAGCATGTATATGATATGATGTATGTTCCCAAATATCGCTCCAATGCATTGAGAAATGTTTTGTCTCATGGGATGTTATTTATGGGGTTAGGGAGTAAACCAAATCAATAATGGGACTATTTCCACCATATGGTAATGTATTAGAAGTTAGATTTGACTTATGTTTATGTCACATTTTATATTACTACCACTTTCCTATATATCCATGATCTTATAATACTACTATATTTATCTCATTCTCCCATGTGGTTATTCACAAGCCCTCTATTTTAAGATATCATTTTATATCATTTGTCTCACATGTTATGCCTCATTAACATGTTTATTCCATTTCTAGGATTTATAAATCACTCCTTTATTTTGTGTATTACCTAGGTTATCCAACAAAATTTTAGGATCTCAAACAGATTTAGGATATCATTATGGAGAATGAAATAAAGATATTGTGTTTTAGTTTCTTTTTTTTGTATTATAAACCTAGTATTCCAATGACACCAGGCCTCATGATCTATGGGTTGGTTTTATTGGATGTTTATGTTAAAAATCATGCAATAAGATATATAAAATGATTGTTTCACTATATGTTCCTAGTTCCCTAAGTTATTTTTATGTTTTTCATAATCCTTATTGATATATTTTTATAACCTTATCTTGTTTTATGAAATATTTATTCATTCTGTGAGATGTTACTTTTTCTCTTTCTAGTGGCATGTATTAAGTCCCCAAGCATATGAAGATAGTAAATCCCCTTCCCAATCAAGATGTGTTATTTTATGATATGTTTTAAAACAACTTGGGTGATTCAGTGCCTCCCAAATTGAACAATATCTTGATATGGAGGGTGGTTATCCTTTATTTGAGTTATAGATTCCATGTTGTGTGATAGTTGTGGTGGTCATTGTCTTGGTGCTGGTGTAAGATGGTGGTAGTGTTTTAGTTTTAATGAGATCCATTACAGGTATCTTACGAGATAGTTGTTTGAACCCCCTTACTTTTTTGTGTTTGGGGTTCATTTTTTAATTTCTATAGGATGATAATTGTTTGATAGGTATCTAATGTAATGGTATGGACCTTTTTTATCTATCCTTTTGTGGTTTATCAAGGTTTGGTGGTGTCGAGGAGAAGTTTTGTGGTGCCCAAGAGGCTAGGATAAGGCCTTGGGCTATATTGGGAGTCACCGTGCCTTTGTAGTGGTTTTTTCAGTTAGGATATCACCCTATGTAAAATAGTAAAATAGAAAATTATTACAGAGTTGTGTGGATTTGGGCATCGCCTCTTAGAGTACCTCCTATCCAAAATGGGGAGTTAGATCTCACCACACCATATCCTTGGGCGTGGTGAGGAGAAAATGACTAGACGGTTGGTGTCAGTCTATGGTAACTATACATGGGAGATGTTGGAGGACCACCATGGAAAGGACTACACCATGGTCTAGGCTATAATGGAAGTCAAATATGGTTTTTAAAATGCATGAAAATGGAGGAAATGGTTGGGGGAGATTTCAATCTCCCATTGACCATATCCACCACAAGTATTTTGGTTGTTCATTGCATCGTGGTGGGGTCTAGTGGGATTCACCTATAAAAAGGGAGTCGGATCTCCCTTGGTTTGACTTCTTTGTTATCTATTTGAGGTCCAAGTGACTTCTAGACCTCCCTATCCCTCTTTACTTATTCTTTTGTGAAGTCTAACCACTTGGATCATTGGATCAAGTCATTTAAATCAAGGTGGGATCTCCCCTATTCTCTATTTTCTATTCTTCTTAGTTTCTTATTTTTTGGGAAGATCATAGTGATGGTAGGATCTGTTTTGGGTGTTTCTTTCACATGGTTTGATATTGGAATGGTGTGGATAGGTTCTGGTCAGTTCTCTTCAAGTTGGTAGAGTTTTATTCCTTGTATCTTCCATGGTGAGCGATGGTTTCCTTTGAAGATTCAATCAAGGTTAGGGGTCCTTGTTATCTATTTCTTTAGATATACATGTGGGAATATCATGATTTTTTCTTCCTTTGGGTAGATATTATGTATCATCTTTATAAAGATAATTAACCATCTTAATTGAAATAATATTATTGCTTTATTATATGGGATCCATTAATTGGTGTAATGATAATTGTTTTTTTTATTATCATGAAAATTAATATTTATTGTTAGTCTTAATCTTGGTCTAGTCATCCTCCTCAACCTTTATTAAATACTTGAATAAATATTATTATTAAATATTTATTCATTTAATAAATAAATAAATATTATATTCAAAATTTTGATGAATAAATATTTATTTAATATTCACATAACTAAATAAATTATTTATTTAATAAATAAATTATTATTTATCATGACATGAATAATAAGATATAAAGAAATATTATATATTCACATTATTAAATATTCATCTTGAAAATAAATATTTATTTAATATTTTCCATCATTTAATAAATTCTGAATAATTATTAACTCTATGTTTAGAGATTAATATTTATTCCAATTGGTAAATATAAATAATATGTAACTAAGATCAAAGGAAACACTTAGTGTGTGGCCCTCTAGGCCTCTTCTATAATGAAATATTTGGGCTTACCTAAAGTCCAAGATTACTACCTAGAAATGGGTCAAGTAACCCATATAGGTGAAAGATATGTCATAATGACAAAACCACTTAAGAATTCTCACTGTGTAATATAATCCCTTTATCATGATATCTCATGAAGCGGGTTGCATACCCATTTCATCAACATATATGCTTGATATATTTTTCTTTGATTATCTAGAATGAACATGTATACATCACGATGGAAAAGAAATTTATTTCAATGGTTCAATTCCTATCAAAGTTTTGAGATATCAACTTTTATAATGATGGAAGGGAAAAATCCATCCTCGACTTATTCATTAATAACTTATCATTCATGACACCCCCAACTTTACCAATTTCCCCATAAACTATCTCATCATGTTTTACGATAATACATCAAATTCTGAGAGCCATGATATACATAAATTATAATCTTTAAGTTTAAATATCATTACACACCCTCATGGATAGAAAAATTTAATGAGATATAAAAATATAGATTTCCTACAGGTGGGTTTGTTCTCATAATCTTTGTTCTTGGAGATTACCAAGTGAAAACTTCATGAGATGAAATCACATATTATTTGAGTTATCACACCTGAAATTCAACATACTATGTTCCCCACCATATAATTTTATCTGACTTTAGAACAAGTTTTAAGAATATCATCATAGAATTTCAAGGTTCTCATCATAGTGGGGAACTACTATGTCCTTTTAATACGATAGATACTCTAGGACATTATTACATTAAATTCATGAAGAGATATAAATGTTATGTAATAATATATTTTAATTAATATTTACTTCTTTAAATATACATGCAATCCAAATTACTCACAGTTGGTTTTGGGACACCAACTCCAACATACTTTCACCTGTACTAAATCCAACTTCCAATGATATTCATTCTGCTAGATCTCACATGATGATCATGTCTCTGCTGAGTTAAGACTTTAGTTAAGGGGTATTTCATGTTGTCTTCCATGGAAAAGCTACTCATAGTGACATTCTAATCTTAAATTTTTTTTGATAATGTTGAATTTTTCTAAAGGAAAAGTTGATAGAAACTCATATGTGAAAGATTTTTACTTTGAAACTCTAATTTTTATTGTTTATGTGTATGATATAATTTTTGATGAAGATAGAGAATATTTTTGTAAAAAATTTCTAAATAAATTAAAATAATCTTTGAGATGTAAATGTTAGGATAATTAACATTATTTATTTGTTTATAGGTTCAAAAAAAATACATTTTCCTATCTCAAGAAAATTATATCAATGAATTGTTACAGAAGTTTGGAATGACAGAATCCAAATAATTTTTTAATCCTATATCATTGGGGATGAAGTTGAGTAAAGATAAGTTTGGTAAAATTTTGAATTGAAAAGAATTTTAAAAGCTGATAAGAAGACTACTTTACCTTACAGCCTCAAGGACTAATATTATTTATGTTGTGACTTTGTGTACCGAGTTTCAAAGTAATCTAAAAGAATCACATATGTTGGAAGCAAATAGAATTATGAGATATTTCAAAGGAACAAATTCACATGGTTTGTTATAAAAATAAACTTTTGAGATGAGTTTTCATGGTTATACTGATGCCGATTAGAATAAAGATTGTAATGATAGAAAATCAACCTTAGGAGAAACATTTTTCTTGGGTGGATTTTTTGTAAGTTGTAATAGTAAGAAACAAATTTTGGTAACTTTGATCACAGTGGAATCAAAATATTACATCTACTCAAGATTTTACTCAGATGTTGTGGATGAAAATTCAGCTAGAATATTTGAAAGTAAAAGTTTATAAACTATTGAAGATACTTTATGATAATCACAGTTCAATGTATCTTTCTAAAAATATTTTCCAACATTCGAGATCAAAACACATTGACATAAGGTTTCTCTTTATAAAAGAGAAAGTTGTTTTTAGATACTTTTTCCTATAATATATCTCAATAAAGTATCAAATTTATAATTTCCTCACAAATGAAATTCCAAAATAAAGGTTTGTTTATTTGTGGATACAACTTTATGTTCATAATCCACAAATGACTTCCTAAATCTCATAAGGAATCCCCCCATCGTTCTTTCGATTATATTGAAAAAGGGGGAGAGAAAGTAACAACTATGTACATTTTAATAATATTTTACTTATCTTTATTTTATTAATATGAATTTGTTATTATAAGATAATGTGAGAGATAAAAATCAAGGGGGGAGAAAAAGAAAAGTGAGAAAAGATAAAAGTGGGGGGGATATTATCTTTATATGGCTGAAAAAATTTCTTGTCACTGAGGGATGTAATTCCTTCAAAAACATTACTTTATATAGTATTTTGGTTTTAGGACACTCTTTTGAGAAACTCTATGTTTTTATAAAATTTGAAAACTTTGAGTTTTTTCAAAAATTTGTTATGAAAAAGTATGAGTGTTTGAAAAATGGTGAGTTGAAAAAAAAATTAACAAAAGTTGTCAACAAATCCAAGGGGGAAATTAAATAACCTTTGTGATGTTTTTTTAACAAAGTTTTGTATTTATTAACAAGTAATATTTTGTAAAAGTTTTTTTTTGAAAAATAGGTGAAATTTTCTAAAATTTTAAACCTAAACATAAAGGCATAGAAAAGTTTTATTTTTTGAGAATGTTACTTTCTAGACATAGAGGATCAGACTAAGTAGCACTAGATGTAGAGTATCAAAATGAGCAGCACCAATCACAAAATTCATCATAATGTTAATGTCATTGATAAGATGCATCATTATTCTCAGATCCATTAAAATGGAGTTCAAGATCTGCCATACACAATGTTTGTTATAAAGAATTTTCTGAGTTAGAAAGTCAAAATGTCGCTGAAGAGGTTGAATAAAGATAGTGATTTCAGGAGTTATAAAGTTCTTAAACTTTATAACCTTAATACATATAATTATTTTATGGTTTTTCATTCTCAAATATCATAAGTTTTATATAACAATTTTTATGAAAATATTATACATAAAAGTGGTAGAATAGGTGTAGCTGATCATATTGAGTTTTGGTTAGAAAGAAAGAAGGTGTTGAAAGTAAGAGAAGTCATGATACTTTCCTATGTAAGTTAGACAATGTTTTTCAAATCTTGAAGTTTTCATAAATCATGAAAAATATCATGATAAAATATTTTGAATAAATAGAGGAATCATAAATATTTTATCAGTTCCAGAAATCAAAACAATGTTTTCATCAAATCCAAAATCATTGGGCATATAATTTTTCAAAAATTTGAATGAGTTATAGCTGATGAGATTTGAATAATTTCAAACTTTTATATTGGAGTTTCCATCGTAATGAGAATTCCATAATTATGAGAATTCCCTAGGACTGTCTCTAAGAAGGAAATTCAATTAGACTAACTCTTAGGATGAAATTCAATCAGACAGACTCTGAGGAAGAAAGTTAATCTGATGAACTCTAATGTGGAAATTCAATTCAGAATGAGCTGAGGAAGTTCCATCATAATTAGATCAGAAAGTTTCATAATAATGATTTGAGGAATTTTCATCATAATTAGTTTAGGAGGTTCCATCAGACTAAAGAAAGGTTAGGAATTCTGAGAAGGATGATTACATAGAAGTCTCTAGAATATTTGTGCAGAGTTGAAGTGTTCAAACTTGAAATTCAAATACTTATAGATCTTAGAATTTTTGAATTTGAGATAGCATGGAATGTTTTCAAGTTTCCTGCCTTTTTCATTCTGAGGTGCCTATAAATTGAAGAAAAGTACATTCATACTTTGAAACCTTTCATCTGAGTGGAAAATGTGGAGTGTTATAGAATTCATGTTAAACTTATCTTTCTGGACTGAGACCTCATTAGAATGTCAAACATATGAAAGTTTAATTTACCAAACTAAGGAATATTAGACTAATAATTTGAGTAGAGTCTGAGTAATGTAGATTGATAATGGGTTCATTTTACTAATCCCATTAGACTGAATTCGTCAAACTGATTCCATCGGACCAAGCCATAACGGATTGGGAGAATCAGACCCATCCACATTAGACTAAGGATTCCGGAAATAGAATTTGTGGAGTAGTTTGAGAAAAGACTTCATTATTTTTTTGTGGGTCAATTTTTTGTTATCTATATTTGTAAACTAATGAGAGTTTGTATCCTATTGGTAGCTATAAGGTGTCTAATAGGAGTTGACACAAGTTTTATTCATTTCTTCACAATAGTGAATTTCCTTAGACCCACGGGAGTGGCTATAGAAAGGATGTAGGTTATCACACTAAGGAAAAACCTTGTAAATATTTACTTTCTTTCCTATATTTACATGCATGAGTAATCACTAAAAGATTATAAGGTAATGAACTTTAATAGGTTTTAGGGGTTAAGTTTCAAAAAGTCTTGAAACTTATAAAAAGGGAACAACTAATTCACCCCCTCCCCCCTCTCAGTTGTTATTAAATCCTTTGGAACTTTAAAAATAAACACCATATATTGATACATATGATTATATACTAAGAAATTTATCTCCATAATTTTTAATTCCTTCTTATATTTTGAATATTTATGAAATATCCTTTAATTATGATATGAGTAAATATTATGAAACCCATTTCTTTCCATGGGTAATTCTTATATTTATGCATTATGATTGATTCCCATTTTTGGAACACATAAGAATGTACATGATATGATAGATGTTCCTAGATATCACTCTAATTCATTGAGAAATGTTTTATCTCATAGGATTCTATGTATGAGATTAGGGAGTAAACCAAATCCATGATGGGAAGTTGTCCACCATATGATGATGTATTGTAATTTAGCTTTGTCTTATATTTGTGTCACATTTTATGTTACTACCACTTTTCTATATTTCCATGATCTTATAATACCATGATATTTATTTAATTCTCCCTTGTGATTATTCATAATCCCCCTATTTTAAGATATCACGATATATCATTTGTCTCACATGTTATGCCTCATTATCATATTTATTCCCTTACCATGATTTATAACTCACTCCTTTATTTTATGTATTACCTAGGTTATACAATGAAATTTTAGGATCTCAAAGAGATTTAGGATCTCATTATGGAGAATAAAATAAAGATATTGTGATTTAGTTTCTTTTTGTTGTATTATGATCCTAGTATTCCAATGACACCAGGACTCACAATCTATGGGTTGGGTTTATTGGATGTTTATATTAAAAATTATTTAATAATATATATAAAAGGATTATTTCACTATATGTGCCTATTTACCTAAGTTATTTTGATGTTTTTCATAATTTATTGATATGTTTTGATAACCTTATCTTGTTTTATGAAATAAGTGTTGATTATGTGAGATATTAATTTTTCTCTTAATAGTGTCATTTATTAAGTTCCCAAACATGTGAAGAAAGGAAATACCATTACCAATAAATATTGGTTATTTCATGACATGTTTTAAAACCTTTTGGGTGATTCAGTGCCTCCCAAATTGAACAATATCTTGATATGGAGGGTGGTTATCCTTTATTTGAGTTTTGGAGGCCTTTTGTGTGATAGTTATGGTAGTAATTGTATTAATTTTGGTGTGATATATTGATAGTGTTTTAGTTTCAATAAGATCCATGAGAGGTATCATATGATATAGTTGTTCAAACCCCCTTACTTTTTTGTGTTCACGGTTCATTTTTTGATTATTAAGGATGATAATTGTTTGATAGATATCTGATGTAATAGTGTGGACCTTTTTGATCTATCCTTTGTGGTTTATCAAGGTTTGGTGGTGTCGATGAGGATTTTCCAGGTGTTAAAGAGGCTAGGAGAAGGCCTTGGGAAATTTTGGGAGTCATCATACCTTTGTGGTGTTTGTGTCGGTCAGAAGATCACCCTGTATAAAATAGGAAGATTTAAAATTATTAGAGAGGGGTGTGGATCAAGGTGGGGAGTATTAGAGGACCTCCTGTCCAAAATGGGGAGTTACATGCACACCATATCCTTGGGCATGGTGAGGGGAAAATGACTAGACAGTTGGTGCCAGTCCATGGCAACTAAACATGGGAGACATTGAAGGACCACCATCGAAAGGACTACACCATGGTCTAGGCTATAGTGGAAGTCAAATATGGTTTTTAAAATGAACAAAAATGGAGGAAATGGTTGGGGGAGATTTGAATCTCCCATTGACCAAAGCCACCACAAGCATTTTGGTTGTTCACCACATCGTGGTGGGGTCTAGTGGGATTCACCTATAAGAATGGAGTTAGATCTCCCTTAGTTTGACTTATTTGTTCTCTATTAGAGATCCATGTGACTTCTAGACCTCCCTATACCTCTTTAGTTGTTCCTTTATAAAGCCTAGATGCTTGGATCATTGGATCAATTCTTATAAATCGAGGTGGGATCTCCCTTATTCTCTATTTTCTATTCTTCTTAGTTTCTTATTTTTTGGGAAGATTACAATGATCATAGGATCTGTTTTGGGTGTTTTTTAACATGGTTTGATAGTGGAATGGTGTGGATAGGTTCTATTCAGTTCTCTTCAAGTTGGTAGAGTTTTATTCCTTATATCTTCCATAGTGAGTGGTGGTTTCCTTGGAAGAATCAATCAAGGTAGGGGATCCTTGTTATCTTTTTCTTTAGATGTACATGTGGGAATATCATGATTTTTTCTTCCTTTGGGTAGATATTATGTATCATATTTATGAAGATAATTAACTAGATTAATTGAAATTTAATGGAGATAAATTACATGAGTTTTACTTGTTCTTGTGATTTTTCCTATATGATTGAGCATGATTATTATTCTTTATAAATTTGAATTATATTGAGATTGATGTGTTGTTGTGGATGTTCAAATTTTTGAACCCTATTTTGTTTTTTTAATTAAACTCGCCTTGCATGAAAAAATCCAATAATATATATCTATCCAATAAATTTGGTTTCCTATGGAACCTCATATTTTTGTAAGAATACCCATGGAAATAGTCAAGTAATTGTGATGAAATACCGTTATTATAACTAAGGTGGGATGTTTGGTGTTATTATGTGGGGTTTTCTGGCATGAGAAGGATGGGTTGTTATGTTTTTTCTTGTGTTAGTTAACTAGTAGTGGTAGAATAAAATGTTAATAACAAAACTGAAAAAGGCATGGGTTGGAATTACTAATGAACTAATATAATTAAATTTTGAATCATGGTTAAAAACTATTGTCTTAAACATGAAATTAATGTGCTTGATAAATTAATATGTTTGGTAATTAAAAAATCTATAAATGGGTTGACTTTAAAATAAATATATAAAGTGGTTTGTGTTTGGATGTTTGTGTGATGTGATGTATTTAGAGGTATCCAAAATAGGGGTGTAGGTTTTGAGACCTCGTGTTGATATTGTTAGTAGTGATGGTGCTCTTATTATAAACCTCTATGTTGAGATTGAGTGTGACTATTATATATTTTATTTTTCCTTGTGATTTCAATATGCACCCCACCCAAGTGGTGTGTTTACACTGATGCCCAAAGTTTTTGGGTTACGGGTGTTTTTACCAAATAACCATGATGGTGAGGTTGGATAGTTGGTTTCCCCATCTTTCCCACTTTATATTTCAAACGATATTCTCATCCATATGTTGTGATGGATTATGGATATAGTGCATTAGTGGTGGTGATTAACAAGAGGGTAAGATTATTCATAGTGGGGGTCATGCATGGTTGGAGGAGGGGCACATGGTTGATGTCTTTCATGTTCATGATACCCTATTATCCCAATCATATAGAAATGGTTATGGGAGTATGTGGATGTGATGACGTGTTGCATGTGGGGTGCATGGTATGATGTGGTTTCTCAAGTGTATTTATATGGGATATAATTTAGTTTCCCAGGTGTCTTCAAGCATGGTTATTATGGAATGGATGGGAGCATCAGGGTGTATGACATTTGGATTTGAGAGTGGAAAATTAATGGGAAAGAAATACAGGGTTCCCTTTACCGATTTGATTCTTATTATATCATTACACTTGGATGATTAATTTAGTGAGTGTGCCATGGTGAGGATGAGATTAGTTAGTTGACCTTCTTAGGTGTGTGTGGGTTCTACTATTTTTTCGCTGGTACATTAATATTCTCTTTTCACATGTGCATGAGAGGCCTTAGGTATGATCCTACTAAGTATACTTATTATGATCACCCTATTGGTTCTGGGCACAATGGAAGTGCGTGTTAAGCCTATGTCTAACTCCACTTTTTTGGATTTTATGGATAATTTTCATATTTTAAAAGTTATATACTTTATAACCAATGAAATTTTACAATTAATATAGACAAATAATGTTGTATGAACCAAGATAATATCTTTTCACATTAAATTTATAATTAATTTAATAGATCATAAGAAATAATACCTTAGTCTTGAGATCTTTCTTTATTGAAAATTTTGATTGTTCTAACATGATTAGTTTAGTATCATTTCTTTGTGAGGACCCAAAGTAGGGCACCTGTTGTGGTGATCCACACATGCTCCTTCAATATATAAACAATGGTCATGAATCACTAGGTGCTAGCGTGGTCAATTAATCATCTTACACTATTTTCCTTTGATCACTTCATGTTCCTTCAACCTTAAAGTAATTTCTCTTGTTCATCATGTACATGATATGATGAGAATAATAGGATCTTGAGAGTAGTCCATTGTGCATAATGATTAACCTTCTCTAGAATTTGATAATAGTCTATTTATAGACCCATGATTAGGGTTTAATATTTTATTAATTACAGAAGGACCTTTAATAATTTATTAAACCCATATGAGACCCCATTCCAAGTAATAAAATAATATTATTGCTTTATTATATGGGATATATTAATTGGTTAAATGATAATTTTTTTAATTATCCTATAAATTAATATTTATTATTAGATATAATCTTGATATGGTCATCATCCTTGGCATTTATTAAATACTCGATAAATAAATAAATAAATATTATATTCACAATTTTTGTGAATAAATATTTATTTAATATTCACATAACTAAATAAATTATTTAATTAATAAATAAATAAATATTTATCATGACATGAATAACAAAATATAAATAAATATTATATATTCACATTATTAAATAATTACCTTGTGAATAAATATTTATTTAATATTTCCCATCATTTAATAAATTTTTAATAAATATTAACTCTCTTTCTAGAGATTAATATTTACTAAAATTGGTAAATATAAATAATATTTAACTGAGATCAAAGGAAACACTTAGTGTGTGACCCTTTGGGCCTCTTCCTTAGTGTATTATGTGGGCTTACCTAAAGTCCATGATTAATAACTAGAAATGGGTCAAGGAACCCATATATGTAGAAGATATTTCATGATGAAAAAACCACTTAATAATTCTAACTTTGTAATATAATCCCTTTACTATGATATCTCATGAAGCAGGTTGCACACCCATGTCATCAACCTATATGATTGATATATTTTTCTTTGATTATCTAGAATGAACACATCTACATCACAATGGCTATGAATGTTATCTAATAATATATTTTAATTAATATTTACTTATTTTAATATACATGAAATCCAAAGTACTCAAATTTTCTTTTGGGACACCAACTCTAACAGACTCCCACTTGTACTAGAGCCAACTTCCAATGACATTCATTCCACTAGCTCTCACATGATGACCAAGTCTCTGCTAAGTTAAGACTTTAGTTAACGGGTATTTCATGTTATCTTCCATAGAAAATATACTCATAGTTACATCATCTCTCTAATAAAAATCCCCCAAGATATAATATTTCTAAAGTATGTTATTTTTCTTCTGATGTGACCTTAACTCCTTTGAAATATCCACCTCTATAGTATTATCACAATAGAGTGTGATAGGATCCTTACTGTTAGGAATCATGTAAATCTCCTAGAAAAAGTTGTAAATCCAAACTACTTCTTTATCATCTTTATAAGTCATAATATACTTGGACACTGTTGTAGAATTTGATGACTACTACTTTCTTTGAGATCTTACATCTCACAATACCTTCATTAAGAGTGAAGATGCATTATGAAAGCAACTCCAAACCATATTAATATATTTGGAAATTAGAATATTCATATCCATTGATGAAAAGTTCCTTATATCATCCATAAACTAGAAAAGTTTTCTTTGTATGCCTCAGATACTTAAGGATTTTCTTGACTATCATCCAATGAAAGTCACTTGGGTTAGATTGATATATTCCTACTATGCTTAAGTCATAGGTGACATTTATCCTTATACATAGCATATCATACATGAATGACCCAATTACTGATGTATACATTATCCTTGGAATCCTCTATCATTACTCATGTGTTTAAGGAAATATTTTGTTGGAAATATTAATTCCATTTGACAATGGAAACAATACCCTCTTAGATTTTTCCATAATGAATAACTTTTGTATCTTGTAAATATATGTACTCTAACTTAGTCCAAGAAGACCCTTGGATCTATCATGATTGATCTTGATCCCAAGAATATATACAACTTCACTTAAGTCCATCATGGAGAAGCATGTATTCAATGAGGCTTTAATAAATTTTAGGACTAACATTTCATTTCCAATGAGTAATATGTCATCAACATAAACTATAATGAAAATGAACACACTAAAAATAAACTATTTACAAACACATGGATCAAATTTATTATTTATGAAACCAAATCCCATTATGAATTCATCAAACTGAATGTTCCATGACATGGATGCTTGTCTTAATCCATAAATGTATCTCTATAACTTGCATGCTTTGTTTTCATATTTTGGAGTCCCAACCCCTTCAGGTTGTTTCATATATACATATTCATGAAGGTTACTATTAAGGAAATATTTTTGACCCCCATAAATAAAATCTTATATTAGTGGAAATTTTCTATGAAAAGTATAATTATGATTGATTCTTTCATAGAAACTGGTGAAAGGGTTTTTTTATAGTCTATGTATTGATGTTGTTTTAACCATTTTACAACTAGATATGCCTTATAGTTACCAACTTATCCATCCATGTTTATTTTCTTCCTAAATACTCATTTAAAACCAATGGTATTTACATTCACTAGAGGATCTACAAAAACCCATACTTGGTTCTGGTGTATGGAATCCATTTAGAAATTCATCACTTCTTTCATCTAGTTTATTTTATGTCACTTATTACTTCTTGGTAGGTTACAAGATTATTATTATCAACTTATAATGAGTCACCATCATCAGTTACTAGAAAAAAAATTATTCTGGTTATCTGACCTCTATCGTACTCCTACGCAGTACTTGTATATCTGGAACATCCACTTTCACTGGGCTTGTTGGAATATGTTCCTCTACCAAATATTATGTATCTTAATCCTATAATTCATCAAAGTATATCTCCCACTTACTAACTCCTTTGGGTATGTGATCCTTTTTAAGAAAAGTGGTATGTATTTTAACCACAAATTTATTATCTGAAGGATCATATAGGTAATATCCTTTAGTTTCCATAGGATTCCCTATAAAGATAAACTTTGTTCCTTGATTTGAAATATTGTTTCCAAAAATATCCTAACATATTCTTCACAACCCCACAACCGTATATGAAATAACATATATCTATTTCTGCACCAAAGTTTATATAGAATATTAGTTGTTTCTTTAGTTAGAACTCATTTTGGTATGTATACTGATGTATATAATTTGTATCCTCAATAGGATAATAGAAAATTTATTTAACTCTTCATTGATCTAACTACATTCAATAAGGTGTTGTTTATACTTTTTCTTGCACCATTCTATTTTTGTATAAGGAGGATTGAGTTGGGATAAAATCTCAAAATCCCATAAATAATCGATGAATTCTTGATTAAGATATTATTCTCCATGGTATAAGTAGATTTTATTAATCTACTTACCAATATGGTTCTCAATTTCATTCTTATATTCCTTGAATTTTTCAAAGAAACCCGACTTATACCTCATTAAGTAGACATATCCATATCTACTAAAATCATCAGTAAAAATTATGACATATGCAAACCCACCCCTAGTTTCAAATGGAAATAGTCTATGCACATTAGAATAAACCAACTTAAGAAGATCCACATCACTTTTATCTTTCCATCAAATGGGTCTTTTGTCATTTTTCCTTATAAACATAAATAACATACAATAAGTGGTTTTAGTTAAAATTAATTCAAATATCAAACTTGGTGTAATATAGTCAAATGATTTTCAATTACACAACCTAGTCAGTGATTCCATTATTGGGTGTGGTATGATTCATGTGAACATTTCTTTGCCATTAATTTCCATTACTTAATTTGTGTAATATAACATATAAACATATTTTTTAAAATATAACTTACCATAATTAATGTTTTCTTTATAAAAGAAGAAACATTAATTTTTAAATTTGAAAATAAATCTAGCTACATCAATTCTGGAAATAAAAATAATGTTTTTGGAAAATGACAATAGATAATAACAATCTTTCAAAACCAAGATCATTCTTGTCAGCAACATGAGGTGGTTGTCACCAATATCCACAGTAGTAAGTTTGGATCTATTGGTTACTCATAGAAATACCTCACCTTGTTAAATCTTACAAAACATGCTTGGTTCTTGTATATTAATACATATGTGATCACCACATTCTATATCTAATGCCCAATTTATAAAAACATATAGATTACACTCGATAAAGAATGCACATTAAAATTTCCCTTACTTCTTTGGATGGGTTTAGTTTTTAGTCTAGTGGCCATTCATGCCACATGAAAAAATAGATAGAGACTTGTTCCCTTGTTTACCCCCTGATCTGCCTCTTCTAGGAAGGGAATTATGAAGAATATTTAGACTTGGTGTTAGTCTTAGATCTCTTCACCTAGCCTTTCTTTTTATTCACCATAATTATAGAATGATTTTTTTACTTTATATCATTATCATCTTGGTGAAGTAGAGTGATAATATCTAGTATATACTTATATATATTGTTCATATTAAAATTGACAACAAAACTAGAGAATCCCTGAGGGAGTGATGAAATAATGATATTGGTGCACAGTTCTTCAGGTAACTTAAACAATAGACGTCATACCATGACCCTAGTTTCTTTTTATTTCATTTATTCTCATTTATTTCAAGGTGTTTTATTTTTTGTTGAGGTTTAGGTTGAGTTTCCAATGAGAATTTTTGAATTTGGAGGTTTTAGGTTGTTTTTGGACCTGTTCACGGTTAGTGTGCATGATTTGGGGAGAAACTATGCGGTTGGTGGATGAAAAGGGATTTCATAGTTCATTTTTGTATTGCATGGTTTGTATTGCATGGTTTTCACATATTTTGGTCCAAACTTTTTGAGGCAAAGGAGTAATCATGCAGCTTATTGGTGGTGTCTGGGACCTAGCTGGCAGCTTATGCATGGTTAGAGGGGATCGTGTGGAAATCGTGCAAGGGATTTTATCATTTTTTAAAAGATGGATTACACAGTTGTTGTATGGTTTCCCAAACCATGAAAACAACCTATGAAAGTGTCTCTTAAATCCAGTAGGGTGTGCACGGTTGGTGTACAATTTTCCAAACTATGTGGTCAAATCATGATACTTTCCCATAATTTTAAAATCTTGAATTTCCAACTTTTCCCCTATTATGTTTTAACCCCAATTCAACCCTCATCGCCTCTTTTTATGATTTTGGCACATTAAAAAGGGTCCCAAACCCATATTTAATTGGCTCTATTTACTCCATTGATGCTCCTCCAATGTTCATATATAAGTTTCTTTATATTTTTGGTTGTTTTCCTCCTCTCCTCTTCTCACTCTCTTGGTTTTATTTTATTTTGTGGTTGGTTTCCATCTTTGTCGAAACATAGGGTGAGGGTTGGTTAATGTGGGTTGATTTATTTGATTTTAGGTTGTGGGGCTTGTCTCTTGGGATTAGTTATTCTTATCCTAGAGTTTTGTTGTGTTCCCACTCCGTTGAGGTAGGTTTTTCATCCATTTCCTTTCTATAACATTCTAGTTCATGATTGATCTTTCATAAATAATTTTTAAATGTTTAATTAATGTTTTTTATATGTTATTTTGATTTATTATAGTGTTTCTACGTTTCCAATTTGATGAAAATGGGTTTTAAAAGGACTTTCTTAGTTATTCCTATATGTATATTTATACAAGGTGTTTGATAAAATGCTAATTAGCCTTTTTAAAATGGAATTGAGTAATTTGGGATTTTTTTGGACTTGGTTGGGTTTTTTGTAATATGGTTTGATTGTGAATTGATATTTGTGTGTGGTTATGATGCCTCTTTATGGTTTAGTTATCTTGTGTGGGTCATTGTGATTAGTTATAACTCTATTTGTGATTCTTTAATTAGAACCTTGCATATTTTTATGTTTTCCATATATATTATGTTGGATGTGGGAATATCGATATGTGAATGGGGTGTACATATGGATAAAAACACGAAAATACATGGTATTCCATAAAAATGTCTGTTTTGCACCCCAGTTTTCAAAAACACTCTCCTACCTTCTTTATTTTTCCCTTTATCTATAATTTTTTTTCTAAAAACTCATTGTATTCCTTAAATGGATTTTTGGTTTCCAAAGGACTTATAAAGTGGTTTTCAGATACATTCTCTAAAACTTGGTTCATTTGGCACCTTGAAGTACAGTTTTTAAATTACATGACTTGAAAGGACCATTTGGCATCTTCCAAGCTTAAATAATGTTCTCACCTTGGTTTTAGTAATGGGTTTGGAAATAAAGGTATTTTCATTGGAAGTGGTTTCAGATTTATTATGGTTAAGGAGAAGTTGATACTTTGTGACGTTTGGAAATTGGTTTTGAACCCATATTGGGTGTAGGTTTTTTTGGAACTTTTGAAAGGTTCTATGCATGATGGTAACCCCTATGTTCATCATTCCAATGATAGGGTCATCACATAGTCGGTGTAGGGAAGTGTCCAAGTCATGCACAGTGGCATCTTCTGGTTATGTTTAATGCCAAGTGTGTGATGACCTCCTCACTCCCCTTTATACTATTATCATGGGATTCTTAGATGTTATCTAGAGGATTGAGTGATGATTTCTTTGTAGTCCTAATTAAATGTATTAGAACCCCCTGTAAAGAGGATAATATAGGTGGGAATTACCACTGGTAATGCTAGTTTAGAGCATCTTTGTTGGTTATTGACTATAGAGGTGCACCATATGCTACCAGGTGGGTCTAAACTGAGTATATAGAGGGATTTCTTCTAGTTATGTTTAAGAAATTACCATGATTTCATATGTGTATGTTCCTATTTCATTTTGTAGAACTTTAGTTACTTGTTATTATAGTATTTTTCTACTTATATGTGTAAAATTACCTTTATTTATGACTTTTATAGTTATACTCTACTGTTAAACTTAGTTCTGACTTCTCTTTCTCTTATTCTTTTCTAGGGTTATGTTTTTCACTTGTATTTGGTTTTCAAACTGGGTTTAAAAATGAGAATTTGTTTTAAGATGAAAAACCATGTTTTGTTTTCGATGTGGGATTTCTAGAAATTTATGTTGATTTTTTTAAAGATAAAAACCCTATTTTTCCTAAATGTATTTCAAATCAGTGTTTATGGATTGTTTCAGGGAAGGACATGTATGGATTCTGTGGTGCTTACCTACTGGGATATTTTATGCTCACACCCTACTCGTGCCACTCAACATTGGTAGACCCAAGATATTTTATAGGTTCAACATCTATTTAGGTTTTCCTACAAAGTGGGATGGTCTTATGAATGATGGTGACCAAGAGGTCATGGGGTGATCATGTCGGTTCTGGTTGGTTTTAGTTTTTTTTTGTTCCACTTATATTGTATTTGGATCCGTTTATATATTTTTTCATTCAATGATTTATAGATTATCCTTTTTATGTTTTATGATCTATATTTTTATTTTATGTTTGTTTTTTTGTGGTCTAAATCATTCCCAAATGTGTTATCTTTGATGTTTGGTACTAGTATCCATCTCGAGGAGGTCAAGAACACCTCTTGGGCCTTGTTGCGGGCCAACTCGGGTGATCAATTTGAGGTCGATCTAGGGGTTCATGAAAATAGAACCTATAGTTAATCAATGTATCCAATAATTTTGACTATGTGAGTCCCATTTGACACACCTTCTCCAATATTTTTCATAAATATCATCCTATAGATCTCAAACCATTCTTTTGTTTCTCTATCCTGATATAAATCGTTGAGATGTTGGATCATGATATAGGAATCCATGTTTTCAAGTAACTTCATAGGTTTACTAGACATAGATGAAATCATTGAACACTAAACATAAACTAAAAAACTTAGGTTTATATCATAGAAAATGAACTCCACATCACTTTTCTCCTTAGCAATTAGATTAGGGATTGAGGATTCTAGCACATAGGATTTCTGTTTATGGAACAACAAAAACCTATAGGGGTCTAAACCATTCATAGAAGTTACTACCAGTTATAAGATGTTATTTCTATAGAATTGATCATAGGGATATGGTGGATGATAAAATTTAATAATTATACAATAATAGAGTAGATTATTAGTACTTCCCTTGATTTCAATTTATGTGAGACAAAATAATAATTTTATTTTTTTAAGACTCTCACTATTTTATCAAGTCTTAATGGTCTTATCCATTGAACTCAGAATGTCCCATCACTTTAGAAATTCTAGTGGCAAGGATCTATATTTCCCTCCTTATAAACCCTACTATAGTCATGAAAATTATACAAAGGAGTTTTGGTATGGGGTCTTTCCAACTGCAGGCTTGTAGCTCCTTATTCTATTGAGTGAAATCCCAAATCATGAAATCCTAACTCAGATTTGATCAACACTGGCCTCTGCATTTGTATTGAATAAACTATGGACAATAAATTCAATAAATTTTTTGTTAAGTTGACACATCATCTTAGTTAATACTCCCCGATAGTTAAAAGTTCCCTCGAATATATCCTGAACTGACACTTTAACTATGGTTTATCTTAATTTAGATAATGGAAGGTATAATTAATTAATATTAACTTGAGGGATTTTATTTATTATGAATAAATTTTATTATATTATCTTTTATATGTCTTGTTAATATTTAGTGGATTTTACTTAAGTGATTAACCATTTATCGATAAAACATTTATGCATAATTATTTTATTTTAATTATATCACTTCATATTAAACCATTTATTTATGTGGTATAGGTCTTGCATCCATAAATTAAATCATTAATATATAGAAGTGAAATAAATAAATTATGTTATTGTAAGCTTATCTAATGGTTGATTTATTAATTAGATAATAAATCAACCTATGACCCTAGAGAAAACTCATTGTGATGGTATTATCATGTGTTGTAGTATCTTGATTTTCCACCTATGTATCACATATGTTGGTTTCATCTCGGTTTCATCTTAAACCGCCTCTTCCTCAGATCTTCCTTGGACTACCTCTTCCTCATCCCTTATTTAAACTGACTCCATGCACCTTCAAATACTCCTTTTATTACATATTTTGTATATCTCACACATAATTTAGGGAAACCAAAGGATTGGTTAAAGTGAATTACATAAAACAACCTTAGACATGCAGGCCCTATATAATAAAGGGGTAGGTATAACATATAGGCCATCATATTCATTTTAATAATAAATAATTGAAAAATCATGAAATAAAATTAAATTAAATAAAACCAACACATACATAGGTCTTGTCAAAGATCATGAACAGTCATACACATACAAAAACTACACATTTAAAACATCTAGCTAGTATTCATTTCAATTCATTATTTAATAAGATAAAACAAAAATAAATTAATATGATTAATTATATTATTAATAAATTAATTCATTTTGTCTTATTTTATCCAATTGTATAGGATATTCCCATTCACGGTGATTTAAAATAAAATAACATATTTTATTTTATTTAAAATTTAAAAAAAATAAAGCATGTCTTTTTACTTCAAATAAACTAGGAAAGTATCTATCTAAACTACCCAGTATGGTCCTTATTGTATACCTTGATCTTGATATATTTCTTTGGTGAAGATATTGATCATTTTAACCCAATCAGTGTAGTTTTTTTACATTGTGAGGAACTAGAGTAGGGCCCCTCTAGTGGTGATCCACATGTTCTCCCTCGATCTTCGAATAACACTGATGAATTATTGAGTATTAGAACAACCGATTGATCATCTTGTATTATTATCCTTTGATCACTTCACATTCCATTGGGCTTGAAGGAATTTCTCTTGTTCTTCTCATTATTGAGAGGGTGTGAGGAGGAGGATCTTGAGAGGAATCTATTGTGAACAATGATTAACCTTATCTAGAATGCGATATCAGTCTATTTATAGACCTGGAATCAGGGTTTAATATTTTTAACTTCACAATGACTGTTAATAATTTATTAAACCCATATGAAACTCCATGCCAAGAAATAAAGTAATATTATTATTTTATTCTATAGTGTACTCTAACTGGTGAAATGATAAATATATTTTATCATCCTACAAATTAATATTTATCGTCAGACCTAATATTGGTCCGCTCATCCTCATCAGCATTTACCAAATAAATAAATAAATATTCCAGTCACAATCTAAAGAATAAATATTTATTTAATATTCACATAACTAAATAAATTATTAATTTAATAAATAAATAAATTATTATTACGGTGTGAATAATAAGAGAAATAAATATTATATATTCATATAATTAAATAATTACCTCAAATAAATATTTATTTAATATTTATGATCAGTTAATAAATCATGGATAAATATTAACTCTCGGTCTAGATAATAGTATTTAATACAATTTCTAATTATAAATAATATTTAACTAAGATCAAATGTAACACTTAGTGTTTGACCCTATAGGCCTCTTCCTTAGTGAAATTAGGTGGACTTACCTAAAGTCCAATATTACTATCTAGTAATGGGTCAAGGAACCCATAGAGGTATAAGATATGTTGCAATGAAAAAAATGGCATACAAACACTCATTATGTAATATAATCCTTTTGTCATTTTATCTCATCAAGAAGGTTGTACACCAGTGTCATCAACTTATATATTTGATATATTTTTCTTTGATTATCCAGAATGAACATGTCTACATCACCATGGATATGGAATTTATTTTCATAGTTCCATTCCTATCAAAGTGGAGAGATATCAACTTCCATACGAATGTAAGGGGAAAAGAATTATTGACTTATTCATTAATAGCATATCATTGATGACACACCAAACATACCCAACTTATCCATGAACTGTCTCATCATTTTTTACAACAATACATCAAAGAGTATGAGTCATGATATGAATTAATAATAATCTTCAAGTATAAGGATCATTACACACACTGATAAATAGCAAAATCTAATGAAACATAAACATGTGGATTTCCTACATATGGTTTTGTGCTCATAATATCTCATATTGGAGATTACAAAGTGATAAAATCATTATATGGAGTCTCAACAACTTATGAGTACTCACACATGACAATCAACATATAATGTTCCCCAATATAGAATGTTATCCGACCATAGAACAAGTTTTAAGAATATCACCATAGTATTTCAAGTTTATCATCATTATGGAAAACCTATATACCCTTTTAATGTGATAGATACTCTGAGAAATTATTACATTAAAGTCAAACATAACTATGAATGATATGTAATATGATATTTTAATTAATATTTAATTCTTTGAATATATTTTCAATCTTTAGTACTCATAGTTGGTTCAAGGACACTAACTCCAACACACCCCACTTATATAAAAACTTTGGGGGGGTGTAGGAGGACTTTGGGGACTAAGATAAACATTACTATCTCAGACATTGAAGTTGTTGTGTTACTACCTTAAGATTACTTTGTTTATTTATTTAGAGACTATTTTTATTTTTTTACATTGTACATGTATTGTGGGATGGTTTGGTTCCCTTTCTTTTATATTATGCCATGGATTTTCCTAGAGGTTAATATCATATCTCTCAAGCCTACTTTATCTATTGAGGGTAATTCCTTCGATATGAGAGATTTTTATACCCTCGGTGCTAGTCGCCAACCCAAGGCCTACTGAATTCAGGACTCAAAGGTCATTATCTTCCATCGTTTATTACTAGCCTAGGAGGGGTACCTTTAAAGGGAGGGGTCATGATAGAAAATGATTTGACCATGGTTCTTTTTATAATTCATATATATAAAATGATTGTAAAAATTAGTGGCATGTTGTTATCTATCCCTTGGGATAATGAGATATCTTATGGTAATATACCCTAAAGCCTTATATATATATGATATAAATATATAATAAATATCATATTTCATGAAAATTATGATTTTCATGCCCTTGTCATTTATGATTGTGGAAAAATGATAAAAATTATCATTTATTGATTTTCCCACAAAGTCTACCATTAATTAATTATTACATAAAATGTAATGTAAGGGATTAAATGCGTATGATGCATGAAAAAACCATGGAATTTATACATGTGTTTTAATAAATGAATAAATGAGATAGAAATTAAGGAGAATCCTTAATTTCCTATTTAAACTACCACCATGTGATGATAGTGAGTGTGTGACTGCCTCATGCCTGGTTGAAACTCACAAATACCGAAAGTTGTCTTCTTCTTCCTCCTTTTTACTATGGGAGACTAACAAGCCATGGAGGTTGGTGGGTCCCACTCAAACCTCAAGTGATTCAAGCATCGCCTGTGGATACACCATGGAGGTGGGATTCTTTTTCCACTCATTGACTTTTATCAAACCCATGTAATAGAGTTTATGGATGATTTAGCGGCTTCTTCAGTGTACAATATACGCATTTAAAAAAGTTATTCATTTTAGTATTTTATACTTATTTTTATATTTATCTTGTATCAACCCAGAATTTTTAAATTATATTTGTTTCCTGAATAAATATTTGTTACATATTATATAATATTGTACACGTACAAAATAAAGAGAACCCAAAAAAAATATCTCATTAAAAATGATCATTTAATTATTCATCTATGAAACCAATTAAAATTAAAAACATTATAACTAGACAAAAAATATAAAATGGAATAGCTAAAATGGGAAAGTATGGATCTACCTAATCTACTTGAATCATCACCCTAGTAATAAATGCTATAGAAATGAAAAAAATATTAGTAAACCAATAAACATATTATGAAAATGAAAATATAACCTTAATATAAATTATAGTTAATTTTGAGTGAAAGAATGAAGTGATATTTATAGGCTATAAAGGAAAATGTGATATATGGGATTCGACTGTTATATGACCATTGGTCAAATATGAAAGTTTGTCAATATGACCATTGGTCAATATAAATGTTGGAAACTATACCCTTGGTTAATAATTTTTCCATTATAATTAGTGTTTATAATTATTAATGAAAATGTATAATTGATATGGAAAGGAGAATCAATGGTCTCAACCAGTAGAGTCGTGTCGTTTGAAGCCCATTTGTCCGAACTTGGGAGGGAGGTATCATCACTGGGTTTTTTCCTTGAACAATCACAATCTGAGATTCAACAAGTGAATCTCTAATGAAATATCCTATTTTATAAGTTCAAGTTAGTGGATATTACCACTCAGACAATTTTAACCAAGCCAACTCATGAAACTACCACCATCACACATGTTACCCTTAGGGTGTATGTGAGTGTAATAAGGGGTTACATGTCTAGACCATAGTTACTTAAAGTGTAAATTAATTTTTATAAATAAAGTTTTTATTATATAAATTCCTCTTAATAATATTTTTTCTTAATTAAATATAAGTTTAATTGATATGAATTTGATAATTTGATTTTTGGACTCAAATAAAACATAATTGTATTTTTTCTAAGAAATATATACAATTTTATAATTAACTCAAGTAGTCTAAAAAATATCTATTTTAATAAAATAGTATTTTAAAACACTCTAATATAAATATAAATGATAAAATAATTTTATAATGGCCTATGAAAGTTTTTATAAGTGTCAGAAATTTGACTATGCCTTAAAAACTATTATTTTTATATAATAAGGATTTTTTATATTTAAAAGTTAAAATTATCATATTTAGATAAGTATTATATAAAAAATAAACATTAAATTTTAAATCATCATGTCGAAATTAGTTTAAGGTGAATTTATGATAATTTTCTAAAATACATAATTTTTTCATGAATAGTAAAAAATACACTTTTAGGTTTTTGATATATTTTATGACTTCATAATTATGTAGTAATGATTTAATAATTAGTTAAAAATATTCAATGACCTAAAACTAGTTATTTTATTAATATTAAGTATTTTAATATATTTTAATCAATTTAAACACCTATAAGTGACTTTCCAAAGTCTAAAATGGAAACTTTGACTTTAAAAACATCACTTCGAGGAAACATTACTTTTCCATTCCAAAAGAAGTAATAAAAAATGATGTTTGGTTATTGTGGATTAAAATAATTTAAAATGTGTTCTAAATGTCCAAAACTATGGGAAATAACCATGGGTAATCCAATGGTTTTTCATTTTCCACAACCTAGATTTTTAAAACCTATATTTGGAAATTATTAAACAGATCCTCCACTTTTGTTATAAAAACCCACCCATTTATCCATTTCCATTCACTCAAAATCCATACTATAAAAATTTATGGTGTTTATTACTTTCAATTAGTCCCCCCCAAGGCGTCCTTAAGCCCCCAAGGTTTTATTCCTCAAGAGCTAGGAGTAACTCTTCAAGGTAAGGGAATCTCCACTTCACTTTTCCATTCAAGTTCACTTTTCATGTGGTATGTATTATAATTTCCAAAATAAGTTTTTCCCAATTTATATTATTCCATTACTATAATAATAGTCTTTTATTAATTTTATACCCTTTTACCCTCTCATTTTACCCTTTATAAAACCACGTTTTATACCCATCATGCTGCCAAATTTATTTCTCAAATTTCTCTCTTTTACATGAGAAAATCTATTTAATTTTTTATTTGAAAACCCAAAAACTATTTTCTAGTAAATGGGTATTCAAATATATGTAAACATGAATAATTTATTTGGTTATTTACATATATTAAATTCACATTCCCTTGTGTGGGTTAAAAATGACATAATGATCATGTCTTTAAGAACTTTTGTATGTCATGATTTTTATAAGAAACTCATTCTTTATTCTCCACAGGTTATTAATGAAATGATTTATTATGATATATATAGCTCACATTAATTAATACATATGAAGGTTTCTCCCTGATATCACTCCAATGCATTGGGTAAATAATTTAATCTCTAGAGATGACATGTTTTACAATACCTTGGTGAATAACCTTGGTAATTTTCATTTATGATGCCTTGGTGATATACCCTTGTGATATGCTTATGAATGTATCATTTAAATGTTGTAATAACATTTCCATGTTATTATTCATGTTATTATTAATATGATATGCCTATTTATCATGTCTTATCATTATGCCTCATGTTCTTTTAATATGTATCAAGATCACATGCTAAATGTTTCTATTGCTTATTCCCTTACTGAGCTTCATGCTCACCCCTTTCCTTTGATATATGTCCCAAGGATATGAGATGATGTAAAATTAACTTAGGTTAAACCCATTAAGATGTATTTAAAGTGTATTTAGAATAATTATTTATATTTTCATGTATTATTTACCTTATTTCCATGAAACTAAACATTAAAAGATCATCTGTTTGTACCATGTAATGAAAAGATGTGTAATAAAAAGGTGGTATGCCATATATATTTCTTGATAGAACCTCATATTTGGTTTCTAATTACTTCCACTGTATCTAATAAGTGTTATTTTATTCCTACAAAACCTTCAGTGGTATCAGAGGGATCCATGCTTAATTTTAATGAAACCTATGATTAAATGAAGAAGAAAATTGAAAAATAGAGTAGTGTTTTGTTTTCTAGAAATTGGTTTTCATAATGTAACATCCCGACATGGGTGTCACCCGCCGTTTCCCCGAGACGATTAGTCACATGACCTAAATCATGCCTCCTTTTACTCCAGAAGCTGCCGACTAGAAGCAAAGTTCTATTATCGATCATAGAGAGACCATACCCTATTTTTCATAAGACTAATACACTAGTAGAAATAAATAAATAATAACAACTAAATAAACAAATGATATCATAACCAGAACAATACAAGTATAAAAAGATAACCAAAACTAGAAATATAATATGAAATCTAAACAATAGATATGCCATGCCAAAATACGTGTTCAGTTTCAAAATGAAAACTCAAAAATAAAGACATTGAAAACTCCTAAGTGGGCCCTGAACCATGTCTAGTTCCCTCATACATGCTCTATCCCCAAATCAGTCATCTAACACAGGGAAATTTCCTTTAACCTATCATGAAACCCTGAAATCTATTCAGGTAATGATCAAGAAGACTGAGTAGGGTGTGAGTACAACTTCGTAGGCCACCACTGATGGCGTTTAAAATAATATTCAGTCAATAACAGTGTATACAGTGGTATAAAGAAATAAACACAATACCTGAGTAAATATTTATCACATTATCAATTATTCTTTATTTAACCACATAAACCCTTAGGTTCCCGAGGACACCTGAACCTTAATACCTTCTTCGGCACACACCAGAGTCTAAACTATCCCCAAGGGATATGATGTCTTATAATTCTATTGTTACCATTCTATATCTTATGTCATATCTCATAATTTCATTATTACCATTCTAGATCCCAATTCTCATATGAATTCCATTATTACCATTCATCACTTTAATATCAAATATGAATGCCATTATTAGCATTCATCTTTTCAAGATCATTCCATTAATTAATTCAATAATTAATTAATCATCTTGATCTTATTAATTAACTCAACAATTAATTAATCATCTCAATCCCATTAATTAACTCAATAATTAATTAATCATCTCAGTCCCATTAATTAAGTCAATAATTAATTAATCATCTCAATCCCATTAATTAAATCAACAATTAATTAATCATATAAATCCCATTAATTAACTCAAAAATTAATTAATCATCTCAATTTCATTAATTAAATCAATAATTAATTAATCATCTCAATTACCTTAATTAATTTCTTGATTAATTAATCAAAATATACACTACCAATAATCCCATAATTAATTCATCAATTAATTATTCAATTCATAATCTCATTTTCTTATAATTAATTCATCAATAAATTATTCAAATTCACAATCTCAATATCCTATAATTAATTCATCAATTAATTATTCAAATTCACAGTCTCAATATCCTATAATTAATTCATCAATTAATTCTTCAAAGTTTACAATTCCAATAACCCCAATTTCAAATTTTTGCCTCAATTAATTAATTCACCAAATTAATTAACTCAATAAAAAACTTAATTTCTAAACATCTAATATAAATTATAAAATTACATTAACATAAATGAAATCAAGACTTTAAGATTTTAATTATAGACCACCTACCTCAAAATTGATGAAGAACACTCACCAACAAAAAACCCCAATTGATGTAAGACGATCAAATAAACAACGACAGAAGAGATCTAGACCAAAACCTAGGATCAAGATCAACCCCCAAACCCACAACTATCAAATATTCCACCACTTTATTGGAAGGAGGAACAGAAGTAAACCAAATCAAAAAGGTCTTACCAGGTATCCAACACCAATCCATAATGATCAAAGATGAAGAAATCGCTCCAAATATCCTAAGAGTCACCCTATGGCTGAAGGAGGAGAGTTATAGCCAAAAAAAGAAAATTTAGTTGCAAAACATGTTTAAAACAATAGGTCAAGAATTTACACGACATCTAATTTGATTACATGTCGTGTATATTTTTTTAATAGAATATGCCGAAAAACCCATCGCCTCAAATTTATTTTATTAAAACCTCGAACAATTACATGATATGTAATCCATTTACACGGTGTATAAATGTTCTGTAGTTGATTTTTTCAGTCCATTATACTTTTAAATAATCTTAACTTATTTTAAAGTTTCTCATCTAACCAAGAACCTATGAAACACTTAAAAAGACGTACCTGAAAAAAAAAAAGACGGGATCTTACAATCTCTTCACCTTATAACAACTCATCCTTGAGTTGTACTCCCATGTATATCTATGATCCTAAGTCAAAGAGATCAGGACACTGAGCCCTCGTATTTGATTCTCCCTTCCATTTTTCCTCTTAAACCTACCCATGTTGCCACAATACTCAAACTATCGACACTGTCTTTCCCCATAATAATTTCTCCCTGTGACCCAACACATGTATCATATTCTACTCAAAGGATGCATCTATCTCAAACTCAAAATCATACATATAGTTCACATGAGAAGGGTTGGGGTGATACTGACATAGTTGTGACACATGGAAAACATCATGCATAGTACTATATCTCTGTGGAAGAGTCAATCGGTACACCACCAGCCTGATTCTCTCCATAACCCCAAACAGTCCAATGAACTTAGGTTCCAACTTTCCCTATATTCATATCATATGTTGACCCAATCTAGTCGACACCTAGGTAAATACATGATCACCCTTTGTAAACTCTAGGGGTCGTCGATGTCTATTATCATACGACTTATGTCTACTCTAAGCTGTAACCATATGCTTCTGAATCAGTTGAACCTGCTCTGATGTCTCCTGCATGATACTTGGTCCTAACAACTTAGATCACCGACCTTCATCCAACATAGAGGTGATCTACATAGCCTACTATAAAGATATGTGATTCTCCCAAGACCCACCAAAGTCAAGAACGCATGCTCGTGGCATATCCTCAAGTAAATGAATAGTACTCTCTGACTGCCCATCTTTATATGGATGGAAATATGTACTCAATAAAACTTGCATACCAAGCACCTTCTGTAAGACTTTCCAGAAGTGAGAAGTAAAACTTGAATTGTGGTCTAAAACAATAGTCTATGGAACCCTGTGAAGACAGAATATCTTCTAAACATATAATTCTCCCAACTAATCCACTGAGAGAAAGTCTCCCATATCAGTAATAAATTCACTACCTTTTTCGGTTAATCCACAATCACCCAAATAACATCATTTTTCTAAGGCATCATAGGGAGACCCACCACAAAATTCATAGTCACATCATCCCACTTTCATTCTGGAATGGACAACAGCTGCAATAAAACACCACGTCGTTGATGCTCAGCCTTCACTTGCTGATAGGTGTAGCATCGTGTCATGAACCCTGTTATCTCCTTATTTATGCTCAGCCGCCAAAACGGTCATTGTATGTCACAATACATTTTGGTCACCCCTGGATGTACCACCCACATCGAGGCATGAAATTCACTCATAAAATCCTCCTGTATACTTGTAGGAACAACTATCTGATTCCTGACATAGATGATCTCATCCTGATCTATACTCCAATCGAAAGGTGACCCCCTCCTTCAAGGATTTCTATCAAGGTCAAACATTTTAGATACTCATACTAACTATCTCTAATCCATCTCAAAGGTGTATAATCTGTTGAAACTAATACCAAATACATCTTATTTTCACTCTCCTGAACTGTAATGTAATGTCTCGTGTTTTTTCTTGTATTATTTTTAAATATTATATGGAATTATTACAAGACCAGGCACATAGACGACACCTCATTCCGAGGCCCGGTGAGTCTGGAATGGTGGTTTGAAACTTTTTTTTAAGTTAAGTGAGTCAACACTCGTGCGTGGTTATGGTAGTTCCCAAACGAATGCCCGGATTAAAAATATGAGGGCACCGTTGCGTCTGGGATGAAAACTTTACCTAAGAATGGGTCTAACATCGACCGGTGCGGGTCAAGGGAAAAATTTAATTTTTTCGGAGATTTTAGTAAAATAAAATTAAATAAATTAAAAAGTTTATTTTATTTATTTAATTAGAAACATCCGCTGCACTGCAGCGACATGGAAACTTTCTAATAATTATGTCATGTCATAATGACTCAGAAACGGAAACTTGACTCTTCAATGATGCAATGTAACAGAACGCTGATTCGTGTTCCCCTTTTTAATGGGATCAATCGATTGGTGGTCATTGATGAATTTTTTGAGATGAAGCTCTGAAGAAATTCATGGAGCCTTGGAGGAAACCCTTGGTGATGAACGATGACGAATCGAAGCTGCGAATCGTTGTGCCAACGAAGTTGAAGGATCTCGAAGAAGATGGCAGGGTGACCCTTTTCATCAATTATCGATCCTTCCCTAAATGTAGGGGTTGTTTTTTCATTCCTTTTTCCCTGTTTTTTTCATTTAAACGACGAACGTGGATCAACCATGAACAAGTTGATCCACAAATTTGTACGTTCTTGCAGGAGGGTTTTATTGGGATGATTATGTGGAATTGATTCCTGTTGGTTACTGTTGTTGATTCCCACTCCATTTAAACCTAAAAATGGGAGTAGATCAATGCTGTGACGAATGACGGCGGAGGTTCGTTCCTCAATTTGTTTGATTGAATTTTCCTTCCCCTTTTCTTCTCGCGCATTCTTCACATTCTTCGCAGGGTGATGAACAATGGATCGTTGTGCACCCGTCTTGCAACACAACGATCCCAAACTAGATATCCGATATCACAATGACCCAACGGAGGTGCGACGGTCATAACGGACAAAGAATTGGCTCGAATCGGAAGAGGCTATTCTTCAAGCGTTCTTCACACAGGAAGATCAAAACATGTTTTTGGAGCTGATCGGAGGTCCAAAAACATTGGGAGTATCTTCGTGGTGTTGGGGCGACCAAAACCTGGGAGTTTCTCAATGATTAGACGACCTGATCAACGAATGGGACATCACTGGAGGCGTGATGAAAGAGGTTCGCATTTCTGGAAATTTCCAAAATACACGGCGTGTACTTCCAAAGAACACGTCGTGTAGTACTGGAGGTGGCGGATAGGGTTTCAGGTGTCATAAGGGTATCACATGGCATGTTACCCCTGTCACACGGTGTTTTGAACCTTCCCCGAAGCTCGGCATGTACTTTGGATAGTACACGGACACGGGATAGACTACACGGCTTCAGGACACGACATGTACTCTCTACACGACATGGAGGAGGAGGCTACGTAGGACTTGGCGTGTATCCTGGGGGTACACGGACACGGGGTGTAGTACACGGCCGTGTACTACACCACATGACCAGGTGATTCCAATAGCATGGTTCACCCTATGTACCGACTACATGGGCTGGCATACATGGGTTGAGGTCGTGTACGGGCACATGGCCAGCATACACGGAGTCGACCCCAGATACTCGGATACGGCGTGTAATCCTTACCACACTCCGTGTACTCATGTTTTCAACACGAACGACCTTACGACACGATTCGTTGAACACGGGCAGTACCCGGGGTCAGAAGACACGGCGTGTGACCTTCCTACACGCCGTGTACTTATTGAAAAACGAATTGTTCATCTTTTCCACTGTATCTTGTACATGTTTCTCTTGGGTTCATTCTCTTTCTTCTTGTTCCCCTAAAGGTCATGCATCGTTTCCTTTTATAGAAGTATGATCCCTTCAGCAGGACTTTCAGTGATAGAGTCAGGCATCCCTTCGAGAGGCCCGGAGCGAGATCCTCTATTTATTCCTGACCCTAGGTAGAGTCAGGCATCGATGTGACCAACTCTATCGGGCATTGATCCTCTACCTAGATGGTGAATCTGGATGAGTCGCGATATTCTCCATAGCCCTAGATGTGATCCGCATCTGTGTATTGTGATCTTTCCCCACTCATGAGTGTGTCTCCCATAATGAGTGTATCTACCTCTCGGGGTGTTTTCCGATGAACAGTACTTCTCGGACGGATGTCATCAGAGCTACCAGACTCGTGGAGTGTGTTCTCCCAGAATGAGTGCTTCGTGGAATCTTCGAACGGAATCCCTAGACAGGGTATGCGATTGTGTGACTTGCCTCTAGACCGCAGGTCTGGGTTTTGTGTATATCTGGATTGTGTTTCACTTACTATATGTTTTGTAGACATATACTGTGTATAGATGACTGTACCTTTACTTTGTTTATTGCTTTGTGGTTTTTGGGGTCCTCTACTGAGTATTGTTATACTCACCCCTACACGGGATTTGCCCATACGTGTCGTGTCTTGTGCAGACGAGCAGCCCTTTGACATAGTCCAGGGCGGACCAGTATAGGACCAGGCTTTCTGAGTTCCCTACAGGCCTAGGTGTTTCAACAGCTACGAGCAGTAGTCCCAGTACCTCTTTGCATTCACAGATTGAAATTTGCAGTTTTCAGACTCTTATTTTGGTGGGTGTGTATTTTGTCCTAGTTTACTTTCCACACTTTACTTCCCGTTGTACTTTGTTGGATGGTTTAGTTGTATGCATTCATTTTTGTTCCCTAGTGGTTTTACATTTCAGCATTTGTGGGCTTGGATATGTGTGTGTGTGTACAGGTTCCTACGAAATGCCTCCCATGTTGTAATATGTCTACTCGGTACTAGTCACCATCCCCTGGCCTTTTGGAGGCGGGCTTGGGGATTCATGGCGCGGGCCCCATTGGGATGGGTCGTGACATAGTGGTATCAGAGGTGGTCGGTTCTACCTTAGGACCAAGAGTCTTTGAGTTTGGTTTAGGGCAATAGTGTTGAGTGTTTTGAGCTCGGCTTCCAGGCCAGGGACTCCAGTGTTGGTGCGGGCGACTGACTTATCCATACACCAGAACTCTGATAACCTGCTTTTTGACTCGGTACACGAAAACACTGGTTTCGGGGAAAATAAAAGAAAGTTACATGCATCATATAGGAATGGGTTGTGTTTTTTCATGTCCTTTGAGTCATTTATCCATATATACTCATGGTATATCTTGTTTTCCTTACAGGATTCCTTCGCTATGCATACCCACTAGGATTAATCAATAAGATCATGAGGATGACCCCCTCAATGGCAAGGCTTTGATATAGGGACCAGTTCCCTAGGCGTTGCCGCCAGGTGGTGCACCTGTTATACCACCACCGGTGGAGCAGCTAGTGGTACCTGCAGTACCGGCCGATGAGGAGCGCAAGATGAGCGCTCTCCATGAGTTCCAAAGACAGAGACCCCTCAGGTTCCGAGGTGAGCCCGACCCTCAGGTGGCTGAGTACTGGCTTGAGGCGGTGACTAGATTTTTCCATCTAGTGAGGACACCAGTAGACCAGATGGTGATCCTAGGAGCGAGTCTTCTTCAGGGTTCGGTAGGACGATGGTGGAGTCTAACCACACAGACTTATAAAAAGGAGACTCTTTCATGGACAGATTTTGAGAAACTCTTTAGGGAGGAGTTCTCTCCGGTTACACTGAGAGCGGTACGCATCCCGGAGCTTCTTCAGCTTCAACAGGGCAATATGACGGTGGCTGACTATTCATCTAGGTTCACCAACCTCACCAAGTACTCGATGGATATGGTCAGAGATCAGTACTTCAGAGCTCGTACCTTTAAACAAGGTCTACGACGAGACATCCGATCTAGTGTCATGCCTCTATGCATTTTGACTTATGCTGGAGTGCTCAAGCGAGCCTTGGTGAATGAGAGCTTCTTAGAGGAACAGAGACAGCCGACGATAGTCAGCAGCAGGCAGGTAGGTCTTGAGACCTTGGTAGTAGGAAGCCGACGTCGGACATGGGGATCAGGATGTGAGAGACATCATAGGAGGACCCAGGACAGGGGATTGATAGTCCAGAACTCTCAGGCTAGATCCAGTCATCCCAGGGAGAAGCGGTGCTACGCGTGCGACGGTAGGGGGAATCTTTCTTGAGATTATCCGACTCATCGAGCTGCTAATAGGGAGTCGGTGAATGGACCACCGAGGCAGAGATAGCGAATGGAGCAGGCAGACTCTCTAGGCGGAGGATGTGGCAGAGGAGCAGGGAGAGCTACAGGTGGTGGCAGATGCTTTGACTTACTTCCACCACCACCCCCTGGAGGTCCTCACCAAGCTCAGGGAGGTGGAGGATAGGGGCAAGGACAACTGCATGCGGTCGAGGCGTATGATCCAGGGGCTCCAGGGATGATACAAGGTACGATCTATGTCTTCTCTACCTTAGCTTATGTACTCATAGACACAGGTTTCAGTCATTCCTTCATTGTCACGTGTCTTGTGCGAAACCTTGAGATTCCGGTAGAACCTTTGACTCGATCCTTACACTTGGAGACACATATGGGAGGAGACTCGATGATCACGCACCTTTGTAGACAGTGTGATCTTACACTTGGAGGTGATAGTTTCGGTTGGAACCTCTTGGTGGTAGTTTCGAAGCCTTACGAAGTCATTCTCGGTATGGATTTTTTATCTTTGGTCCATGCCCAGATTGATTGTTTTAGGAGAAGAGTGTGGTGTGTCTATAGTGATAGGATGAGGTTTTCCTTTGTTGGAGAAAAGGAGACCTAGGCAGCACAGAATGGTCTCATGCATAGGAGGGTACAACCGGTCACTCATGAGTTGGATAGTTTATCCCTTAGAGTAGTAGATGTGATGAGTTCCCAGTTCCCAGCAGTAGTGGCAGAGTACGAGGATGTCTTTCCCGAATATGTTCCAGGACTACCTCCCTGCCAGGAAATCGACTTCTGCATCGACTTACACCCTCAGACGGCACCGATTTCTTAGTCATCATATCTAATGGATCCTAGAGAGCTTCGAAAACTGAGGGTGTAGTTGGAGGATTTGAAGATCAAGGGTTTCATGAGACCTAGTGTTTTACCCTAGGTGACCCCAGTCTTGTTTTCCAAGAAGGCATACGGGAGTTTGAGGTTTTGTATGGATTACCAACGCCTGAACCAGGTGAAGGTGAAGAACAAGTATACACTGTCGAGAATAGATGACCTCTTCGATCAGCTAAGAGGGTCATGATGGTTCTCTAAGGTTTAAATTTGATCATTTTATCACCAATTACAGGTACGGGACAAGGATATACTGAAGACGGCATTCAGATGCTGCTACGGTCACTGTGAGTACTTGGTGATGCCTTTCGGCGTGACAAACGCCCCTAAAGTGTTCATGGGACTGATGAACCGGATCTTCCAGCCGTATTTGGACTGGTTCATAGTGGTCTTCATCGACGAAATCCTTGTGTACTCAGCGTTAGAGGAGGATCACGTGAGACACTTGCAGATGGTTCTAGACATACTCCAAGAGCACCAGCTTTATGGGAAGCTCTTGAAGTGCTAGTTCTGTATCCAGAAGGTCCACTTTCTAAGACATGTCATCTCAGCAGATGGTGTAGCTATGGACCCAGCCAAGGTGGAGGCAGTGTTAGTATGGGAGCCACCACGGAGCATGACGGAGGTGTGGAGCTTCCTTGGGTTGGAAGGATATTACCAGAGATTCATTCTTGATTTCTCTTGAATATCAGCATCGATGAAAACCTTGACCCGAAAGGGACAACCCTTAATATGGATGGAGAAGTGCCCGCATGCTTTTGATAAGTTGAGACAAAGTTTGAAGAGCGCCCCAATCTTGAGATTACCAAGAGGAGGGTGTCGAGTACGTAGTTTTCTGCGACGCATCAGGGACCGGTCTTGGTTGTGTCCTGATGCAGAGATAGGTAGTGATTCCTTATGGTTTTCACTAGCTTAGGCCACATGAGCAGAATTATACGGCCCATGATCTCGAGTTGGCGGTGGTAGTCTTCGCATTGAAGATGTGGTGAAACTACCTTATGGGTGAGCGGTTCATCGTCTACTCTGACCACAAGAGCCTCAATTACATCTTCTCACAGAAGGATCTGAATATGAGATAGAGGTGTTGGCTATAGTTCCTCTAGTATTATTATTTTGAGATCATCTATACTCTTGGTAAGGGAAACAAGGTGGAGGATTCTCTTAGTAGAAGGTCGAGCTCGCAGCTATTGAGTGAGGCGACAGAGCAGTTAGCCACATTGCAGTTGTCCTTTGTGGATAGAGAGGATACATCTTACCTACAGTAGATGGTTGTCGGCCCTCCACTCTTACAGCGAGTTAGAGAGGCACAACTTGGGGATGAAAATTGTGACGCTTTACGTGCTCAGTTATCCATAGGACGTGCTCCTGATGGATATTCGCAAGGTGGGAAGCACGTACTTATTTTCAGGGGACGCATTGTCGTACTAGTGGCATTGCGGGAAGAGGTTCTGAAGGATTTTCATAAATCCCCCTTAGCATTACATCCAGGAGAGGTAAATATGTACCAGGATCTCCAACGGCAGTTCTGGTGGTCAGGCATGAAGAAGGGAGTAGCAGAGTTCATTTCTCGATGCCTTACGTGCCAGCAGGTGAAGGTTAAGCACTAGGTTCCAACAGGATTAGCTCACCCCCTAGAGGTTCCAGAGTGGAAGTGGGATGGAATATTGATGTACTTCTTGACAGGATTACCACGAACGTCCAAGGGGCATGATTTCATCTGGGTGAGCGTTGACCGACTCACCAAGTTGACCCACTTTCTAGCCATCAGGGAGCAGAGTTCTGTAGAGATCTTGGGACGCCTCTATGTGCATGAGATAGTTTGGCTTCATGGAGTCCCTTTTATGATAGTCTCTGGCTGAGATGACCACTTTACATCCCGGTTGTGGAAGGGATTGCAGGAGGCCTTTGAGAAACAATTGTGTTTGAGAACGACATTCCATCCACAGACTGATGGTCAGATGGAGAAGACCATTTTGGTTTTGGAGGATATGTTACAAGCATGTATCTTGTACTTTGGTCATAATTGGGAGGACCACCTACTACTGGTGGAGTTTTTATACAATAACAGATACCACTCCACCATTGGTATGGCACCTTTCGAGGCTCTATGTGGGGGACCCTGCTAGTCACCACCTTGCTGGACCGACCCCGGAGAGTTAGCACTCATGGGTCTAGAGTTGGTGCGTGCCACCACCGAGAAGGTGCAGATCATCTGGGAGTAGATGAAGACTGGACAGAGCTGGTATAAGTCTTATGATGACAGACAACGAAGACCCCTGGAGTTTGAGGAGGGAGACCACGTATTCCTTCGCTTCTCACCCCGACGTGGGCTACGAAGGTTTGGTCGAGGCGGCAAGCTATCTATGAGGTTCATCAGACCTTTACAGATACTGTGCAGAGTCATAAAAGTGGCGTACCACCTAGATCTACCACCATAGTTGCACCGGGTACATGATGTATTCCACGTGTCGCAGCTGAGGAGGTACGTGCACGACCCATCGCTCGTCATCGACTGGGGCGAGCTAGACATCGAGGATGGAGTGTCCTTTGTCGAGTACTCAATGGAGATCAAGGATTGAAAGGAGAGGATCCTTTGTGGTTGATCAATTCCCTCAGTGCACGTTTGGTGGTAGCACAGGAATCTTCAAGAGATCACGTGGGAGCGGGAGGCTCAGATCTGTGCCCAGTACCCCCATCTTTTTGAGTAGTCTTGTTTTGGATTTTCAGGGACGTAAATCTCCAAGGTGGGGAGAATGTAATGTCTCGGGTTTTTCTATGTATTATTTTTAAATATTATATGGAATCATTATAATACCAGGCGTAGAGAAGGCACCTCATTCCGAGGCCCGATGATCCCAAAACGGTGGTTTGAAACTTTTTTTTAAGTTAAGTGAGTCAGCACTCATGCACGGTTGTAGAAGTTTCCAAACGGCTGCCCGAATTAAAAATTTGAGGGCACCGTTGCATCCGAGACAATGACTTTACCTAAGAATGGTTCTAACCTCGACTGGCATGGGTCGAGGAAAAAAGTTAATTTTTTCAGACATTTTAGTAAAATAAAATAAAATAAATTGAAAAGTTTATTTTATTTATTTAATTGGAAACATCCGCTGCACCGCAGTGACAGGGCAGCTTTCTAATAATTATGTCATGTCATAATGACTCGGAAATGGAAACTTGACTCTTTAATGACACAGCGTAACAAAATTATGATTCACATTTCCCTTTTTAATGGGATCAGTCGATTGGTGGTAATTGATGAATTTTTTGAGAGGAAGCTCTAGAGAAATTCGTGGAGCCTTGGAGGAAACTCTCGGCGATGAACGATGACGAAACAAAGCTGTGAATCGTTGTGCCAATGAATTTGAATGATCTTGACGAAGATGGAAAGGTGAACTTTTTCATCAATGATCGATCCTTCCCTATAGGTAGGGGTTATTATTTCATTCATTTTCCTTGTTTTTGAATTTAAACGATGAACACGGATTAACCACGAACAAGTTGATCTGCGGATTCGTATGTTCTTGTAGGAGGGTTTTATTGGGATAATTAAGGGGAATTTATTCCTTCTGGTTACTATTGTTGATTCCTGCTCCATTTAAACCTACTAAAGGGAGCAGATCAATGTCATGATGAACGATAGTGGAGGTTCATTCCTCAATTTTTTTTATTGAATTTTCCTTCCCCTTTTATTCTCACTCATTCTTCGCGTTCTTCATGGGTTGATGAACAACGGATCGTTGCGCACCCGTCTTGCTATGAAATGATCCCAAACTGAAGATCCAATATTGCAATGACCCTACGGAGGTGCGACGGTCATGACAGACAATGAATCAGCTCAGATCGGAAAAGGCTGTTCTTCAAGCGTTCTTCATGCGGGAAGATCAAAACATGTTTCGGAGCTGATCAGAGGCCCGAAAACATCGAGAGAAGCTTGGTGGTGGTAGGGCGACCAAAACTTGGGAGTTTCTCAACAATCGGATGACCAGATCGAAGAATGGGACATCACCGAAGGTGCGACGGTGGAGGTTCACATTTCTGGAAATTTCTAGAATACACGGCATGTACTTCCAAAGAACACTCCGTGTAGTACTGGCAGCAGTGGATAGGGTTTCGGGCGTCAGATGGGTATCACACGGCGTGTGACCCTGGTCACACGGAGTATTGAACCTTCCCCAAATCTCATCGTGTACTTTGGATAGTAAACAGACACGGGATGGACTACACGACTTCAGGACACGGCGTGTACTCTCTACAAGACATGGCGGAGGCGGCTACGTAGGACTCGGTGTGTATCCTGGGGGTACACAGACATGAGGTGTAGTACACGGCCGTGTACTACACCACACGGCCAGGTGAGGCCAGTAGCGCGGGTCACCCTGTCACACCCCAACCCTTTTTACTATTATTTTATTTTATTATTTCTCGACTTCAGTTAGCTTCGTCAAGGCTCAAGTTGAGAGTTGGTCTATAATTTTTTTATCATTTAATAGTTTTTGGTGGGTGTCGGACTGGTGCGCGGACATCGCATGGTTGGCGGTGACCGCGCGATCGACCCAGGTACCCGCGCAAATATGTAATGTTTAAAATAAATAAATATTAATGTAAATAAAATAAGTTAAAGGTTTAAATCGTAATAATCATGATATTTTTTCATAGATAAAAATATATTTTTTTATTATTAAAAATTGTTAATAACATTATTGTCATTAAAATTATTATAGATAGAATTATTATTAAGTTGTTATTAATATGGTTATTATTTAAAAGAAGTTGAATAAAATTTCTGATTATAATAATTATTACTTTTATTATTATTATTATCATTAAGAAAATTCATAATGTTATTATGAATATATAAGTATTAATTTTAATACAAATCTTGTCATTAAAATTTTTGTTATTATTATTATTAAGATAAGAAAAAAAAAGTGAATCCTATTCAACCCAGGCGCTATGCGCACCCCTCCCCATCCCTTTGCTTTGTTTTTTTATTTCTCTTTTCTCTTTCCCTTATCCTCTAACACACCCCCACTCTTCCTCCCCTTTTTTATTTTTCTCACACACTCCCTCCCTCCCCTCTCATTCCCCTCCCTTCTTATTTTGTTTTTTTTTAATTCCCTCACCATCTCTCCCCTCTCCCCCCTATATACTATGTGCCCCCCCCTATAAACACCCTCCTTGGTGCGACGGCTCTCCATGACCAGCCTCCTCCGTGCGCCATGTTCCGGCTGCCACACCCTCCTTCCATCAGCAGCGCACAACCCTGCAGACCCCCTTGTTTAGGCGTGTATGAACCCTCAGTTGAACTTTGGTGGTGTGCGACCCCCTTTCCCTAGATCTCTCACGCACTTCGAGATTTCTTTCAATTTCTTTGTGTTGCTTCAACGATTTGTCGAGGTACGGTCCTTGGACCTCTTTTCCTTAATTGATTTGGGGGTTTTTTTCAATTTCGGTACCCAGTTAGGATTTAGCCGAAACCCTAAGGTTTGCTTAATATTCGATTGTTGTGTTCTTCCTTCAATAGGGTATGCGATTGATGTATTGAGACCCATTGGTCCATATTCCAGTATCCGCCGCCAAGGGAGAGGTGGATGAACTCGATTTGTCTTGCCGCCAATGTTTAGGGTAAGGTTAATGCACCCACTATTTTGTTTTGCATCATCCAAATTAGTGCCTTATGTTGTTTTTGAGTCCTTGGAATTTATTTCATTGTGCGTTGGTCTTCGTCGTACTGACTTTGGGTGTCGACTATTTTGTTAAGGTGTGGTGATGTTATTTTTCTAGTGCGTGTGCTTTTGTGGGAGTGCGTGTACGTGAGCAGGTGGCGGTGTGATTTCGAAAGCATTGGCTTGGCCAATTATTTGAGGTAGGTGCTTCCATGCCATTTATTCCAATCTCGTTCCATGTGATGCTTGTGTTTTAGTAGTTAATTGTTAAACCTTGATTTGCACTTTATTACAGTTGTAGTTAGCTTATGGTAATGATTTATTATTAGTCTAACTTGCTAAAAATAGGTTTTGACATGTTCTTCCATTCATGCACATGCTTTTGCCTTTGTAATTGAATGTGGATAAGCGGTATTGTTTTGGAAATGATCTTGGTAAATGTTTTGGGTGTGTTCTCGATATAAAAACCTTGGAGAGTTATTTAAAATTGTCTTATAAGGTGTTTCAATGGTTTATTAAATTATGGAAGAAGTGAAAAATTGGTTTTGGGAAATGTTTTAAGGTGCGCATGACTTTAAGAGTGGATTTTAATTTGTGGTGCATTTTGTTAGGTTGTGCATACTATGTTTTAGTCAAATTGTCCGGTTGACACTTTTAAGGGATTAAAGGTTTTAAAGACATGGTTTGGTTTTTTTTATAAATGTATTGGCGATGTTCAAATTGGTGACCTATGTCTTTAAATGGGTTTTTCAAATTACTTGCTTAATGGTATATGCCCCTTTGGCCCTTGAAAGTGTGTGTTGTTTTGAAATGGTGGGTTGGATTGTTGAAATGAGTTTCTAAGGGTTTATTTGCTTACAAAAGTGGTTATTGTATGGTATTTTATGAAATGAATGGTATTTGTTGTTTTGGAAATGGTTTTCAAAGTGTTATTGTTAAATGCGTGAATGTTGTAAAGCTAAAGGCCCGGTTGGCATCTTCAAAAGGATTATTGGAAAACCCCTCTTGGTTTAGGCCTCTTGCCTCATGGATTGATCATAATATGGGAGGGTCCTTAGTATGGGACCTCCTTTAGATAATTATTTTGAGGCAAGGGACAAACCCTTGAGGTGGCTGGGGCGGTTCCAGTTTGTGTGGTGTGTTGATTATATGTATGTGACTTGTTGTTTGAATGATATGGAACACCCCCTTGAGAACTTTTCATGAGAACCTAGCATATCAAAGAGGTTTACTGAGAACGATTACTGCACTAGTTTAGACTACGCACTGGCTAGTGGCCCCATAGCAGGGGAATACTGAGTTATTTCTGCTATGGGGATTGGGCCCCTCGGTTAGGCCATGTAGGGATATGTCGAGCATTAGGGTGTTATGATGTCATCGAGTTAGGGCATGCCTTCAGGATGAGTCACATGTATAGTATGTTCTAGTCTTCCTCTGTGTTCCTAGGATTTCTTGTGTTTCCCCGTTACGAGTACTATTAGAGCCATTTCCCTCTTGTGTGGACACTTTTTATTTGCACATGGTTTTGGTATTTATTTTAAAAAAACTGTGAAATTGTGATTACATCAAAAAGGATTTTAATTATATGTTTTGAAATAGAGAGCACAACTCCCCTTTCCTTCCCCTTGTATTTGGTTTTAAACTTGAAGGGTAGTGGATCAGGTTTGTTTGTTTTTAAAAATCAATGTGTGTATGAAAACCTAATTTTATAATGTAGTTCAAAATAGTATTAATGGAATGTCTTGTGGAAGAAATGACATGAAATCTGTGGTGCTTGCCTACTGAGTGATTAGCTCACACCCTACCTATACCACTCGGTGTCGGTATACCCGAGCTGTTTTGCAGGTTCAGTATTTGTTCAAGTTTCCCTAGAAGGTGCTTGATGTTAGAGCAAATCTGGTCTTATGGTGTTGGTGACCAAGAGATCACATGGAGATCGGGTTGTGGCGGTTTGGTTTGTTCGTTTGGGTTTTTCAGTTTTGTATTTTAGTTCTCTATCTATTGAGTTGTACGTTGTATCTGGATTAGTTTATTTTATTTATTTTCATTTGTTCATGCTGCAACATCCTTAGTTTATTTCATTTCTTTATCTGGTTCTGGTTTTTTATTTGTTTGGGGCTTAAATCATTCCTAGGTGTATGTTTTGATGCCCAGCACTATTTTCCATCCTGGGGGGATCGGGAACGCCCCTCGGGACTTTCCGTGGACCGGCTCAGGTGACTGGTTCAAGGTCGACCCGGGTTATTTCGTGAAAAAATGGTATCAAAGGGAGGTTCTTGTTATTTGGGGTGTCTGGTAGAAGGATATTAGGACTGTCGGGGCTCAGGAGGTAGGTTACAGGTCGATTCCTAATCACCACCGCTCGCGATGAGACCTGAGTTGCCAGGGGTAGTCTGGGATTTGAGTCTTTTGTCTTTGGTTATTTTGTATTGAGGGATGAAAATGGGAGCGAATCGGTTTACATTGCGGCCTGACGTGGGGTGGTGGCCCATGTGGAGTCCAAGTGACCGGTTTAAGGTCCTCTTAGTGTTATGTCTTACTTGGGGCATGGCTCACCACCATGTCATTGGGTTAGGCACAGACACTAGTCCCTCATTCCTATGGTTTATGATTGGTTGTGTTTCATTTTGAACTCAGTCTATGTGTGTGTGTGTTGAAAATGAAAGTGATTTTGAAATGAAAAAAAGGGGTTTCTTTCAAATTGTTTTTGAAATTAGTAAAGTGGGTTTTCATTGAGAAAGTGTATTGGTTTGGAAAAACTTGGTATGTGTTTGGATTTGGTAAGGAAAAAAGAAGTGTTTGAACCTTGGAACTCCTTTTGGAGGGTCACACGTGTGTGAGTATGTAAGGAGAGTGTGCGAGGGCACTTTTTCGCAGATGATGTGAGCGAGATTGAATGAATGCACATGTGACGGTTCATAAGGTGTCATAGGTGAGTTTTAAAATTTTAAAGAAATAATGGTTTTTGAAAAGTGATTTATTCTTGTATTTGTATATTTTTGGCTTATGAACCTGTTTTCCTTGTCTTGTGTTGTTGATTTGATTGAGTTTTGGCATGATGATGGTTTCGATGATGTTTTTTGTGTTATGAGTATGCTGCCCAGAAAGTCTCCTAAAGTTTTTAATGAGCTACGCCCAGTTCCTGGTTCTTTTCGTGTGTTGCCTATCTAACGAGTTAGTCGAAGTCCATTAGAGTAAGTTGTATGGTCCATGGAGATAGTGTGTGTCTTTGGGTTGTGGGGAACTCCCGGGGGTGATAAGGTTCATACCATCTCAGGTTTATTTGAGTGTCCAAATCTAGACTAGTAAGGATGGGATGTCCCTTTGTCATTGGAGTTCAGGGTGTAGTTGGTGGTGGTCAGTTTCTGCGAAGGTTCCCCTTTTGGCGAGCGGGGTGCGCTAGAGGAATCTGTTTCTGAAGAATCTTGTTCATCGGAGCCGACTTCCAGTTTGTTGGACCGTTCTCTTGCATGCCACTAGTGTAGCTGGTTCAAAAATTCTAAGTCGCTTTGTCGCATTTATCTGAAGTCTTACTACTGTGTGACTATTCAGGGCACCAGGGAGAGTTCAAAAAGGAGCGATGTTTGGGAGGGAGTTGGAAACTGGAGGACGAAAATGCCTGACTATGAGGCAAGAGATGCTTCAGGCATCAGGGCCCCAGCCACAGGTCTCGGGGTGAAGCTCGCGTATAGTCAGGAGTTGTCGAGGGTGTGTGGAACGTCGGTCTGAATCATGTTTTCTACTTTGGGAGGGAAATATCCAAAGTTTCCTTGTTCTGTTTTTATCACCATTGTAAGCTCATCATAGTTTTGGTGATGTGATGAACTTTTTCTACCACAGTCTAAGCGGTCTTATCTGTTCTCAGTGTGTTTTCAAATCGTTCAATTTTCCTTAAAGCATGTTGGGCCCGCGAATAAACGGGTCGTTCTAATTTTGATTTGGGTCTCAATGGTGCTTGTTAGGAGGGTGTTTGGTTTCGTGAAATTAACAGGTGGTGTTTCGGGGTCCTTTTTGAGTTCGGGCTAGGAATTCTCTAGTCTCTGGTTGCGGTGAGGATTTTATTCAGTTGGTGTGTGAGGGGTTGAGTTAATTCCTTATCCTCGGGTTGTTGGGTCATTTCGTAGCAAGCTTTCTCTTTAAGTCTCTATTTGTTGTTTGGTCTATGTGGAGAAATTAACTGGGTTCGGTTTGGGAGTTCCCGTGTTGTCCCCCCTTGGGGGTGGTATGATCGGGTTTCAAGGTTTCCATATTAGTGAATTCTTGTGGTGGGGAGAACCCTCCCGTGTTCTCCCCTCAACCTCGGGCTTCAGTTTTCTCTTGAATTGGTCGGGTGTGACCTGTTGAGAGTAAGGTCATCCCAGGATTCATAGTTTTTCCTCATTTTTGTCTGGGCGTGAACTCGAGTTATGTTAACTGTTGGATTGGTGACTTTCTGGGGGCAGAAAGTTTTGTGGTGGGGAGAATTGTCACACCCCGACCCTTTTTACTATTATTTTATTTTATTATTTCTCAACTTCGGTTATCTTCATCAAGGCACAAGTTGAGAGCTGGTCTACAATTTTTTATCATTTAATAGTTTTTGGTGGGTGTCGGACCGGTGCGCGGACATCGAATGGTTGGCGGTGATCGCGTGATCGACCTAGGTACCCGCGCAAATATGTAATGTTTAAAATAAATAAAGATTAATGTAAATAAAATAAGTTAAAGGTTTAAATCGTAATAATAATGATATTTTTTCATAGATAAAAATATATTTTTTATTATTAAAAATTGTTAATAACATTATTGTCATTGAAATTATTATAGATAGAATTATTATTTAGTTGTTATTAATATGGTTATTATTTAAAAGAAGTTGAATAAAATTTATGATTATAATTATTATTACTTTTATTATTATTATTATCATTAAGAAAATTCATAATGTTATTATGAATATATAAGTATTAATTTTAATACAAATCTTGTCATTAAAATTTTTGTTGTTGTTGTTGTTATTATTATTATTATTATTATTAAGATAAGAAAAATAAAAAAAGGAAAGTGAATCCTATTCTACCCAGGCGCCATGCATACCCCTCCCTATCCCTTTTCTTTGTTTTTTTTTATCTTTCCCTTATCCTCTCACGCCCCCCACTCTTCCTCCCCTTTTTTATTTTTCTCACGCACTCCCTCCCTCCCCTCTCATGCCCCTCTCTTCTTATTTTATTTTTTTAATTCCCTCACCATCTCTCCCCTATCCCCCTATAAACGACGCACCCCCCCTGTAAACACCCTCCTTGGTGCGACGGCTCTCCACGAACAGCCTCCTCCTTGCGCCATGTTTCGGCTGCCACACCTCCCTTACATCAGCAGTGCACAACCCTGAAGACCCCCTTGTTTAGGCGCGTATGAACCCTCAGCCGAACTTCGGTGGTGCGCGACCCCCTTTCCCCAGATCTCCTGCGCCCTTCGAGATTTCTTTCGATTTCTTCGTGTTTCTTCAACGATTCTTTGAGGTTTGGTCCTTGGACCGCTTTTCCTTAATTGATTTGGGGATTTGTTTCAATTTTGGTACCCGGTTAGGATTTAGCCAAAACCCTAAGGTTTGGCTAATATTCGATTGTTGTGTTCTTCCTTCAATAGGGTATGCGATTGACGTATTGAGACCCATTGGTCCATATTCCAGCATCCACCACCAAGGGCGAGGTGGATGAACTCAATTTGTCTTGCCGCCAATGTTTAGGGTAAGGTTAATGCACCCCCTATTTTGTTTTGCATCATCCAAATTAGTGCCTTATGTTGTTTTTGAGTCCCTGGTATTTATTTGGTTGTGCGTTGGTCTTCGTCGCACTGACTTTGGGTGTTGACTGTTTTGTTAAGGTGTGGCAATGTTATTTTTCTAGTGTGTGTGCTTTTGTGGGAGTGCGTGTATGTGAGCAGGTGGCAGTGTGATTTAGAAAGCATTGGCTTGGACAATTCTTTGAGGTAGGTTCTTCCATTCCATTTATTCCAATCTTGTTCCATGTGATGCTTGTGTTTTAGTAGTTAATCGTTAAACCTTTATTTTCACTTTATTACAATTGTAGTTAGCTTATGGTAATGATTTATTATTAGTCTAACTTGCTAAAAATAGGTTTTGGAATGTTCTTCCATTCATGCACGTGCTTTTGCCTTTGCAATTGAATGTGGATAAGCGGTATTATTTCGGAAATGATCTTGTTAAATGTTTTGGGTGTGTTCTCGATATAAAAACCTTAGAGAGTTATTTAAAATTGTTTTATAAGGCATTTCAATGGTTTATTAAATTATGGAAGAAGTGCGAAATAGGTTTTGGGAAATGTTTTAAGGTGCCCATGACTTTAAGAGTGGATTTTAATGTGTGGTGTGTTTTGTTAGGTTGTGCATACTATGTTTTAGTCAAATTGTCTGGTTGACACTTTTAAGGGATTAAAGGTTTTAAATACATGGTTTGGTTTTTTTTTATAAATGTATTGGTGATGTTCAAATTGGTGACCTATGTATTTAAATGGGTTTTTCAAATTACTTGCTTAATGGTATATGCCCCTTTGGCCCTTAAAAGTGTGTGTTGTTTTGAAATGGTGGTTTGGATTGTTGAAATGGGTTTCTAAGGGTTTATTTGGTTACAAAGGTGGTTTTTGTATGTCATTTTATGAAATAAATGGTATTTATTTTTTTATAAATGGTTTTCAAAGTGTTATTGGTAAATGTGTGAATGTTTTAAAGCTAAAGGCCTGGTTATAATCTTCGAACGGATTGTTGGAAAACCCCTCTTGGGTTAGGCCTCTTACCTCATGGATTGATCATAAGATGGGAGGGTCCTCGGTATGGGACCTCCTTTGGATAATTATTTTGAGGCAAGGGACAAACCATTGAGGTGGCCGAGGTGGTGCCAGTTTGTGTGGTGTGTTGATTATATGTATGTGACTTGTTGTTTTAATGATATGGCACACCCCCTTGAGAACTTTTCATGGTAACCTATCATAGAAAAGAGGTTTACTGAGAACGATTGTTGCACTAGTTTAGACTACGCACTGGCTAGTGGCCCCATAGCAGGGGAATACTGAGTTATTGCTGCTATGGGGATTGGGCCCCTCGGTTAGGCCATGTAGGGCTATGCCGAGCGTTAGGGAATTATGACGTCGTCGATTTAGGGCATGCCTTCAGGATAAGTCACATGTATAGTATATTCTGATCTTCCTCTGCGTTCCTAGGATTTCTCGTGTTTCCCCATTACGAGTACTATTAGAGCCATTTCCCTCTTTGTGTGGAAACTTTTTCTTTGCACCTGGTTTTGGTATTTATTTAAAAAAACTGTGAAATTGTGATTACATCAAAAATGATTTTAATTAGATGTTTTGAAATAGAGAGCACAACTCCCCTTTCTTTCCCCTTGTATTTGGTTTTAAACTTGAAGGGCGGTGGATCATGTTTGTTTGTTTTTAAAAAGCAATGTGTGTATGAAAATATAATTTTATAATGTAGTTAAAACTAGTATTAATGGAATGTCTTGTGGAAGAAATGACATGAAATCTGTGGTGCTTGACTACTGAGTGATTAGCTCACACCCTACCTATACCACTCAGTGTCGGTAGACCTGAGCTGTTTTGCAGGTTCAGTCTTTGTTCAGGTTTCCCTAGCAGGTGCTTGATGTTGGAGAATTGTTGGTCTTATGGTTGGTGGTGACCAAGAGGTCACATGGAGATCGGGTTGTGGTGGTTTGGTTTGTTCATTTTGGGTTTTCAGTTTTATATTTTAGTTCTCTGTCTGTTGAGTTGCACCTTCTATCTGGATTAGTTTATTTTATTTATTTTCAATTGTTCATATTGCAGCGTCTTTAGTTTATTTCATTTCTTTATCTGGTCCTAGTTGTTTATTTTTTTTGGGTCTTAAATCATTCTCAGGTGTATGTTTTGATGCTTGACACTAGTTGCCATCCCGATGGGATCGGGAACACCCCTCGGGACTTGCCGCGGACCGGATCAGGTGACCGGTTTAGGGTCGACCCGGGTTGGTTCGTGACACACCCCATGTACCGACTACACAGGCTGGCATACATGGGTTGAGGCCGTGTATGGGCACACGGACAGCGTACACGGAGCTGACCCGAGATACTTGGACACGAAGTGTAATCCTTACCACACGCTGTGTACTCACTTTTTCTACATGACCGACCTTAAGACATGGGTCGTTGAACACGGGCATTACCTTGGGTCAGAAGACACGGTGTGTGACCTTCCTACATGTCGTGTACTTTTTGAAAAATTTCTTAGTCATCTTGTCCACCGTATCTTGGACATGTTTTGCTTGGGTTTGTGCCCCTTCTTCTTATTCTCCTGAAGGTCAGGCATCGTTTCCTTTTATAGAAGTATGATCCCTTCAGCAAAACTTTCTGTGATAGAGTCAGGCATCCCTCCAAAAGGCCCGGAGCGAGATCCTCTATCCATTTCTAAACCTAGGTAGATTCAGGCATCGACCTGACCAACTCTATTGGGTGTTGATCCTCTACCTAACTAGTGAATCCGGATGAGTCGCGGTATTCGCCATGGCCCTGGAAGTGATCCTCATCTGTGTATCGTGATATTTTCCCACTCAGGAGTGTGTCTCCCGTAATGGGTGTATCTATATATTTTTATCTACCCACTCAGGAGTGTGTCTCTCATAATGAGTGTATCTATCTCTCGTGGCATTTCCCGACGAATAGTACTTCTCAGACGGACGTCGTCAGAGCTACCAGACTCGTGGAGTGTGTTCTCCTGGAATGAGTGCTTCGTTGAATCTTCAAATGGAGTCCCTAGACTGGGTATGTGATTTTTTGACTTTCCTCTAGACCACAGGTCTGGGTTTCATGTATATCTGGATTGTGTTTCACTTGCTATATGTTCTGTAGACATATATTGTGTATAGCTGACTGTACCTTTACTTTGTGTATTGCTTTGTGGTTTTTGGGGTCCTCTACTGATTATTTTTATACTCACCCTTGTACAGGCTTTTCCCGCACGTGTCGTGTCTTGTGCAGACGAGCAGCCCTTTGATAGAGTCCAGGGCGGACCAGGACAGGACCGGGCTTTCTGAGTTCCCTACAGGCCGAGGTGTTCCTATGGCTATGAGAAGCAGTCCCAGTACCTCTTTGCATTCACAGGTTGGACTTTGTAGTTTTTAGACTCTTGTTTTGGTGGTCTTGTATTTTGGCTCAGTTTACTTTCCGCACTTTACTTCTCGTCGTACTCTATTGTATGGTTTAGTTGTATGCAGGCATTTTTGTTCCCTAGTGGTTTTACATTTCAGAATTTGTGGGCTTGGAGATGTGTGCATATGTACAGGTTCCTAGGAAATGCCTCCCATGTTAGTAATATGCCTACTCGGTGCTAGTCACCAGCCCCTGGCCTTTTAAAGGAGGGCTTGGGGAGTCACAGCGCAGGCCCCACTAGGACGGGTCATGACATGCAATGTGAATCTCAGTCAGTAAAGTCATCATCTTCCACTCAGCACAAGACTCCTGAAAAACTTGAGTCTAAGTTTTCCTTCTCAAAGCATCAACAACATTGCTTCCTTTCCTGGGCATATATGACATCTCAAAATCAAACAACTGCATATAATCAACCCACCTTCGCTACTGAAGATTAAAATATCTTTGGGAAAATATTCACTTCAATATATTGTGATTAGTATACACCATAAAATTTTCACCTAAATTATAATGCCATCAACACTTCAAAGCATAAAACACTAAATCTAACTCGAGGTCATGCATAGGGTAGTTTCATTCATGTGGCCTCAACTTCTGAGACCCATACATGATAAATTGATCTCCCTGCATCAACAATACTCTAATACCTATCCTAGAAGCACCACAATACACCATATAATCCTCAATTAGATTAGGTAGGATCAAGATCAGTGCTGATGTCAAGCACTTCTTCAATTACTAGAAATAATTCTCATATACTTTAGACCATTAAAACTTTATCCTCTTTTTGGTCAATCCTGAAAGTGACGCTACTAATCAGAAAATGTTCTGGATGAATCTTTGATAATATCCAACTAATCCCAAAAATCTATGGATATCAAAAATGTTATTTGACTACTCCCAAGAAACAATTTTTTTCACCTTCTTTAGGTCCATTGGCACACCTTCCTCTAAGATGATGTGACCTAATAAGTGTACCTGATCAATCCAAAACTAATACTTAGATAGCTTGGTGTGTAACCGATTCTCTCTTAGTGTACTCAAGATAATGTCTAGATATGGAGCATGATTTTTATGAGTCTTAGAGTACACCAAGATGGAATCCACAAGCATTGACACAAACTGATCTAGTTACAAATGTAAGAATTTTTTCATCAAGGCCATAAACATTTCTGGTGTGTTCTTCAACCCAAAAGACATTAAGATGAACTCATATAGGCCATACCTACTTCTAAAAGAAGTCCTCATTATATCACTAGTTCGAACTCTCAACTGACGATACCCTAATTTCAATTCAATCTTTTAGAAAATAAAAGCTCCTCTCAATTGATCAAAAATATCATCAATATGTGGAAGAAGATATTGGTTATTCACTATCATCTTGTTCAACTTCCAATATTCAACACACAAGCACAAACTCCTATCATCCTTCTTAGCAAAAAAACACTAGAGAACCCCAAGGTGATGTAATAGTTCGGATAAACCCCTTATCCTCAAACTCCTCTAGTTGATTCTTGAGCTCCTGAAGCTCTGTCGGTTTCATTCTATATGGTGGAATAGAAACTAGCTCAGCCCCCAGCAAAATCTCAATAATAAATTCCACGTATCTCTCCGGTGGTAGTCCTTAGAAATATTTAGGAAACACATCCTGAAACTGGTCCACCACAAGTAGAAAGACATCCTGTTTCACATCCCCATCATCTAGTAACAAACTAGAAAACTTGGTTGTGAGCTCCCCTAGTTGCTGAGTAATTTCCCAACTCAAGCTACCTAGATATACCACTCTCCAAGATGAATATACTTTTCACCCTTTAGAGATATAAAGCCACTCTCCTTTGGTAACAATCTATGTGGGCTTAGTATACTAGTAAATAGTCGACTCCCATAATTAGGTAAAAGCCTGAAATGTATAAGATATAAAGATACCACGGAAAATGATACTCTCTAACCTTGAGAGAACATTCTTTTCACAAGCATATGTCTCTAGATCATAGGCCCAGAGGTGTGTTTATTATCAACACCCTTCTCACAGACTCCGCTTCCATGCTCAAATCGTTCACAAGTTGTGCATAAATAAAGGAATAGGAGACACCCGTATCAAATAATGAACTAGATAATATATAATATACTAGAATAGTACATCTCACCATTGATGGTCCATCCTTGCTATCCACAAGTGTGGGCTACATAGCATGAAATTGTCTCACCCCTATTCCCTATGATATAGTTTGACTCCCCTGAGTTGCACCACCCTATTGATATAGGCAGCTCAAGTAGGGTGTGATTATAACTCATTAGGACACCACCAATGACATCTAAAACAATATTTAGTCTATAAATATTTATTCAGTTGTATAAATAAATAAACACAATGTGTGAGTAAACAGTTTTCACATTATCAATTATTATTTATTTAACCACATAAACCCTTTGGTTCTTGAGGGAACTCAAACCTCAATACCTATTATGGCCCACGCTAGAGTATAAACTATCCCCAAGGGATATAATGTTTTATAATTCCATTGTTACCATTCTATATCTCATTTCATATCCTATAATGCCAATTTTACCATTATATATCTCAATTCTCATATGAATTTCATTGTTACCATTCATCATTTTAATATCACGTATGAATGCCATCATTACCATTCATCTTTTCAAGATCATTCTATTAATTAATTCAAAAATTAATTAATCATCTCAATCATATTAATTAACTCAATAATTAATTAATCATCTCAATCCCACTAATTAACTCAATAATTAATTAATCATATCAATCCTATTAATTAACTCAACAATTAATTAATCGTATCAATCCCATTAATTAACTCAACAACTAATTAATCGTATTAATCCTATTAATTAACTCAAAAATTAATTAATCATCTCAATTTCATTAATTAACTAAATAATTAATTAATTATCTCAATTCCCTTAATTAATTTCCCAATTAATTAATCAAAATCTACCCTCCCAATAATCCCATAATTAATTCATCAATTAATTATTCAATTAAAAATCTCATTATCCTATAATTAATTTATCAATTAATTATTCAAATTCACGATCTCAATATCCTATAATTAATTTATCAATTAATTATTAAAATTCTTCAATTCCAATAACCCCAATTTCACATTTTCGCTTCAATTAATTAATTCACCAAATTAATTAACTCAATCAAAAACTAATTTGCTAAAAATATAATATAAATTCTATAATTACATACACATAAATGAAATCAAGACATTGGGATTTGAATTATAGATCACCTACCTCGAAATTGATGAAAAATGATCCCCAATGGAAAACCCCAATTGATGTAAGTTGGTTGAATCAACAATGATAGAATATATCAAGACCAAAACCTATGATCAAGATCAACCCCCAAACCAAAAACTATCAAAGGTTCCACTACTTCATCAGAAGGAGGAATATAAGGAAACCAAAGAAAAAAAGGGATTACTAGGTATCCATCACCAATCCACAATGATCAGAGATGAATAAATCACTCCAAATCCACTAAGAGTCTCCCTAGGGTCGGAGGAGGAGATTTGTAGATGAAAAAAAATTGAGAATTAAGTCATAGAACATGTTTAAAATAGTAGGTCAAGAATTTACATGGTGTGTAATGTGATTACATGTTGTGTAAATGTTTTTAATGAAATATATCGAAAACCCATTGCCTGTAATTTATTTTATTAAAATCTCTAACAATTACACGACATGTAATCCCTTTACATGGCGTGTAAATGTTCTATGGTTGATTTTTCATCCCATTCTCCTTTTAAATAATCTAAACCTATTTTAAAGTTTCTCATCTCACTAAGAACCCATGAAACACTCAATGATACATACCTGCAAAAATATAGGATCTTACAAATAAAAAGTTTAACCTTATGTAGTTAAGATATCACTACTGAAAAAATGACTTATACCCACGGTTTTAGGAACCGTGGGAAACCGAGGCGTTGGTATAGCTCCACGGCCTATACCCACGGTTTTCCAAACTCTAGGTATATATTTTTTTCCACTGTGTCATAGCCATCGTGTCATATACACTTGCCACCTCATAGAATTATACCCATGGTTTTAAAACTATGGGTATGAATAATAGAAAAATGAGGAGAGGGAGTTTTGAACCCGCGACCTTCTCATCTACAACGCAGCATCTCACCAACCTAGCTGCTAAACTTATGTGTATACATATCTATATATTCCTAAATATATTAATCCCAAGCAATTGTATAGAAAAAAACTCATCACTGAGTTTCAAACATGGGACCTACACTTCAAACACGCAGCACCTCACCACTCCAGCTACCAAACCTATGTTAATATATATCTATATTTATGTAAATATATTAATATAAACCATCTTTAAAAAATTGACTCCTGCAAGTTTCGAACACTCAACCTTCACTCCATCACTGAACTCCCCTACCACTAAACCAAATGAACTTATGGTTATATATATATATATATATATATATTATCTTATATATATATATATATATATCTAAAATTTGGTTATAAATAAAATGTTCTGTGTGGGTTTCAAACCCGTGTCGCTGCTCTACCGATAAAATCCCTTACCAATAAACCAAATGCACTTATATTTATATACATATATGTTATCTTATATATCTATTCATAAAATGTGGGTATAAGTGAAAATTAACAGGAGAGTTTCGAACCCGCGCTGCTTCTATGACATTGAACTCCCTTACCACTATACCAACTACAATTATGTTTAAATATACATATATTATCTTTTTTTTCACAAAAAAAATAAGGGACCATATACCCAAGGTTTAGTAAAACTGTGGGTATAGGTGACTTCTATACCCACAGTTTTCATAAATCGTGGGTATATGCTTATATACCAAAGGTTATACCCACAATTCATGAAAACCATGGGTATAGATGTCACTTGTACCCACAGTTCAGTGTGAACCGTGGGTATAGGTTTTCCCGCACAATTTTTTGGCTTCCCGTGCTTACGCGGGTACCCTATACCCACAGTTTAGCAAGAACTGTGGGTATAGGTTAGAAAATTTCACCTGTACCTATAGTTCATGAAAACTGTGGGCATAGACCCATTTTCCAGTAGTGTATTTAAAGGTAATTAAGACATTATCCTTACATATCTGATGTGTATATAGGTAACCAAGGGATTACCCTTACATAGAGTGTTATTCATAAGAGTCGTATCGCCTTACCCTTACATAAATTGGTCTATATAAGGTTCATTACAACTTAACTTTACATGAAGTAAGGGATTCATAAAGGTAGTTTTGATTTTAAATTGGATATATAAAGGTATATAATTCTTTACCCTTAAATGATACCCTTATGTAAAAGGTATTCATAAGGGTAACCTCTTTATTAACTTTACAGAAATGGGCTTCGTAATGGTAGTACCCTTACATAAGGGGTCCCCGTAAGAGTTATCCTGACTTACCCTTACGCAAAAAGTTTTGTGTAAGGTTCATTTTAAAATACCCTTATATAGAATAATCTTATTAAGGGTTATACCATTGTATCATTATGCAGATGGGTCTCCATAAAGGTAACATTTAGTTTACCTTTATGTAGTGGTACTGTGTAAGGGTCATGGAGTTCTACCTTTATGAAAGGGCTCCAGAATCAGACTACCCTTAAGTAGAGTGTCTATGTAAGGGTAGAGTGAGCTTACATTTATGAAAAAATGGGTTCTTGTGTAATGGTAGATAGTAAATATTTTTAAAAAAAATTAATTTCTTTAATGGTTTCAATGGTTTATAATTATTTTATAAATCTTTATAAAATTTATTTTGGGATATTTTAATTTATAAAAGGTTTATAGATTAAATTAATTATAAATTGTTTATAATTAAAATAAAGGTATATGAAACATTTTTTCCCAATTATTAAATTTTTATATTTTAAATACCTTGTTACCAAATTATTTGGCATAACTTATAATCGAGAAATAAAATATTTTTTTTATAAATCATAAATGATAATTTATAAAGGTTTATAAATTATGAAATAAGGTTAGACTATAAATTTTATATATTTAAATTATAAATTGATCATAATTATTTATTTTGAATTGTCCAAAATAAAAATATGAGCTTATTTGGATATTATTTAAACCACATCAAAAAAAATTAATGGTTGTTATGATCAAGGTTTAAATATAGATTAAGTATATGATGTTTATATTATATAAATTCTTTACATAATATAAATTCAATTATAAATTGTTTATAATTCATATCATATCATATATTTAAAATGGAAATTCCATATAATGATAAATATGAAAGAGTTCATATTGGAAAGAATATAAATTGCTTATATTAAAAATTATGGAATGTTTATAATGTTAAAGTTAAAAATTATAAAGGGGTTTATAATTAAATTTGATTTATGAATTGTCCATGAATATTTATCTCATATTTAAATATTTGAATTATTGATTTATTTAAAATTGTATTCCCTATTATATTCATGTTTGGTAAAAAAAATGAATTTTGAATATTTTGTATGCTTTAGTTTAAATTGTTAAAGTGCTTCTACATAGAGCCTTGAATTACATGCTAGGAATGGGTCCATAATGAATTTAGTTTTTCATCAACCTTAACCTCGATTTGTAATTAAAGTTGTGAACTCAAGTTTAGTTATTGAATATAGTTTGTGCATATTAATTTTTAGAGTTATAAAGAATTGGATTCTCTCTTGAGTAAAGTGTTCCCATTTAGGGGGACATGGGGTCAAACTACCTACCTACCTGGAGGCTTGTGCATTTTTAAGGCTGGTGAATAAGGTTGGATATTAGTTTCTCTAAGCTTACTCATGTGGAGATCTTAAATCTCATATAACTCTATTAATTTATATGAAGTGTTCATATACCTTATTCACATGATGCATCTAGATGTGTATGAATATGTTTGACTAATATTTTTGGGTAAGTAACACAAACTTGTAGGTTGTGTAAAGAGTTGCACATTAATATGGTTTGAACATATTGATTTGGTGTATGTAATAAGATTCAAAACTAAATTATTATAATCATGCATACATAAAGGGAAAACACGTGATAAGATAGTAAAATTAAAATCCTCTTCAAATACTAAGTGTGAGATTTCTTCTAAAGAGGCACTTGTCAAGACCTTGATCATTCAACCAAGTAGGTTATGACTTAGAAGGTTTCCCCTAGATTATTATGTGTAAGGAAAGTAAGTAATGGGTGACACTAGATCATCCTTGGGTAGGTTTTTCCAAAGCATGTTTCCCATGGGTTGTCTTTTTCTAATATGTTTTTGATGTTTTCTGTGGGTTACACTTAGCTGGTAAACCCTTAGGAAGGATACTAGAAGAGTGAATTTTAGTTTATCCATATGATATATTGGAAAAATGGTTGTATATTCAGTTATCCAAGAATATTATATGATATGATTAGGATGATTACCTACCTAAATGGTTTAGTGATGAGAGGAATTCCCTAACGGACTCATTACTTAGGGAAATATGGATCATGGACCGCTAATAGATATGATGTGTTTTTCAAAAGGGGTCATCATTTTAGTGGATCCCATTTAATAAAATTTCTTATTAAATGGTTAATAATACATGATACTCGTCTTATAGAATCTTTTTCCATAATTAATATCATCATCATCATTAAGAAAAAATATGTGATCAATCCTTGATGAGGATAAACTTAATGTAAGATACTCCTAATACTGGTAATTTAATAAAAATTCTTAATCAATAAATGTAATTTAAGAAATGTTCTTGAGAAAAATTCTATATGTTTGGATAGTTTCTCCTTAGTAACCAAGTGATGAAATTGTTCAACAAGTAAATATAGATGCTCATGTAAGCATAGAGTAATTAATTTAAAGATTCAAAGGCATTAGATGCATAATGAAAAATGGAATCATAGTCTCCACTCATATACTCAATATGTTTTTCTAAATCAATGGTTTTAGTCACATATACTCAATAAGATTGGGTACGTAAAATGATATTCAATATGGTTGAATATCCTAAATGACTTGGTGAGACTAAAGGTTTACATAAAGCTTGAATGGTTATAGAAATAAATTTTATTATTATGAGAGAGATGTGATATGGGATTTATGATTTATAATTGAATTAAATGTACATTAGTTTATAAAGATAAAATAATTGAATCTTTAATTTTATTTTCAATTAATAGGGAAATGAGTTTCTTCATCGATAACATGGATACTTCAATATTGGATAAAATTATCATAATATGTGTGTTTTATCTCATTTAGCTCTTAATAAGATAATCAAAACAATTTTTGTTTAATAAAATGAGATAAGGTGTTTTTGATACACATAATTATGATTTTTTCAGTTCTATAACATGCTTTAATAGGTGGATAAAATGGCTTGTTCTGGTTAGTTAATTTATCTTATTTTCATATATGTAAATGTTCTAACAATATGATTGAATTTAAAGAATTTTTACCTGATATTATCAAAATGTTGGTAATATATATGAACTAGGCATTTGATGTCTTGGTTCTAAAGTGTTGTATAGACAGTAGAAGTAAGTAAAAATTTAAAACCGAAAGAAGAAAAGTTGGTTGAAATGTTCAACAATGTTTCTTTAAGAATCCAATCAAGGTCATTGAAACCTAGGGTTTTCATGAAGGAATAATAAATATTCAATTTTATTGGAATATCTAATATATACTTGAAGGATTATAGGAAACTCCATAGAATTTCCATGTTAGGTATGAATGTTATTGAAATTAGTTCTTTGATTTTGAAAGGTATGTGATACTGAATGCATATTTTTTAAATTGTTGTAAATATATAGGAGTACAAAATCAAAGTAATAATTTATTGAGCTTATAGTTTATATTCATGAGATGAATTATATAGTTACTAAATCAAGGATTTGAATGTAAAAGATTTCATCAAGCTCAAATGAATCTAAGTAAAAAATGTGTATCTTCATCTCATTTCCCTTATGTGATAAGAGAATTTGTTCAATTAAAAAGAGTTGTTATGGACAAGTGTGGGATAATTAATTGTATACACATGGTTTATGATTCATCAAATCCAATAACATGTGTTGAGAGGAAGTTTTGGATAAAAAAAATTATCTAGGATAAAATGTTTATCCAAATGTTTATTAAAATATGATGGAATGTGTTCCCACTACCCATCAGTTTTATATTTTAATAAAGTCTTATTTTAAATGAAAAATGTTCCAAACACATAGAATACCATATATGATATAGAAACAATAGTTTTTTTGTTAAATATTCATTAAAAAGAAAATAAATGTTATTTCCTACCACAAAAAGGTTTTTGTATCATAAAAAGATATTTTTAAAAGAATATATTGTCTAAGAGGCTCGTGGGAGTATGTTTGAACTTAGAAAAGTTCCAAATTAAAAAATAAAAAATAAAAACAATATAAAGTTAAAGTAATTTCCACTTAATATTCAAAAAATTTTAGGATATGAGATGGGAAATAAAAATGTAAAGTGTTGCATTTAGTTTCCATTTAAAATTGGATATCACTATTTCCTAAAGGATTATAATAGTTTAAGATTAAATTTTTTCCTTTTAATATCCTAAAAGAGTTTAAGATATGTAATGATAAATAAAGTTTTAAAGAGTTACATTTAGTTATTGTGAAAAATGAAAGACACTATTTCTTGAAGGATTACACCAATTAAAATAAAAAAGTGAATTACACTTGATATCCTAAAAGAGTTTATGGTATGGTGGTAAAGAGAAATGTAAATAGTTACATTAGTTATCGTAATAAAGTGGTTTTCACTTTATTCTAAAAGAGTTTAGTAGGACCAGTTAATAATAATATAATTAGTTACATTGTTTTAAGGAAAAAGTTTTATGAAATAGGGTTCTAAGGATGATGATGATGAACATAGAAAGAGTTATAAATAGACAACAAAATTTTATATCGTAACATTTGGTGTTATGAATTTAAGAAGTTTGAATATGTTCAAAGAGTTTAAGAATTAGAAATATGATTCCTAAATCTCACCGCTCTTCAAACTAGATTTCTTTATAGATGTTTCTCACTAAAGAGTTAGTGGGAGTGTTTTATATGATGGTTTCATAGAGATATTATAGAGATTATATATTATGTAATGTGTTATCGAAATCCAGAAAGTGTAGCAAACATAGGGTTGATCTGGAAATTTAGAATAGATGATATGTCAAAACGATGCATATGTTGGGTTTGTTAAATATTCTTAAAGAGTTGAAAAATATTAAAATGTATCATATTAAGGGAAACCTCCATTTTATCATTCTTTCATTTTGGAAAAATAAATTTATATATAGATATAAATTTTGTAAAGTGTGATGACAATTGACCTCTCAAAGTATGACTTTGGATTTATCCCTAATCGATGTTTATCATGAAGTATTATAGGTTATGATGAAATGTTAAGGTTGGCATGAGTAAGATTCTTATATAGAGATACAAAATATTCATATGAGGCACAAGATAAATAATAAGATTCATTGTGTGTGTTGGATAACCCACTAAGTATACCATGTGGAATGTCATACATATGTCTTTGGTATACTAGGGGTGCATGGATCATATTTGAGTCCCTGCTACCTGAGGTTTTTGGGATACCTAGCATGAGAACCTTTATAATTTGATACCCTAATTACGCAAGTATAAATATTTACTTAGTTAATATGGGGGTTTTTGAGTATGTTATTTATCATGTTATCAGTCGGAGCTTAACCAATATAGGATTTGTCCTCTTGTGTGACAAGTATGATATCAGAGCCCTCGATTGAGATAGATTATGGGAGTGTGCAATCAAACATATATATTATATATCTATCTGAATAAGGGGCATGTGATGTGCTTATCAATAAGGATGAATGAAATGTGATATATTCATCGACCATATCAGTCTATACTTAGAGAATCGAGAGCAAATGAGTTGGCTATATGGGGTTGACATATCCCATGTCCCATGGTCACTTGATGTATTAGAAAAATGGAAAAATATGAGAATCCACATTTTCATATGATGGAGATTAGTGGACTCTCAAGTATAGATATACGTTTGTTTGATGGAGATCATGTTAGATCCCTTTATAGATTGAGTAGAATTGATGCTTTTCTAGAGGTCGCTCTTTGTTTACATATACGGATCTAGAGATTCGTATTTATTGTCGATGTTGTAAAGGCCCTTAGAGTCACACTTTGCGGTTGACTGGATGAGGTTTGAGTTTGACTTATAGAGATACTCTAAAAGTGTTTTAGAGTTAATCCAAAAGTGTTTTGGATGGGTATCCATAAGGTATTACATATGACCTGATGCAAGGTGAAGTTAGTGATATATTTTCAAAAGTGTTTTGGAAGAAATAAAAAAGGAATTTTGGATATGATTTCACAAGTTATTGTATACAATACAATATAAGGTGAAATGGAACAAAATCTTTTAGGCTTTAGTTTAAGTGGGAGATTGATGGGAATATTCCCTAAAGCCTTATATGTATATATGATATATATATATATAAGCAATATCGCATTTCATGAAAATTATGATTTTCATGCCCATGAAATTTATAACTGTGGAAAATGATAAACAATTATCATTTATTGATTCCCCCACAAAGGTTATCATTAAGGAAATGTTACATAAGATGTAACATAAGAGAGTAAATACATACGATGCACGAACCAACCATGGAATTTATATGTATGTTTTAATGCATGAATAAATGATACAGGAATTAAGGTGCATACTTAATTACCTATTTAAACTACCGCCATGTGATGACAGTGAGTGTGTGACTACCTCGTGCTCAGCCGAAACTCCCAAATACCCAAAGTTCTCTTCTTCTTCCTCTTTTGAACTGTGGGATGCTAGCACGTCGTGGAGGTTGGTGGATCCCACTCGAATTCCGAGTGGTTCAGGTGTAGTCCATGGATACACCATGGAGGTGGGATGCTTTTTACAATCATTTATCTTTATCAAACCCATGCAATAGACTTTATGGATGATGTAGTGGCTTCTTCGGTGTACGATACATGTGTTTATAACAATTCTTCATTTCAGTATTTTATATGCAATTTCATATTTATCTTACATGGGAGATCCTCGGGTTTGGTTTCTAATTACTTCTTATATGTATAATAAGTGTTATTAGATTCATACGAAACCTAACAATAGCTAATGATAAGACCTAAATTGATTATGTAATCAAAGTGGGAGGATGGCTGATGTTGGAATGTATAGTGGATTTATAAGGTTGGTATAAAGAGATTCTAATGTTATTTACTTAAAAAGATTTCATGGCTCTATATAAATTATGTATGGAAGTCTAAGTGGAGTTATCTCGAGTGTAAATGAAATTAACTAATAATGACACGTCTTGTTTGAACACTTAGGTTTTGTAATATGGTTTCATGAGTTCTAGCAATGACGTTTTTACTTGGGAAAATGCTAAATATATGCTTATTTCGATCAATGTAGATTATTATATTACTAGATTGAGTGATAAATCAAGCATCAAGAAGCTTGAGATGATGTGGTAAAGAGGAAATGGTGAAATAATCAAAGTGACGCTTTAGGATTATTTATTTAATCATCATCATGTGGAATTGAGGTATCTAGTGGAATTATCATCCATAGATGTATGCAAGTCTAAGTTCATTGCCTACTTTCCTTTAAAGCTCTATTCATTAGTTTTTAAAAAAGGAAATTCCTTACCTTCCAAAAAGGATTAGGGTTTTAAGTGATGCATTAAGGTGAATGGATATAATAAAGATCAGCTCTTGCAATCTTGCAGACCTCTAATTAGTAGACTGTTTTCTGAAATAGAAGGATCGGTTACCCTATGATGTTGGGTTATAGGTTTTGCCTTAGAGAGGTTCTTGGGTAAGAAATAATGAGCCACGTTGAGTTCTGTTGATGATCAAGTTAGATCACCATGCTTGTCTTCCTCTTAAGTTGAAGTGTAGGTTGGAAGGAAAGGTAAGTTTCATTAGGGTTTGTGAAAAACTATAACATCTTTGGTCGGGTCTGAGAATGGCGCGTCAGAAGAGTATTGAGCCATAACCCATAAGTTTTGTGAGGGATGAATGATTCCATTGGTTCTTATGTGGGTGGTAGGGTGTAAAGAAGAACACTTGAGGGTGGGAATTCCAGATAGGGTGCAGTTCCCTGATTTATATGCCTTCCCATTTCATCACGATAAAAAATTTAGTTTGATGCGGTGTTTATAAATAATTAAATAAACAAGAAGTTATGGATTTTCAGTTGTGTTTGGTTAACACCTTCTTGAATCATGGCTTGCGTTTTTTGAAGGTATGTCTTTTATTAAGACTCATGTGAAGAATTATAGCTTGGTCTATTTGAGTGTGTGTCTTTGGTGCAATGTCATGAAATGAACTTAGCAATAATTCATGCCTTTGGGGGTTTGAGGTTATAAGGGTGAGTTGGTTTTTTCAAGGATGAGAAGTTTTAAAGTTATCTTTATTATAAATGCATGGAATATTAAGTTTGAGAGTTTATGAATTTCAAAGGGCATTTTGATAATTTCATAACAAAAGGGGAAAATGGAAATTTTAACCTAGCAAACAACAATAGAAATTTTTTCTCATGGTTTCGTTGATCCTGGAACGGGGTTTTAACCTTGGCTTGGAAATTTGACATGAATCGAAGGAGTTTTTGAGTTTATGTGTTTTAATTAAATAATAAAATTAGTTAATGTTGTGCAGGCCATTTTTATGTTTTTGAGAAAAAAATTCATATCTTAAAAACCATATTATGGATTAACAAATAATCATTATCACCGACTTGATTTCATATCGGGATTTGAGCTCGATCCGAACCTATTTTCCCATGAAATGCTAGTTTTGCTCCTTGGAATCACATTTTGGCGTCTCTAATGAGATGATTGATTACGAGGATTATAGGAAAGAGATAGTTGTCCTCCCAAGGTAAAATGGAACACCCTTTCAACCTGTTTATGAATTTTGAACCATTGTATTTAGTTATTATATAAAGTTGTAATTAACAGTTTTATTAAATTAAAAAAGGAAATTCAATTGATCAATTAATATTTTCCCCTAAACCGTAGATCTTACCCAGGAGACTTTGGCCGCCTATTCGGCCAGCCGACTACACCCACGACAGTGGCATATGTCCCGGTCACCCATGAACCTGTGGCCTCCATCGAGTATGGCGGCAGCCAGAGACAAATGGATGAAATGATGGTGGTCCGAAGGAGAAATGGCCGAGAGGGAGTCGGTGAGTGGCGATTCGACAAGGCGCAGCATGTGACAGTGGCGAGGGCTTCGATCGGGGGTTCTCCATGTCTGATTTGCACATGGAAGGGGTTTTTCTCAAAGGAAAGTCGAGATCTGGACTCCTCATGGTGAACCTAGCTACGAAGGATTGATAAGGAGGCCAGTGACAAGCGACAAGAACTGTTCAGATAGGCGGCTATTGGTGCCTGAAGTTGCTAGGGTTGCAGGGGGATGACAATTGAAGAATACGACGGCCCAGGGCCGTTAGATTTGGATGCCTGATTGGCGGAGGGGTGTTTGTTAAAGACTTGGTCCTCCGGACTGAGTGTTGCAGGGGCTAATACCCATCTAGGGATTTGATCTCCTATCACTGTCTGTTAATGATTTCCGGCATTGATAATCGGTAGTGATTCAGATATATGAAGTGTTTGTCACTGTCTATTCATTAGAATTGGTGGTTCTGGCATCCGTTTTTGCTGGCTTCGTCATGAGGTTTTGCTGACTCTGAACTCTGTTTGGTAAAACACAACTCTTGGTGTCGTGATTCGACTCAGATCTGTGAAGATCTTGTTGTTCAGTGGCATCCATTAGTCAAGCTCTGTGGACTTCGGTTTCAAACTTCATCACAAAACTTCCCAGGGATATCAAATAGCGGTACAAGCCACTGTCTATTCTTTAGAATCAGTTGTCTTAGCAATCAGCTCGGCAGGCCTCACAAATTTACAAATGCTTAGGGTAAGATCCAGTTCTATGATTTAAATTGGTTTGACTGGTATCCAAAGATTCTTTCAGATCTTTCTCATGTTATTTCTCAATGGTGATTTTGTTCATTTTCTGAGAAATCTACTGGACATTGACCTCTCATGCAAGCTTCTGTAGAGACTCATTCCGATCAATGTTGGCACCGGAGTATTTGTTTTAGTAAGCATATTTGGTGAGCATTTTGGATCATGGAATGATCACGTGGGAATTTATACGGTTAGTGTGAACCAAAAAGGAAAATAATGGTTCAATACTTTTATTCCACTTGTGTTGACATTTCATTCTTCATGTTCTCCATTTTCTCTATATTCTTATTCCCAAGAAAAATTTGATGTTATGATGTTAGAAAGTTTGAATGTGTTCAAGAAGTTGATCAGTTAGGAATATAATTCCTAAATTTCACCATTATTCAAACTGGATTTCTTTATAGATGTTTCTCACTAAAGATTTTGTGAGAGTGTTTTATCATATGGCCGCATGGTGATGTGATAGGGATTACATATGATGGATTGTGTTAAAAAAAATCCAGAAAGTGTAGCAAACATAATGCTGATCTGGTAATTTATCATATATGATACGTTAAATCGATGCATATGTTGGGTTTGTTACATATTCTTAAATAGTTTTAAAAATATTAAAATGTATATGTTATGATTATGTGCGTGTGCGCTATGGGGAAGGTAAAGCACTTCAACAAAAGAGAGTAAACCAGATTGGTATTGCCAGGGATCCGTGTTACATCTATAGTAAGAGAGAGAAGAGATGCAACAAACTGAGAATCTGAAGAGTCCTCCTCCAGCTTGTGCGCTGCTCCAGGTGGAAGAAGGGGGGCAGCCTCTTCCCCCTCTCCCGTTTATGTTCCAACAGAAAGGTATATTTCTAACTGTCTTTCCCTCTCATCCAAGCACACAAATAGTCCAACGTGGGAGAGTTCCCACATGCCTCCTTAACTGACTCAGGTCGATCGTGGGAGTGTGCCCACATGCCTCCTTAACTGATCCAGGCCTACCTTCCAAAATTACCCCTCCTCCCTTGATACATATGCAATAGAGGAGGAAGTGGAAAGAGCGGTGTATCATGCGGATCACCCCCGGGACCTGGAACCAAACCACTAACAATTCCCCCCTCGGCAAATGGCACCTTGTCCTCAAGGTGAAGATCCGAAAATTGAGAAAGAATATGTTCGACGTCTCCCCAAGTTGACTCCTCCGAAGGGCGACCACCCCACTGAACTAGCCAGAGACCCCGAGGATGACCAACAATAGAATTGGCTGCCAAAATTGCTGCAGGAAAGGAAGTGTCAGCCCGGGTGTTGTCCCAAGAATCAGGAAGTTCAGACTGTACTTGTGATTGGCCAGCCGCCCGCTGCAAAACATGGAAGACCGGATGTATCTGTGATGTAGTTGGAAAAATGAGTCTTTAAGCAGTTTATCCCAAGCGTGTTTCGACCAGAAAGGGTCCATAAAAACGGGCCGCCAGTTCTGGGGAAGACTTAGCAGTTCTGGCAGTCTGTATAGTAGGGCGGAGTTTGACAAAAACAAGGTCCCCAACGATAAAAGAAATGTCTATGCGGTGTTTATTAGTTGTTTGGGTGATAATTTGTTGGGCACGAGTGAGATGATGATGGAGTTGATCTAGCATTTGATCACGTACAGTAATAAGGGTAGCCACTTAGTCAATTAGGGTAGTGTCAGTAGTAAAGCGCTGCACAGCAGGAGGTTTACGACCGTAGACAGCTTCAAACAGTTTCATCTTTGTGGAAGAATGTAAAGTTGTATTGTAGCAATATTCGGCCCAAGGGATCCACCGAGACCAAGTAAGGGGCCTTTCCGAAGCAAAGCAATGTAAATAGGTAAGAGGAACTCATCTTGAGGGTATTACCCTCTAACCGGAACAATTCCTTCGAAAAGTTGCTAACAAAGATGGGATCCCGGTCGCTAAGGATTGATCTAGGTATTCCATGTAGGTGAACTATCTACTTGATGAACAAATCAGCAACCGTCTTGGCTGTATAGGGGTGTCGGAGTAGTAAAAAATGGGCATACTTGGTAAACCGATCTACAAAAACCAGGATTACAGAATAGACTTGAGATTTGGGCTGACTTGAAAAGAAATCCATGGAAATATCGTCCCATACTCATGCCGGGATAGGAAGGGGCTGAAGTAGGCCGACAGGAGATAGAGTTTGAGTTTTATGTCATTGATAGGTATCACATTCTTGGACAAACTGCTGGATTTTATTGGACATTCCCTTCCAGAACAGTCCGGCTGTGAGGTGTTTGTAGGTTTTTAGAATACCTGCATGCCCCCCTATCAGAGAGGTATGGTAATACTGCAAGAATTTTGGGATGAGGCTGGATGTTGGGGATAAAACGAGGCAATTGCGGTAGAAGAGCAGGCCTTGGCGGACAAAATAGTTGGGTGGCACGGGAGATTGATTTGCTGCTGTAGAGAGAATTTGTTTGAGGAGAGGGTCCTGCTGGTATTTTTCCCTCATGACATCCATTTCCAACCATAGTGGTTCTGAGACTGTTGTCCCTAAAGAAAGTGATTCTACACAGGTGTCTAGGCTATCCGCAGCTCGACGAGAGAGAGAATCAGCCGCTTGGTTTTGATGTCCAGGTTTGTAAAGAATTTCGAAATCAAGGCCCAAGAGTTTAGCCTGTCAGTCTTGCTGATTGGCTGTATGAAGTCGTTGACTGGGGATATGTTTGAGGGCCCTATGGTCACTATAAACAATAAAATGATTGCCGACTAGATATTGTCTCCAATGATTAATAGCTAACACAAGAGCCATCGTCTCTATCTTATAGATAGATTTAGAGAGGTTGGAATCAGCCAATGCTTTACTGAAATAGACAATGGGCCAACCAGCTTGCATAAGTATAGGCTCCACCCCCTGGCCTGAAGCATCACAATCAATGATAAAGGGCTGCTAGAAATCAGGAAAAACAAGTAGCGGGTTTGAAACTAGACAGTTCTTAAGAGTCAGAAAAGATTGTTCAATAGCCGGGGAACAATGGAAATTATTTTTCTTAGTTAATTCGGTAAGCAGTTTGGAAACTTCCTATAGTAACCAGTTAAGCCCAAAAATCCACGAACCCCCTTAACTGTTTGTGGGCGAGGCCAGTTAAGTACACATTCAACTTTCGTCGGGTCCACCGAAACTCCCTTTGAAGAAATAATATGACCAAGGTATTCTACGGTAGGATGAGCAAAGAAGTGTTTCTTCTTGTTGAGACGAAGCTGCTTTTGCTGTAAAACTCGGAAAATTGTATCAAGGTGTTGCATCTGTGCCGCCCAATCTCTACTATAAATAAGAATGTCGTCGAAAAATATCAAAACAAACCTCCTCAAATACTGTTTAAACATCCAGTTCATAGTAGACTGAAATGTTGCTGGGGCGTTCATCAATCTGAATGGCATGATGAGAAATTCATAATGTCCTTCATGGGTGGGGAAAATCGTCTTGTGTACATCTACTGCTTGTACCTGGATCTATTGGAAGCCGGACTTTAAATCTAGCTTGGAGAAAAAAGTTGCTTCATGTAGCTCATCCATAAATTCCTCAATAATACGGGGATGGTAAATCTATCCAGTATGGCCAGCTATTGTCCTTTTTTACAAGGATAATAGGGCTTGCAAAGGGCCTGTTGCTATGTCGGATAACTCCTTGGTTCAACACTTCATTCACTTGATTCTCTACCCCATCCTTAGACAATGAACCGGTTTCTAAGGTCTAATGTTAACTGGTGTTTCCCCAGCCACAAGGGTAATGGTGTGGTCTGTATCCCGAGGTGGTGGAAGGCCTTGCGGCTTCTGGAAAATGAGTTGGAAACTGTTTAGAATGTTGTTCAGCTCCATCTGGTTTGCTTCCTTACTGCAGGAGGCATTCTCTAGAAACTACAGTGCTGCCAGCCATGCCCAACCCTCAAGAAGCAAAATTTTGTCTTGCATGTGGTCCTGTAGCTCCCCGGAAGTCTCTTCGCCGGCCAGCCTTCCCTACAGCTTTACTTCCTTTCCCTGCCACAGGAATTACATTGTTTTGTGACTCCAGTTAGTTAATACACTTCCCAAACTTCTCATCCAATGCATTCCCAAGATAATATCAGGTCCACCAATATCAAAAATGAAGGCATCCACTGTAACAATAAAATTTTTCAAACTGATCTGGACTTGTTTGCATAAACCCTGTGAGAGAGCTCGACAACCATTGCCAAGAGTAATTCCAAATGGTTTGGTCGGGTTAATTCTCACACTTGCAAGTTTGGCCACTCGCCTAGAAATGAAATTATGGTTGGCTTCGTTGTCAACCAGCACTTGTACCGGCACTCCCGACAAGTGTCCAACAAGAATCATTGAGTCTGCCCCGACACTACTCATATTGCGAAACTCAACTGGCTCCTTAGGTAGTTCAGCAAGCTGTTTATCTCAGCCTCCCTGCCCTGCTTCCACACAATCTACTTCCTCCTTAGCCATATCTCCCTCTTGTTGTTCCTCTGGTTCTTTATACTCCTATACCAACACCTGTAGATGCTTATCGGGGCATTTGTGCATGGGACCAAAAGGCTGGCAACAACGGAAGCAAATCCCTTTCAACTTTCGGTCCTCCCTTTTTTGCCGGCTCATGGCCTAAACTCCATTCCAGCGGTCTTCCCCAACAACTCTTTTCAACTCTTCATCCCGTCAGTTACGCTAAAAAACATGACGGTTGGCGGGAAATTTTGGCGCTACAACGCCTGTGGTTCGAGGTAATAGGCGGTGCAACTGGTTGGGAATGGAAGCCACAAAGCACTCCCTCACTAACTATCTCTCTTTTGACCTTCTTGTCCAAAATTATCATGCAGAGTTTATTAGCTGGCTCATGTGTAGAAATTCAATTTTCTATCTCTGGTCGCAGTCCTCCCATAAAAAGGCTCTTGTACCATGGTTTTGGAAAATCTAGAAGTCTCAGAGCAATTATTTCAAACTCCTCAATGTACTCGTCCACCGAACTGGTTTGTTCCAGGTTTTTAAGAAATCTTAATGGCTCTCCATCAATATTTTTTCCATATCGGTCCAGGAATGCTGGCTTGAAAGCACTCTAGGTAGCTCCTGGAGTGACACTGTGCCAGGACAGAAACCAATACGCGTGGTGCATTCCATACTAATTTGAGCATAATGTAGCTTTATATCTTTGGGGGTTTGGTTTATCAAGAAATAAGTGTCTGCCTTAGTAATCCATACTAGGGGGTCATCTCCAGCAAATGTGGGAAGCTCCACCCTTCACGAAACACATCGCATCTCGTCGGTCTGATCAGTTTCCTCTATAATCATAATTTTTTCCAGGCACACCCCACTTTTCTCACTCCCCTTCTCTATGTTAGCAGAGTCCCTCGAAACTGCTCCACGATGTTTATCATTTTCTGAACCACTCCAATTACGACTCAATTCCCTTCAGTCTTCCCATGGTCCATTCTTCCAAATCTCAAACACGAAGCATCAATCGTTCCTCTATTTGTCGAGCTACATCGAGAGACACGTGTTGGATCTTATTCTGCCCTCACTTCATCTTGTCCACATTCTCTTGTATCGATGACATGGCTATTTGAGTACCTTCCACGACCGATTCAATTGAGGTCATGCAGTTTTCCATCCTTGTTTTCATAAAAGAGATTTTCTATGCTCTTCCAGCAGCAAAATTTTGTACGCCTAGAAGATTGCAGCCCTTGGTACCCTCACTGCTTCGTTTTTCTTCGGACGCCAACAGCAGCGCTCGCCTCCAAAGAACGCCAAATGCCAGAAGTGCTCTTTAACTTTTTGTTCCCTAGTGGAGTTGCCAAAACTGTTATGATTATATGCATGTGTTCTATGGGGAAGGTCAAGCACTTCAACATAATAGAGTAAACCAGATTGGTATTACCAGGGATCTGTGTTACATCTATAGCAAGAGAGAGAAGAGATACAACAAATTGAGAATCTGAAGAGTCGTCCTCCAGCTCGTGCGTTGCTCCAGGTGGAAGAAGAAAGGGTCCAGCCTCTTCCCCCTCTCCCATTTCTGTTCCAATAGAAAGGTATTTTTTTAATTGTATTTCCCTCTCTCATCCAGGTGCACAAATAGCCCAATGTGGGAGACTTCCCACGTGCCTCTTTAACTGACTCAGGCCGATCATGGGAGTGTGCCCACATGACTCCTTAACTAATTCGAGCCTACCTTCCAAAATTACCCCTCCTCCTTTGATACGTATGTAATAGAGGAGGACATGGATGGGCGATGTATCATGCAGATCACCCCCAGGACCTAGAACCGAACCACTAACAATATCATATCAAGGTAAACCTCTATTTTATGATTCTTTCATGTTGGCTACATAAATGTATATATAGATATACATTTTGTGAAGTGTAATGATAATTAACCTCTCAAAGTATGACTTTGAGTTTATCCCTAACTGATGTTTTTTCACGAATTATTATAGGTTATGATGAAATGTTAAGGTTAGCATGAGTAATATTCATGTATAGAGATACAAAATATACTTATGATGAAGGTCACGAGCGTAGCGGAAGCTCGTGGGTGGATGTGCCCACTTGGCTTTTTGTCATTAGCAATGATCAATCTGGGATCAATACGACGATAAACGCCAGACTTCACGGATCGAATCACAAAAATAGAAAAAGAAGAAGAATAGTCCCGGAACCACAAAGGAGGATCATCACAAGTTGATTATAATTAATTTAATTGATTGAAAAGAAGTACCTTTTATGTTGTTCTTTCTTCATTGATATTTCTGATCATGTTATAATGTGATTCGTCGTTGCGTCGTAGAATCCAAGTGTAGACTTCCTCTAGCGGTGATCCATATGTGCACCATGTATCTCTGGACGTCACCAAAGGAATCTCCGGGTGCTATCGTGGAGAAGCCTTTTCTTGCATTGTCCGCCTTAGATCTCCTTGATCCGATGGAGGAGGATCTCTCTCGGTCTTGAGAGCATTCTTGGAGGAAGGAGTTCTTTCGGCCTTGAGAGAATTCTCTAGAATTTTTGTGCACAACGATTAGGGAAAAGTGTTGGGGTTGTGAGGATATTTATAATCGGGATTGAGGTTATAGAGTTATGACAATAAATAAACACGTTACACATTTTTTTTATTTCATTAACTCTTATTGAAAATCCCATGTCGAATCATTAATTCTTTGACATGCACCTACGCTGAGGTTATAGAGTTATGACAATAAATAAATGCGTTACGTATTTTATTTATTTCATTAATTCTTATTGAAACCCCCATGTCAAATCATTAATTCCTTGACATCCGCCCACGCTGATTATAATAAATATCATTTAATAAAACAATATTATTTCCTCAAAATCCCAACTGACAAAACTACACGGAGTGTAATCATTAATACACGGCGTGTACTTGTTTTTCATTTTCTTTCCAAAATGAAAACTACACGGCGTGTACATTCAATGTACACAGCGTGTATATCTTTTTTTCATTTTATTCTTCCTCTAACATTAAAATGATATAGGATTACTTGAATAATTATTAAACCACATATGAGAATAATCTTTATTCTACTTGAGATACTTGGATACACTTAGTGTGTGACCCTCTAGGCTTATTTCTCGTTGGCATTAGGCGGGTTTGCCTAAAGTCCAAGATTACTGTCTAGCCATGGGTCAAGGCACCCAAGAGAAATAAGTTGACGCTGCATTGATGTGTCACCTCATATGAACGCTTACCGTGTAATTTAATCCCATTGTCTCAATATCTCATCAAGTAGGTTTCATGACAGTGTCATAAACCTATATGCTTGATTCGTCATTCTTTGACTTCTAGAAATAAACTCACCATGACACCATGACCATGGAATTTGGGCGACAGTTCTATTTCAATCAAAGGGCTCGAGATATCTACTTCCATAAATATGGAAGGGACAAATCCTTCCTCGACTTATCCATTAACAACATATCATTCGTGACGCACCCAACGTACCCTACTTCCCGCTAACTGTCTTCGTCATAGTTTTCGTCAGCAAATCTAAGTGCGCGAGTCATGACATGAGTTAATGATAATCTTCCAGTCTAAGGACCATTACACACGCTCGTAGATAGCAATGTCCAATGACACCAAGACATGTGGAATTACTACTGATGGGTCTGTTCTCATAATCTCTCATCTTGGAGATTACCAAGTGCGAACTTCATGAGAGAGAGTCTCGTCTTCTTACGAGTACTCGCACATGACGGTCTGTATACTATGTGTCCTATCATAGTATGTCATCCAACCGTAGAACTTTATTTAAGAATATTGTTATAGCATTTCAAGGTTCTCATCATAGCGGGGATCTTCCATGACCTTATTAATGCAACAAATATTCCAGGACATTATTATATTATAGTCATGTAGAATAATAAACAATATATAATAAGTGTACATTCATGTAATAAAAGTATAAATAGTTGGTTCTTAGGACACCAACTCAAACATATGAGGTGCAAAATAAAGAATAGGATTCATTGTGTGTTGGATGACCCACTAAGTATACCATATGGAGCGTCATACAAATGTCTTTGTTATACTAGGGGTGCATGGATCATATTTAAGTCCCTACTACGTGAGGTTGGTGAGATGCCTAGCATGAGAACCTTCATATTTTGATACCCTACTTACGCAATTCTACGTATTGACTTAGAAAATACAAGGGGTGGTTGGGTATGTTGATCTTGTTATTGGTTGAAGCTTAACCAAGATGGGATTTGTCCTCTCATATGACGAGTATGACATCAGGGCCCTTGATTTAGATAGACTGTGGAAGTGTCCCACCACACTTGGATGTTATATATCTATCTAGATAAGGGACATGTGATGTGCTTATTCATAAGGATGAATGACATGTGATGTATTCATCAATTTGATTAGTCTACACTCATAGAATCGGGAACATATGAGTTGGTTGTATGGGATTGACATGTTCCATGTCCCATGGTCACTTGATGTCTTAGAAAAAGGGGAAAATATGAGAATCCACATTTGCATATGATGCATACTGATGGACTTGTATAGAGATATGTGTGCCTGATGGAGATCACGCCAAATCCGTTTGTAGCTTGAGTAGCATTGATGCTTTGCTAGAGGCTGCTCTTTTCTTATATATATGGATCTGGAGATTCATATTTGTTGTCAATGCTGTAAAGGCCCATAGAGTCACACTTTGTGATTGACTGAATAAGGATTGAGTTTGCCTTAGAGAGCTGCTCTAAAAGTGTTTTAGAGTTAATACAAAAGTGTTTTGGATGGGTATTCACATGGTATTACATATGAAGTGATACAAGGTGAAGTTAATGATAGATTTTCAAAAGTGTTTTGGAAGATATACAAAAAGAGTTTTGGATATGGTTTCACAAGTTATTGTATACGGTACAATATAAGGTGAAATGATAAAAAATCTTTTAGGCTTTAGTGCAAGTGGGTGATCGATGGGTGTAGAATGATAAAATAGTTTGAGACCCAATCCCCAAGGTACTCTCTAAAGGAGGCATTGAGGTTCTTTTATAACAAATAATAAAGACCACATCTGGCCTCAAGTCCGATGTGGGATGCAGACTCCAACACTCCCCCTCAAGCTAAGTGTACCTAGCTTGAACATATTAAGAAAAAACAAAGCAATCAACAAACTGCAAACACTCCCCCTCAAGCTGGACATACCCAGCTTGATTACAAAATAAGACGTAATAAAACAAACAAGTGTCGTTTGTAGCTCCCCCTCAAGATCGCAGCCCCCCCTCAGGATGATGGATGGATGAAGTTGTCGCGGGCGCAATAGAGGAACCACACAGACCGGGCCGATTGACGAAGCGCTAGGAATGCCGCACTAGTGGGGCCAATCGATGAGATGCCGAGAAAGCCACACTAGCACCAGGAAAACCGCACTTGTGGGGCTATGCGACGGGAGGCGATGATTCCGCAAAGTCATTGCAGGAGATGGTGGCACCAAAGGGTCTGGATCCTAGGTGGTCGAAGTGTTGCGCCATGGTGGAGGAAGTGTGAGGGCATGCAGGTGGACAAGGTGGCGGCTACCGGGGGTTGTCAGGAGATGCCGAAGAAGGGAGGTAGGGATTTCGCAGGAGGTTCCGGAGATCCGGATCTGGAAGCAGGGCAGCCGTTGGGAGAGACGGGATCCAGGAACTGTCTAGAGGAGGCGCACACGTAGAAAGATACACCAATGACTAGATTTGGCTGGATCTGGCCAATCCGGGAGGGGGGAGGTTGACATGGAGGGAGCACCGGATGGGGAAGGCTCGTGCAGGAGGGCTGGCGGTAGCTTGGAAGTAGTGCCGAACCGGAGGGCGGGGTCGTGCACAGCGGGAGAGATCGTCGCACATGGAGGCAGGTGCCAGGAAGCAACAAGGGAGGCTGGTCGGCGGGAGGGAAGGGGGGCGCCGGGATCGGTAGTCGCGACAGGTGAGGCAGGCGGATCAGCGACGAAGGGGCGCAGTCGGGAGCCGCGAGTCGCGGCGGGTAGTGGAGGAGGGCGACGGGATGTGTCACACTGGATGTAGGGGGGAGACAATGTCAGGGAGGAATCCCATTCGGGATCGCCTAGAGGGGGTTGGCCTGGTCTGTCGCGCGCGCAGAGGCGGAACCGGGTAGATCTGAGAATCCGTAGGGAAGGAGGCGGCGCAGGGAGAGCAGTAGGGAAGGGGGGGGGAGATCCTCCGGGAGGGAAGGAGATCCAGCAGGGGGAGCCTGATAAACGAGCCCGAAGGGGCGGCATCAGAAAATAAACCCAGCCCTACATGGGGGCCGCCGCCCCCCACAGGGGAGGAATAATAAGAAACCCTAGACGGGGAAAATTAAAAAATGAGAGGGAGGGATCGGGATTAGGTTCCCTCTGATACCATGTAGAATGATAAAATAGGTTGAGACCCAATCCCCAAGGTACACTCTAAAGGAGGTATTGAGGTTCTTTTATAACAAATAATAAAGACCACACCGGACCTCAAGTCTGATGTGGGATGCAGACTCCAACAATGGGAATATGCACTAAAGCCTTATATTTATATATGATATATATAAACAACATCGTATTGCATGAAAATTATGATTTTCATGCCCATGAAATTTATGATTGTGGACAAATGATAAACAGTTATCATTTATTGATTCCCCCACAAAGGATATTATTAAGGAACTGTTACATAAGATGTAACGTAAGGGAGTAAATACATATGATGCATGAACTAGCCATGACATTTATATGTGTGTTTTAATGCATGAATAAATGAGATAAGAATTAAGGAGCATCCTTAATTGCCTATTTAAACCACTTCCATAGTGAGTGTGTGACTACCTCATGTTGGGTTGAAACTCTCAAATACCCAAAGTTCTCTTCTTCCTCCTCCTTTGCACCGTGGGACGCTAACACGTCATGGAGGTTGGTGGATCCCACTCAAACGTGGAGTGATTCAGGTGCAGCCTGTGGATACATCAGGGAGGTTGGATGCTTTTTCCACTCAGTGATCTTTATCAAACTCACGCAATGGAGTTTGTTGATGATGTAGTGGCTTCTTCAATGTACGATACACACGTTTGTAGTGGTTCTTCATTTCATTATTTTATATGCAATTTCATATTTATCTTACATGGGAGATCCTCGAATTTGGTTTCTAATTGCTTCTATTGTGTCTAATGAGTGTTATTAGATTCATACGAAACCTAACAATAGCTAATGATAAGATCTAAATTGATTATGTAATCAAAGTGGGAGAATGGCCGGTGTTGGAATGTATAGTGGATTTATGAGGCCGATATGAAGAGATTTTAATGTCATTTACTTTAAAAGATTCCATGGCTCTGTATAGCTTACGCATGGGAGTCTAAGTGGAGTTATCTTGAGTGTAAATGAAATAAACTAATAATGACGTGTCTTGTTTGAACACTTAGGTTTTGTAAGATGGTGTCATCATTTCTAGCAAGGGCATTTTTACTTGGGAAAATGCTAAACATATGCTCATTTCGATCAATGTAGATTATTTTATTACTGGATTAAGTGATAAGTCATGCATCGAGAAGCTTGAGATGAATGTGGTAAAGAGGCAATTACGAAATAATCAAAGTGATAATTTACGATGAATTGTTCAATCATCATCACGTGGAATTGAGGTATCTAGTGGCATTACCATCCATAAATGTATGTAAGTCTAAGTTCATTAACTACTTTCCTTTTAAGCTCTATTAATTATTTTTTCAAAAAGGATATTCCTTACCTTCCAAAAAGGATATGGGTTATAAGTGATGCATTAAGGTAAATGGATATAATACATACCAACTCTTGCAAACTTGCGGACCTTTAATTAGTGGACAATTTTCTAAAATAGAAGGATTGATTACCTTGTGATTTTGGGTTGTAGGTTTTGCTTTAGAGAGGTTCTTGGGTAATAAATAATGAGCCATGCAGAGTTCTGTTAATGATCAAGTCAGATCACCATGATTGTTTGCCTCTTAAGTTGAAGTGTAGGTTGGAAGGAAAGGTAAGTGTCATTGGGGTTTGTGAAAAACTATAACATCTTTGGTCAGGTCTGACAATGGCACAACAGAAGAGTATTGACCCATAATCCATAAGTTTTGTGGGGGATGAATGATTCCATTGGTTCTTGTGTGGCTAAGACATAAGGGTGTAAAGAAGAGCACTTGAGGGTGGGAATCCCAAATAGGGTGTAGTTCCCTGATTTATATGCCTTCCCTTTTCATCATGATAAAAATGTAAGTTTGATGTGGTGTTTATAAATAATTAAATAAACTTGAAGTTATGGATTTTTGGTTGTGTTTGGTTAACACCTTCTTGAATTATGACATGCGCTTTTTGAATGTATACCCTTTATGAGGACTTGTGTGTTGAATTATAGCTTGACCCATTTGAGTGTGTGTTGTAACGTCCTGGACCCAGATGCCACCCGAAATGGTGCTCTGAGCCCGGTTGGTCACAAGGCCTCAAGCGCATCTCTCCAAATGCCAGAGGCTGCCGACTAGCAGCGAGGGCCTAGGTGAGTCAGTGGGGAGACTATGTGCTCATTACCAAAATATCACGACAGAAGTTAAATATATACAATAACAGAAGCGAAATAAATAACAGACAATTGAAAGTAAGACAAGCAGACATGAATACATAATAATAACCAAAAGTGCCTCATATACAAAAATGATGCAGATGATACAAGTATCTAGAAAACAGCCAGAACAGTACATGGCAATACAATATAAGTATCCCAAAAAGAACAAAAGACCAAAAAAGTATCCCAGCATGCAAGCCTCAGCTTGATCCTATGCCCCCCTGCTCCAAAGCCACAATCAACAACCTGTACTAGGGCGCTTGCCCCTATCATCACCTACAACCATATAATCTGTTTGGGTCCCCAAGGAGGCCCAAACATGGTGTGAGATAAACATCCCAATAGGCAACCACTCATGTCTATACAGTTCTAACAACAATTCTATAAAAGTGCTAGCAAGTGTAAACAACCAGTAAGTGTGTATGCCCATGGCATAAGTCTACTGTATCATGTAAAACTGAACAACTCTCAGGCTACCTACAAAAGAGAGTCAGCTCCTAACAAGGCAGTTATAACCAAGTAAACAAGCAAGTCACACAGCTACGTTGTACATCCATCTGTATCAAGCAATCCACACCCATGTTGTATAGTGAAGTCAAGTGATCCATGACCACGCTGTATAGTGAAGTAGCAGACCGCAAGGGCCATATCCAAGGTGTCAGCAGACCAAGGCATCCATGTAAAAATGTCTAAACCACGGAGGGCCGGATCCAAGGAGTGTGTCCAAGGCATCCCATCGAGTCCCATGTGCATCCCTGGTGGAAACTCGGTTATGCACTAGTTGGGGTCCTAGGAGCAAGTCAACAACAAGTCCTACGCGAGCCCAAGCAAGCCGGATCCTACGGGGTAGCAAGGCCCGAGGCATCCCATGGCCCAAGGGGCAAGGTCAACCCAAGGCGTCCACTACCGCGTTCCAGAGCCAAGGAGAGCAGTCCAAGACATCTATCAAACCATTCAATCAAGCATTCATGCATTCAACATTCAATTAAAACATTCATAACATGTGAGTATACCCACTCACATCACCGAGCATCAGCCATGAGTATACCCACTCATGCATACCATTATCATTTACCAAGCATATAGGCCTACCCTTCCATATAAACCATTTAACATGGCATTAGTCATTTACATATAGGTATACCCAGCCATATAAACACACTCCATTTAAGCCAAACTATCAAAATAGACGAGGCATAACATGATATTCAACGATCAAGGAGGTATTGCGTCTCCTAACAAGCATACTCAAGCTATTGAGTCATCTAATGGCTTCCTCTAACTAGGCAAGCACAATCACACACCCCTTGGGTGGTTTAAACAGGCTTAAATAAGGTTTTTTCTTAAGGCACACCCCTCGGGTGATCACGAAACGAGCAATGGGTGCCAGCTTACCGAAACAGAACTCATGGTTAACCTCGCTAGGTCCAACTACAACTACTAAAAGCTACTCGCTCAAAAACGAGACCTCACTGGAAAGTCCAACAAAAGGCATATCGGCCGAACGCCCGAAAAACACCAAGAAAAGCCGAAAGAAAGTATAGACCACCTACCCCGCCCCGGTAGTAGACAGCTCGTCCAGTATCAAGTCTTGATTCGTCCCAGTTTGGAAGAAATCTGAAGAACATACGAAGAATAGACGAAGAACAGAATATTTGGGCATATGAGTCTAAATCCAAATAGCGCAATCGTTGTTCCAAAGAATCAAGAACGACTAAAAAAGAAATTGAGGATTTACCGTTGTGGATCAGTAGAAACAATCGACAGTCAAAACGGAAGTCGGATGGAGGATTTGGATCAAAGCTTATTCTAGGTGCCAAAGGGGAGCTCCAAAGGTGAGCTTATGTCCGTGGAAGAAGAAACCCGATTTGGGTTTAAAAAAGAAAATTTTATTTTAATTTAAAATTAAAAAAAACACACCAAGGGTCGCACAGTTTACCCGCACGGTTTCCCAAACTGTGCGGAAACCGTTCGCACCCCTATGCCTAAGAGGGCCACCTCGCACGGTTACCCTGCACGGTTTGACTAACTGTGCAGTAACCGTGCGGAACGCTCGGTCCAAAAACCCGCAGTTTCTAGACCTCCCGCACGATTTCAAAAAACTGTGCACAGACCGTGTGCAAACCGTGCGCTAAGTCATTTTCAGCCCAAAACTTGGTTCCGGCTTCCGAACAATCCCCATACACCTCCAGAACACCCATGATCAAGATAATCATTCACATAAGGTCATAACAAGATATTTAAACCGAAAAGAAAAGGATCTGTACCTCATACGAAAACCCGGGTTCTTACATGTGTCTTTGGTGCAATGTCATGAAGTGAACTTTGCAAGAATTCATGCATTTGGGATTTTGAAGTTATAAGGGTGAGTTGGATTTTTCAAGGATGAAAAGTTTTAAAGTTATCTTTATTATAAATGCATGGAATATTATGTTTGAGAGTTTGTGAATTTCTAAGGGCATTTTGATAATTTCATAACAAAAGGGCAAAATGACAATTTTAACCTAGTAAATAACAATAGAAAATTTTTCTAATGGTTTCGTTAATCCTGGAACGTGGTTTTAATTTTGGCATGGAAGTTTGACAAGAATTGAAGGAGTTTTGAGTTTATGTGTTTTAATTAAATAATAAAATTAATTAGTGTTGTGCAGACCATTTTTCAGTTTTTGAGAAAAAAACTGATATCTTAAAAACCATATTATGGATTAACGAATAATCATTATCTCCAATGTGATTTCATATTGGGATTTGAGCCCGATCTGAACCTTTTTTCTATGAAATGGTAGATTGGCTCCTTAAAATCACATTTTGGCATTTATAATGAGATGATTGATTGATTGCATGGATTATAGGAAAGAGATAGTTGTCCTCCCAAGGTAAAATGGAACACCTTCTCAATCTGTTTATGCATTTTGGACCACTGTATTTATTTATTATATAAAGTTGTAATTAACAGTTTTATTCAATTAAAAAAGGAAATTCTATTGTTTAATTAATATTTTCCTGTAAACTGTTAATCTTACCCAGGGTACTTTGGCCGCCAATTCGGCCAGCCGACTACAAACACGACAGTGGCATATGTCACGGTCACCCATGCTGAACCTGCGGCCTCCATCGAGTATGGTGGGAGCCAGCGACAAAGAACAACAATAAAGAACGGATGAAATGATGGCGGTCCGAAGGAGAAATGGCCGAGAGGGAGTGGGTGAGTGGTGATTCGACAAGGCGCAGCATGTGACAGTGGCGAGGGCTTCAATCGGGGGTTCTTTATGTCTGATTTGCACATGGAAGGGGTTTTGATTGAATTCAAGTTTGGGGTTCTTTATGTCCGATTTGCACATGGAAGGGGTTTTGATTGAATTCAAGTTTTTTTCATTTAAAATATTTTTGAAAATTGTATATATTTAATTATGTTCGCCTGCGCTTTAGTTGCGCCTCGCGCCGCGCGTTAGTTGCGCCTCGCGCCGCGCGTTAGTTGCGCCTCGCGCCGCGCCCTAGCCGCGCCTCGCGCCGCGCCCTAGCCGCGCCTCGCGCCGCGCCCTAGCCGCGCCTCGCGCCGCATCACCAAGCGGCCTTTGCGCCTTATTGTGCCGCGCACCTTTGACAACACAGGTATCACTCTTTGAAAGACTGATAACATGTATGGTCCTTTTGTGCGAAACATCTTAATCTTAGAGTGTTGCGTTTACAAGAATGGTCACCTAACCTTAACCCAGAGAGGCAAAAATTTACAAATGCTTAGGTTAAGATCCAGTTCTATGATTTAAATTGGTTTGATTGGTATCCAAAGATTCTTTCAGATCTTTCTAATGTTATTTGAGTTCCAATTAGTTTTAAGGAAAACTCTCTCAATAGTGGTTTTGTTCATTTTCTAAGAAATCTACTGGACATTGACCTCTCATGCAAGCTTCTGTAGAGACTCATTCCGATCAATGCTGGCACTGGAGTATTCGTTTCAGTAAGCATATTTGGTGAGCATTCTGGATCATGGAATGATCACGTGGGAATTTAGACAGTTAATGTGAACCGAAAAGGAAAATAATGGTTCAATACTTTTATTCCACTTGTGTTGACATTCTATTCTTCATGTTCTCCATTTTCTCTATATTCTTATTCCCAAGAAAAATCATCAAACAAGCTCTTCTCACACACTTCTAATTGAAATCAAGTTAAATAATAAGAGTTGGGCAGGGAAGATAAAATAAACATGTAATGTGACTCTTTTAGAAAGGTGTCCATTATTTCTAAGGGATTAAAGAAGGGTAAAATTCAAAGGTAAGTCTCACAGGTTAAAGGGGATAAAAATAAATAATGGCCTCAATCATTTTAATGTGACTTGGGTCATGTTTTGAAAAAGCACAAATCTAGTTCATATTGATTGTATATCATGAGATTCACTTTAAAAAGCAGGTATTAGAAATAATTTGTCAAATGAGTTTAGAATACCTCTTGAGAATGAAAATTCAAACATTGGACAATCACTTAGTGCATGATAAAAAATGTCTGTCAATAAATGTAGATTTCCAAGATTTAAATTTAGGAAAAAGAGAGCATACTAGAAATCAATTTAAAGTTCTGCTCAAAATTAGAAAAAGTATGTGATTTTCAAAATTCTCTCCAATATATCTACTGTCAGTATGTTACCATTGTTGTTATGTCTCATTCAAATTTAATTCCTCCAACAACTAGTTTATGGAATTTAATGCATTCAAGACCCATGTGGATTTAAGAATCATTATTCCTAAACCACTTCATGGATGCATTGAAGACAAAGTCAGAGCTTTCCTGATTTAGTGCTCAGTACGAGGATCTGAGATATTTTAATTATTATTTTTTAATCGATAATTTTGGACCTAGAGAGCTATATATTCAGAAGATCTTCCTCGTACACTTACGTATGTGCGGGTGTGGAACTGTCTCTCGAAAAAAACTGAGCCAATAACAGAGATACATACACATAGAACAAAATTGAACATCAACAGACAGAAAATAAAAGGATTTTCTTAGACTCTACAATACTCTGTTTTCCTGCACATTCTGAGAAACATGTTCAAGATTCTTCAAAGACAAACCTGAGGACTCTGAACAATTGAAGCATCACAGATTGAGTTGCATCACATATTCTATCTATATATCACTTGCTCTATCCTATTTATGATTTACTTTTGAGCAGTGTGATATTGTACTCTATCTGTCTGTACACAATGTCTTATGTACAAAATTGGAGTATGCATGCCACACTTTCTTATATTTTCTCTTTTGTTTGTTTTTCCTCCCACGTATAACTATAGAAGAAGCTTTGACCCTAGACACCCTGTGTACTGTTGATTGTAAAACCCGGTCCTAGTTGTGGATCAAGTTTATTATTTAATAAACCGCTTGGCAGCAGGTGATTTCCAAGTGGAGGGGATTCAGTCTCATCTTGAGACTGAATCCCTTGTTTTATTCTGTTGTGTGTTTTAGTTTTGTTTTTCTATACTTCAAAGTTAAAATTGTATCTATTATTTAAAATATGTAAAAAAAACTTTACATTGATAGTTAGTCTTAACTTGTGTTTATATAAAGTGTTTGATTAAGTAATTTAGTTTCAAATGTTAAAGTAATTTCAAATATTGTTTTAATTGAGCCTTAATCCTACTTTGAGAAATTATTTGAAAGATCAAACTTATATAATTCTACAGTTTTTATTAACTGTGTGTTTTTAATTAATTTGAGAGATTTATTTTTAAAGTGTTTTTAACTGAATTTTTTATTGAGAACTCAATTCACCCCCCTTTTGAGTTACTCCAACCAATAAATAGTTTTTTTGTTAAATATTCCTACAAAAGGATATAATGTTATTTCCTACCACAAAATGGTTTTTGCATCTTAACAAGATATTTTGAAAAGAATTTGATGTCTAAGAGGCCAGTGGGAGTATGTTTGAACTTTGAAAAGTTCAAAATTACCAAATAAAGGATAACATCAATCTAAAGTTGAAGTAATTTCCACTTAATATTCTAAATTTTTTAGGATATGTGATGATAAAGAAAAATGTAAAGTGTTACATTTAGTTACCATTTAAAAGTGGATATCACTATTTCCTAAAGGATTTTACCATTGATTAAAGTGTTTTTCTCTCAATATCCTAAAAGAGTTTAAGATATGCAATGATAAAGAAAAATTTAAAAGTGTTACATTTAGTTATTGTGAAAAATGAAAGACACTATTTCTTAAGGATTGTACCAGTCAAAATGAAAAAGTTAATTAAACTTGATATCCTGAAAGAGTTTAGGGTATGATGTTAAATAAAAATGAAAAGATTTATATTATTTACTGTAATAAAGTTTTTTTCACTTTATCCTAAAAAAGTTTAGGACAGGTTAACAATAATATAAGTAGTTACATAATTTCATGGAAGATTCTTGATGGAATAGGGTTCCAAGGATGATGATGAAGAATTTATAAAGAGTTATAAGTAAACAATAGAATTTAACATCATAACATTTGATGTTATGAAGTTAAAAAGTTTGAATGTGTTCAAGAAGTTGACCAGTTAGGAATATGATTTATAAATCTCACCATTATTCAAACTGGATTTCTTTTATAAATGTTTCTCACTAAAGATTTTGTTGGAGTGTTTTATCAGATGGTTGCGTGGTGATGTGACAAAGATTACATATGATGCATTGTGTTAAATTTTTTTAGAAAGTGTAGCAAACATAATATTGATCTGGTAATTTATTATACATAATATGTTAAATCAATGCATATTTTGGTTTTATTACATATTCTTAAATAGTTTTAAAAATATTAAAATGCACCATATCAAAGGAAACCTTCATTTTATCATTCTTTCATGTTGGCTACATAAATGTGTATATAGATATAAATTTTGTGAAGTGTAATAATAATTAACCTCTCAAAGTATGACTTTGAGTTTATCCCTAATTGGTGTTTTTCATGAATTATTATAGGTTATGATGAAATGTTAAGGTTGTCATGAGTAATATTCTTGTATAGAGATACAAAATATGCTTATGAGGTGCAAGATAAAGAATAAGATTCATTGTGTGTTGGATGACCCGCTAAGTATACCACATGGAGTGTCATACATATGTCTTTGGTATACTAGGGGTGTATGGATCACATTTGAGTCCCTTCTGCATGAGGTTGGTGAGATACCTAGCATGAGAACCTTCATACTTTGATACCCTACTTACGTAATTCTATGTATTGACTTAGCAAATACGAGAGGTAGTTGGGTATGTTGTTGATTGTGTTATCGACTGGAGTTTAACCAAGATGGGATTTGTCCTCTCATATGACGAGTATGACATCAAATCCCTTAATTGAGATAGACCGTGGAAGTGTGCAACCACAACTGGATATTATATATCTATCCAGATTAGGGACATGTGATGTGATTATCCATAAGGATGAATGACATGTGATGTATTCCTCAATTTGATCAGTCTACACTCAGAAAATCGGGAACATATGAGTTGGTTGTATGGGATTGACATGTTCCATGTCCTATGGTCACACAATGTTTTAGAAAAAGGAAACAATATGAGAACCCAAATTTGCATATGATGCATACCGATGGACACAAGTATATAGATATGTGTGCCTGATGGAGATCACGCCAGATCCGTTTATAGCTTGAGTAGCATTGATGCTTTGCTAGAGGCCGTGATTTTCTTACATACATGGATCTGGAGATTCATATTTGTTGTCAATGCTATAAAGGCCCATAGAGTCACACTTTGTGGACATTTAATTAGTGGAAAATTTTCTAAAATAGAAGGATTGATTACCTTGTGATGTTGGGTTATAGGTTTTTCTTTAGAGAGGTTCTTGGGTAAGAAATAATGAGCCATGCAGAGTTCTGTTAATGATCAAGTCAGATCACCATGATTGTTTGCCTCTTAAGTTGAAGCGTAGGTTGGAATGAAAGGTAAGTGTAATTGGGGTTTGTGAAAAACTATAACATCTTTGGTCAGGTTTGACAATTGCACAGTGGAAGAGTATTGACCCATAATCCATAAGTTTTGTGGGGGATGAATGATTCCATTGGTTCTTGTGTGGCTAAGACATTGGGGTGTAAATAAGAGCACTTGAGGGTGGGAATCCCAGATAGGGTATAATTCCATGATTTATATGCATTTCCTTTTCATCATGATAAAAATTTGTGTTTGATGTGGTGTTTATAAATAATTAAATAAACTGGAAGTTATGGATTTTTGGTTGTGTTTGGTTAACACCTTCTTGAATTATGGTATGCACTTTTTGAAGGTATACCTTTTATTAGGACTCTTGTGTTGAATTATAGCTTGCTCCATTTGAGTGTGTGTATCTGGTGCAATGTCATGAAATGAACTTTGCAAGAATTCATGCATTTGGGGTTTTGAAGTTATAAGGGTGAGTTGGATTTTTCAAGGATGGAAAGTTTTAAAGTTTTATTTATTATAAATGCATGGAATATTAAGTTTGAGATTTTGTAAATTTATAAGGGCATTTTGATAATTTCATAACAAAATGGAAAAATAACAATTTTAACCTAGTTAATAACAATAGAAATTTTTTCTAATGATTTCGTTAATCCCGGAAGGTGGTTTTAATTTTGGCATGGAAGTTTGACATGAATTGAAGGAGTGTTGAGTTTATGCATTTTAATTAAATAATAAAATTAATTAGTGTTGTGCAGGAAATTTTTCATTTTTTGAGAAAAAATGGATATCTTAAAAACCATATTTTGGATTAACAAATAATCATTATCTCCAATGTGATTTCATATTGGGATTTGAGCCCGATCTGAACCTTTTTTTCCTATGAAATGGTAGTTCAGCTCCTCGAAATCACATTTTGGCATTTATAATGAGATGTTTGATTACATGGATTATAGGAAATAGATAGTTGTCCTCGCAAGGTAAAATGTAACACCCTTTCAATCTTTTTATGCATTTTGGATCACTGTATTTATTTATTATATAAAGTTGTAATCAAAAGTTATTAAATTTAAAAAGGAAATTCAATTGTTTAATTAATATTTTCCTGTAAATTGTTAATCTTACCTCGGATAATTTGGCCGTGAATTCGGCTAGCTGACTACACACCCACGACAGTGGCATATGTCATGGTCACCCATGCTGATCCTGTAGCCTCCATCAAGTATGGTGTCAGCCAGAGATATAGAACAACAATAAAGAATGAATGAAATGATGGTGTTCTGAAAGAGAAATGGCCGAGAGGGAGTCGGTGAGTGGTGATTCGACAAGGCACAACATGTGATAGTGGCGAGGGCTACAATTGGGGGTTCTTTGTGCTTGATTTTTACATGGAAGGGGTTTTTCTCAAAGGAGAGTCAAGATCTGGACTCCCCATGGTGAACCTAGCCATGAAGGGTTGATAAAGAGGCCAGTGACAAGTGAAAAGAACTGTTCAGATAGGCGGTGATTAGTGCCTAAAGTTGTTAGGGTTGCAGGGGGGTGGCAATTGAAGAATACGAAAGCCCAGGGCCATTAGATATGGATGCCTGATTGGCGGAGGGGCTGTTGTTAGACTAGGTCCTCAGGGATGAGTGTTGTAGGAGGTGATACCCATGTCTCTTGAAAGGGATTTGGTCTCCTATTGCTGTTTGTTAAGGATTTACAACATTGATCATGGGTAGTGATTCAGATATATGATGTGCTTGTCACTATCTATTCATTAGAGTTGGTGGTTCTGGCATTCGTTTTAGCAGGTTTGGTCATCAGGTTTTGGTGACTCCGACCTCAGTTTGGTACAACAAAATTCTTGGTCTCATGATTCGACTCAGATATGTGAAGATCTTATAGTTCAGTGGCATCCCTTAATCAATCTCTGAGGAATGTGGTTTCAAAAATCATCACAAAAATTCCCAAGGATATCAAATAGCGGTACAAGCCACTATCTATTATTTAGAATCAGTTTTCTTAGCAATCAGTTCGGCATGCCTCACAATTTGGTGGTTGATTCACTTCATTGGGCATTGATTTCTATGATTCTTATCAGGATTATAGGGATTAATTTATCATTGAACTCAGGTCTTGTTGGGGTGCAGCGAAGGTGCGTGGTACCTCAAACACACAAAACAAAAGCAGAACAGAGAAACACAAGAGTTTAACATGGTTAAGCTTTAAAGCCTACGTCCATGGGAGAAATAGGAGGGCGGTTCTCTATTATCTTCTCTCCGAATCTCGTCGGAGGATTACAACACATACACCCTTAAAAACAATGGGATTGTATCCCGTTTAAATAGAGAAGAAAAAACCAAAACGTCTTTGGTTGTTGGGGTAGGTTCATCTACCCCTGAGAAGTATCCTCCTACCATATGCTCCTTCAACAAAGGCTGCTGTCCAACTTAGCTGCTCATACTCCTTGCTGACAAAGGAGAAACCCAGCTGTCGTGCAAAGAAGACTCCCAAAATGGGAGTGACCCCCACAAATCTCCCCCTCACGACCAATTTGGGGCAGAATCTTGACCTGCAGTCACTTTGCAGGTGTCAAAAACATCATCGACAAATTGAACACGCTTCTTCATGCCAGATGATGTGACACTTCCACCATCTTCACTCAATCTCGAGATGACTGCAATCTCTATAAAATGATAAAACCCTTGGGACTCCTTCCCAGTAAGCTTCGCTGCATCCCCGAGTGAGAATTCCAACACTCCACTTGCTATGGAAATCTTGAACCCTTTCGCATCAAGCCTACTTAATGATATCAAGTTCCGTCTCATCCTCAAAATGAATTTCACGTCATCCTGTTTACATACTTCTCCATCGGGTGTCTTTAATTTCACCGTCCCGACTCCTTGAACCTCACATGTTGACCCATCACCAGGTCTCACCGAGTCTCGCACCTACTGAATAGTATCAAATGTACCTCTTGTGGTACATATGTGTGACAAGCTCTCCGAATCCAAAACCCATCCGTCTTCCTTTGGATTTTGAGCCCGCTTGTTCTTCCTCTTTAGAAATTGGCATTCCCGCTTCATGTGCCCATATCTTTTGTAGTAATGACACTACACTTCTCCCCGTTCAACTCTCCCATCTGAGTGCATTCTTCCTGTTGTCACGCAGATTTCATCATCTACTAATAATCCTATGATGTTCACATCCTCCTCTTCAATTTTTTTCTTCCCAGCAACGTACCGTTTGCGCTCTCCACAATCACTTTTATAGTGACCCTTCTTCTCGCACCAGAAACAGGTAATTTATCGAGGATCACGCCCCTGGATTTTGGCCGCCATTATTTACCTCCCGACTGTCGATGTCGGCTCCTCTCACACTGATCATCTCACATCACTATGATTTTCTCACTTGAATGCATCACGGGTCTTCGAAATGCCTCCGAATCTTGAAGTGACGCCATCACCTCGTCCAACTTCAATGTCTCCTTCCCCATGAGCAATGCAGTGAGAAGCCCATCAAATGAGTTTGGTAGGGATGATAAGAGCAAAAGTGCTTTATCTTCCTCTCCAACCTTCACTCCGAGCCCCAATAACTTTTTGAGGATTTTGTTGAATTCGTTAGTGTGATCCAACAAATTCGTTCCTTCGTCCATGTGCAACTAGTACAATTTATTTTTTAGGAATAATTTTTTGGTGAGTGACTTCGCCATATACCACTGCTCCAACTTATTCTAGATCTCCTTCGGTGATGTCTCGTCCAACACCGAGTACTTTACCTCATTTTCCAGACATAGTCGAATTGTGCTAACGACCCGTATCTCGAGCTCTTCCCAATCATCGGCACTAGTTGTCTCGGGCTTTTCTCCGATCAATGGTCTGATCATACCCTACTGAACCAAAAGATATTTTACCGTGATTTTCCACAAGCCAAATTTTTTTCGACCATCGAACTTCTCGATATCAAATTTTGGAAGTGCTCCGCCACCAGCCATCATCGTTGTCGCAAAAACGCAATCACCACCGTTGATGTCACACCCTTATGAAGCCACCTAATAGAGTGAAAATTTTGAAAAACTAACCATACGGATGCGTTCGAAATGGTCGAAATAGTTGGAATCGATTCTTGGATCGCTGAAATCAGACACCAATTAACCGAGATATGTTCAAAACACATTCAACGGTCCAGATCACCCGCTGACGCGGCGCTGACGTGGCGCTGACATGGCACACCGGAGTTCCTTCCAGAATCTCAACGGAATTGTTGCTGGAGGCATGAAAAGTGCCGTATTCTTCGGAACGGGGGTACTATTTACCCCCAGGTTTGACCAAACTTTGACTGAGCTTACCAGGCTCGTTTCAACTCCGTTTTCATCACCACTTGTGCCGTTGCAATTGTCTCGCCGTCCTCTTCACGAATCTGGCCTCAAAAAAATTTTCCGACCACTTTTAATTTTCCAACCACTAGAAAAATCATCGTCACCTCACCGGTTCAACTCTGCTCACTCCGACTCGCCTCTGATACCACTTGTTGGGGCGCAGCGGAGGTGTGTGGTACCTCAAACACACAACATGGAAGCAGAACAGAGTAACACAAGAATTTAACGTGGTTCGTCTTTGAAGCCTATGTCCATGGGATAAACAAGAGGGTGGTTCTCTATTCTCTTCTCTATGAATCTCATCGGAGGATTACAACACATACACCCTTATAAACAATGGGATTGGATCTATTTTAAATAGAGAAGGAAAAACCAAAACGTCTTTGGTTGCTGGGGTAGGTTCATCTACCTCTAAGAAGTCTCCTCCTGCCGCATGCTCCTTCAACAAAGGCTGCTGTCCAACTTGGCTACTCCTACTTCTTGTTGAAAAAGGAGAAACCCAGCTGCCGTGCAAAGGAGACTCCCAAAATGGGAGTGACCCCCACAGGCCTGACAAGAGTCCTGCGTCTTGATGGGCTTGCATTGATTCATTTCTTTTATACTTAGATTTATGATCAATGACATCTATATTCTAGATTGGTGGGAATTGGATTAATGAAATTACTAAGGACATCAATTTTATAGTTTTTCTATGGTTATTGGTTCTCATCTTGCTTAGCAATTTTTATTCCTTCAGATTTGTTCTTCAATGGTTTTGGAGGTAAGGATTTGTGTTGTAGAACTAGGGAGTCCTTTATAGCTTAACATCTTGGAGTTGTAGCTTGGGTGGAACGATGGCCATTCTGGCTATCAGCGGTCTTCATCTTCTCTGCAGATTTGGTTATCTATGGTTATTGCAGTTGCGGTTGTTGATTCTGCTGACATGTTTCATTTGGGTTGCAGTGCTCTGATTCTAATATTTTTGTGACTGCTACTCTAAAACAATTCTAGTTTTATCACATGAGATCAGCTTTGGTTATTCAAGTTACATGTGGAGATCGTGATAACAACTATGTAATAGGAGATGATTTTATTCTTAATGGTTCTTCCTCAGTTAATACTCAAATGCATAAAAAACCTACACCATTGAAAATAGATAATCAAAAGAATGAAAATCCAGCTTAGAATAACTCCTCTGATCTTAATGGAGGAGTGATGGTAGATTAAATGGACTACTTTGGTTTCATTGGTGACTTTATTAAGTTTTTTATTTATCATAATGCATTGGAAGAGGGAGAAACACTATGTCAACTCTCTTTAATTTCAAGAACCGTTTACTCCAGGGGTGATACTCTTTGGAGTTTTCAAAGGTTAAAACCCAAACTCGGTGAGCTTTGGAAATTATTTGATAGGAGACTAACCTCCTTGGGACAAGGCTTATTTCAGGTTCTATGTCACTCTTTGAAAGACTGATAACATGTATGGTCATTTGGTTTGAAACATCTTAATCCTAGCGTGTTGTGTTTACAATAATGCTCACCTAACCTTAACCTAGAGGGGAAAAAATTTACAAATGATTAGGTTTAGATCCAGTTCTATGATTTAAATTGGTTTTACTGGTATCCAATGATTCTTTTAGATCTTTCTCATGTTATTTTAGTTCTAATTAGGTTTAATAAAAATCTCTCAATAGTGATTTTATTCATTTGATGAGAAATCTACTTGATATTGAACTCTCATGCAAGCTTCTGCAAAGACTCATTCTGATCAATACTAGCCCAGGAATATTTGTTTCAGTAAGGTATGAAAATGTTCCACATTTTTTTTCATATTTCAAATGTATTGGTCACATTTTCACTATACCATAGTTAAGAATAAAGATGTGGTGAAACCAATTTTGAATAAGGAGACTAAAGGGTTTTTTAGTGGTACCACTATTCTTAAGGGGAATGCTCCTAAACAAAATTCTAAGAAAACTATGACATATGCATTAGTGTTGGGTAGCGAAGAAAAAATAAACTTGTAATGTGGCTCTTCTAGCAAGGGGTCCATTATTTCTAAGGTATTAAAGAAGGTTAAAATCCAAAGGTAAGTCTCACAGGTTAAAGGGGGTAAAAATAATGGCCCTAGTCATTTTAATGTGACTTGGGCCATGTTTTGAAAAGACACAATTCTAGTTCATGTAGATTGTATATCATGAGATTAACTTTAAAAATCATGTATTAGAAATAATTTTTCAAATGAGTTTAGAATAAATCTTGAGAATGATAATTCAAACATTGGGTGATCACTTAAGATCATGATAAAAATATTTTCTGCCAATAAATGTATATTTTAAAGAATTAAATTTAGGAAAAAGTGAGCGAACTAACAATCAATTTAAGTTTTTCTCAAAATTAGAAAAAGTATGCGATTTTCAAAATTCACTCCAATATATCTAAAATTTATTCCCAGGATCATTTATATTGTAAAAGACATGGTAAAATATATTTCTTACATAATGGTGTCTCATAATTCACCTGGGATAAAAGAATCAAGTGGGGTCCATAGATCCCTCCACACGTGAATTAAAAATTTTCCTCAATAGTTCTCTTATGTAGGATAGGTCTAAATATGTTTATTGATTTTCAATAAAGGAATAAATTTAAAATTTTGTGTTAAATTCTATTTTTATTATTCTGGGTATTTTTGAGTCCCACATCGGGATACTCCTCTATGTTTTTCATTATCTCAATCTATAAAAGAAGGTCTCTGCCTCATTTTGAGGTAAAGAGATTTCCTCTTTCACATGGTATTAAAGGGAAAATTTCCCCCCCACCCATATAGATTTTTTCCCTTTCCCTCTTGTGCTTTTTCCTATGGAACCTCTCCCCGCAACGCCCCTCCATTCCGCGACGCAACTCTCCTCGTAGTTGCCTCTCTTGTGACTTCTCGGCGAAGACCGACCCGCCTCCTCTATGCGCTCTCGCCAGCACTCTCCCGGCTGCGCACCTCCGGACCCCTCAGAGAATCCTAGCCCGACGACCCATCGCTACTCTCGGCTCGCCTCTAGTGGCTCCCACCCTACCCACCGCCCTTTCTGGCTCCCGCACTTGCCGAATCCCACACCTGTCGACTCCCGCACCTGCCGGTTCACGCATCTCTAGGAAACCGCCCCTCCCATCCAACTTTCTAAATGGCTCTCGACCTTCACCCACAATGCCCCTCCTGCTTGTACCAACTTTGCGACCCTCTCCCAGCAGCGCTCGCCTCACAAAACCCAGCCCAACCTCCCGCTTGCTATTCCTGGTGCCCCGCTCATCCTGATCTCATCCATCCATGTCGGCTCCTCGCGTGACCTCCAGTGGTTATCCCAACACCCGACGCCCTCCTCGTCTAGGCGCACTCAGCCCACCCTCCCGATGCGGCCACATCTCCTAGTCCAACATCCATCTCCAGCTTAGTCCAGGCGATCCCAAAGTCCTCCAACATCGACCAAACACCTCTCCCGGCGCCTACCGGTTCCTACGTCAGCTCCTAGCGCTGTACGCCCCTGCTTCTTACCGGATTCACCCAACACCGCCTTCTTGCAAGCTCTCATCGTGGAATCCCACTCTCCACAATGCACTGTTGAACCTTTCATCTTCTGCAGATGTCTGAGTCCTCCATGGCAGCTTCTTCTGCTCTACCCTAGATGATCACCACCTCCACCCACCTTGTAGATGAGCGGATCAACTCTACCAACTTCTCAACCTAGCATAAGACCGTGTTGATGTCCCTAACGGGAATGGACTTTGACTCTCACCTTGAGAATACTCCACCCACATCTACTGATCCCAAATATCATTCTTGGAAGCTTGATGATAGTAAGATATTTGCTTTGATCATCAATTCCATGGATCAATCAGTCAAGGATGTCACCCGGACTGCAAATACAGTCAAGGAACTCCAGGATTCCTTGAACATCATGTATTATGAGACCAATAATTTGGATTGAGTCTCTAATATTTTTCAGCAGCTGTCGCAGATGATAACAGGACCAATCATTCCCTACATACTTCATGCAATGGAAAGTTCTTCATGATGAGTTACAAGATTTGTGGCCCATTCCCAGACACCGACCGAAGCTCAGGACCAGAAAGACCAACTGTGTATCTTTAATATTCTCAATGGCCTCGCTCCTAAGTATGAAATGGTGGCTATCGAGATGCTCACCAACCCATCTACCCTGAAGATTCCCTAGGTGTATCATCATCTGGGCAAAGCCCATCGGGCTCTTCCCCCACCCACCCCCATCATCGATCACTCTTCCCTCTTCGGTCGTGGAAGTGGATGCTCTTCGGGCACTCATGGATGCAGCCGTGTGGAGGGCCTTCCTCGTCCCCTTTGTCAGCACTGTGGCAAGCTCGACCACCTAATTGACTGCTACTAGGTTATTACTAGATGCCCATCTCAGCTACAATGGCAGGGTCAAACAACGGTCCAGGATGTTTCCTTGTCAACAACAGCTCTTTCATCATCTCTAGACCTTTCCATGATGGACCTCCAAACGATTTATGATCCTCGGACCCCCTTAGGACCAGGTCCGTCTTCGGATTATCTAGCCCACTCTGCTGGTTCCGCCGCCTTCGTCGACCGTCGATCCCCTACCTGGATTCTTCACTCAGGTGACTCTGACCACCTCACCAGTGATGCCGGTATGTTTACATCCTACTGTCCTTATGCTAGTTCATCATCTATCACCTTCGTTTATGGCTCCACTATCCCCATTGCGGGCTTTGATACATGTTCCCTGAATTCATCGCTTCACCTATCCTCTGCGATACATGTTCCCTGTATTCCTTTTAACCTTATATCCATTAGTAGGCTTACAAATGATTTCAACTATGCTGCAATATTTACATCCTCTGCTGTTGTCTTTCAGGAGCAGAAGATGAACCAAGAACTTGGTAGAGGCCAGCTTTGCGACGGGGTATACATGTTCGATGGAACGACAACTGTCACATACACGTTTGTCTCTGCCCATGCTTTAGACCTCAATTTCTGATTGGGAAATCCACCTGGCTCCACCATTCATCAGCTATTTCTAGATATTAGTCAACATATTTCTTTTCATTGTGAGTCTTGTACATTTGTGAAACATCATCACACTTCATACATTACTCGAGTGGATACACGGGCCTCAAAACCTTGTAATCTAGTTCATTTAGATGTTTGAGGTCCCTGTACCATCTCGAGTCATTTGGGGTATAATTATTATATATCTTTCATTGATGTTTTTTTATGAATGACTTGGATGTAACTCCTATGAGAACAATTTGAAGTGTTTTCTACTTTTCAGAATTTTTACAACGAAATTTATAACAAGCTCTCCATCTCTGTTAAATGTCACAGCTCAGACAATGGGTGAAATTATCTATCCACTCCCTTTCAGCAGTTTCTCCATGCAAAAGAAATCATTCATCAGACCTCCTGTCCCGATACACCCCAGCAGAATGGAGTGGCTGATAAGAAACACAAACATATTCTAGAGACTGCTTGTGCCCTCCTCTTCCACCAACAGGTGCCTCTAATCTTTTGGGGAGATGCGATCATTATTGCTACCTACCTTATCAACCACCATCCTTATATCCTTTAGGGGGAGACTCCTTTTTGGGCTCTACTCTCCTCTCTCCCTCCTCACTCACTTTCACTTCGGGTGTTTGGATGCCTCTGTTATGTTCGTGACACTCGTCCCAGCCTCTCCAAACTCTCTTGAAAATCCCTCCATTGCATATTACTTGGCTATTCCCGCACTCAGCGTGAATATCACTACTTATCACCAGACCTACAGAGATATTCCATCTCTTATAATGTCTCATTTGTTGAGAGCTCTCTGTTCTCCCTTCCCTCTCACCATCCGGACATTACCATTGATGATTTATTTCCTCTCATCATCCACCCTCCTCTGGGGTCCACCCTACTGATACATATTTTAGTAGGGTCTACTCCTATCGCCCATCAGTTGTATCCCCCTTCTCGGATACCGACACCATCATCCCCACTTCGTCCAATGCTCCTGCCTGACACCAACTGACTTGCCCATTGCACTCTGGAAAGGTACTCTCTCTTGCCAGAGTACTCTATTTACATCTTCATACATGTCTCTGTTAGCTCTGGAGACGATATCTATTCCTTGCATAGTTGGTGATGCTAAATCTCACCTGGGGTGGCTAGAAGCGATGCAGGATGAATTGCAGGCTCTGGAAGACAACCACACTTGGGATCTCGTCCCCCTTCCGACATGCAAATAGGCGGTTTGCAGCAAATGGATTTACACAATCCGGCTTAATGCTGATGGAACTCTTCATCACCTCAAATCTCACCTTGTGGAAAAGGGATTCATGCAAACATACGATATTGATTATTTTTATACCTTCTATCTAGTTTCCAAAATGGCCTTACTCCATAGATTTCTTGAGGAAGAGGTTTATCTGCAACAACCCCCTGAATTTTGTGCATTCGGCGCTGATTCCAAAGTCTGTCGACTATGCCGCTCTCTATATAGTCTCAAGAAGTCTCCTTATGCTTGGTTTGGCTGATTCAGCACCATCGTCACCAATGTTGGGCTCTCTTGCATCATGAAGGACCACACCATGTTCTATAGGACGACATCCACCAGTTGCATCATGTTGGTCATATATGTAGATGATATCATCATCCTCGGAAATGTCTCTATATAATCGGTCACCTCAAGATGCATCTTCTCCATCACTTCCACACCAAATATCTCATCCCTCTCACATACTTCCTTAGCATATAGGTATCTCATTATCTGGACACCATCTTCCTTTTCCAACGGAAATATGCGTTGGATATTCCGCAGGATGCTGGGCTGACACAGACCACTGTTGATGACACTCCTCTTGAGCCTGGGGAACAGTCTCTCTATGACTCCTCGGAACCATATTCACACCCAGAGTGGCACCATCGGCTAGTGGTAAAACTTAATTATCTCACCATGACTCATCCCGACATAGCCTACACTATTGGCAAAGTGAGCCAATTCATGGAGAATTCGACCACCTCTCAGTGGGATGTTGTCCTTCGCATCGCCAAATACATCAAGAGAGATCCTGCCCATGGTCTTCGCTACTCCCACCACACTCATCTGAATATTGAGGCCTTCTGTGATGATGACTATGTTGGTTGCCTTGCAACCCGAAAATCTACCTCTGGCTTTCCCATGTTCTTGGCAGGAAACCTCATCTCTTGGCACAACAGGAAACAAACTATCATCTCCTGATCTAGTGCAGAGTATGAGTACCATGTCATGGTAACCATCACTACAGAGATCCTTTGGATTCGACATCTCCTCCAGGTTCTTGTATTTCATCCACAAACATCTTCTCATATCTATTCTAACAATCAGGCATCCACCAAGATTGATTTGAATCCCGTTTTCCATGAACGCACGAAGCATATCGAGGTGAACTGCCACTTTCTTCGCCACCACTTGGAGCACAATCGTGTCAAATTTATCCACATCCTAACGGTGGACCAACTTGATGACATCTTCACTAAGGGCCTCCCAGGAACTCGCCTGGACTCCCTCAGTTCCAAGCTGGGCATCCACAGCATCTGCGACCCAACTTGAGGGGGAGTCTGTCTAGTCTTGTCTGATGTCATCTTCCTTTTGTGGGACTTGTGGTCCAATCTGAGCTTTTCCAGCTTGAGGGGGAGTTTTAAACCCTGTTTTTATTATTCTGGGAATTTCCAAGTCCCACATTGGGATACTCCTCTATGTTTTCCGTTTTCTCAATCTATAAAAGAAGTCCTCCACATAACCTTGAGGTAAGGAGATTTCTTCTTTCACATTTTAGAAGAATGAAAACATCTGTTTATTAAAGTGTTTCTTCATTTTCCTTTGGATTGAGATCAATTTATTGATCCATGATGTTCATGTACACAATTTTAGATCTTGGGTATCAAATGATATATTTCTTTTAAATTTTTTGTATCTTTGGAAATTTTTTAGCAGATAATATTCAAAAAGTTGTATCAAAAGCATCAAAAATGATTTCCCACTACGAAGGTCATGTCATTCCCATATATTTGATCATGAAAGTAAAAAATATTATATGAAATAATCTCAAATATAATGAAATAAATGCATAACAAAATGAAAGATTAAAAACATCAAAAAGAGTTTCGTAATGCCTCATGACTATACAAGTGTTTCGTAATTCTGAGGACTTTTGATTTTTTTTGGTGGACAAGTCACATTTTGATTTAATGTTCAAGAGAGAATTTGGAGGCTGAGTATAGGTTTCAGGTGCAATGGAAAGCCTTTAGTGGGTGTGAAATTAAAATTTCTTTTAATTTAGAGTTACCATAAACCTCAATAGAGGATCTTTAATATTAAATTTAGAATTAATTTATTTAATATTGGTATAAATGATTAACACTTTTTAGGATCCTTTTTTTTGATGACGTTGTTGATATTTCAAAAACCCTTTAAGATTACCTTCGTTGTGCTGTAAGGATTCAATTGTAAAACCCCTCTAGTGGTAATCTACACATTCTCCTTTGATTTTCAAGAAATGCCAATTGATTTATGGGTGCTAGCACAGTGAATCAATTGTGTTCACTGTTCGTCTTGATCGCTCCAAAATCCTTCAAACTTGAAGTGGTTCTTCTCATTCTTGAGAGGAAGAGATGAGGAATTAGAGGGAGAGAAGTCTGTTGTGTGTAATGATTCTCTATTTTTGATTTTCAATTCTTTTAACCCCACACAATAGACACAACCATCTATTTAAGGTTTAAGTTAAAATATTATTTATTTTCATACCAGCCGTTATATAATATTATAATCTTTATTAAACCTCATATCACATAATAATAATAATAATAATATTTTTTATGGTGCATAGTAACTTGCGTAATAACAAATGTTATTTTACTGGCTTGTAAATTAATATTTATCCCTAGATGCAGTCTTGGCCCATTTAAATTCCCCAATATTTATTGAACAATACCTAAATAAATATTTAATTAGATATTTTATTTATCAATAAACATTTGAATTTGATAAAAATTGAATAAAATTATTTCTCATTCTTGAGAATAATATTTATTCTAATAATTAAATTCAAATATAATTTAAACGAGATCAACAGAAACACTCATCGTGTGACCCCATAGGATTTATTTCATATTGACATTAGAATAACTTACCTAAAGTTCAAGTTTACTGTCTCGTAACTGGTCAATACACTCAATATAAAGAATTTAATGTCACAAAATTGACAACCACATACAAACGATCGATCTTTAATATAATTACTTTGTCTTGATATCTTATCAAGCAGGTTGCATATCTGTATCATCAACCTATGTGCTTGATAAATTTTACTTGACTATCTAAAATAAACATACCACTGCACCGTGACAACAAAATTTAATGAGATAGTTTTATTCAAATAAAATATCTGAGATATAAGATTCCATAAAGATGGAAGAGACAAATCCTTCCTCAAATTATCCATTAATAACATGTCATTTGTGACACATCCAACGTAGCCTACTTCTTGCTAATATATGATGTGACATTTTTAGTTGGTAAATCTAAGTACGAGAGTCATGAAATGAATCAATGATAATGTTTAAGTTTAAATACTTACACATTCTCATATATAGGAATATCCAATGACACCAAAACATACTGAATTCTTTCTGGCGGGCATGTTCTCATAATCTCCCATCTTAAAGGTTATAAAGTGTGAACTTCATGAGAATACTCATCCACTTATGAGTAATTACATATGAAAATCTATATACTATGGATCCTATCATAGTAGTTATCCAACCACAAAACTATATTTAAGAATATTTTCATAACACTTCAAGGTTCTCATCATAGTGGAGAACTGCAATGACCTTATCAATGCGACAAATATACTAGGAAATTATTATATTAAATTCATACATAATGATGAAAAATATGTAATATTATGTTTTATTAATATTCAATCCATCAAATATTCATGTAATCAGAGTATAATTAGTTGATCATAGGACACTAACTCTAAATAACTCTCACTTGGACTAGATCCAACTGCCTATGATTTTCAGTCTGCTAGACCTCACATAATAATGATGTTTTTGCTAAGTTAATGCTTTTTTCAAGGGGTCTACCTCAATTTATTTCATGTAAATAATGTTCATTGCAACCTCATATCTCTAAGAAAAATTCCTCAAGAGATGATACTTACGAAGTATATGCTTCATCCGATGATGTGACCTTGACTCCTTGGCAAGGGCCAATGTTGCAGTATTATCACAATAGAGTGTGATGTGATATTTATTACTGGTTACAACATCTAGATATTAGACAAAGTTGCATATCCAAACCACTTCTTTAGCTGTCTCATAAGACACAATATACTTGGACTCTGCTATAGAATCTATGACCACAACCTGTTTTGAGCTCTTCCAGCTCACAATACCTTCATTAAAAATGAAGATGTACCCCGTTTACAATTTTATATAATCTTGATCTATTTGGAAACTAGAATATTCATATCCTATGATGACTAGTTTCTCATATCCTCCATAGACCAGAAACATATCCTTAGTACGTCTCAGATACTTAATAATAGTCTTGACCACCATCCAATGGCGGTCGCCCGAGTCAGCCTGATATCTGCCTACCATACTTAAGGAATAGGAGACATCTAGTCTAGTATATAACATAACATACATGACTAATCCAATTACCAATGCATATGGAATCCTTTCCATTCTTTTTCTTTCCTCATGTGTTCGAGGACACATTTTCTTTGAAAGATGAATGCCATGTGAGATTGAAAACAATCCCCTATTAGATTGTTCCATACCAAACATCTTCAATATCTTATCAATATATGTACCTTGATTTATGTCGAGAAGTCTCTTGGATCTTTCATGATGGATCTTGATCCCAAGAATGTATGCTTCCTCGCCTAAGTCCTTCATAGAGAAACATTTATTCAACCATGCCTTAACAGACTATAAGAATGATATTTTGTTTCCAATAATTAATAAGTCATTGATATATATTATTAATAAAATGATCACACTTCCAATAAACTTCTTATAGACACACGACTCACATTTATTCTTTATGAAACCAAATTCTGTTATAACCTCATCAAATCAAATGTTCTATGACCTAGATGCTTTCTTTAATCCATAAATAGTTTTTTTTGAAATTTTTCATATCTTGTTGGGATTATTTGGAATCAAAAACCCTTAAGGTTGTGTTATATAAACATATTACCAAAGGTTCTTGTTAAGGAAGACTATTTTGAAATCTATTTTTCAAATCTCATAGTCATGGAAGGCTGCAATGGCAAGTAGAATTTTGATGGATTTCAACATTGCAACCAGTGAAAAGGTTTTGTTGTAGTCAATGAATTGACATCATTTAAACACTTTTGCAACCAGTCGTGCCTTATATGTATTGAGTTTCCCATCCATGTACAGTTTCTTCTTAAATACCCATTTACAACCAACAGAATTTACATCAACTAGAGGATATACCAAAATACTTACTTGATTTTGGTACATGGAATCCATTTCAAAATTCATAACTTATTTACAATTGGTAACAACTATTCCACTTATAGCTTCCTTATAGGTTATAGGATCACTATTATCAATAAATAATGATTCACCATCCTCAGTGACTAGAAAACCATACCGTTCTGATTTTCTAACCTATCTTCTACTCCTACGCAATACTTCTATGTCTAGAACATCTTCTTCTTCCATGGGGCTTTGTAGAATCTGTTCTTCTACAAACTCTTGTATACCTTGAGTCTTGACTTCATCAAAGCCTATCTCGCTCCCACTATATTTTTTAGAGATGTTCTCTATCTCAAGGAATATAGTGTGTTTTCCACTATTACCTTTTCATCTGTGGGGTTGTATAGGTAATATCCCATCATTTCCTTGGGGTATCCTATAAAGGTACACTTTGTGCTTCAGAGTTCAAGTTTGTTACTTGAAGAGGACTTAACAAACGTTTCACAACCCCATTCATGTAAGCATGACAATACAAGTTTCTTTCCATTTCACAGTTGGTATGAAATATCGTCTGTTTCTTTAGTTTAAACTTAGTTTAGTATTTTCTTTTCTATTTATAACGCATATCCCCAAAGGATAATGGAAGACTCACATGACTCATCATTGATCTCAACATGTCCAACAAGGTGTGATTCCTCATTTTTCTTAAACTGTTCAACTGAGGTGTATAGGGAGGAGTGAGTTGGGATAAGATCTAAAACTCCTGTAAATAATCAATGAAGTCTTGATTAAGATATTCTCCACCATGGTCTAAGTTAAGTTTCTTAATATTTTTACTAGCTGGTTCTCAACTTCATTCTTGTATTCCTTAAATATCTCAAAGTAATCTGACATATACCTTATCAAGTAGACATATCCATATCTACTAAAATCATCAGTAAATGTTATGAAGTATGAGTACCCACCCTTGCTTCAACAGAAAATGGTCCACACACATCAGTATGAACTAATTAAAGAAGACCTTTGGCCTTTTAACATTTTCCCACTAAATGGGGCTTTGGTCATTTTACTTTATAAACATACATGACATACACAAAGTGATTTTAATTCAAAAGAATCTAAATATATATCTTGGTGAAATTTAATAAAACTCTTTTCATTTAGATGTCCTAGCTGATGATTCCATAGTTGGGTGTGGTATCAATCATGTGATGTAGTTTATTTATCAATTCTCAATACTTGTTTTTTTGTAGTACAACAATAAAAACCACTATTTAAATGTTTTTATCATAATTTTTTTTATATTTATAAAAGAAGAAAAATTTATTCCCAAACATGAAAATAAATATATTTATATCAATTATAGATATGGAAATAATGTTTTTTATTATAGATGACACAAAATAAAAATACTTCAAAATATAGATTATTCCCATCAACAACGTGAGGTGGTAGCCTTCGATAACTACAACAAAAAGTTTAGCTTCGTTGACTTCTTGTAAATCTACCCCCTTGGTCAATCTTTCTGAATCTATTTGGTTCATGTATTTGAATACATATGTGAGAACCACAAGCTTTATATAATACTCAATTTGTAGAAACAAATAAATTGCGCTTGATAACAAACACACATAAAGTTTACCCTTGATTCTTAGGTTGGGTGCAATTTTTCTTGCAATGACCTTTCTTTCCATATGTGAAAAAGACATCATCATGTTCCCTTGCTTGTCCATTGATCTTTTTCTTCTTGGAAGGGTGTGAAGAAGCTTTGGGATTAGAGCTCTTCACTTTCCCTTTCTGTCTATTCACCATAAAGACAGAATAATTTTCATGCTTTGTCTCCTTATTTACTTGTTGAGTAAGAGTAAGTATATTTGGGGGAGACTTCTCAATATTTTTCATATTAAAATTTATAACAAGGATGGAGAAGCTTTGAGGGAGTGATGAAAGAATGCGATCGTTGCTCAATTCTTCAAGGAGTTAAAACCCTAGAACCTCTATGAGCTCAATATATCCAATGAGTTTGACTACACGAGGTTTAGCTGGTGTAATTTCTGCAAGATTGCTTTGAAAAAGAGCCTTGAATATCTTAAACCGCTCATGTCCAACTCTCTCCTGGTATAGGCCATTGAGATGCTCGAGCATGTTGTAAGAATCCATGTTTTTGTGATCCTTAATGAGTTCACTAGACATAGATGAAATCATAAAACATTGAACATCAATCGCGTCATTCATATGTTTTTCATTGGCATGTTAATCTTCATCACTCACATCCTTAGAATATGGATAAAACATTAAGGATTCTAGCATGTATGATTTCCGTTAATGGCATAGTATAATCCAAAGGAATTTGAACAACTCTTAGAATTTACTCCCAGTGAGGAGATGGTATTTCTCAAATATAGATCATAGAGATATTGTTGATAAGGAACTTTCCATTTTCTACAATTATAAAAGAGAAAATTATTAGTGCTTTGATTGATTAAAAATTACTTGAGAAATAATAAAATTAAGTTTATTAAGTCTCCCACTATTTTATCAAGTCCCAATAACCCTCACTATTGAACTTAGAATGTATAGTTGCTAAGAAATTCTAGTGGAATGGATCCAAATACCCCTTCATATAACCCCAATGAGGGTTGGTCAAGCTATTTGAAGGTATTTAGGTAGCCATGTTTTTTACAACTGCGGGATTGCAGCTCCTTGATCCATTGGGTGGACTCTCCGATATTGAAATCCTGACCTGAATTTCCTTAACACTTGCCTCCAAGTTACATCAAGTCTAGTGAAATATATTTCTATTGATGTAATATGGTTAAGTCAACCCATAACCTTAATAAGAACTCCATGTTAAAAGTAAGTATCCCAAAGAGGGTGGGTCAAACACTTGGTTCTAATGATTTCATTCCTAATCAAGTAATGGAAGTTCAAGTATGACTTAATATTTCATTGAGAGATTTTAATTTATCATGCATAAATTTTATCTTGTTTTATCCTTTACATGAATTGTTAATATTATGTGGATTTTACTTAATTAATTAACCATGTTGGATTAAACATTTACACATAATCCATTTATTTAAATTTTTTCTTTGCATATTAATTCATTTATTTATATGATCATGGTCTTGCATCCATAAATTAAATAATTAATAGACAAATAAATAAATAAATAAATGACCTAATCACGAGCTTATAAAACATTTGATTTATTGAATTCACAATAAATCAACCTATGACCTTGGAGAATAACTCCTTGTGTTGGTCTTGGCATGAGTTACAACATTCCATCTCTCAACCTGTGTATCACCTCGACTGACATCATTATGGTTCCATCTTGAACCATCTCCAGTGCCTTAAGATACTTTATTAATTACAATTATTTATAACTTATACGCAGGTGAGGGGAACCAAAGTATTGATTAATGAGGATTGTATAAATAACCATGGGCATGTAAGTCCTACCTAATAATAGTGGAAGGGATGACACACATGCCATACAATTTAATTTAATATTAAATAATTGAAAACCCATGCAATAAATTAAATTTAAATATCCAACACATACACAGATCTTGTCCAAGCTCATGAATGGTCATACATGAAACGTATATACAAAAGTAAAACCAGTTAACATTCATTTATTTTCATTATTTATTATTAAGATAAACATGCTTACATTAATTAATTCCTTTTCATCTTAATGACCATCCAAATTCATTTAATGATACTCATAATAAATTTATTTATGGAAAATAAATGGTAGATCAAATAATTATAGATTATTACAATAAATTAATTGATTATTTAATAATATTTTAAAACAATTATTAAATTTTCAAACACAAATGGTTCCAATAAATATAATAAGATTTCAATGATGTAATTATCAATTTAATGTAATTTAATTATGTCCTTTATTGGGAGACTACATGGTGTGTACTTATGAGCTACATGATGTGTATCTCGGTTGCTAGGTACCTGGGTTACATGCCTGAGGCTTCATCATGTAAATCGGTTAGACTATATTGCATGTACTAACAACTGCATGCTGTGTGTTCCACTTGCTGTGTGTCCATGAAACCTGCTGAAGGACTCAATGTGTTCATTGAACGTGGTACTTGACGACATGTACAATCCAGCCACATGTCATGTATATTTCATGTTGTGGGTCGGCTTATCTTGTCCAATAGCTCGACATGTACTTCAAGTGTGAGAATTAATGAGTTACACACCATGTACATGAAATACATGTCATGTACTCTATTAATGCAATAAGATGTTAGTCTCATGGGGTTTTGACCATATATAATGACCACACAAATTGCATGAATTTCTCCTTTAACCTATGTAGACTACACAGTGTGTTCATGAGCTACACACCGTGTACGCTAGCTACATGCTATGAAATCTATCATATCGCGTGCCATGTTGGCCCTATCTACATGCGGTGTGTAATAAATGCACTGTGTGTAATTCTTGATCGTCGCATCATGTATCCCGTGATACAGGAAGGTGCAATGCACTTGGGTACATGGAGTGTACCCCGGTTACATGTCATCCAATCCCATGTTATCTGGATAGATTCATCGACACTTCCTGATGACATCTCTGATTGTTCTTCATTTATTCTTGGACTTAAGAAATTTTGAATCTTGAAAAACTAAATTAAAATGTCAAAATCATGTTAATTTAAACAATAAGATTAAAGAAAAAATAATATGAAATGAAAAATTCCACCATAATTGTGCATATATATAACTATCAAATAAATAATTATAAATTTAAAACATCATCGCTCTGATACCATTTGTAGGTTCTAGGCGTAGTGAAAGAGTCTTTGGTGGGTGTGAAATTAAAATTTATTTTAATTTAGAGTTTTCTTGAAATCCTGAGAGAGTATATTTTACGTTAAATTTACAATTAATTTATTTAAGATTAAAGAAATGATTACATCATCTTAGGATTCTTTCTTTAACAATGTTTCTGATTTTCCAAAAACCATTTCAGATTACCTTCGTTGTGCTGTAAGGATTCAAGTGTAGAATCCCTATAGCGATGATCCACACATTCTCCTTTGATCTCGAAGAAACAACAATTGATTTATGGGTGATAACACAGCGAATCAATTGTCTTACATTGTTCATATTGATCGCTCCAAGATCTTTTGGGATTGAAAGGGTTATTCTCATTCTTAAGAGGAATAGAGAAGAAATTAGAGAAAGAAAGAAGTTTGTTGTAATAAACAATTTTCTATTCTTATTTTATGCTTTTTTAACCCTACACAATAGATATAACCATCTATTTATAAAGATAGTGTAATGACCTATTGTTTTATCAATGGAATTACCTTATTATAATTATGCCTTCTAGTATAATCACATAATATTATATATAGAACACAATGAAAACTTTATAAATAAATAATGAGTGAAATAAAATGTATCTCTAGAAGTTAAGGAACATATACCGATGAAATAGTAACTTGACCTTTGGAATAGTAATGTGACCTTTATGAATAGTAAACCAACCAATATAATAGTAACCTCACCAGTGAAAGTATAAATAAAATTTATCCATCTTATAAGTGTGAATATGATATAATTATATCATAGTATAAGTAATTAAATATTTTTAAAAAATATCAATAAAGTGTTGGTATTTTTGTAAGTAACGTATATTTAATTACAATTTTATGATTAATTTAATAAAATAAAAGATTTTTTTTCATAAAATGAATTCATAAATTATTATTTTGATTTATTATGACCATAATATAATTTTATGAGAACTTAATTATTTTTTCAAAGTGTTAGAAAAGTAGTTTTAATTTTAAAATTTTTATTTTTCAAGTAAATTATGATTTTAATTAAATATTAAATTTATCATATTTATATTTTTTATAAAATGGAGTTCATTTTTGGATTCTAAATGTCGAAAAATGGTTAGGGTGAATTTTTTGCATTTTTCTAAAAAATTTGAATTTTTGGTGAATAGTAAAATACGATAATTTACGATAAATGCTAAATAAATGAATTTTTGCATCATTATTGAGTCACGAATGATGTAAATGACCAGTGGTTTGAACTCACATTCTCTCTTTACTATTTTTGGTTATAAGAATAAATACTATTCATAGTCTTGAATAAAAATATTAAACTAATGATTAAAATAATGGGAAACCCCTCCTCTCCTCCACTATAAATACCACCCCTCTTTACCTCCTCTCCTCACACCTATAAAGCCTTATACATAGTCTAAATTCTGATAAAATATCTTCCTAAGCTCCTCCTAAATGTCCAGCATCCATTGGTCTCATAAAAAGACCAAAACCTCTCCCCTAAATAGGCTCTCAAGGAAGATAAATTTAAGAGGTAAGTTTCTTTCTTTTTTATTTTCTTTTCTTTCAAGTTCATTCCTTTATTTTTCTTTCCTCACATAATTTTATCCAAATTTTATTGTAACTCCATTACCTTACATATACTATAATTTTGTTATTATAATGGAATAATTCATCATCATCCCTCCTTTCCCCTCCATTTATACTAGAAATGAAAACACCACCCGAGATGTGTTAATTTAAGGATGATGCATTTTCAATTTTTATTATTGTATTCAATTATGTTCATGAAACCATTTTTATGGTTGAAACAGACAATAATAAATGTATTATGTCTTATTTAAGGTCCTGAAATATTTTGTACACATGATATTAATTTATAAAGAAAAATGAGTTTGTTGTGATAAAAAAACTGTAAATTAACCCAAACAGTTATCATTAAAGTTTTATATAACGATTCATATTCACTCCAAATAACCAAATGGATTTTACAACCATGTAATATTATGGATTTTCTGTAAAAACCTACAACTTAAATTCTAGACAACCATTCCCATCTTACATGTTTATCCTTACATGTATGTAAGTAAACCAATCATGAAAACCTAGGAAACAAACACCCCCAAACAATGAAATTGAACTTCTTAAACCCTCAAAAAGGTCATGAATTTACTTAATAAGGTTATAATAAATAAATAATATGTATAATAGGTTCTAGAAATATTAATTAATTAATATAATTTAGTTACCCAAGACATTAAGATCAAGTGAAGGACTCCATTGGACTTAAGGTAAGAGATTCTACCTAAACCTCCATTATTCCTTCAGGTTGTTCAATATTTATTTTTACCCAAATGAATTTATCTATTATTTTTATGAAAATATTCTAAATTCTATTTATATTCTCCAAGATCATATATCAGGATCCAATTATCATTCTCTTTCAGGGATATACATGTTTTTAAATGATTCCCTCCTCAATTCTTCCTAACAAGCAAGCCCATTTTAAGGGAACTTCCTGAATTCATACCCATTTTCAAGTACACTATATAATATATTTTTAAGACACCATTGTTTTTATAAAAACACTATTTTTATTATTAAAACCTTCTTGGTTCACTTCTGGTTTTATATAAAAGATTACACCCTTTTATGTTTTAAATGACCTTTGATATTTTCCTTTAACCGCACTAAAATGTTTTAATTCTAAAGTTTCTTAAGTACTCATTTTACATATTATTACTTCAATTTGACATAAATTATCATTATATATGCCTATTCTACCCTATTATTGTCCATTCGTGATCTAAATCCTTTCATTCATGTACATTTTTATGATACTCCCATTTGTTATGCTTTATGACATGATTATGATACCCAATTCTTACATTGGATAAACCTTATGTTTATGTATTCTTGATTATGTATGATTATATATGTGGAAAGAATATTCATTAACATGTTATGATGGATGCACCCATATATCACTCCAATGCATTGGGTAAAATTTATTCTCATGAGACATTATGTGCAATGGTCTTGGCAGTTAGCCTTGACTCGTGCTACCATGTGCAACGGTCTTGGTGGTTAACCTTGACTTGTGATCCTCTTTGTGAAATAAGCCCCGACTTGTACTAAATTCATGTTTTATGTTGCTTCCACATTATTATAACTCTATGTTTATATGATCGCATATTTATATGTTATGATTTCATATGTTTCATGCCTTTTTATATCATTATGTCATGCCTTCTAACCCATGTGCTAAATCTTTATTATTATGCTTATTCCATTACCAAGATTTTAGATCATCCCTTTGTTCATGTTATCCCAAGGTTATCCTATAAATATTTATGTGCACAATGGAAGTTATGAGAACTTTATGAATATTAAATAAATGTTTTATTTAGTTCCATGTTTTTTAGTTTTATGTACCCAGTATTCCAAGATACTAGACTTTATGATCCTTGGCTTGTAATATGATATTTTATTATGCATAATATTATGTAATGATATGTGTAAAAGGCTAGGGTTTCTATAGTTGGTATCTGTTGGGCAAAAATCCCTCAAGGTAACATTGCAGTATTTTTGGGTTGATTGTGTTTGTTGACAAAGCTGGTTTTCATGGATAATTGTCGAGTTCCTGAGAAGTTGTTGACAATACATGTTGACAAAGAACGATGACAAAGGAAAGGGCGATCTGGAGGCGGTACAAAAAGAGCAGTACAAGGTGGCGCCGTTTCCCAGTGTTTGCCAAATTTTTGGGGTCCAAAATTTGGAGTTTGGTGAGCATCGCGAAAAGTGGATTTCCATGATGAGCATAATTTCATATGGAAAAGGCATGAATTTCGCGAAGATAGGATGCATGGTTTGGAAATCGCAAAGACCATAAGAATGGAGGTGGTGATGCTTCGCGATTACGTTAAGCTTCGCGAACGGCAGATACTGAAGCGCATCGCGGCGGAGAAGGGCTTTGCGAGAGAGCTTTGCGGTGAAGGCATGAAGGAAGGTTGAGCTTCGCGAGGGAGCTTCGCGGCGAAGGCGCGAGCCGCGAAGGTAAGTTGACGGTGATTCATCACGACTACGTCAAGCTCCGCGAACGGAAGATTGCCGTGGAGCTTCGCGATTTGGACAGAATTCCGGCAGAAACTTTGGAGCTTCGCGATTTGAGATGACGTGGCGTTGACTTTGCGCGGAAAGTTCGAGGGTCGGTGGAATAGCCTATAAATAGAGGCCGACCCCTTTGGGCGAAGTAGAGAGAATTTTCAGAGAAAATACTTTGCTCTCGATTTGCGAAGGTGGTTCACGGAGCCAGTGTGCTTCGCGAAAGAGGTGCTTTGCGGCGGCTATTGTAGCTCCGCGAAACCTGCGAGCTCCGCATTGGCTTACTTAGCTTCGCGAGGGTCGTTGCTTTGCGACGGCTTGAGCATCGCGAGAGTGCTTCACGAAGGAGCTTCGCGAGTGAGCTTCGCAAAAAGGCAGGAGCTTCGCGAAGGCTTGTTTGAGCTTCGCGAAATTGGGAGCCTCGCATTGTAGGGTGCTTTGCGAAGGTCTTTCCAAAGGTTGTTTGCCCAGTGGATAGTGGAAAAGGGGTATTCATCTACGGGTGAAAGTTGAACTTCAACAGAGCATCTACATACAGAGAAAGATGCATTTATTAATGGAAATGAAGAGACCTACAGGTCTATAAACTGTGAGTGAATCCCTTCCAAGAGCAGTGAGCTTAGGAAGAGGAAGAAGGTGATCCTCTCCACCGGTAGTGAGCCAGAGAGAGAGAAACAGGGAGTGAACCTTGGGAAAGTAGTGAGCTGACCCTAAACCTTGTATAGGCAGTGAGCCTGGGCATAGAAGTGATCTAGCCCGAACATTGTAATCCACAGCTAGTGAAGTCTAGTGGAATTTGGTACGAACCGGCAACTTGTCGGCGTATGCTCCTTGGACGTAGCCCTTAGCGGTGAACCAAGTAAAAATCTCTGTGTCTGCCTGCTTACTTTCCTGCATTGCATTCAAAGCATCATCATTAGGTAAATGAGACAAGTGATCACAGTAACCACACAAGTGCAAACAAAGTGACCCTTGTAACAAAGAGGTCAAGATCCAGTGGGGCAGAAAGAACTCAGAAAAAGAATATCCATACCCTGATTCACCCCCCTCTCAGGGTATATAGGCCCCTATTGGCCCTAACAATTGGTATCAGAGCGAAGGTTGCTTTTATCAGATTTGTTTGCTTCGACTTGGAGTAGTCTTTCTGTGCAGTTGAAGATATTGTTTTTGCTTATCTCAGTCTATCATGGGAAAAAGAAAATCCTCAAAGAAGAATCAGAAGTCAGGTGGTATCCCTCAGTGTGGAAGTGTTTTTGGAAAAAGTGTGATTCAACTAAAAGAATCAAACAACTTACTGAAGGAATCATGCAGTGAACAGAAAAATGATTTGGATAAATCATACAACATAAATACTTACTCATTCAAAGATGCTGATGGAATGAGTGAGGAACCTGACTTTCCAAGTGATGTTGGAACCACTGATGAAGAAGAAGAAGAAATTGAAGGAATAATTGATATGTGAGCTGAGTTGGAGGCTGCTCTTGAAGAGATAGATGTTTGGAGGGCCAAAACCAAGAAAGCTAACAAAATTGTTCGCGATTCCAAACTCTATATGCAGCAGCAGGAAGAAGAGAAATCTGAGCTGATGGAAGAAATTGAGAAACTTAATTTATCAACATCAGAGAACTCAGAATCCGTTAGTAAGTATAAGCTGAAGGTTGAAGAACAGAAAAGAGAGATCGATGACCTGAACAAAAAGGTGGAAGTTGTCCGTGGGACTAAAGAATTGGATCAGAAATCCACTGAGGAAATTAAATCTAAAGGCATACAGATCCATGCTCTAGAAACTGAGGTCAACAAGATAAGAGGATTAAATCAAAGGCTTATTGATATAGTTACTGACCTAACAGAGAAGAATGATTCTCAAGGTGAGGAACTACAGAAGCTGGCTAAAGGAAAAGGAAAACAAAAGGCTGGTAAGTGTGAAGAGAATCAAGAGTCCGATGATGTTCGGAATCTGAAAGCCAAGAATGATGATCTAGCTACACAACTATCTGAGTTAATTCAGAAGAATCAAATACTACAACAAGAGAATGCATGTTGCTCCGATTCTCTTGCTCAAGAAAAATTGAAATTAAAAGAGCAAAATGTCGTGGTTAATAAGCTGAAGCATGAACTGGAAGATGAGATGAGTTGTGGAAAGAATCTCAGAAAAGAACTTGATGCTCAACTTGTATCAAGAGATTTGAAGATTCAAAAGTTGGAAGAAGAGCTACAATCAGTCAAGAAGGAAATGGAGAAGTCTAAATCCAAAGATAAGCCCAAGTTGAAGGATGCACTGCACTTATTATTTGATCATCCTTCGGCAGGTGATGATAAAATGAAGTCCAAATATGCTGCATCAGAGGAGAAGCATGAAAGGATTGTATCTTCCCAAAGGTCAACCTTTTTGGGAAAATCTAGAATTGGATATGATAATCCCACTCTTATGGATGATAAGAAAAATGCAGTGAAAAATTCCAAAGGTAAGAAAAATCCTGTAGGTGCTGGAGATAGGCCTATGAGGATAGTTTCAAGGAGTGATGATATTTTCTATTTCTGCGGAGTTCATGGTCACACATCAAGCTTCTGTATAGAGGCTCTGGAGTACATTTCAGGATGTGAAAAGAGAAACATTAATAAATCTGAGAACAGGAAGAAGCATCATGAGAAATTAGAAAGAAGAGCTTCTCAGAGGAAAGCATATATTAGATGCTATTACTGTGGAAGAATGGGACACACCATGAGCATGTGTCAGGAAGCTCAGGAGAACAATATCAGAGGAATAACTCAAGGTGCATCAACATCTCAGTAGAGAGATGATAAAATGAGGTATGCCTTTGAGGGAAAATGTTTTATATGTTCTCACTATGGGAACATGGCGAGACATTGCAGTAAGAAGAAAGCAGTAAAGGGAAAGGAACAAGAAAAGAGACCTCCACCACAGGAAGTTTACAAGAAAGAAGCCTGTACTGGGAGACAAAGTGGTAAGGAGAAGAATAGGCTTCGAGCCTCGGGGAAATCACATGGAGCTGAACGAAAGGTGTATCAGTCACCTCCTCTGTCATACTCACAACAGATCTCAAGGAGAGAATGTGAGCAAACCTGGAAGATTAAGGGGAGATCTACTCCAGCGGTGATAAAGAAGAATGGACGTACAATGGAGGACCCACCACCAATGAAAAATAGGGCGGTGACTCATAAATATGATAAAAGGCAGATAAGCAAAGAATGCATCGAAAAATCCACATGTCGTGTTTCTCAGCGAGAAGTGGAGGAAAGAGGAAGATCCCTAAGATGGGAGAAGAAGAAATGGAAGATGCCAAATAGAGAGGTTTCTACTCAGAGAAATAATCAAGGAAAGTGGAATTTTGGTAGAACCTCAAAGAAGGAAATGTGTACCAGCTGGCTTATACCCCAAGCGGTGAGAAAGGCTGAGCCTACCAAATCTACTTATCAGAAAAAGGCTCAAAATGTGGGCAATGAATGCCTAGTCATATGGCCAGAACAGTTGAAGTTGGCTAGGAAGCTGGAGGAAGCAAGAAAGGAGTGTGATTCCCTCCAAGAAAAAATCAAAGGGTTGAACCATCAGGATCAACCATCATCCTCATCTTGAGGATTTCGGAAGAATCCCCTCTCCCTATGTATATAAATGCTATTAAATGTTGATACATGTGTTTCAGGTTTTAGGGAGATACAATCCAAGGGGAAGTGGCATCTAAGGATGCGAAGTAAAGAAATGATATGCTCTAGAGTTTCAATTGATTCAAACCAGGTACTAGAGTTGAAGAAGAAAGGGTGCAACAGAGCACAATAGGAAGTGATTGTGTTATTAACTTTATCTCTTGTTTCCTACACCGAGTTTCAACTCAGTAGGCTTAGAGATTTTGTTAGTGGATCAAATCTGAGTGGAAGATGAGAACAAATGATGCAGGAGGAAAAGACGTGTTATGGGTCTAAACTATTGGGCCTAACAACTTGAAGAGTTGCATAAAACAGGGGGAGCATTCTATATCCTAATCAGATGAATGATCTCAATATGATATGAAGGATGAATGTTTATGCTCATGAAGAATGATTGGTGTAAAAGCAGCAATAACAATGCATTTCATGCTTATCTATTTGCTCTAACAATATGGTATCATCTGACTGTTTTCAGGATACCAAGAAGCTGCAAGAGAAAATCAAAGGCGTGTCAACAAAAATCTGAGAAACGTAGCTGAAAGAAATGAAGCCACTGAAAAATGAGTCAGTGAACAACTTCCTGATGGAAGTGTTGAGGAAGAAAGCAACACAGGGAGAGAAGAAGTGGTTTATACTGATTCAGAAGAAGACACCAATGATGAACATGAAAGTGTCTAGTTTGTGCCTACAAGGCAACTCCTATTCAAACAAGAATAATGAAGTCACTGCATAAGACATATTTCCTACCTCAAGTAGAGCTGAAATGTTTTGCTGATGCAGCTGACGTTGAAAGCTGGGTTCATGCTATGAATAAAACGATTGATCAGATTGTGAAGAACCAGATAGAGGGAATATATGGTGATGAGGCATTTTCACAGATTGCGAGGTAGGAGACAATCAGATTATTCCTAGCCATTGTAGGGCAAAGAAAGTTCATAGAGTTCCAGATGGATGTGAAGACTGCATTTCTAAATGGGTTTTTGGAAGAAGAGGTGTATATTGAGCAGCCAGATGGTTTTCTCATTCATGAGGATGAGAACAAAGTTTGCAGGCTGAAGAAGGCGTTATATGGGCTGAAACAAGCACCAAGAGCATGGTACTGAAGGCTATATCAGTATTTGAAGAAGCTTGGTTTTCAGCGTTACACAAGGAAGGAATGACACATTCATTTCTCAATATGAATATGGCATGATGATTCAGAACAAAGCACAACTGATGTGAAAAGGAGACTCCCAGATAAAGAGTAATCAAAGGATGATGAGGATGGCAAGGCAGTTAATATCACAGAATACAGGCAAATCATTGGAAGTCTGTTGTACTTAACTGCAACAAGGCTTGATATTGTTTTCGCCACATGCCAAGCAGCGAGGCATCAGAGTAATCCCAAGGAAAGTCACATGCTCGCAGTGAAAAGAATACTTCGGTATATCAAGGGCACGATGGACTTCGGCTTGACATACAATGACAAATCTCAGGCAGAGTTATTGGGATATACTGATGCAGACTGGGCCGGTTCAGCGGATGATAGGAAATCAACGTCAGGTGGTGCTTTCTATCTTAGTGGCTTGTGTATTTCTTGGCTTAGCAAGAAGCAAGATTTCATTTCATTAAGCACCACAGAAGCTGAGTATATTGCGGCCACTCAAGCATGCACACAATTATTGTGGATGAAGCAGCAGCTTGATGATATGGGAGTTGAAGTGAAGTCTCCGATCGGAATCCAGTGTGACAACTCAAGTGCTATAAATCTTAGCAAAAATCCCGTCTATCATTCAAGGACAAAGCACATTGAGATTAAGTATCATTTTATCAAGGAGAAGGTTGAGCAGGGAATCGTGAAATTGGAGTACGTGCCTATAGAGCTACAGGTTGCAGACATTCTGACAAAGGCCTTACCCAAGGAAGCTTTTGAAAGGCATCGACTGGCTCTGGGAGTTCAGTCAATTCCCCACACTTGAAATAGAGTGGATGTGGGCCCCCCTACCCCCCTCTCCCCGAGGTATGATGTGTTTTTCCCTAATGTGCTGATCTGTGTTCTCTACCATGTTACAGACTACAAAGGAGTGACCTTTGGGTTCGTTTACAAAAGGGGGAGAAAGGTGTTTGTTAATGGGGGAGAAAATAGTGCGGAGATTTGATAAATCATAGTTGATACGGGGAGAAGCTGACAGGTGGAGCAGCCAGAAAGGGGGAGCAATGAAAAAGGGGGAGCGTTTTAAATCTGACGATGCTAGAAGTGATCGTTCAAAGCATAGAAATCACGACAGCTGCGGATCGTGATAAAAGCAGAACAGTGATGTTGGAATGGTGTGAGATGGTGTCCAACTATCAACAATTGGTATCAAATTAGGAATTCACCAATTGGTATCAGTGTGGTTCAACAACTGGTTTTATTTTAACAATTGGTATCAGGGTGGAATCGACAATTGGGGTCTAACATGAAGTGATTCATTGATGAACTTTTCATACTACTCTTGTTTCTCACGCCGATCATTGCTCATGTGGGCTTAGAGTACGTGTTAAGTGAATCCTTGAACGCTATCAGAATCGCAGGGGGCGAATGGTGGTAGCGGCTGGAAGAAGACTCAGTGAGGTATCAAAGTGAAGAAAATCATCCTGAGCAGAATTGTGAAGAGTTGTCAACAAACCCAAAGGGGGAGATTGTTGGGAAAAAATCCCTCAAGGTAACATTGCAGTATTTTTGGGTTGATTGTGTTTGTTGACAAAGCTGGTTTTCATGGATAATTGTCGAGTTCCCGAGAAGTTTTTTACAATCCATGTTGACAAAGAACGATGACAAAGGAAAGGGCGATCTGGAGGCGGTACAAAAAGAGCAGTACAAGGTGGCGCCGTTTCCCAGTGTTTGCCAAATTTTTGGGGTCCAAAATTTGGAGTTTGGTGAGCATCGCGGAAAGTGGATTTCCATGAAGAGCATAATTTCATATGGCAAAGGCATGAATTTCGCGAAGATAGGATGCATGGTTTGGAAATCGCGAAGACCAGAAGAATGAAGGCGGTGATGCTTCGCGATTACGTCAAGCTTCGCGAACGGCAGATGCTGAAGCGCATCGCGGCGAAGAAGGGCTTTGCGATAGAGCTTTGCGGCGAAGGCACGAAGGAAGGTTGAGCTTCGCGAGGGAGCTTCGCGGCGAAGGCGCGAGCTGCGAAGGTAAGTTGACGGTGATTCATCGCGACTACGTCAAGCTCCGCGAACGGAAGATTGCAGTGGAGCTTCGCGATTTGGACAGAATTCCGGCAGAAAATTTGGAGCTTCGCGATTTGAGATGACGTGGCGTTGACTTTGCGCGGAAAGTTCGAGGGTCGGTGGAATCGCCTATAAATAAAGGCCAACCCCTTCGGGCGAAGTAGAGAGAATTTTCAGAGAAAATACTTTGCTCTCGATTTGCAAAGGTGGTTCGCGGAACCAGTGTGCTTCACGAAAGAGGTGCTTCGCGGCGGCTATTGTAACTCCGCGAAACCTGCGAGCTCCGCGTTGGCTTACTTAGCTTCGCGAGGGTCGTTGCTTTGTGATGGCTTGAGCATCGCGAGAGTGCTTCGCGAAGGAGCTTCGCGAGTGAGCTTCGCGAAAAGGCAGGAGCTTCGTGAAGGCTTGTTTGAGCTTCGCGAAATTGGGAGCCTCACATTGTAGGGTGCTTTGCGAAGGTCTTTCCAAAGGTTGTTTGCCCAGTGGATAGTGGCAAAGGGGTATTCATCTACGGGTGAAAGTTGAACTTCAACAAAGCATCTACATACAGAGAAAGATGCATTTCTTAATGGAAATGAAGAGACCTACAGGTCTATAAACTGTGAGTGAATCCCTTCCAAGAGCAGTGAGCTTAGGAAGAGGAAGAAGGTGATCCTCTCCACCGGTAGTGAGCCAGAGAGAGAGAAACAGGGAGTGACCCTTGGGAAAGCAGTGAGCTGACCCTAAACCTTGTATAGGCAGTGAGCCTGGGCATAGAAGTGATCTAGCCCGAACATTGTAATCCACAGCTAGTGAAGTCTAGTGGAATTTGGTACGAACCGGAAACTTTTCGGCGTATGCTCCTTGGACGTAGCCCTTAGCGGTGAACCAAGTAAAAATCTCTGTGTCTGCCTGCTTACTTTCCTGCATTGCATTCAAAGAATCATCATCAGGTAAATGAGACAAGTGATCATAGTAACCACACAAGTGCAAACAAAGTAACCCTTGTAACAAAGAGGTCAAGATCCAGTGGGGCAGAAAGAACTCAGAAAAAGAATATCCATACCCTGATTCACCCCCCCTCTCAGGGTATATAGGCCCCTATTGGCCCTAACAGTATCAGATGAAGGTCTAGTTATTTTTGGAGATTAGGAATAGAGCACTTTAGTAAGAACCTTAGGGATGAACCTAATTATAAGAAAACATTCCTAAATTTTGTTAAGTATAGAGTAAGTGGTTTAACAAGAAAATACATCCTTGTATGGATACGAACAAGTGGATGTGGCTTTGGAATAGATGTATCTAGGGCTAAAACCCGAAAACATCATTTTGAGCTAGAATTGAATAGGAACTGGTGCACAAAAACGGGCCTTGATGCACTCCTGGTTTGAAACTCATGGGGGATATTCTTTGGTAAATTAATAAGCTCATTATGAACCATTATTAATGGAACAAAAAAAAAGAATCCCATATGAATAAATGTGAGGAAACAAATCATGGGTAACCTAGATTTAAACCTAGGGAATCATGAGTTAGGACATACTCTTCCTTTAATTGTTTATCCTTTTATATTTAAAGTTTCCTTTTTATGATTAATAGAAAAGTATTCAAGCCCTCTAATTGTACATTATTTTTCTTAGTTAATGGTTGGAAATAGAAGAACACATGACAAAAATCAATGTGATAGCCAATGTGAAGATTGACCTAATGATATGAGAAATATGATAGGAACAAGTGCTCAAAACTTTATGACAGTAATTGATTAGTTGGATCAAGTTATAAATAATAACTTGAATCATGTGAAACGCCCTACTCCAAGGAAAGATCAAGTTTCCTTAGAATCCTTCATGCGGAAATGCCTCCCATGCTTAGTGGACCATACGATCCCCTCCTCACGGAATAGTGGATTAACTTCATTGAAAAGATATTCTCTGTCCTTCAGTGCTTAGAAGAAGAGAAAGTCATACTGGTGGTCTATCATTTTGATGGGGAATTTGATCAGTGGTGGACACTGATCAAGAATACGAAGTCCCAGAAGAAAATTAATTCCATGGATTGGGAGGAATTCAAGAAAATATTTTTCAATAAATATTTTCCTCGAACTCTCCACCTCAATATGGAAAGAGAGTTCCTCAGACTTAAGTAGAAGGAAGACAAGTCCATCGGGGCAAATAAAGAAAACTTCACAAGGATTGAAAGATACACCTCTGACTTTGTCATGAACACCTAAAGTAAGGTGGATCGCTTCTTTAAAAGACTAAATCCAAGTCTATAAAAAGTGTTGATGATTCGAGACTTCGATAGTTATGATGAGATTGTCTGTTGTGCCCTAAAGGTTGAAATAGAGACCAGATACTCTCAATGGCCTTGTAGGTTCGATGAAAAAAAGAGGAAAATAGAGTCTAATATAGGTGGTTAAAAAAATAAATCCCATTATGGAAAGAAAATCAAACATTCCACGTGTCAAGATTGTGGGAAAAAGCATCCTGGGAATTTTTTAAAAGGAACCAAGAATTGCTTCAAATGTGGAAGAATGAGACATCTGGATAAAAACTACCAAAGGGATATGAAGAATCCCAATAATGCAGAAGAATAAAGGAAGGTTTATATCAACACTCAACCAATAGTTCCATGTTTAAACTGCAAGGAATATGGGCATTATGCAAACAATTGCCCTAAGCTAAGGCTTGTCAGAGGCAATCAACAACAACCTCCAAGGAAACAAGGAAGGAATTATGCTATCACTACTGTTGAGGTGGATCCAAACAATGATGTGGTGATTGGTACACTAGTTATTCATTCAAGAATAATGAATGTACTATTTGATTCTGGTTCTATGCATTATTTCATATCTTTCAAGTTTACTAGAACTATTCAAACATCACCTCAAAATTAGGAGATTGAGTTATCTATGAGAATAGAAAATGGGGCAATTATTGCATCCAAAGTATATAAATCCTCCCTGGTTAATGTTTGTAGACCGAACCTCCCATAAAATCTCATCATACTTCCTTTAGTGGAGTTTGATGTTATCTTGGGCATGGATTGACTATCTTTATACAAATCGAACATCAACTGCCAGGAAAGGTAGATCACTCTTCACACCCCAAAGCATCCTCCAATTATTTACAAGTGTAAGGAGGAATATGAATCGCCTTTAGAATCATTGTCTCAAGTATGGATATTACTGCCTTATGAGATAACACGTCTAGATCAAGTGATTGAGACAAAGGAGAGAATCATGCTCAAAGACATTCCCATTATAAGGGACTACACTAATGTATTTCCAAAAAAAATTACTATTCTTCCTCCTGATATACATGTTGAGTTCTCAATTGAACTTATTTGTAGATCCCTAGATATATTAAAGACACCTTATAGAATGACCACCGTTGAGATAAAAGAGCTGAAGAAGCAGTTACAAGAGAATATAAAGAAGAGTTTTAAATGCCCGAGTGCTTCACCATGGGGTGCATCAGTTCTATTTGTTAACAAGAAGGATAGATCAACGTGCCTCTACATTGATTATTATGAGATCAATAAAATCATGATAAAGAACAAGTATCCCCTATCTCAGATAGATGAATTTTTGGATCAACTATGCTGGACTAGTTATTTCTCTAAGGTGGACCTCCAGTCGGGATATCACCAATTAAAGGTGAGAAATGAAGATATTACCAAAACTACCTTTCGAATGAGGTATGGAAACTATGAGTTCATAGCGATTACCTTCAGACTCACTAATTCTCCAGTAATATTTATGGATTTAATGAATAGAGTCTTTAGAGATCACCTCGAAAAATTTGTGGTAGTCTTTATCTATGATATTCTAATATACTTCAAGAGCAAGAAGGAACATGAGGATCATTTGAATACTTTGCTGATTACTTTGTGAAGAGAGAAAATTTATGAAAAGTATCGTAAATGTGAGTTCTGGATGAAGGAAGTATCATCCTTAGGGAATTTTATCACCAGCAAAAGAATATTTGTAGACCCTTCCAAGACAAAGGAAATTGAAGAGTGATCCAATCCAACTTTTGTAACAGAGATCCGTAGCTTCCTTAGTCTAGCTGGGTATTATTGATGATTTTTGAATAACTTTTCATGGTTATCAAATCCAATGACCAAGATGAAATAGAAGGGGGTGAAGTTTGTATGGACTCAGGAATGTGAGGAAAGCTTTAAGGAGCTTAAAAAGAGGCTTACCACTGCACCTATACTCACACTCCCAACAAGTGGAGAACTCTTTGTGGTGTATAGTGATGATTCAAAGAAGATATTAGGTTATGTGCAGATGAAAAATGATAAAGTGATAGCCTATGCCTCAATAAAGTTGAAAATCAATGAGAAAAACTATCCCACACATGATCTGGAGTTAGCAGCTGTGATATTTGCTTTGAAAATCTAGCGGCATTATCTCTATGGGGAGAAGTATGAGATATATACTGATCACAAGAGTCTCAAATATATATTCACACAGAAGGAGATTAATATGTGCCATCGAATATTGTTATATCTCATCAAGGATTATGACTGCTCAATCCACTACCATCCTGGTAAGATAAATAAGGTGGCAGATGCTTTAAGTAGAAAAGATCCTGCATCTTTATAAATGATGAGAGTTGAGAAGGATCCAATTTTCTTAGATTTGTATATGATTGACATGATAATAATTAAGGTAGGAACATCATCAATCCTTTATAAAATGGTTGCTCAACCGTCCCTCATTGAGAGAATAAAGGATGCTTAAAGAAAAATGTGGAAATTTTGAAAAGGGTGGAAGTTATTAGAAATGGAAAATCCTCTGAGTTCAAGATTGATGTGGAAGGATTTGTAAGATTTGGGTCACGACTATGTGTACCATCCGATCCAGAGATAAAGAAGGAGCTTTTGAATGACGCACATAGCTCAACCTTCTTTATTCACCTAGTGAGCACAAAGATCTATCGAGATCTTCGAGAGAACTATTTGTAACATTCCAGGTATTTATAGAATAATAATATTTCATATCTATTAATATTTATGAATAAGATATTAATTTTATGTTAAATATTTGACTTTATCTGATATCTTACTCGACACACAACAACAATTTTCTCTGAAATCTTACGTTGCACACAACTTTGAGTTATACTGAAAAATAATAAAATAATAATATTATTATTTTAAATGGTAGTTAACTACTAACTTTTTTATTGGTGATAATGAATATAACTAACTAAAATATGATTATACATGTTTATTAAATGTTTTTACTTTTATCCAATAAATTCTAGAGGCTTAAAATGATAATGAATCCAATTTTAATCATAAAATACTCTAATATTTTTAAAAGGTCGTTTTATCACCTTTTGATGGAGAACCCTTTTAAATATAGTTTTTTCACTTTTATATATTCTATTTGACAAAATAAACTTCTTATTTAGAATCCTAACATCAAAATTTACTTTGGTTGAAATTTGGGTATTTTTTCTGATGAAATTCATATTTTAATGAATAGTGAAACATACTGCATTTTAATTCAAAAATGTATTTTCATATAATTTATTTATATATTTATGTTATCCTTTTAATTGGTTTTAAAGTGTAATTGGATTATGTTTTTATAATTTAATCCAATGTTGGTCATTGTAATTAATTTTACATTGAAATTGGATATAAACACATCTTAATCTTTTGATAGTTTTTACTTCTTAAAAACACACTTTCTGGTTTTGACAACGAGAATTAATTTTAAATCAATTACCACAATTTCTGTGTTTTGAATTTGGAAAAGTGGATTCCATATTTGGAATTAGAAGGTCTAAATTGTGTAAATAGGTACCTTTTATTTTTGGACTTTATGAACAATAACTTCAATAATTATTTTTATTTACCATGATTAAAGGGTAAATCAGGTAAATAAAGGTAAAAAAATAATATTATAATAATATAAAACTACCCTAAAATGTGTCATAATCCTATTGGATGAGATATGTCCAACCATGAGCATATTTATGCCGAAATTGTCACACCCCGACCCGTGTGTTTAATTTACATAATTATTTTATGCTTTAAATAAATTTTGATGGGGTTTGGGTGAGTCCCAGATGAATTATTTCTTTGAGTTATGTTAAAAAAATGTGCTTTTTGGTGTCGAAGTCATCGGTAACATGAGAAAAGCATGATTTGGAAGCTGCGTGGCTCCGCCTTGGCAACTGCGCGACGGTCCATTCTTAGAAAATGAAAATAAATAATTTTTGTAATTAAAAAAAACATTAATTGCATCATTTAATATTTTTATTATCAAGAATTTTATTTTTATTAAAATGATATGAATACCTTGATTATTTTTATTTTAACATTATGATTATGATTATTTTTATTATTATTGTTATCATTCTTATTCTTCTTATTATTATTATTTGATTCATTACTAATTAGTTATTAGAATTGTAATTTAATATATATATATACATATATTATTTTATTATTATCTTTTTTAAACCATTTTTAGGGTTACCTAGACTTATCCCCTCCCTGCATGCAGCGCAGGCCTTCTCCCCCTATAGCACTACCTCCTCATCGTGCTCCCCACCGCAGCCCATCCTTCCTCCTACTTCCTGGACACCGTCGATCTCGACCTCTCCTACTTGTACCAGCACTACCGTCCCAACTTCCTCCTGCCAGGCCTCCGGTCGGACCCCCTTTCCTAGATGCCGCTGGCCTTCCCTCCCTCCCAACGCATCAACCCTTCCCTTACTCCGGTCGCGCAAACTGACCCCAACCCCCTCGGCCCCTTGTGCTTGCACCGGCATCGCCGCAGCCTGATGAACTATACCTTTAGGCGCACACATCATCGGCTGACCAGCCCTTGACCCCCTGCTTGGTGCGTGGTAGCACCGCCCTCCCTTACTCTCCATTCTGGCACCCTCCTCCTCTGACTGACACACACAACACCGACAAGCCACCTCCGACCTATCCTCCTTCAGTGCACACAACCCTGTCAACCTCCTTCCAGTGCACCACCTCCTTCCGATGCATTTCACCCCTCCCCCTCAGTATAATATTCTTCTCTCATTGTGTTCTTTTAGTTAATTTGGGGGTTTTAATTGTTAGTGGTTATTTCGATAGGTTTATGATTTTTGAAACCCTTTCAAAGTAGTCTTAGTTTTTCCTTATCATCACACCATGATTTTTTGGTAGGAATTACCTTGCACTCACCCTTTTTAATTTAATAAACTCTAATTATATGTTTTTCACACTTCATATACAATGTTAAATATTTTTGGTGAAATCTTTTGGTTAGTTGTTTTGTATGCGGTCGATGTTTGAAGTCATGTTTGATATATTCTTGTTGTGCAGTTAATTTTGAAGTGGTGTTTTTGTGTAAAATTGGGTGTGTTTTGATGAAAAACCTTGTTATGCCTCTTGTTGATGTTTTATAAATTACTCAGAAATTTATTAAATTATTTGGGTATCGAGAAATATGAAAATTAGTGTTTCTGGGGTGCATTTTATTTAAAAAATAAATTTTTAATGGGTGGTGTGTTTTATCGAGTTGTGAATACCAGATGTTTTATGCACATGATTTGTAAAGTTAAAAAAACAAGGTTTAACAATTTAAATAAAAGTATGGAATACAAATTGGTGTTCATAATTTTTTGAGTGTTAAATTGAAATTGTTTTATTCAACATTGCATGCCTTGTGTTCTTTATAAAATGACCGTTTGGCTTTTAGGAGCAAAGTGTGATGTAAAATAAATTCTTGGGGTTTAAAAATGTATTACCAGAGTGCGAAACAATGTTTTCAGTTCTTTCTGTGGTTTCCCAAGTGGTTTGGATTTTTTTAAAAGTGAGTATTGTGTTTTAGCATGTTTTGACATTTTATTAAAAATGGTCAGGTCCTGAGTGTGTGGTCTAACTATATTAATTTTTTTTATCAATGTTTGGATGTGTTAAATGATGTGTTTAAACCTATTTTTAGAAATGTAGAAATTGCACCTTTGATAAAAGTGGGTTTTGTAAATAGTGTTTAAGGGCCCGTTTGACCACTTTGAAAAAAAGATGTAAAGTGTTTGTCATAAAACCCCCATGGATGTTCCTCGTGCCTTATTGACATGGGATGGTTGGGATTTCCTCGGTATGGAATCCCTAGGTTCCATTATACGGGTCCCTTGATTAGGAACCCTTGGTATCTTTTTACTTTAAGGCACGTGAGTCGTCCTTAGGGAGACTAGATGTGAGTCATGCTGTGAATTATTATTTTAAGTATGGGTTGTGATTTGATGCTCTATGGAATATGTTGGCTCACCTCCTTTTATACTTGTGACATACGAACCTGGCATATTGAGAGAATTGTATGAGATGAGTACTACACTGGTAGGTTATGGTACTGACCAGTGGCCCATAATAGGTTTATATGTTTGGGTTTATTGCTATGGGATTTCCCCCCAACCTCTCTTGAGAAAGGGTGGATGAGAATATAGAGTGTTATATTTCATCATATATAGCATGCTACTATAGATGGGGTCACAGGTATTCGTGTCTTTTGTATTATTATCGATCTCCCAGGTTCACCTATGTCTAGTGGTTTTTAGCTATTTGAACTGTTATTGAGATACTTGCATACCTATTAACATTTCCCTTTCTGTATGACTGCTTTGGTACTCTTGAGTGGTGTTTTTCATGGAAAGTGATGTTTTTGTTTTCTAACTCCTATGAAAAATATTTTTCTTAAAAAAATAAGATATGTTTTAAACTCTTAAGTGTGGATTTCAAATTAAATCATCTCTTTCCCCTTAAAGTAGCATGGTGACACTTAAGGATAGAATCTATTTTTTTAACAATTAAGGGAAATAGTTTATACTTTGTTTTTAAGTAAAAATTGTATAAATGAATAATTTAATACATTGTAGTTCAAAATTAGAATTGATGGTTTCTTAATTTTTAAAGGAAGTGCATTGGGAATAGATATTGGGATAGCCTACTGAGTTTTAATACTCACGCCTATCGTTATTTTCTGTTTTTAGTCCTTATGCAGGTTCTAGCTTGGGTGTGTTATTCTTGGGCGATGTTTGATCATTGAGTTGAAGAGTGACTGCAGGGTCACATAGAGTTAGTTCAGTCATCGAGTTCGGTTAGTGTTATCTTCTTCAGTTCTTGTTTAGCTGTTTGTTTGGTTTATTTATTCTCTGTTTCTCTTTACTATTTCCTTATTTTTATTGATTTGTATTGGGCGAAATCATTCCCATCATCTCTGTTGATGCCCTGGAACTTGTTTCCAGTCCACACTAGTAGAAAAATACCCTATACCAACAGTTTGAAACCATTGGTATAGGCCTCCAAACCGTTGGTATATCCTATACCAATAGTTTGGAGAACCGTGGTAAAGTAAGCTGTGGGGATAGGTCTATACCAATGGTTTTCCCAAAACCGTTGTTATAAGTAATATGAAAAATCTGTACCAACGGTTCCATAAAACCGTTGGTATATATATTTCAAAAAAGAAGAATTCAGTTGGTTTTGATCCCAGTACCTGTAGTTTATGATTGAACGACCTAACCACTAACCTAACTTGACTTTTGTGAACATAATTTCATAAATATATATATGTATTATCATAAATATTTTAATTTTTGATTTATTTAATGTTCTCTATAAGAAGATTCCATAAAAAATACATGTAACTATACCAATGGTTCTAAAAACCAATCATATAGACCTATTCCAACGGTTTGGAGAACCGTTGGTATAGATTATTTGATTTTGGGACCTATACCAAAGGTTTGTACAAACCCATTGGTATAGGTCCAAATTAGTGACCTATACCAATGGTTTTGGCCAAAATGTTGGTATATGCCCATATAAGTGAACTGTACCAACAATTTTCCTAAAACCGTTGGTATAGATCTTATTTCCAGTAGTGCCGAGAGGATCGAGAACACCTCTTGGGCCTTGCCGTGGATTGGATTGGGTGACCAGTTCATGGTCGACCCAGGTTGGTTTGTGACAATATGGTATCAGAGGCAGGTCGGATCTTAGCGGACCTTGCTTTTTAGAGCACCCTTTGTTATTTGGGATGTCAAGGTAGAAGGATTAGGATTTTTAGGACTCAAGGGGTAAGTGTGGGAAGAGTGTCATGAAATCTTGCTCATTCTGATCCTCATATTTCTATGGAAAGTCTGGTTTAATTAGTTTCTTTAAGTTTTTATGGAGTGTTTTATGATTGGGATATGACAAAGGGAGTTGGGCTAATAGTTCTCATGAGCCGCACAGCTTGGCAAGCCATGTGGAGCTAAGGGCATGGTCTTAGAAGGCTCTCTGTGTTGGTAGAGTGTTTGACATATGGCCTCCAACCTTATGGTCAAGCCACCCACCAACACCAGTTCCCTGTTTGAGTTGTTTTGGGTCTCCTCTAACTTCTGAAAGTTGTTTGAATCGGAAAAAAATTGGTTTTGAAAAAAGGTTGTTTAAAATTACCTGTTTATTTTGCAGATTATTTTAAAGGAAATGGTATGAATAATTTGTTTTTGGAAAATGAAGTTGTTTTGTTTTGACCTTGGTGTTCTTAGGGGTGCTCACATGCATAGTGGTATGTTGGAATATGAATGGATGGATTCCCAGGGTGGCATAGAAACATGCATGTGAGTGAGACTCTAAAGAATACTAGTGGTGAGGGTTTGACCCACCAAGCTTGTTTTAAATTAAAGATGTTTTCAAAAGAAATGTTTTGATGTTATAATGGCTCATTTTCTTATGTTTAGAGCTTTTCACCTATGTAGTGTTTGATTTTGAGGAATTTTATTTATTGAGTTGGCCTTGATTGGGTTCTTGACTTTCTTGTATAGAATTTTCCCCCTTGAAGCTTCGATGGGTGATCACAGTGTGGTTGATCAACCTAAGGATTTTATGCATGAGTTTCAGAAGCTAGATCCACCTCTCTTTTATGGTCAAGCAGATCTTTCCGTAGCAGAGGAGTGGATGAAAAAGATCAAAAGGGACTTTAACCTCGTTGAGTTTCCTGAGTTGTTGAAGGTCAAGTTTGCAACTTTCATGATTGAAGGTTCACCGTGGATGTGGTGGAAGTCAGTGTCTTAGAACAAGCCCCATAAAGAGCTTACTTGGGAGTTTTTCAAGGCTTTTTTCATCCATCAGTATTTCTTTGATAAGGAAAGGGTGAGAAATGGGATCGAGATGTGTTACCTGCAATAGGGTGACAGATCTATGTTGGAGTATTTATAGCACTTTTTGGATCTATTCCCTTATGATTCAGGGTATTCCACAGATGAATCCATGAAGGATTGACATTTTGAGGTGGTTCTCTATCCTGATCTGTAGTTGAAGGTGTTAGAGTCCAACCTAACTTCATTTTCCGATGTGGTGATACAAGCTTTTCATGTCGAAGCCATGATGGTGGGAGTTCTCGAAGTAGTCCCCCCTCTTTAAATTTTTAGTATTAGTGGTGAATATTCTAGAAAGGAGATGAGTAATCGAACAAAAGTCACGGGAGAAAGTCATGGAATTAAAAGGCCTCAGGATCTTTCATCAACCTCTTTAGAGTGAGAGATCCTCTTGTGTTATCAGTGTGGAAATCTGAGTCACAAAAAGTCATTGTGTAAAAATTCTCTGAATCCCTTCCAGGTGTGTGGATGCTTGGGTCACTTGTGGCGATTCTATTAGGGAATTCCTAGAAATCCTCATAGAGGAAGTTCTCAGAAGTGATGTTGTTGGGTTTTCGTTTAAAGTTTATTGTGTATGTTTTCCTTCTAGTGTAAGAGATATCTTATCATGGCAGTTGTACATATGTGGTTTTGTGTTTTGAAATTTATGATAATGTCATGGGTCTTTTTATGAACTTCAGTTTTCAATGCCAACGTGACTTTCATTTCGAAATCTTGTCCTTTATTTTGTCAAATCAAAAGATGTATGTTTCTTATTGGGATTATCAAAACCTGACTATGAGGTAGGAGATGCTTCATCCATCAGAGCTCCATCCAAAAGGCCTTGGAGTGAAGCCGACGCGTAGTCAGGAACCCTGGGGGAATTTTAAGGATCTTTTTTAAGGTTGCACCTATATCGTGTAGTGAGACAATTTTAGCGTTTTTTTTGGTTTCTCTATCATTTTAAATTTTCCTTGGTCGCAAAGAGAGTGATGGACTTATCCCTCATGCAATTTCAGTAATTGTGCTCTTTGGATGTGAGTTACCGATCAATGGCCTTACATGGACCACCCATGTGAATCAGTTGTGACTTTGAGTTGTGTCCATTCCGAAGTGGTGAGTCATGAGTAGTTTTCCGCCGTAGTTTATTTGATCTAATCCTTGGGCCCTCCCTCCCCATCCATGGGGTTATGGTTTTTAGTTCGTGTGGAGTTTTCGGCTCAGCTCGTATCTCTTTCGTACGAGAGTGAATTTTTTAAATGTTCTTGCTGTATTCTTTCTAGCTTGAGGAAGGCACAATTCAGGCCTAAGTTGGATTTTCATTTGGCCGTGTATAGGTTGGTTCTTTATGGCAGGGAGACCCACCATCTCTTTGGGTTTTCTCTTAAGTCGTTATTTGATTCTAGTTGAATTCTTATGGTGGGGAGTTTGTTCAGCCTCCCTGTAACGCCCCGACCCCAGTTACCCAGAGTCGGTGCATTATTGCGTAACATTGGCATGATCACAAAAATATCAAGTCTCGAAAGACCGATTAGTTTAGTAGCCTTGGAAACACTAGATACATTCATAAATGTTACATTACATCATAAAGTGAAAAATCACAATAACATAGTCTCCATAGTCCACACTTCTATCCCCTTTAGACTATCCCTGTAGGTCAGTCATAAAATATTCCTTCACATCCTGGGAAAAATAAAACATTGAAAGGGGTGAGCTCAGATTCTCAGTAAGGATGAAAATATAGCAGAAGATTTCATAAATAAACATAAACATTTAAGGCAATGTACGACTAAAACAAAAGCCTTTTAAACTTGAAATTCAACATAATATGGAAAAAGTAAAATGAGATAATTCCATTTACTTATTCACATGGATATTCTACTGGTCGAATAATCACATGCAATATCAATAACCACTTTCATAATGATGGAATTCATAATAAAAGACTGTCATAACCACGTAGCCAAGACCTCATTCCAAGACTACAAATAAGATTTTGTCAAGGCCTCGTGCCAAGACACTATTTTGTCTCATGAGACCTGCCGATGCATCGGGGAGATATAGTGGGCTCCACCCGTCACTTATTAAGTCCACTGCATTCCTCATATGAATAGGTTTAAACATATCATAAACCATAACATAATTGTATCACATAAAACATGCATAAAGGAAACATAACATTTTCACATTTCAATCACAAGATATCAATACAACACATTGATATAATAAAAACACTTTCAAAACCATTTTCAATACCAAAATAAAAGAAAATTAAAACTTTGTATTTATTTTTCATTTAAAAAAAATTATGGCTTGAAGAGGAAGCCAAGACTCAAATAATGATCACGACGGCGAAGAAGTTGTTGTCACAGAATACGTAAAAAAACATTCCTTTTGTCTTTTAGTAAAAATGATTCGTATAAAAAGATTCCTTTTGAATAAAAGTAAAAGTCAAAGGGTTTTATACACCGTATAAAGGAAAGTTGTGTATGAAACCAAATATGCCTCAATGAAAGGAGATTGAGACGAAGTCCTTACAAAGATCATTTTTAAATAAAATATATCTATTATGTGTATTCACTATATGTACACATAAAGAAAGTATAAATACAAGATAGTACATAATAATATCCTGACATAATTTTAAAGTAGGAGATTAACCCAAAGAATGGAAATTGGGTTAAGAAGTTCCCTTACCTCGTGTCTGACTTGACTCGATCGTTCTTTAATCTCCTGAATAATAAACTAGAGTTAATTTCTATCTGGTTAAGAACCTTTTTCATGTTAATTATTCCTTTTATATCACTTATTACCATGTTATGAACATTATGTAATTATTTAAGTTAATAACGGTCATTTTTTCGATCTTTGGTACTTGAGTCAAAAATAAACTTATTATAATTACAAGTTGTTCATGTGGTGAAATATCCATTATATACAGAATTATATTCATGATTTAGATATCATATATATCATATATATCCATTATATACATTCATTCATAATATTACGTAACATTTAGAGGTAATAAATGAAATGCACCGTTCATGGAGACGGTAAGCCGTACGTACGCATGAACGCTACTTTCATTTCTATTTCGTATTTAATGGAATGAGATCATAAGGATATAAAGGTATATTATAATTCCAGTATAATATAATATATAATATAATTTACTCCATCCTTTATATATCCCACATATGGCATTAACGATTCAAATCACTTTGAGGGGGCGGTAGTCCGCACTTCCTAAAATGAAATTATCGCGTTTACCCATAATGGAAATCATAAAGGTATGCCATAAATGAAAAATAAAGAAGAATAAGGAAAAAATAAACATAATATATATATCATATATGAAAATAGTTTCATCAAAATGGCCACCATTAGAGGTGTTAAAAGAATATTGAACAATCATCGTTTCGTGAGGCAGTATTTCGCCACCCACAGAAACAGTATGTTTTTTAACCATTAGACGAAGGTGTGTATAAGTGTAAATAAAATAATTCTCATAAAAAAATACTATTATATTAAATATACTGGTGTTGTTACAAAATAAAGGAATAAAAATAGTTTAAGGGGTTGGAGAAGCAAAATAAAACAAAATAACATAAGAGAAGACATTACCTTAAAATCGGGTAACTCTTTTTGATTTGAGCCAAAGGCTTACTTGGGAAGACTTCTGCCCAAAGTGATGCATCTAGTAGTAAGGGAGGGAAGTTGGGAGATTATTTGGGCAGAGTTTGGCTGATCCAAATGGATTTTATGGTGTGAATAAGGTGGTAGAGGTGGGGGCCTTTTATAAGAGGAGAGGAGGGGCACTCTGGGAAACTCATGAAATGTTACATTATTATGAAGTGATTTTCGAATTTCAAAGGTCAAAAAATTATATAATTCAAGTATAATGTGATAAGGGTTCTAAATATACCCATACAATAGGTTTTTGAAAAGTTTAAGTCTTATATTTTACATTATCTTTTCATTTTATTTAAATCGTTAATTAATGAGGTAATCGCTGCATCGTCATGGTGTCATTCAAAATTTAATTTATTTAATGTCTAAAAATTATAAAAAAATTACCATGATGTAGGAAATCTTTTTATATTTCCAATTAATATTTATAGTTGAAAGGTTAACTTATATAACCCCATGTAATAATTGTTTTAGTAAAACAACACATGTTTGTGACAATTTTATTTTTACTTTAAATAAAAAGTTATTAATGTCATTTTCTTACCCAAGTGGCTTCATGGGGTCCCCAAGTTGACACATGGATTTTCTTGGTTGGACATGACTCATCCAATAAGGGTAGGACAAGTTTAAGGGTATTTTCATATTTTTATAATATCATTTTTACCTTAAATTTCACTAATTACCTTTAATCGTGATTAATTAAATTTAAAAGTTACTATTCACCAAAAAATTATTTTAATCCCATTGAACCAAATTTTACTTCCTAATTACAACCATTTATTTCAGATTTTTGAAAATCAAATCATAGAAGTGGTAATGTTTCATTTAAACGAAAAATCAGTTTTTTAACTACCACTTAGTGGTTTCACTATTTATCAAAAATTGAAGTTTTTCAGAACAATGCCAAAATTTCACCCTAAGATATAATTGATATTCTGAATTAAAAAATGATATCTATTTTAAAAAATTCCAAACATATAAGTTTCATTAATTAATTTTATAATTAATTCCCGCTGTCACAACAAATAGCGTGTTTTTAAGAAACAATATATATCAAAAGATTGACAATTGTTTATGTCCAATTTTAAAGTAAAATTAATTCTAATGACCACCATTGGATAAAATGGTAAAAATATATTCTAATTATTATTTAAAACCACTCAATAGTATAATTTATCACTATAAATTATTTTGATTAAAAAACTATTTTTTACTATTCATAAAAAAATGGAAGTTCTCAGAAAAATACCAAAAATTCAACATAGGATAATTTCGATATTCCAAATCCAAAAATGAAGCCCATTTTGAAATATAAAATTTATATAATTTCAAAAAGCGGGTATTACTATTCATAACTTCTACTTTGATTGGTCGCGGTGTGTTAGAATCTCAAATTTGCGTACAATACAAGCTATTGCATTATTGAAAGAGAAGCGTATCGTGGAAGCTCGGGGTGTTACATTCCCCTCTACTGGTGGTCTATTTTGGGAAATGTGGTTGAGTCCCATTGGTGGTAGATGGAATATCCTTGGGTTAATAGGTTTGATCATGTTTGTGTGGAATCCTTAGGTTCTGATCAATTGGCTGGATAGTGTAGTGACTTTCTAGGGGCAGAAAGCATTATAGTAGAGAGAATTGTCACACTCTGACCCATACTTTCTACCTTAAATAATTTTTTGGGGGTTTGAGTGAGTTCTGGATGAATTATTTCTTTGATTTATGTTAAAAAATGCACTTTCTGGTGTCAACGTCATCGGTCGCATGGGTGGAACATTATTTGGAAGCTGTACGGCTTCGCCTTGGAAACTGTGTGACCGTACGTTCCTATAAAATAAAAATAAATAATTTTTATAATTAAAAAAACATTAATTACGTCGTTTGAAATTTTTATTATTAAGAATTTTATTATTATTAAAATGATATAAATACCTTGATTATTTTCATTTTAACATTATTATTATTATTATTATTATTATCATCATATTTATTATTATTATTATTATTTGATTAATTACTAATTAGTTATTAGAATTGTAATTTAATATATATATAAATATAAATATAAATATATAGCTTATTATTATTATTATATTTATTTTATTATTTTATTATTTTAAACCCTTTTTTTTAGGGTTAGATGGACTTCTCCCCTCCCTTCATGAAGCACAGGCCTTCTCCCCCTGTTGTGCCGCCTCCCCATCACACTCCCCACCATAGACCAGCCTTCCTCCTACTTCCCGCACGCTGTCGACCTCAACCTCTCCCGATTGCATCGGCACTGCCGTCCCGACTTCCTCCTGCCCGACCTCTGGTCGGAACCCCTTTTCCGGACGTTGCTGGACTTCCCTCCCTCCCAACAAAACAACTCTTCCCTTGCTCTGGTCGCTCCAGCCAACCCCAACCCCCTTGGCCCCTCCTGCTTGTTCCGACACCGCCGCAACCCAGCTCCCTATCCCTGCCGGTGCACACATCATCGGTCAATCGACCCTCAAACCCCTAATCAGTGTGTGGGATCACTGCCCTCCCTTACTTCCCATTCCTTCTATCTCCTCCTCCGACTGACACATGCAACACCGACGAGCCACCTCCGGCCTGCCCTCCTTTAGTGCACACAACTTTGTCGACCTCCTTCCAGTGTGCCGCCTCCTTATGACGCATTTCACCCCTACCCTTTGGTATAGTCCTCTTCTCTCATTGTGTTCTTTTAGTTAGTTTGGGGGTTTTAATTGTTAGTGGTTATTTTGGTAGGTTTATGATTTTTGAAACCCTTGCAGAGTGGTCTCGGGTTTTACTTGTCGTCGCGCCATGATTTTGAGGTAGAAATTCCGTTTCACTCACCCTTTTTAATTTGAGAATCTCTAATTCTATGTTTTTCACACTTCATATGCATGTTAAATATTTTTGGTGTACTCTTTTGGTTAGTTGTTTGGTATGCGGTTGACATTTTAAGTATTGTTTGATATAGTCTTGTTGTGAAGTTAATTTGAAAGTGGTATTTTTTTGTAAATTAGGTGTGTTTTGATGTAGAACCTTTTTATGCCTCTTGTTGATTTTTTATAAATTAATCATACATTTATTAAATTATTTGGGTAGTGTGAAATATGGAAGTTAGTGTTTCTGGGGTGCGGTTTATTTAAAAAATAGTTTTTTAATGAGTGGTGTGTTTTGTCGAGTTGTGAACACTGGGTGTTTTACGTGCAAGATTTGTAAAGTTAAAAAAAACAAGGTTTAACAATTTAAATAAAAGTATGGCATGAAAATTGGTGTTCATAATTTGTTGAGTGTTAAATTGAAATTTTTTTATTCAATATCTCATGCCTTGTGTTCTTTATAAAATGCCCGTTTTTCTTTTAGGAGTAAAGTGTGATGTAAAATAAATTGTTGGGGTTTACAAATGTATCAGTAGCATGCGGAACAAGGTTTTAAGTTCCTTTTTTAGTTTCCCAAGTGGTTTGGATTTTTCAAAAGTGAGTATTGTGTTTTAGAATGTTTTGGCATTTTATTAAAAATGGCTGGGTCCTGAGTTTGTAGTTTAACTATATTAAAAAGAGTTTTATCAATGTTTTGATGTGGTAAATGACGTGTTTACACCTCTTTTAGGAAATATGGAAATTTCACCTTCTATAAAAGCGGGTTTTGTAAATAGTGTTTAAGGGCCTGTTTGTCCACTCTGAAAAAAAGATGTAAAGTGTTTGTCAAAAAATCCCAATGGATGTTCCTCATGCCTCGTTGACATGGGATGGTTGGTATATCCTCGGTATGGAATCCTCAGGTTCCATTATATGGATCCCTAAATTAGGAACCCTTGATATCTCTTGAATTTAAGGCGTGAGAGTCTTCCTTGGGGAGACTCAGGGTGAGTCATGCTGTGAATTATTATTATAAGCATGGGTTGTGATTTGATGCTCGATGACATCTTTTGGATCACCTCCTTTTATACTTGCAACATACGAACCTGGTATATTGAGAGAATTATCTGAGATGAGTACTGCATTGGTAGGTTATAGTACTGACTAGTGACCCATAGTAGGCGAATATGTTTGGGTTTATTACTATGAGATTTTCCCTCAGCCTGTCCTGAGAAAGGGTGGTTGAGCATATTGAGCATTATATTTCATCATATGCGGCATGCTACTGTAGATGGGGTCGTAGGTATTAGTGTTATATGGATTATTCTCAATCTACCGAGGTTGTCTATGTCTAGTGGTTTTTAGCAGTTTGAACTGTTGTTGAGATACTTGCATACCTATTTACATTTCCCTTACTATATGACTGCTTTGGTACTCTTGAGTGGTGTTTTTCATGGAAAGTGATGTTTTGGTTTTCTAACTCCTATGAAAAATGTTTTTCTTAAAAAAGTAAATGTGTTTTAAACTTTTTAGTGTGGGTTTCAAATTAAATCATCTCTTTCCCCTTAAAGTAGAATGGTGACACTTAAGGTTTGAATCTATTTTTTAACTATTAAGGGAATGGTTTGTACTTTTTTTTAAGTAAAAATTGTATAAATGTATACTTTAATATATTGTAGTTAAAACTTAGAATTGATGTTTTCTTAATTTTTAAAGGAAGTTCATTGGGAATAGATATCGGGCTAGCCTAATGAGTTTTAATAATCATTCCTATAGTTTTTTTTCTAATTTTATTCTTTGTGTAGGTTCCAACTTGGGTGTGTTCACCTTGGGCGACGTTTGATCGTTGAGTCAGAGAGTGACCGCAGGGTCACACAGAATTAGCTCGGTCATCAAGTTCAGTTAGTGTTATCTTCTTTAGTTCTTGTTTAGTTGTTTGTTTGATTTATTTATTCTTCACTAATCTTTATTATTTCCTATTTTTTATTTATTTTTATTGGGTTAAATCGTTCTTATCATGTCTGTCGATGTCATGGCGCTTGTTGCCAGCCCGAGAGGATTGGGAATGCCTATTGGCCCTTTCTGCAGATCGGCTCAGGTGACCAGTTTAGGGTCAACCCAGGTTGGTTCGTGATATAAATTTTGGCATTTGGTACCCACTTGGGTGCGAAAATGACATGTTATAATAATTTAAAGTAAAGAGAAATATAACATAAACACGTATCTTTTACTAAAACAATTTTAATACAGGGTTATATAACTGATCTCTTAGACTATAAATAGTCATTATAAAGATAAAAATATTTTCTAAATCATGGTATTTTATTTATAATTTTTAGACATTAATTAAATAAATATATTTATGACACAATGATGATGCAACGATTACCTTATTAATGAAAGATTCAAATAAATGATATTATAAATGTTAAAATAAATGTAATTTGAACATTTTGATACCATCAAAAAATGTTATGGATGAGTATGACATGTTATCTTGGAGTTAATTCCTCTGGTTCGAAGGAATCAAGTTGTTACAACTTCAAGAAAAATCAATTACTAAATAGTGTCAAAATTGACATAAATGAGTTTAAAAAAAATACTATTTCATTAAATGATATAATAGTCCTAAAAATATAAAATTCAGAAAAATGACTTATATAATGTTACAAACATCATTTATGATCCACTTTTGGTTCACTTGGAATTTTATAGTAACAATAGTAACCATATATTTTGAAAATACAAAAAGACAAGGTGAGAGTTAATGTTTTTAACTAAGGGTTAAAGCTAAAAGATAAAGTTAATTTTGTAACCTAAACTGATCTAAAACCTATTGGTTGAGAGGATTTAGACCCATCCTCTTCTTATCCTCGAAATTTATCACTTTGGAACTATTATAATTTGAAAATAATTTTATAATAAAATAATATTTCAAGACTTTCCAAAAGTACCCCTCCTCCCTCTTATAAAAGTCCACCACCTCTACCCACCTACTCACACCTCTCAATCCCATTATCTCATCCAAATTCTACTAAAATAATCTACCAATATCCCTAACTTCCTCCTAGAGGCCACACTTTGGAAAAAAATCCATCCTAAGGAGTCCTTTTATGAAAATCAAAAGGAGATACTCGAAAAAGAGGTATTTATTTTATCACCTATTTCAAAATTCTTTTCTTCTTTTAATTCCTATTACTATGTCAGTTCCATAATAAAGTAATAAATATAGTATCTTCTACATACTAATATATTATTATAATTATGATATATCCTTATACATCCTTTTATCCATGCTATGAATAAAAATATTACCAGCGTGCGTATGCACGACTTACCATCTCTACGCCATGGTGTAATTTATTATTCAAAAAGAATTAATTTGGATGGGTATAATGATGAGTATAATGGATGTAAATAATGAATATAACATGATAATTATTCTTTATAATTAATATAACATCCAATTCTATACCGTTTAACCATTAAGTGAATGATATCATCGCTCGTGCATACGTACGAGCTACCATCTCCACGATGTGATGTGATGCGATTCATTCTACATGAACTTCATTAAACCACAATTATATATATTAATGGAATGAATAAATATGATATATATTATATTTTATTGACTCTATGATTCTGTCATTTTTATTTACAATATACATTTATGCTTTCCATAATATGTAAATATGATAATTTCATTTGAGGAAGTGTGGACTATCGCTCTCTCAAAGTGATATGACTCGTTCATGGTATACATGGAATGTATAAAGGATGGTTTTATTAAACTCATGAGACATAAACGACATTAATATAATACTAGTATTATAATATACTTTTATATCATTTAATTATTATTTTTCCAATATGACAGAGAAATTAAAGTAGTGTTCATGCATACGTACGACCTACCGTCTCCATGAACGATGCATTTCATTTCTTATCTACAAATATTATGGATTATAATAAATACATATATACTAGATATATATGAAATTTAAATCAATGAATAATATTCTGTAGATGATGGACTTTTAACTACATGGACAATTAACATCAAAATAAGTTCATTTTTCATCAATGAGCATCCTTAGGCCGAACTTTTTGCATTTGGGACCCACTTGGGTGTGAAAATGACATGTTATAATAATTTAATGTAAAGAGAAATATAACATAAACACATATCTTTTACGAAAATTTTTTTAATATAGGGTTATATAACTGATCTCTTCGACTATAAATAGTCATTATAAAGATAATTTTTTTATAAATCATGATATTTTATTTATAATATTTAGACATTAAATAAATAAATATATTTATGACACAATGATGATGCAACGATTACCTTATTAATAAAAGATTCAAATAAATGATATTATAAATATTAAATTAACATAATTTGAACATTTTGATGCCATAAAATAATTTTCTATAAGGGTATGACATGTTATATTTGAGTTAATACTTCTGGTTCAAAGGAATCAAGTTTTAATGACTTAAACAAAAATCAATTACTAAATAGTGTCAAAATTGACATAAATGAGTTTTTAAAACAAATATTATTTTATTAAATGATATAATAGTTCTAAAAATATAATATTAGGCCAATTGACTTATATAATGTTAACAATGTTATTTATGATTCAATTTTGTATTTCTTGACATTTTATAGTAATAATAGTAACTATATATTATGAAAATACAATAAAACATGGTAAGAGTTAATGTTTTTAACTAAGGGTTAAAACTAAAAGATAAGGTTAATTTTGTGACCTAAACTTGTCTAAAATTTATTGGTTGAGAGGATTTCGACCCATCCTCATCTTATCCTTGAAATTTATCTCTTTGGAACTATCATAATTCAATAATAATTTTATAATAAAATAATATTTCAAGACTTTCCTAAAGTGCCCCTCCTCCCTCTTATAAAATTCCACCACCTCTACCCACTTACTCACACCTCTCAAGCCTATTGGATCGTCCAAATTATGATAAAATAAGCTCCCAAAATCCCTCCCTTCCTTCTATAGGCCACAATTTGGGCAGAAATTCATCCTAAGGAGACCTTTTGTGAAAATCAAAAGGAGATACTCAAAAAAGAGGTATTTGTTTTATCACCTCTTTCAAAATTCTTTTCTTCTTACACTTCCTCTCCATATATCATTTCCATACTAAAGTAATAAATACAGTATCTTATACATGATGAGATGTTATTATAATTTTAGGATAGCCTTATACATCCTTTTATCCATCTTATTAAAAATAATATCACTATGCGTGCATACGTACGACTTACCGTCTCCACACCGTGGTGTAATTTGTTATTCAAAAAGACTTAATTTGGATGGGTAAAATGATGAGTATAATGGATTTAAGTAATTAATATAACATGATAATTATTATTTATAATTAATATACCATCAAATTATATACAGTTTAACCATTAAGTTAATGACATCGTTGCTCGTGTGTATGCATGACCAACCATCTCCACGATGCGATGCGATTAATTTTACACGATCTTCATTAAATCAAGATTATACATATGAATGGAATGAATAAATATGATATATATTATATTTTTATTGACTCTATGATTTTTTCATTTTTATTTATAATATACCTTTATGCTTTCCATAATGTGTAAATACAATAATTTCATTTGAGGAAGTGTGGACTACCACCCCCTCAAAGTGATATGACTCGTTCATGATATACATGGGACATATAAAGGATAGTTTTATTAAACCCACAATACATACATGAAATTAATATAATACTGCTATTATAATATACTTTTATATCATTTAATTATTATTCTTCTAAAATGACAAAGAAATGAAAGTATCATTTATGCATATGTACGACCTACCGTCTCCATGAACGGTGCATTTCATTTCTTATCTCCAAATATTATAGATTATAATAAATACATATATATACTAGATATATATAATATTTAAATCAATGAATAATATTCTGGAGATGATAGACTTTTGACTACGTGGACAATTTACATCAAAACAAGTTCATTTAGTACCAAATATTGACAAAACAACCGATATGAACTTCAATAATTATGTAATTTTTATAAAATGATAATAAGTAATATAAAAAAAATAATAAACTTGAAAATGGTTATGAAGAAAATGAAAATTAACCTATGTTTATTATTCAAGAATATAAAGAATGAGGGGGACAAGTCAGATTCGAGGTTAGGAAATTCATCTCAATCTCCTTTCATTGAGGCATATTTTGATTTTATACACCACATTATTATATATAGTGTATAATAAACCCATTTTGACTTTTAATTTAACTCAAATGGAATCTTTTTCTATAAAGCATTTTACTAAACAAAAAAAGGAATTTTTTTTAACTTATTTAGAGACAACGACTCCTCCACTGTCATAATCATTATTTGATATGTGGATTCCTATATAAGCCTTAATGTTTTTAAAAGAAAAAGAAATAACTTATTCCCATTTTGGTTGTTTTGGTATTGAAAATGGTTTTGAAAGTGGATTTACTATTTCAATATATTTAAATGATTTATTCTTATTTCAAATAAACTTTTATGAGTGAAATGTTGATAATTGAAATCATTTATGTTTTATGATTATATAATGGTATTTGGACATTTGATGGGTGGTTACGTGATAAACCAAAGATGGGTGATTATGTGATAAACCAAAGATGGGTGATTGCATGATAAAACAAGGATGGGTGGTCACATTATAACCTCTAATGTATTGTTTATGGAATTTGGTCGTATGACTATTCCATTTAGTGATATGTGTGGACGTCGACTGCATGGTTATTCCATTTAAGTATTTTTATGTCCCAAGTTAAATTTATATGTTATATGTTGATTTCTATGGGATTTATGGTAATATTTTGGTTACAAAAGTGTAAGAAATGAGCTCATATTCAGTGAAGTATATTTACTACTTATTAATGGTGAAAATTATTACTTTATGATAAAGTATTCATGGTTTTCATGTTTTTCCAAGACTAATAGTTTTCCTTCTTTGTGTATCCAAAACTAAGATTTTTATGCTCATCCCAAGTTTTGAAATGTTTTTCAAAGGAATTAAAAAATAATAGAGTCAAGGATGGGATCAAGGAAAATTTTTTCTATTAAAACATGAAACGATACCATGTTTCTTTTTAAAGAGTTTTTTATTAAAAAAGGATAGTGAGTAGAAGGATATACTTGTAATATTTGAGATGTAATGTAATAATTATGGCCGAATTCTCTAAAACCCTAAACCTGAAAAGATCCTCAATGTGAATTCTTGACTTAACTCAAGATTATATAATGTTTTAGGTTGGGGCCTTATAATATTGATGGGACAATATGAAAGAGATTTCTTAATATACATCAAAGTGCCTGGTATGTCTAAAAGTGAAGGCTGAAAGAAAAAAGTCTAAGGGTATGATGCTACCATTACCCATACCAACATGAAAGTGGGAGAACATTACCATGGGACTTATCACTAGAATTATAAAGACATCCACAGGAAACAATGCTATATGGGTCATTGTGGATCGTCTTATAAAGACAACTCACTTTATCCCAATTCGATAGGACTTGTCATTGGATCAACTTGAATGGATTTATATAAAAAAGGTGGTAAGGTTGAATGGAGTACCACTATCTATTATATCCAATAGAGATCCGAGATTCACCTCAAATTTCTGGAAAAGTATCCAACATTCTCTAAGAACTGAGTTGAACTTCAGCATGACCTATCATCCCCAAACCGATGTCCAATATGAGAAAAATATTTAGAAATTGGATGATATGTTGATAGTGTATTCGATGGACTTCAAAGAAGGATGGGAAAAACATCTTCCACTGGTCAAATTCTCTACAATAATAGTTTCCACTCCAACATCCAAATGACACCATATGAATCCCTTTATGGAAAATGGTGTAGAACACCGACATGTTGGGATTAAGTTGGTGAACTTAAGTTACTAGGACCTAAAATGGTTAAAGAAATGGCAGAGAAGGTGAAAACTATTCAGCAGCACATCTAGGCAGCCCAAAATCAACAATAGAGTTATGCAGATAATTGTTGACGAGACCTTGAGTTCAAAGTTAGAGACATGGTATTCTTCTGTATATCTCCATGGAAGGAGGTAATGAGGTTTAAGAAGAAATAAAAACTATATCCCAGGTACATCATCCCCTTTGAGATTCTTGATCGTGTTGGAGCTATATCCTATCAACTAGCACTTCCACCTACCATGTCTAAAGTACACAATTTATTCCACATATCCCTCCTAAGGAAGTACATAAAAAATCCTTCACATGTACTCTCTTTAGAGGTGGTATAGTTGGAGAATGATCTTTCTTATGAGGAGCATCCAGTGAAGATCTTGGATTATAGAGATAAATTTTTACGCAACAAGACTACTCACCTGGTCAAAGTACTATGGAAGAACTATAAGTATGAAGAGACAACATGGAAACTGGAGGAAGAAATGAAGGAAAAGTACCCACACCTATTTTAATCTTAGAATGTAAAACGAAATTTCAAGGGAGAAATTTCATAAGGGGGGAAGAATGTAACGACCTGATGTTTTATCAATGGAATTCCCTTCTTATAATTATGTCTTCTAGTATAATCACATAATATTATATATAGAATACAATGAAAACATTATAAATGAATAATGAGTGAAATAAAAGGTATCTCTAGAAGTTAAGAAACATATACCGATGAAATAGTAGCTTGACCTTTGGAATAGTAATATGAACCTTATGAATAGTAAATTGGCCAATATAATAGTAACCTCACCAATGAAAGTATAAATAAAATTTATCCATATTATAAGTGTCAATATGATATAATTATATCATAGTATAAGTAATTAAATATTTTAAAAAATATCAATAAAGTGTTGATATTTTTATAAGTCATGTATATTTAATTACAATTTTATGATTAATTTAATAAATTAAAAGAAAATTTAGTTTCATAAAATGGATTCATAAATTATTATTTTGATGTCTTATTATCATAAGATAAATTTATGAGACCTCAATTATTTTTTCAAAGTGTTAGAAATGTAGTTTTAATTTTAAAATTTGTATTTGTCTAGTAAATTATGATTTTAATTAAAAATTGAATTTCTCATATTTAGAAAATTATGTTTATAAAATTGAGTTTATTTTTTTATTCTACATTTTAAAAAATGGTTAGGATGAATTTTTCAGATTTTTCTAAAATACTTGAATTTTTGGTGAATAGTAAAATACGATAATTTACGATAAATGTTAAATAAATGAATTTTTTCATCATTCTTGAGTCATGGATGATCTAAATGGCCAGTGGTTCAAACTCATATGCTTTATTTACTGTTTTTGGTCACAAAAATAAAGACTATTCACAGTATTGAGAAAAAATATTAAACTAATGATTAAAATAATGGGAAACCCCTCCTCTCCTCCACTATAAATACCACCCCTCTTTACCTCATCTCCTCACACCTCTCAAGCCTTGTGGATAGTCCAAATTCTACTCAAATATCTTCCTAATATCCCCCCACATCCAACAGCCCTTGGTCTCATAAAAAGACCAAAACCTGTCCCCTAAAAAGGCTCTCAAGGAAGATAAATTCAAGAGGTAAATTCCTCTTTTATTTTCTTTTATTTTCTTTCTAGTTCATTTATTTATTTTTCTTTCCTCACATCCTTTCATCCAAATGTTATGATAACTCTAGTACCTTACATGTACTATAATGTTGTTATTATAATGGAATAATTCATCATCATCCCTCCTTTCCCCTCCATTTATAATAGAAATAAAAACATCATCTGAGATGTGTTAATTCAAGGACGATGGGTTTTCAATTTCTGCTACCATATTCAATTCTAGTTATGAAATCATTTTTATGGTTGAACCAGACAATAATAAATATATTATGTATTATGTAAGGTTATGGAATATTTTGTACACATGATATTAATTTATAAAGAAAAATGATTTCTCTGTGATAAAAAACCACCAATTAACCCAAACGATTACCATTAAAGTTTTATATAGTGATTCATCTTAGCTCCAAATAACCAAATTAATTTTATAACCATGTAATCTTTTGAATGTTCAATAATAACCTACAAATTAAATTCTATACAACCATTATCATCCTAAATGTTTATCTTTACATGTAGAATAGGTTATGGAAATATTAATTAATGAATGTAATTTGGTTATCCAGAACATTAAGATCAAGTGAAGGACACCATTAGACTAAAGGTAAGGGATTCTACCTGAACCTATATTATTCCTTTGAGTTGTTCTATCTTTATTTTTACCCAAATGAAGTTATATATTATTTTTATGAACATCTTATAAATTATGTTGTTGAGCCCTCTGGAAGATTGTTGATTTCTTGTCTATGATTGATGTTTTAATAATCACAAATCATCACATATCATTAATTCTTAATCTGGTTTGATTTCTCATAAACTTAATTACAATATGTGAATGAATCTGTTATAATGTTTTTGTCTATGCTTATTGACTTACAAAGTATTTTGGAAGTCTTCTGGATTCAAAAAACATCGGAAGCACCGATCCAATATCAACAAACATCGGAAGCACCGATCCAATATCAACAGACACCGGAAGCACCGATCCAATATCAACAAACATCGGAAGCACCGATCTAATTTCAACAGACATCGGAAGCACCGATCCAATATCAACAAACATCGGAAGCACCGATCCAATATCAAAGGACAACGGTCGCACCGATCCGATATCAAAATGACTCACCGATTAAATGACAGACCAATGCTGATCAAACTGACTCACCGATCAGATGACAGACCGATGCTGATCAAACTAACTCACCGATCAGATGACAGACCGATGCTGATCAAACTGACTCACTGATCAGATGATAGACCGATGCTGATCAAACTGACTCACCGATCAGATGACAGACCGATGCTGATGCAAAATGACTCACCGATGCAAAATGACTCACCGATGCAAAATGACTCACCGATGCAGAATGACTCACCGATGCAAATGACTCACCGATGCTGATCTATCTGAGTCACCGATCATTACTCACTAATGCTGATGACCTACCGATCACTTGATTCTGCAATAGTCATAAACAACTGTTTGAATTTCTTTATCTTTATCTTTATTTTATCTAACCAACGGTCATATTAGGTATATTTTAATGCTCTGTCAATTAATTAATAAAGGTTGTCGGATGTCAGGAAACCGTACCTCGTATCTGCGGAAAGGAAAATTTTTCTGTCTTCCGAAGCACGTGACATAAATACAAGAAGACTCTGCTAAAGAAGATAGAAGTGGACGGAAGAACACAAGGAGAATATAGAGGAAAGAAAGAAGAGGAAGAACCAAGCAAGACAGAACCTCATACACAAATCAAGCCTACTCAAGAAGAGTTCTGTGCATACAAAAGAACATTGAAGAACTTCATCGACTACATCTCACTGCCTTTGAACCTGAAGCATACGACACTCTTCTTCTCAAACAAAAATCATAAGAGGACTCAGAATAAATTCTGACCAAATACAAAAGAGTCCAGAGCTACACTGAAATCACTAGAGCCATTTCTAAACTCTACATCTCTGCTCTGTGATACATCTGTTTTACATCTTGAGTAGTGTGTTTTATCTGCTGTATTAAACACACACACTGACTCCTGTACTTTCACTGGAGGATCTGTAAATCCTCAGCAAACCTTTTTACACTTCATTTCCCACTGTGGATAGTGGTAGAGGTCTTGTGAGACCTGGACAGCTCCAAGCTGTTGTTTGTTTCCCCACGTAGAACTGTGGTAGAGGTCTTGTGACCTGGACAGTGTGTTCACTGTTGTTAACCCCGATCCAGGGTGTGGATCATTTTTATATAAACTTTGGAGAGGACTAAGTCTCGGCTTGAGACTGAACCTCTTGGTTAATTCTCTGTGTTTGTAGCTACATACTATATCCATACTACATATTTATTTCATATTCCGCTGCTATTACTTTGAAATATAATTTGTCTTCAAAGCTACTTTGATAGTTAAACTCGCAAGTGTTTATATTTATTATAAACCAGTAAGTTAGTTTCAAAAGTTAATTTAATCATATGATTAATTTAACTGAGAACTAATCAATCTTTGAGAAACTAATTGAACCTTTATAATCTGTATAAATTCACTACAGTTTAATCTGTGTTTGAAATAGGGGGATTTTAATAAACATTGTTTTTAACAGAAAATTTTAATTGGAACTCAATTCACCCCCCTCTTGAGTATCCACTCCGACCAACATTTGGTATCAAAGGTTGAAAAATATTTTCTAAAAGTACTCTGTTTTTCAACTGTGATTTTAGTTGCATTTTAAAGTTCTTAAAATTTCTGTTATTTCTAAATTTTTATCTCTTTAAAATTCTTTTTGTGATATCATGGATAATAGACTTGAGGGTGCTGCTACTAACTGACCACCTTTCTTTAATGTAAACAACTATGCTCAGTGAAAACTTAAAATGAAAATTCATCTAGAAAGCATGAGTTTTGATATTTGGACTGCTATTGAATCTGAATAAAAAATTCCCACTAGTGATAGATCTACTTGGGATGAACCTACAAAGACTGCTTACAATAATAATTGTAAAGCTATGAATTCCTTGTACCGTGCTCTAGGAGATGAGGAATTTAATATAATTTCTGCATGTAAAATTGCATATGAAATTTGGGATGCCTTAGCTGTTTCTCATGAAGGAACAACTAATGTTAAGGAGATGAGATTGAATACCTATACTATTAAGTATGATAATTTTAAGATGAAGCCTGATGAACCCATTTTTGATATGTATCTCAGGTTCAATGAAATTGTCAACACAATGACTTCTCTGGGAAAGGATGTTCCAACAAAGGAACAAATCATGAGAATTTTGAGATGTCTACCTGAAAGATGGAGAGGAACCTATGTATCCATTAGAGAATCGTGTGACATTGGAGAACTGCCTGTCAAGGAACTAATTGGTAAGTTGATGATGTATGAAGAAGAACTCAAGGTAAAAAAAGAAGAAGATGATGAACCTAAAAGGAAGTCTATTGCGTTCAAGACTACAACCTCAAAGAATAAGGATAAGGAAAATCCACAAGCTATCAATGAAAGTTCAAGCAGTGAGGAAAGTGAGAATGATTCTGACAGTGATGCTGAGATGGCTCACATTGCTAGAAGATTTAAGAAATTCTATAGGAAGAAGAAGTTTTTCAGAAAGTCAAACTACAAAGGCAAGTATGATAACAAAGGACAATGGAAAAAGGATTGGAAGAAGTCTGATAAATCAGATGAAGTTGTCTGTTATGAATGCAAAAGAAAAGGACACATAAAAGCAGACTGTCCAAAGCTGAAATACAGAAAGAAGTATGAATACAAGGATAACAAGTACAAGAAAGCCATGAAGGCTACATGGAGTGCTTCAGAAGACAACACAAGTGAAGCTGAATCTTCAGACTCTGAAAGGAATCGAGTCAACATGTGTTTCATGACAAACACTTCTGAGGTAACATCAGAAACTCTTGCTTTAAATTCATATTATTCTGGAGATGATTCTGAATGTGATAACATGTCTAAATATGAACTGTTTGAATATTGTGATATGCTTGAAGAAACCTGTAATGAGATTAAAGATAAATATAAAGGTTTAAAGAAACAGTATGCCTTAAGTGTTAAGCATAAATCTGATCTGGATATAGAAGTAGAAAAGAATGCTCAGTTGCTTAAAGAGAATACTGAACTAAAATTGTCTAATGAACAACTCAGAAAAGACTTAGAGAAGTTCAAAAATGGCAAGTATACTCTAACACAAATGCTAGGAAAGAAAGTTTCACCTAGATATACTACTGGTATAGGATACCAACCTGGACAAAGAAAAGTTGCCAAAACTAGATTCATTCCTAAATCTGGACAGAAGATAGTTAATTCTGGAACTTCATATGCCTCAACCAGTTATATTCATAGTTATGGATCTAATAAGGTTTATCTTTCAAAGAATGTTAATTCTACAAATTATATGAGACCCATTAGACAAATATGGATACCTAAAGTATCATTGGCTAACATGTCTGGACCCAAGAAGATCTGGGTACCAAAATCATCTTCCATCTAAATCTGTTTTGTAGGAGACCTGCTTGAAGAGCTGTCATAAGAAGATATGGTACTTAGACAGTGGATGTTCAAGACATATGTCAGGAGACTTTTCATGTTTCAAGAGCTTAGTAAAAGTTGATGGAGGCTTTGTCACTTTTGGTGATAATTCAAAAGGAAAAATCATCGGCTTAGGCCAGATTGGTAACACTGATTCAATCTTGGTTTCTGAAGTTTTATTTGTCAATGGACTTAAATATAACTTGTTAAGCATTTCTCAGTTGTGTGATGATGGTTTTTATGTGAAATTTAAAAATGATTCTTGCAATGTTTCTAACTCAAAAAATGTTTTAGTATTTTCTGCTTTAAGAAATGAAAATGTTTATGCTGTTGATTTAGATTCTTTAGCTAAGCAGAATATTCCTTGTTTAAATGCTTTTCATAAAGAGTCTTGGCTTTGGCACAGAAGATTAGAACACCGCAATGTACACTCTCTTAGAAAACTTTTTAGGAAGAACTTAGTTAGAGACTTACCCAAACTTGAATTTCCAGCAGACAAAGTTTGTAATCCCTATCAAAAAGGAAAGCAACATAAAGTTTCTTTTAAATCAAAGAAAGAAGTGTCAACTTCTCAACCTCTCGAGTTGGTTCACATGGATTTATTTGGACCTTATAGAGTTTCTAGTTTGAATGGGAAGCACTATGTCTATGTTCTTGTAGATGACTTTTCTAGATATACTTGGGTATATTTTCTAGCTCACAAAAGTGAAGCTTGCTCTTACTTTGTTAAATACTCCAAGTCTGTAGAAAATCTTAGTGGACTCAAGATTAAGACCCTGAGAAGTGATCATGGTCGTGAGTTTGAAAATCATGAATTTGATTCCTACTGCTCACACAATAGCTATAATCACAATTTCTCTGCCCCTAGGACACCCCAACAAAATGGTGTAGTAGAGAGAAGGAATAGAACCCTACAAGAAATAGCAAAAACTATGCTCAATGAATATGAAATACCTATTTACTTTTGGGATGAAGCTGTAAATACAGCTTGTTATGTCATTAATAGAGTCTTGATCAGACCAGTTCTTAAGAGGACCCCTTATGAGTTGTGGAACCATAGGAAACCTAAGGTTAACTACTTCAAAGTTTTTGGCTGAAAAGTCTTCATTCTCAATACTAAAGACAATCTTGACAAATTTTCATCCAAGAGTGATGAAGGAATTTTCCTAGGTTACTCTATCTCTAGTAAAGCCTATAAAGTTTTCAATAAAAGAACCAAATGTGTGGAAGAATCTGTTCACATCAAATTTGATGAAACTGATCCACATGAACCTAAAATCTCTCTTGAAGATGATCTCTCTGGTTTGAATCTCAATGATAAAGACAATGGACCTATAGTTAAAACATCCAGCTCTGGAAATTCTCTAGAACCTGCTTCTGTTGAACCTCAATCTGTAGATGAATCTGAAATCTCTAGCCCTATCTTTTCAAGACCATCTAGGACTCTAAAGAACCATCCTTTAGATGCTGTTGTAGGAAATCTAGATAGAGGAACACAGACTAGAGCTTCTCTAAGAAATCAGGTTGAACATCAAGCTTTTCTTTCACAGTTAGAACCTAAAAATATCAATGATGCTATCAATGATGAATTTTGGGTAATGGCTATGCAAGAAGAACTAAATCAATTTGAAAGAAACAAAGTCTGGAAATTAGTAGAAAGACCTAAGGACATTTTGACCATAGGCACAAAATGGGTGTTTAGAAACAAAGTTGATGAATCTGGAAACATCATTAGAAATAAATCTAGGCTAGTTGCACAAGGTTACAATCAAGAAGAAGGAATTGACTATGAGGAAACCTTTGCACCTGTAGCTAGATTAGAGGCTATTAGGATCTTACTTTCCTACGCATCACATCTGAATTTCAAGCTATATCAAATGGATGTCAAAAGTGCATTTCTAAATGGTTTTATTGTTGAAGATGTTTTTGTAGAACAACCACCTGGTTTTTTAAATCCTCATTTTCCAAATCATGTTTTTAAACTTTCTAAAGCTTTATATGGTTTAAAACAAGCTCCAAGAGCTTGGTATGAAAGGATTTCAAACTTTCTTATCTCAAAAGGATTTACAAAAGGAGTAGCTGATCCCACTCTTTTTATAAAAAGGATTTCAAAAGATGTATTAATAGTACAAATCTATGTTGATGATATTATTTTTGGATCTTCTAAAAATTCCTTATGTACTGATTTTTCAAAGATTATGCAAAATGAATTTGAAATGAGCTTAATGGGAGAGCTTAAGTATTTTATTGGTTTTCAAATTTTTCAAACTAAAGATGGAATTATTTTAAATAAAAGTAAATATACAAAGGATCTTTTAAAACGTTTTGGATTGGATAGTATTAAGGAAAGTGATACACCTATGAGTACTACCTGTAAATTGGATACAGATGAAGCTGGGAAACCAGTGGATCAAACCAATTACAGAGGTATGATTGGGAGATTACTTTATCTTACTGCTAGTCGACCAGACATTATGTTCAGTGTATGTATGTGTGCTAGATTTCAAGCTAATCCTAAGGAATCACACTTACTGGCTGTTAAAAGGATTTTTAAGTATCTTAAGTATACTGTAAATTTAGGTTTGTTTTATCCAAAAAGACAATCATTTAACCTAACTAGCTATTCAGATGCTGACTTTGCTGGATGTAAGTTAGATAGGAAGAGCACATCTGGAACATGTCATTTGCTTGGAAAGTCCCTAGTATCATGGTGTAGTAAGAAACAGAACTCTGTTGCATTGTCTACTGCCGAGGCAGAATACATAGCTGCTGGTAGTTGTTGTGCACAAATTCCGTGGATGAAACACACTTTATTGGATTATGGATTTGATCTTAAACATGTTTCAATTAACTGTGACAATACTAGTGCAATCAATATATCTAAGAACCCTGTGTCTCACTCTAGAACTAAGCACATTGATGTCAGACATCACTTTCTAAGAGATCATTATAAAAAAGGTGATATTTCTTTAAAATTTATTAGTTCTGAACATCAATTAGCTGATATCTTTACAAAGCCTTTATGCTCTGAAAGAATGAAATTTATTAAACAAGAGTTGTGTATGATTGATCTATGAAACCGATCTGTGAAACTGATCTGTGAAACTGATCTATGAAACCGATCTGTGAAACCGATCTGTGAAACTGATCTGTGAAACTGATCTGTGAAACTGATCTGTGAAACTGATCTGTGAAACTGATCTGTGAAACTGAACTGTGAAACTGATCTGTGAAACTGATCTGTGAAACTGATCTGTGAAACTGATCTGCGTAACTGATCTGTGAAACTGATCTGTGTAACTGATCTGTGAAACTGATCTGTGAAACTGATCTGTGAAACCGATCTATGAAACTGATCTGTGAAACTGATCTGTGAAACCGATCTGTAATACCGATCTTTTTTTTATTATTTTGTAATTAATTAGTAAATTTCTTTTATACTTTTTATGGGAACCCTAAATGATAAAATAAATGATACGCGGCTATTTATCTTCCCTAAACCTTTGACCTTTCATTTCCCGCTGAACCTTTCAACCTCTCTTCCCTTCTACTTCGAACCTTCGAACTCCTGCCTTCCCAAAATCCTCTAATGGCTAAGCAAAAGAGATCGAGCAAAGGACTGGATAGACCTGTACCTTTAAAGCGTGCTCGAGGCGAGTCGAGTAGTACCTCTCAACGATCAGTAAATCCGAACCTGGAAACTCGGATTGTTGCTGTAGAAAGCGAAGTCAGCTCTGCGTGGCTTTTGTCAAGTAAGTCACTGTTGCTGCAAGTTCTTGAATCGCAAGGATGGATAGACTGTTTTTCTGACAACTCTCGAATAGACTACCCGAAGCTGGTACATGAGTTCTATATGAATCTGGAAATCACTTTAGATGGTGTGGAGGCTGCCAGGATGTCGTCTGTGGTAAAAGGAAAGAAAATATCCTTCTCATCTAAGCAGTGGGCTGAGTGCTTGAATGTACCTCATGAAGGTCGGTATGAGGATTATGCTGGGAATATTCCTCCAACATTTGATTACTTCTCTTACGAATTAGCTCTAGAGCTTCTGACTGGAAACAGAGAGTCACGGAGAATCACAGCTTCAGAATTAGATGGTGAATGTAGACTTCTTTTCAAGTTTATTCAGCACCAACTTTGCCCTAGGAGAGGAGATTTTGCTGCTGTAATGTACCAGGATGTTTTCCTGTTGTTTCTTCTGAAAACACATGAGAAGATCAATTTATGTAGATATGTGATGGTTTACATAGCTGGAATGGTAAAACCGTCCAAGAAATCCACTGCCTTGTTTTATTCAAAGATGATATCTACCATGCTCAAGAATCTAGAATTTATTGATAAAGATGATGAAGTTGATGAAACAGATCATACCTTCTGTCTAAACAAAGAGATCTGCAAGAGGATGAAAATCAATTGGAATCCATGGAAGAAGTGCTGGGTTGCAGATGAAGATAAATTGTATGAAGCCTACAATCCCATAGATCATGGTAAGAGGCCAAAGGATTTGAGAGACCCTGGCTTGAAACCAGATGAGGAACCAGTTTATTCTGATGATGATGAGCAAGAAGAAGAAAAGGATGAGGCCACCAAAGCCCAAGAGCAAGAAGAAGCTGCGACTGAGGAAGGAAGTATGTCATCTCCTGATGATAAGAGTGATCCTGACACTACTAGTCCCAAGATAAGAATAGAATTTGGACCTGCTATTCCACCCTTAGCCCTACCAGAATCAGAACCCATTCTTGGTGATGAAGAAGATTCTGATACTGAATAATATCACAGTGAAGCTTCTGAGAAGATTGATGATGGACGTGCTGATGATGCTGAGGCTGCTGTTGATGGTGATAACAAACCAGTGGATGGTCTTTTTGAGGATCAAATAGAATCACCTCAGTCAGAACAAGAAATACATATCAGTGGCAAGGTTGATTCACCAAAAATCAGTGGAACAACAAGCTATGAGAAACCAAAATACACCCTGTGTGTTGCTGTTTGGGATGACTACCCTGGTTATGCTGTGTTGGGCTTAGAATATTCTGAAGAAGAAGAAGCAATGCCAGAATCTGCTACAGCTGTGAAGAGGAACCTCCCAAGAGAAGCAAGGTCTGTTCCTGCTGTTGATCCTACAAATGTTAATTTACCTGGTTCTGGAATCTCTGAAGCTGATCTTAATAAGTTTAAGATTGAATTGCTAACCGCTGTGAGAACCACAGTTAGAGAAGAAATTTCTAATGCTCTTACTCAAGTGTCTCTACAAGTTTCTGAAAATTCATTGGAAGCCTTCTCACAAAGAGTATCTAATGCTGTGAAGCCAGACCTGGCCAATACTGGTGAACTTATTGGCAGGCACATAGCCTTTTTGAATCAGACTATGAAGGATCTTCACACCGGCTTGGTATCTCTATCCAGCGAATTCCGATCAACCATATCTGGTATGATGGAAGTTTTGAGAAATTTGATTGAACATCTCAACAAGTCTGACCTGAGAAAGTTGAAAGCTGAGTTAACTCACATAGTTGGCCAAGCCAGTACAGGCAAGGTAACCAAGATCACTACCCGTGAGCTAGAAGCTCTAAGAGAAGTTGTGCATGATGAGTTAGCTGCTGTTAGACAAATTCTTGATTTAGAATCTTTGAGGAAGATGAAAGAGCTCTGTGATAACAGTCATAGGATGGCATTGGTGTATTCAGCAGATGCTAAGAAAGCTCTGCAAGAGATCAAAGAGAAAGTTGATAATTACTTTTCCAAGATTTATACAAAGCATGAAATGGCTGCAAACTTCAAGGTGTTGGAAGAGAATCTGAAATTACCTCCAGTCACTCAGGCCTTCAAAACTCAAGTTCATCAGTTGCAAGATTTTACCCCTTCCTTGGCCCAGTTCATGGAGAATAAAGATGATTTTGAAAAAGCTATGAAGTATGGAGCAGAAGTCATTCAGGACTTCATTAATCTTTTGAAGCCCTATTTGAATGCACAGGCCACTACAATAGTAGTTCCTACTTCTGAACCTCTCAGTGACTCTGATGTAGCTCCAAATCAGCTATCTGTTGCTCAAGATCTATCTCAGTTAAGACCAGTCCCTCAGCAAGCTTCTCAACCAGCTCCTGTTTCTCAATAACAACTCTCTGTGGCACCTGCTCCTACACCTGCCCGAGTTGTCCTACCACCACTTCAGATTTGCCAAGTCCAGCCTTCCTCCAAGCCTTCAAACTTACCCACTATTGATCCCAAAGACAAAGGCAAAGCCCCTTTGTATCCCAACAAATAGTTGTGTATTGTTTTTGATAGGGTGAACAATGTGATGCTTGTAATATTCTGTACTTTATCAATTTTTTTCCCTCTCTACTCTATGCTGACTGCTTTTACTTTCACTTTCACTTATATGTTTTCCCTCCTTTTTGATTATCCCAAAGGGGGAGAAGAACAAGAATGATATATGGGAGAAGAAAACGAATGATATATGGGAGAAGAGAGATATATGGGGGAGAAATGATGTATATATCTCAGGGGGAGAAATCTGTATAATATATATGGGAAATTTAAATTAAGGAGGAGATTTATATATCTCTTTATATTTATTTTCTTTATGGTTTAATTCTCATTATGTTTTTATTTATGATAAAGATTTGTGATTATCAAAAAGGGGGAGATTTTTGAGCCCTCTGGAAGATGTTGATTTCTTGTCTATGGTTGATGTTTTAATAATCACAAATCATCACATATCATTAATGCTTAATCTGGTTTGATTTCTCATAAACTTAATTACAATCTGTGAATGAATCTGTTATCATGTTTTTGTCTATGCTTATTGACTTACAAAGTATTTTGGAAGTCTTCTGGATTCAACAAACATCGGAAGCACCAATCCAATATCAACAAACATCGGAAGCACCGATCCAATATCAACAGACACCAGAAGCACCGATCCAATATCAACAAACATCGGAAGCACCGATCCAATTTCAACAGACATCAGAAGCACCGATCCAATATCAACAAACATCGGAAGCACCGATCCAATATCAAAGGACAACGGTCGCACCGATCCGATATCAAAATGACTCACCGATCAAATGATAGACCGATGCTGATCAAACTGACTCACCGATCAGATGACAGACCGATGCTGATCAAACTGACTCACCAATCAGATGACAGACCGATGCTGATCAAACTGACTCACCGATCAGATGACAGACCGATGTTGATCAAACTGACTCACCGATCAGATGACAGACCGATGCTGATGCAAAATGACTCACCGATGCAAAATGACTCACCGATGCAAAATGACTCACCGATGCAGAATGACTCACCAATGCAAATGACTCACCGATGCTGATCTATCTGAGTCACCGATCATTACTCACTAATGCTGATGACCTACTGATCACTTGATTCTGCAATAGTCATAAAAAACTATTTGAATTTCTTTATCTTTATCTTTATTTTATCTAACCAACGGTCATATTAGGTATATTTTAATGCTCTGTCAATTAATTAATAAAGGTTGTCGGATGTCAGGAAACCGTACCTCGTATCTGCGGAAAGGAAACTTTTTCTGTCTTCCGAAGCACGTGACATAAATACAAGAAGACTCTGCTGAAGAAGATAGAAGTGGATGGAAGAACACAAGGAGAATATAGAGGAAAGAAAGAAGAGGAAGAACCAAGCAAGACAAAACCTCATACACAAATCAATCCTACTCAAGAAGAGTTCTGTGCATACAAAAGAACATTGAAGAACTTCATCGACTACATCTCACTGCCTTTGAACCTGAAGCATACGACACTCTTCTTCTCAAACAAAAACGAGAAGAGGACTCAGAATAAATTCTGACCAAATACAAAAGAGTCCAGAGCTACACTGAAATCACTAGAGCCATTTCTAAACTCTACATCTCTGCTCTGTGATACATCTATTTTACATCTTGAGCAGTGTGTGTTATCTGCTGTATTAAACACACACACTGACTCCTGTACTTTCACTGGAGGATCTGTAAATCCTCAGCAAACCTTTTTACACTTCATTTCCCACTGTGGATAGTGGTAGAGGTCATGTGAGACCTGTACAGCTCCAAGCTGTTGTTTGTTTCCCCACGCAGAACTGTGGTAGAGGTCTTGTGACCTGGACAATGTGTTCACTGTTGTTAACCCCGATCCAGGGTGTGGATCATTTTTATATAAACTTTGGAGAGGACTAAGTCTCAGCTTGAGACTGAACCTCTTGGTTAATTCTCTGTGTTTGTAGCTACATACTATATCCATACTACATATTTATTTCATATTCCGCTTCTATTACTTTGAAATATAATTTGTCTTCAAAGCTACTTTGATAGTTAAACTCGCAAGTGTTTATATTTATTATAAACCAGTAAGTTAGTTTCAAAAGTTAATTTAATCATATGATTAAGTTAACTGAGAACTAATCAATATTTGAGAAACTAATTGAACCTTTATAATCTGTATAAATTCACTACAGTTTAATCTGTGTTTGAAATAGGGGGATTTTAATAAACATTGTTTTTAACAGAAAATTTTAATTGGAACTCAATTCACCCCCCTCTTGAGTATCCACTCCGACCAACAGATGTGTTTATGCTCCAAAATCATGTATCAGGATCCATTCATCATTCTCTTTCAGGGATATACATGTTTTTAAATGATTCCATCCTCAATTATTCCCAATAAGCAAGCTCGTTTTAAGAGAACTTCCTGAATTCTTACCCATTTTCAAGAACACTATATAATATTTTTTAAGACACCATTATTTTTATAAAACTAATATTTTTATTATTAAAACATTATTGGATCACTTTTAGTTTTATATAAAAGATTATTCCCTTTTAATGTTTTAAATTACCTTTGATATTTTCCTTAACTACACTAAAATGTTTTAATTCTAAAGTTTCTTAAGTACTCTTTTTACATGTTATTATTCAATTTGGCATCAATTTTCATGATATATGCCTATTATACCCTATGATTGTCCATGCATGATCTAAATCCTTTTTTTCATGGACATTTTTATGACACTCCCATTTCTTATGCTTTATGACATGATTATGATACCCAATTCTTACCAAGGGTAAACCTTATGTTTATGTATGATTTATTATGTATGATTTTATATGTGGAAAACATATTCATGAACATGTTATGATAGGTGCACCTAGCTAATTATCTAATGTAATGGGTAAAGTTTAGTCTCATGAGATGTTATGTGCAACAGTCTTGGCAGTTAGCCTTGACTCGTGCTACCATGTGCAACAATCATGGTGGTTAACCTTGACTTGTGATCCTCTGTATGAAACGAGCCTTGACTCATGCTAAATTCATGTTTTATGTTTCCGGAACATTATTATGACTCCATGTTTATTTGATCTCATGTTTATATGTTATGATTCCATATGCTCCATGCCTTTTTATATCATTATTCCATACCTTCTAACCCATGTGCTAAAGCTTTATTATCATGCTTATTCCCTTACTGGGATTTTATCTCATCCCTTTTTTCATGTTATCCATAGGTTATCCTATGAAGATGTATATGTATAATGGATGTTAGGAGCTCTTTATAAAGATTAAATAAATGTTTTATTTAGTCCCATTTTTTCAGTTTTATGTACCTAGTATTCCAATACACCAGACTTTACAATCCTTAGCTTGTAATATGATGATTTATTATGCTTAATATCACGTAATGATAGGTGTAAAAGGCTAGGGTCACTATAGATATAGTTTAGGTTAAAATATTATTTAATTTTATACCATACCTTAAATAATATTATAATCTTTATTAAACCCCATGACACATAATAATAATAATAATAATATTTTATGGCACACACACTATTTGTGTAACACCCCGAGCTTCCACGATACACTTCTCTTTCAATAATGCAATAGCTTGCATTGTACGGAAGTTCGAGATTCTAACACACCGCGACCAATAAAAATAGCCATTATGAATAGTAATAACCACTTTTTGAAATTATATATATTTTATATTTCAAAATGGACTTCATTATTGGATTTGGAATATCAAAATTAGTGTATGTTGAATTTTTGGTATTTTTCTGAGAACTTCCAATTTTGTATGAATAGTGAAAAATACTTAAAAACAACTTTTTTTATAAAAATAATTTATAGTGATAAATTATAATATTTAGTGGTTTTAAATTATAATTAGAATATATTTTTACCATTTTATCCAATGGTGGTCATTAGAATTAATTTCACTTTGCAATTGGACTTAAACAACTGTCAATCTTTTGATTGACATTCTTTCTTAAAAACACGCTATTTGTTGTGACAACGGGAATTAATTATAAAATTAATTAATGAAACTTATATGTTTGGAATTTTGTAAAATAGGCATCATTTTTGAATTCAAAATATCAATTATAGCTTAGGGTGAAATTTTGGCATTGTTCTGAAAAACTTCAATTTTTGATGAATAGTGAAACCACTAAGTGGTAGTTAAAAAACTAATTTTTTGTTTAAATGAAACATTACCACTTCTTTTATTTGATTTTAAAAAATCCAACATACATGGTTGTAATTATGAAGTAAAATGTAGTTCAATGGGATTAAAATAATTTTTTGGTGAATAGTAACTTTTAAGTTTAATTAATCGCGATTAAAGGTAATTAGTGAAATTTAAGGTAAAAATGATATTATAAAAATATAAAAATACCCTTAAACTTGTACTAAACTTATTTTATGAGTCATGGACGACCAAGAAAATCAATGGGTCAACTTGGGGACCCCATGGAGCCACTTGGGTAAGAAAATGACATTAATAACTTTTTATTTAAAGTAAAAATAAAATTGTCACAAACATGTGTTGTTTTACTAAAACAATTATTACATGGGTTTATATAAGTTAAATTTTTGACTATAAATATTCATTGGAAAGATAAAAATATTTCCTACATCATGGTAATTTTTGTATAATTTTTATACATTAAATAAATTAAATTTTTTATTACACAATGATGATGTAGCGATTACCTCATTAATTAAGGATTTAAATAAAATGAAAAGATAATGTAAAATATAAGACTTAAACTTGTCAAAAACCTATTTTATGATTATATTTATAACCCTTATCACCTTATCCTCGAAATAAATAATTGTGGGACCTTTGGAATCCGAAAAGCACTTCATAATAATGTAACATTTCATGAGTTTCCAAGAGTGCCCCTCCTCTCCTCTTATAAAAGGCCCCCACCTCTACCACCTTATTCACACCATCAGAGCCATTTGGATCGGGAAAACTCTACCCAAATACTCACCCAACTTCCCTATATTACTCCTATAAGCCTCACTTTGGGCAGAAGTCTTCCCAAGGATGCCTTTGCCTCAAATCAAAAAGAGTTACCCGATTTTAAGGTAAAGTCTTCTCTAATTTCCTTTTGTTTTATTTTGCTTCTCCAACCCCCTAAACTCTTTTTATTTATTTATTTTGTAACAAAACCAGTATATTAAATATACTAGTATGTTTTTATGAGAAACATTTGATTTACACTTACACACACCTTCGTCTAATGGTTAATGAACATACTGTTCTTGTGGGTGGCGAAATACTGCCTCACGAAATGATGATTGTTCAATCTTCTTTTAACACCTCTCATGGTGGCCATTATGATGAAACTATTTTCATATATGATATATATATTATGTTTATGTTTTCATTATGCTTATTTATTTATCATTTATGTCATACCTTTATGATTTCCATTATGGGTAAACACGATAATTTTATTTTAGGAAGTGCGGACTACCGCCCCCTCAAAGTGATTTGAATAGTTAATGCCATATGTGGGATGTGTAAAGGATGGAGTAAATGATATAATATATGATATTATACTGGAATTATAATAAAACTTTATATCATTATGATCTCATTCCATTAAATATGAAATAGAAATGAAAGTAGCGTTCATGTGTACATACGGCTTACCGTCTCCATGAACGATGCATTTCATTTCTTACCTCTAAATGTTATGTAATATTATAAATGAATATATATAATGGATATATATGATATATATGATATCTAAATCATGAATATAATTATGGATATAATGGATATTTTACCACATGAACAACTTGTAATTATAAGAAGTTTATTTTTGACTCAAGTACCAAAGATCGACAAAACGACTGTTATTAACTTAAATAATTACATAATGTTCATAACATGGTAATAAGTGATATAAAAGGAATAATTAACTTGAAAAAGGTTCTTAAGAAATTACAAATTAACTCTAGTTTATTATTCAGGAGGTTAAAGAATGATCGAGTCAAGTCGGACATGAGGTAAGGGAACTTCTTAACCTAATTTCCATTCTTTGGGTTAATCTCTTACTTTCAAATTATGTCATGATATTATTATGTCCTATCTTGTATTTTTACTTTATTTATGTGTAATTATAGTTAATACACATAATATATCTATTTTATTTAAAAAATTATCTTTATAAGGGACTTCATCTTAATCTCCTTTCATTGAGGCATATTTTGTTTTATATACAACTTTCCTTTATACGGTGTATAGACCCCTTTGACTTTTACTTTTATTCAAAAGGAATATTTTTATACAAATCATTTTTACTAAATGAAAAAAGGAATGTTTTGTCTTATGTATGCGGTGACAACAACTTCTCCGCCACCGTGACCATTATTTGAGTTTCGGCTTCCTCTACAAGCCATAACTTTTTTTAAATGAAAAATAAATTCCAAGTTTTAATTTTCTTTTATTTTGGTATTGAAAATGGTTTTGAAAGTGTTTTTATCATATCAATGTGTTGTATTGATATATTGTGATTGAAATGTGGAAATGTTATGTTTCCTTTATGCATGTTTTGTGTGATACGATTATGTTATGATTTATGATATGTTTAAACCTATTCATATGAGGAATGCATTGGAATTAATAAGTGATGGGTGGAGCCCACTATAGCTCCTCTATGCATCAGCAGGTCTCATGAGACAAACTAGTGTCTTGGCATGAGGCCTTGACAAAATCTTATTTGTAGTCTTGGAACGAGGCCTTGGCTACGTGGTTATGATAGTCTGGCATTATGCATTCCATCATTATGAAAGTGGTTATTGATATTGCATGTGATTATTCGACCAGTAGAATATCCATGTGAATAAGTAAATGGAATTATCTCATTTTACTTTTTCCATATTATGTTGAAGTTCAAGTTTAAAAGGCTTTTGTTTTAGTTATACATTGCCTTAAATGTTTATGTTTATTTATGAAAGATTCCGCTATATTGTTATCCTTACTGAGCATCTGAGCTCACCCCTTTAAATGTTTTATTTTTCCCAGGATGTGAAGAAATATTTTACGACTGACCTACAGGGATAGTCTGAAGGGGATATAAGTGTGGAATATGGAAACTATGTTATTGTAATTTTTCACTTTATGATGTAATGTAACATTTATGAATGTATCTAGTGTTTCCAAGGCTACTAAACTAACCGGTCTTTCAAGACTTGATCTTTTTTGATCATTCCAATGTTACACAATAATGCACCGACTCTGGGTAACTGGGGTCGGGGTGTTACAGTTGGTATCAGAGGCAGTTTAGTAATAACCTTGGAATCTAGATTTAGATAAACTCTTATTAGACCACATAGCCCAAAGATAGACTTTGAGGATTAGTATAGAAGAACTTCCTAGAATTTTGGTATTATAGAGATTTTATGAGTTTTCCGAGCAATACATCCCTGTCAGGATACGAGCAGGTAGAGGCCGCTTTGGTACAGATGTACCTAGGGGTAAAACCCAAAAACACCTCTTTGAGCTAGACTCGAACGGGAACTGGTGCACGACAACGGGTCTTACTGCACTCTTGGTTACGACACTCTCGGGGGATATGCTTAGGATAATTCTCATTTTCTTTACAAACCATTATGAATGGTTTATGAGTATATACTTACTCAAAGAAAAAATTTGTTTTTATGATTATGGAATATATCCATAAATAGTTCAATTTATGTTAAGTGTTTTACAAGTATGGAATTATGTATTTTGATTCATAAACTAATATAGTTTATGCCATTGTTTAGAAATGGCACCTAGTGGGAGGAATGGAAACCTTATAAATGCACGCACTCCATGTAGGGATTACCCTCCGGCTCAAGATAATTATTGTGGAGCTGGAGATACAACTGGTGCTGATCAACTTATCACCATACTGGGACAACTCACTCAGGTTACGAATAATAACCTTACTCGTATAGAGCACCCTGATCCTCAACATGGAGGATCAATGTTAGACCGCTTCATGAGGCAACAACCATCAACATTTAATGGGGGTACAAATCCATTAGTATATGAGCAATGGATAAACTATTTAGAGAAAATATTCCACACCTTGGGGAGTAGCGTATAGCATCCCGTCTTTTTATAACATAACTTTTCATCCCATTACACGGAACTGAGGATCTTTAAGGTTTAGTGTCTTGGAAACAAGGAACATAAAACATGAAACAAAAAAAAAACATTCTTCTTAAACAATTGAAAGGCTTCTACTCATGTTCACCCTAGGATCATTACTGCATCTCATAACCTGGGGACATACATCAAAAGGAAGGGTGAGCAGAAGGCCCAGCAAGGGAAACAAGTGAAACATTTTACATATGAACTTGAGATACATCAATAAAGTCATGAAAAGAACTTTAAGGCATGAAAATGAAATCATGAGGCATATCATAATAAAAATAAATTTTTTTCATAACTTGAAGATGTGGCTACATCATTTAACATAGACAATCATGAACATATCACCAAGGTCCATCCCCAAGGTGTCATTTTAAAATTACCAAGGTTATTCACCAAGGTATCGTGAAAATTGTAATCTCTAGTGGTTACATCATTACCCAATGAATTGGAGCGCTATCAGGGCGCACCCTTAAATTTGACTTTATTATCATGTGAGCCACATATATCATCATCAAAAATTTCATAAATAACCCATATAGCATAAAGGAAATGGGTTTCATTTCATAATCATGACTTTTTAAAAACTGCTTTAAAGACATGATCTTTATATCACTTTAAAACCCACAGAAAAGGAAGGTGGGTCTCATGTATGTAAATCCCAGAATTTAAAATAGAACATTTTGGTATATATGTGAATACCCCTTTAGAAGAAAGAGCTTTGAGTATTCACTTAATAAAATAAAAGGACTTTAGAAAAAGAGATAGACATTTTGAGACAGAAATTCTGCAGCATAACGGCAATGTTCCGAGGTTTTAGAAGACATTAAAAGAGAGGTAAAATGGGTCAAACATTCATAAATGACCCATAAAATAGTACATGGACAGAATAAGAAGGATACATGATCATGGTAATGAAATTTCAAGGACATACCATTTGAAATGAAAAACATGGAAGGAAGAAAAAAAATTAGATTTCTCTTATGAAAGTTCGGCAGCCTAACGACGTTACTTAAACATCAACAAAAATGATTTGAAAAGATCAAATAGGATCTCTCATAATGTGAACATAAGAGTTCAGTATGATAGATATAGAGATAATTCCCCAACATAACAAAAAGGAACTTGAAAGAATTGACATGAAAGTAGAACCTCAAAACGAGAAGGGTGAAGAACCACTTAAAAATTCGGCAGCCTAACGGCGCCACTTAAAACATCAAAATACTGAATTGAAGAGATAAAATGGGGTCTCTCATCATATGAAAATAAGAGTCCAGTATGATATATATAGATATCATACCCCAATATAACAAAAAGGAACTTTAAATAATTGACATGAAAGTAGAACCTCAAAACGAGAAGGGTGAAGAACCACTTAAAAATTCGGCAGCCTAACGGCGCCACTTAAAACATCAAAATACTGAATTGAAGAGATCAAATGGGGTCTCTCATCATATGAACATAAGAGTCCAGTATGTTATATATAGAGATCATACCCCAATATAACAAAAAGGAACTTGAAATAATTGACATGAAAGTAGAACTTCAAAACGAGAAGGGTGAAGAACCACTTAAAAATTCGGCAGCCTAACGGCGCCACTTAAAACTTCAAAATACTGAATTGAAGCGATCAAATTGGGTCTCTCATCATATGATAATAAAAGATCAGTATGATAATTTAGAGATCATACCCCAACATAATAAAAAGGAACATGAAAGACTTGAATGAAAATAGAACTTGAAAACGAGGAAGGTGAAAGAATCCCTTAAAAATTCGGCAGCCTAACGGCGCCACTTAAACATTCTTAAAATGAATTGATGAGAGCAAGGGGGGGGGGGTCTCTCATCATATGAACATGAAATAGGCAGTAGTATGAATATAAAAGAACATCCTCCAACATAAGAACATGGAGTATAAAATAAATGACATAAAAGAGATTACTTGAAAAGAAAGAGAGAGGTCGGATCCCTTACCTTAAAATGTAACTCTTAAACCTCAAAGGTTGGGACCTTGAGGGCTTGGGGGCACCTTGGGAGGACTCCTTGGGAGGTAATGAGACCAGAAATTCGTTGGGAATGAGTGGGGAGTCGAATGGATGAGAGGAGGGCTTGGTATTTATAGGGAAAGTGAGGGGACAAGACATTAATGGCCAAGGGACACCTCACATGTGCTTTTCTCAAACCCATGTGCTCTCCCTTGTCATTTATCATGGAGTTAGGCCACATGGGCCCCCCAAAACAATAATTCATCACCCTTGGCCGGCCAACCCTCAAAAGATCTCATGACATCATCATGACACCATTATGATGTCATTAAACATACCGAAACCCTAAAACTGTATTTTTACTATTCACTGAAAATTCAACTTTCTCAGAAAAATCCCAAAATTTCACATTTACCAAATATCAATGCTCTGATTTCAAAAATGAAATCAATTTTATAAAAATAATTTTCTAAATATTTTTAATTTAATTTTTAAATAAAAACACTATTCATCGAAAATTCATTTTTTCAGAAAAAACCCCAAAAATTACCATAACATAATATCGATGCTCTGAGTTCAAAAATAAAGTCATTTTTATAAAAATAATTTTATAATTATTTTTAATTAAATTTTTAATTAAAAAACACTATTCACCCGAAAAAACTAATACTTGAATAATAATTAATGAAACCGTTATTTAACTATTTTATTGAATCACATTACTTAATCAAGGTGCCTAGATTATTTTAAAACTTTCTTTAAGTGAGATTACTAATCCATTTGGTCATATTACTAATCCTAATCATAAAATCACTATTCATAATTTACTATTCATCAAAAATCAAGTTGATCTTATTAGACTCTAAATTTAGTACTGAACATAATTGCAGAAGACCATTTTTTGAAAATCATTACACATTTTTAATTATTTAGGGTTTACATAAACATATTTAAAATATCCTTTTTCTAAAATTCATCAAAAATATGCATACTATATTTATCCGGTCATTTCAAAATTCATAAACTTCATCATAAGAAGAAATCCCAATTTTTATTTAAAACAAGGATTACACAAGGTAGTTACGGTCTCGTTACATAACCCCTTATAATACCAGCATAGGACCTAAGAGTAAGGTGTGCTAGGGTGATAGAAGCTTGGGGCGGCTCAGTCAACATTGCCCGAGTAGTAATTTCTATCAGTTTGAACTTCTCACGAAGGCGATTCTGTTCCAGCTTCACATGATGAAGTTCGGCTTGGATTTGATCCAGAGCAAAGCCCAGTGGTGCTACCTCCTTCCCAAGCTCTGTTAGATGGGCTTCGATCGGTCCAAGACTACTAGGTGAGGCCATCGAATCTTCTTTCTATAATAATTAACCAAGATTACTTATATTTAGAGACAATAATCAAAACATTTTGTTCACAGCGGTCATATTGACCGATGGTTATATAATAGTCAAAACCCAGTGATCTCATTTTAATTATAATCATGTTTATCAAATAAAACATTTTTGTTGAGTATAACAATAACACATAAAATTAGGAAACAAAATTTATTTAAAAAAATTTCGGGTCGTTACAATCTTCCCCCCTTAAGAAATTGCGTCCTCGCAATTTTAAAATTGGGTTTTGAAATTTCATTGAAAGTCGCACATCGGAAAAGGAGTTAGTAAAACTATTACTTTAAAATAAAGAAAGGGAAGTACAAAGGTCACCCGAGTTAACCCACACTAGGGTTCCATGTAGGAAAACATGGACATGGAGGAGAAAACAAAGGGTCAAGTTCTGAGGGAGAGTGATAGAGAACATGATTAGGAGAAAGTTAACCATGAGAAAATCCCAAACTTATGATGTGTGTAAACGGTCTTTGATTACCTAGTAGGAAACATAAACCAACAACATTTTTGTTTTACGTTTCTTTTCATAATTTTGAGGATTTCATTTACTACATAGAACAAAAACATAAGAAAATATACCTACCTTCAAGTAGAGTTTCATCTTTTAACAAGTCCCTACCAACACTAATCTTTTCTCCAAATGATGAGAATTCAAAAACACTTGGTCTCATAAAAGCACAAGAATCATCTTCTATAGAATCACATAATCTACAAAAGATTAACTATCTATTTCTTCTATCTTTAAACATTATCCCAAAAACAGAAAGGTTAAGGTAAAACAACTCTTCAAAAAGAAAGAATCCCATAGGAATGGAAACTAATTTTAAATCATCAAAGTTCCATGGTACTACCCAAAGTTCATCATAGACCATTCCATAAATAATGGTCCTTAAAATTCCTCAAAACAAACCAAACTAAGATTGAAACCCAAATACAATAAGGATTTGATAACATAGTCTTCCAAAACAACTTCATTGTTCATCTCCAGACAACATCAACCACTCCTAACATCTTATAAAAAAAGTAGCTAACCTAAACATATTTTACCCAAGATAGGTTAGTCATTCCCATAAGTAACCTAAATTACTATAAGTTCACCTTAAATTCATCGATTCTTCAAAATATAAGTCAACCTTACTCCTCAATGAAAATACCGTAGTAATCTATTTATCTCGATCAAATATGGTTCCCAAAATAATGAACGTCTTCCAAAATAATAATCATATTTTAATCCCCTAATCATCCCTGTCATATTAATACGAAAATCGTCGCATTTCCTATCACATTGGTTGTCGGAACATGTTCTTCCATTTCCCACCATTAACTAAGAAGAGAAAGCATAATTAGGGGCTTAAGTACTTAGCTAATAATCATGAAAAGGAACTGAAAGCATATAAGGATAACTTGTATATGAAATGTATACCCTAACTTGTGATCTCCTAGGTTCCCATCTAGGTTATGAATGATCATATATTCTTATGTGAACCTTTATTTTATTTTATCTTTGTTCCTTTAACAATGGTTCATACCAAGCTTATGAATTTACCAAAGCATATCCCCCGAGAGTGTCATAACCAAGAGTGCAGAAAGGCCCGTTGTCGTGTACCAGTTCCCGTTAGAGTCTAGCTCAAAGCGGTGTTTTCGGGTTTTACCCCTATGTACATCTGTGCCAGAGCCACCTCTACCTGCTCGTATCCAGACAGGGATGTATTTTCTTGGCAACCCCTTACTCAATACTCACCAAAATACCAGGAAGATTTCCTATAATAAACTTTTCTATAGGGTTCCTCCTAGAGTTTTCATATCCTAATTTCCACAAATAACTAAACCATCCTTTGATACCAACTATAGCATCCCGTCTTTTTATAACATAACTTTTCATCCCATTACACGGAACTGAGGATCTTTAAGGTTTAGTGTCTTGGAAACAAGGAACATAAAACATGAAACAAAAAAAAACATTCTTCTTAAACACTTGAAAGGCTTCTCCTCATGTTCACCCTAGGCTCATTACTGCATCTCATAACCTGGGGACATACATCAAAAGGAAGGGTGAGCAGAAGGCCCAGCAAGGGAAACAAGTGAAACATTTTACATATGAACTTGAGATACATCAATAAAGTCAGGAAAAGAACTTTAAGGCATGAAAATGAAATCATGAGGCATATCATAATAAAAATAAAACTTTTTCATAACTTGAAGATGTGGCTACATCATTTAACATAGAAAATCATGAACATATCACCAAGGTCCATCCCCAAGGTGTCATTTTAAAATTACCAAGGTTATTCACCAAGGTATCGTGAAAATTGGAATCTCTAGTGGTTACATCATTACCCAATGCATTGGAGCGCTATCAGGGCGCACCCTTAAATTTGCCTTTATTATCATGTGAGCCACATATATCATCATCAAACATTTCATAAATAACCCATATAGCATAAAGGAAATGGGTTTCATTTCATAATCATGACTTTTTAAAAACTGCTTTAAAGACATGATCTTTATATCACTTTAAAACCCACAGAAAAGGAAGGTGGGTCTCATGTATGTAAATCCCAGAATTTAAAATAGAAAATTTTGGTATATATGTGAATACCCCTTTATAATAAAGAGCTTTGAGTATTCACTTAATAAAATAAAAGGACTTTAGAAAAAGAGATAGACATTTTGAGACAGAAATTCTGCAGCATAACGGCAATGTTCCGAGGTTTTAGAAGACATTAAAAGAGAGGTAAAATGGGTCAAACATTCATAAATGACCCATAAAATAGTACATGGACAGAATAAGAAGGATAAATGATCATGGTAATGAAATTTCAAGGACATACCATTTGAAATGAAAAACATGGAAGGAAGAAAAAAAAATTAGATTTCTCTTATGAAAGTTCGGCAGCCTAACATCGTTACTTAAACATCAACAAAAATGATTTGAAAAGATCAAATAGGATCTATCATCATGTGAACATAAGAGTTCAGTATGATATATATAGAGATAATTCCCCAACATAACAAAAAGGAACTTGAAAGAATTGACATGAAAGTAGAACCTCAAAACGAGAAGGGTGAAGAACCACTTAAAAATTCGGCAGCCTAACGGCGCCACTTAAAACATCAAAATACTGAATTGAAGAGATCAAATGGGGTCTCTCATAATATGAACATAAGAGTCCAGTATGATATATATAGAGATCATACCCCAATATAAAAAAAAGGAACTTGAAATAATTTACATGAAAGTAGAACCTCAAAACGAGAAGGGTGAAGAACCACTTAAAAATTCGGCAGCCTAACGGCGCCACTTAAAACATCAAAATACTGAATTGAAGAGATCAAATGGGGTCTCTCATCATATGAACATAAGAGTCAAGTATGATATATATAGAGATCATACCCCAATATAACAAAAAGGAACTTGAAATAATTGACATGAAAGTAGAACTTCAAAACGAGAAGGGTGAAGAACCACTTAAAAATTCGGCAGCCTAACGGCGCCACTTAAAACTTCAAAATACTGAATTGAAGCGATCAAATGGGGTATCTCATCATATGATCATAAAAGATCAGTATGATAATTTAGATATCATACCCCAACATAATAAAAAGGAACATGAAAGACTTGAATGAAAATAGATCTTGAAAACGAGGAAGGTGAAAGAATCCCTTAAAAATTCGGCAGCCTAACGGCGCCACTTAAACATTCTTAAAATGAATTGATGAGAGCAAGGGGGGGGGGGGGGGTCTCTCATCATATGAACATGAAATAGGCAGTAGGATGAATATAAAATAACATCCTCCAACATAAGAACATGGAGTATAAAATAAATGACATAAAAGAGATTACTTGAAAAGAAAGAGAGAGGTCAGATCCCTTACCTTAAAATGTAACTCTTAAACCTCAAAGGTTGGGACCTTGAGGGCTTGGGGGCAACTTGGGAGGACTCCTTGGGAGGTAATGAGACCAGAAATTCGTTGGGAATGAGTGGGGAGTCGAATGGATGAGAGGAGGGCTTGGTATTTATAGGGAAAGTGAGGGGACAAGGCATTAATGGCCAAGGGACACCTCACATGTGCTTTTCTCAAACCCATGTGCTCTCCCTTGTCATTTATCATGGAGTTAGGCCACATGGCCCCCCCAAAACAATAATTCATCACCCTTGGCCGGCCAACCCTCAAAAGATCTCATGACATCATCATGACACCGTTATGATGTCATTAAACATACCGAAACCCTAAAACTGTATTTTTACTATTCACTGAAAATTCAACTTTCTCAGAAAAATCCCAAAATTTCACATTAACCAAATATCAATGCTCTGATTTCAAAAATGAAATCCATTTTATAAAAATAATTTTCTAAATATTTTTAATTTAATTTTTAAATAAAAACACTATTCATCGAAAATTCATTTTTTCAGAAAAAACCCCAAAAATTACCATAACATAATATCGATGCTCTGAGTTCAAAAATAAAGTCATTTTTATAAAAAAAAATTTATAATTATTTTTAATTAAATTTTTAATTAAAAAACACTATTCACCCGAAAAAACTAATACTTGAATAATAATTAATGAAACCGTTATTTAACTATTTTATTGAATCACATTACTTAATCAAGGTGCCTAGATTATTTTAAAACTTTCTTTAAGTGAGATTACTAATCCATTTGGTCATATTACTAATCCTAATCATAAAATCACTATTCATAATTTACTATTCATCAAAAATCAAGTTGATCTTATTAGACTCTAAATTTAGTACTGAACATAATTGCATAAGACCATTTTTTGAAAATCATTACACATTTTTAATTATTTAGGGTTTACATAAACATATTTAAAATATCCTTTTTCTAAAATTCATCAAAAATATGCATACTATATTTATCCGGTCATTTCAAAATTCATAAACTTCATCATAAGAAGAAATCCCAATTTTTATTTAAAACAAGGATTACACAAGGTAGTTACAGTCTCGTTACATAACCCCTTATAATACCAGCATAGGACCTAAGAGTAAGGTGTGCTAGGGTGATAGAAGCTTGGGGCGACTCAGTCAACATTGCCCGAGTAGTAATTTCTATCAGTTTGAACTTCTCACGAAGGCGATTCCGTTCCAGCTTCACATGATGAAGTTTGGCTTGGATTTGATCCAGAGCAAAGCCCAGTGGTGCTACCTCCTTCCCAAGCTCTGTTAGATGGGCTTCGATCGGTCCAAGACTACTAGGTGAGGCCATCAAATCTTCTTTCTATAATAATTAACCAAGATTACTTATATTTAGAGACAATAATCAAAACATTTTGTTCACAGCGGTCATATTGACCGATGGTTATATAATATTCAAAACCCAGTGATCTCATTTTAATTATAATCATGTTTATCAAATAAAACATTTTTGTTGAGTATAACAATAACACATAAAATTAGGAAACAAAATTTATTTAAAAAAATTTCGGGTCGTTACATAGCGAAAGGGAGAAGGTTGTCATGGCAGTTTACCGACTCACTGGAGATGCCGATCAATGGTTGTCACTGATTCAAAACACGAAATAAGATGAAGAAGTATCTAATATGGAATGGAGGGAGTTAAAAGATATTTTCTTAGAAAAATACTTCCCTCGTGACCATAGAGCAGATATGGAAAGGCAATTTCTGAGTCTGAGACAAAAGGAGGATGATAATGTCGCAAATTATGAGGCTAACTTTACAAGGTTAGCGAGACATGCTACAGATTATATAAGTAACCCAAGAAGTAAGATTGATCATTTCTTTGATGGGTTAAAACCATTTCTCCGTCGAGATTTAGTATAACAATCTTTCTCAACATACGAAGATATAGTCTTCTGTGCTATCAAGACAGAAAACGAATTCTCTAAATCTTATGACAATAAAGTAAAGCAAGAGAAGAAGAGAACGGTGGAACAAGAGACAGATAAAGGGGAAAAGGGAAAGAAGGATATTCCATTATGTGATAATTGTGGGAAGAATCACCCTGGTACTTGCCTAAAAGTAAAGGGAGTTTGTTATAAATGTTGAGAAAAAGGTCACCAGGCTCGTGATTGCAAGGGAAAGAAAGAGGCTATCAATGTTGAATGATAAAATTGTAGAGAAATGGGGCATTATGAAAATGAATGTCCTAATCTCCAAGGAAACTTACCTCAGAAAAGGCCAAGGGATCAATGCCAAGATTTTGTTGTTGCTACAGATGAAGTTAAATAATTAATATATTTTTGTTTTTGGAATCAAGGATTATATTCTGGTTATAAGAATAATGTGATATATAAGGATTATACTGCAGTACTTGTTTTTTTCATTAAGGTTTTAATATGATGAAGGTAATCATATTTTTAGTATGTGACAATAAGAGAAACTTTACCTTGTTTGGGGAATCTGATGTTACAATTGATTTTGAAATTTAGAGACCTTTTAGAGAAAGTATGGACATAGGTATTTTGGGTAACTAGAAAGGTTGGAATGGATTAAGTTTAACCTTTGATAGTATTGTTTAAGGTTAAAACATTTCTGAAGATTATTTTTGGAATATTATAATACTATATTTTTAAGAAAAGGACAACCTGCAGGTCAGGGGATAACCCATCACGTCGAACAAAGCTGCAGGAATCGAACCCACAACCATAGTGTGACAAGCCTTTATTACCTACCACTAGCCTACAAGAAGTCTCTGGTTATTACAAATAGTTTACCTAATCTAAATGGTATGTGTTAATATCTGGAACCTTATACAATTAGGATAAATAGAATATTTTTGAGTTCTTTTACCATTTGGAGTGAAAGATGGGTTTGTGGTAAAAATTTATTAAATAATGAAAGTCTACATGACAAGTAAGTATATTTTCTTACGTTCTTAGTAAATCTCCTAAATAAATTCCTCAACTTTATGAAAGGTAACTTAAAACAAAAACGTTTTCGGTTAACTTTTCCAACTGGGGAATCAATGATCGTTTAACCAATCACAAGTTTGTGATTTTCTTGTAGTTAACTTTCTACTAACCCTGTTTTCTACAACTCTCCATTAGACCTTGATGTTTTTTTTACTCCATATCCATATTTTCATAGAATCCTAGTATGGGCTATCTCGGGTGACCTTTGTACTTCTCTTTCTTTCTTTTAATGTTATATTTTTATTAACCCTATTTCCGATGTGGGGTTTTCACAAAGGTATTTTCTATTTTCAACCTTTTATTTTCAAATTGTGAGGACGCAATTTATTGAAGGAGGGGAGAATGTAACACCCCGAGCTTCCACGATACGCTTCTCTTTCAATAATGCAATAGCTTGCATTGTACGCAAGTTCGAGATTCTAACACACCACGACTAATCAAAATAGCCATTATGAATAGTAATACAAACTTTTTGAAATTATATATATTTTATATTTCAAAATGGACTTCATTTTTGGATTCGGAATATCAAAATTATTCTATGTTGAATTTTTGGTATTTTTCTGAGAACTTCCAATTTTTTATGAATAGTGAAAAATACTTAAAAACAACTTTTTTAATAAAAATATTTTATAGTGATAAATTATACTATTGAGTGGTTTTAAAGTATAATTAGAATATATTTTTACCATTTTATCCAATGGTGGTCATTATAATTAATTTCACTTTGAAATTAGACTTAAACAATTGTCAATCTTTTGATTGATATTTTTTCTTAAAAACACGCTATTTGTTGTGACAGCAGGAATTAATTATAAAATTAATTAATGAAAATTATATGTTTGTAATTTTTTAAAATAGAAATCATTTTTGAATTCTGAATATCAATTATAGCTTAGGGTGAAATTTTGGAATTGTTCTGAAAAACTTCAATTTTTGATGAATAGTGAAACCACTAAGTGGTAGTTAAAAAACTAATTTTTCGTTTAAATGAAACATTACCACTTCTGTGATTTGATTTTAAAAAATCCAACATACATGGTTTTCATTAGGAAGTAAAATGTGGTTCAATGGGATTAAAATAATTTTTTTGTGAATAGTAACTTTTAAGTTTAATTAATCGCGATTAAAGGTAATTAGTGAAACTTAAGGTAAAAAAGATATTATAAAAATATGAAAATACCCTTAAACTTGTCCTAAATTTATTGGATGAGTCATGGCTGACCAAGAAAATCCATGGGTCAACTTGGGGATCCCATGGAGCCACTTGGGTAAGAAAATTACATTAATAACTTTTTATTTAAAGTAAAAATAAAATTGTCACAAACATGTGTTGTTTTACTGAAACAATTATTACATGGGGTTATATAAGTTAAATTTTTGACTATAAATATTAATTAGAAAGATAAAAACATTTACTACATTATGGTAATTTTTTTATAATTTTTAGACATTAAATAAATTAAATTTTTTATTACACAATGATGATGCAGCGATTACCTCATTAATTAAGGATTTAAATAAAATGAAAAGATAATGTAAAATATAAGACTTAAACTTGTAAAAAACCTATTGGATGAGTATATTTCGAACCCTTATCACCTTATCCTCGAAATACATAATTGTGGGACCTTTGGAATCCAAAAATAACTTCATAATAATGTAAAATTTCATGAGTTTCCAAGAGTGCCCCTCCTCTCCTCTTATAAAAGGCCCCCATCTCTACCACCTTATTCACACCATCAAATCCATTTGGCTCAGCCAACATCTACCAAAATACTCTACCAAATTCCCTCTATTACTCCTAGAAGCCTCACTTTGGGAAGAAGTCTTCCCAAGGAATCCTTTGCCTCAAATAAAAAAGAGTTACCCGATTTTAAGGTAAAGTCTTCTCTAATGTCCTTTTGTTTTATTTTTCTTCTCCAACCCCCTAAAATATTTTTATTTATTTCTTTTGTAACAACACCAGTATATTAAATATACTATTATTTTTTTATGAGAATCATTTTATTTACACTTACAAACACCTTCGTCTAATGGTTAATGAACATACTGTTCTTGTGGGTGGTGAAATACTGCCTCACGAAACGATGATTGTTCAATCTTCTTTTAACACCTCTCATGGTGGCCATTATTATGAAACTATTTTCATATATTATATATATATTATGTTTATGTTTTCATTATGCTTATTTATTTCTCATTTATGGCATAAATTTATGATTTCCATTATGGGTAAACGTGATAATTTCATTTTAGGAAGTGCGGACTACCGCCCCCTCAAAGTGATTTGAATAGTTAATTCCATATGTGGGATGTGTAAAGGATGGAGTAAATGATATCATATATGATATTATACTGGAATTATAATAAACCTTTATATCATTATGATCTCATTCCATTAAATATAAAATAGAAATGAAAGTAGCGTTCATGCGTACGTACGGCTTACCGTCTCCATGAACGGTGCATTTCATTTCTTACTTCTAAATGTTAGGTAATATTATAAATGAATATATATAATGGATATATATGATATATATGATATCTAAATCATGAATATAATTTTGGATATAATGGATATTTTACCACATGAACAACTTGTAATTATAAGAAGTTTATTTTTGACTCAAGTACCAAAGATCGACAAAACGACTGTTATTAACTTAAATAATTACATAATGTTCATAACATGGTAATAAGTGATATAAAAGGAATAATAAACTTGAAAAAGGTTCTTAAGAAAGTATAAATTAACTCTAGTTTATTATTCAGGAGGTTAAAGAACGATCGAGTCAAGTCAGACACGAGGTAAGGGAACTTCTTAACCAAATTTCCATTCTTTGGGTTAATCTCCTACTTTCAAATTATGTCATGATATTATTATGTCCTATCTTGTATTTTTACTTTATTTATGTGTAATTATAGTGAATACACATAATATATCTATTTTATTTAAAAAATTATCTTTATAAGGGAATTCATCTCAGTCTCCTTTCATTGAGGCATATTTTGTTTTATACACAACTTTCCTTTATACGGTGTATAAACCCCTTTGACTTTTACTTTTATTCAAAAAGAATATTTTTATACAAAGAATTTTTACTAAATGAAAAAAGGAATGTTTTGTCTTACGTATGCGGCGACAACGCCTTCTCTACCGCCGTGACCATTATTTGAGTTTCGGCTTCCTCTACAAGCCATAACTTTTTTTAAATGAAAAATAAATACCAAGTTTTAATTTTCTTTTATTTTGGTATTGAAAATGGTTTTGAAAGCCTTTTTATCATATCAATGTGTTGTATTGATATCTTGTGATTGAAATGTGGAAATGTTATGTTTCCTTTATGCATGTTTTGTGTGATACGATTATGTTATGTTTTATGATATGTTTAAACATGTTCATATGAGAAATGCATTGGACTTAATACGTGATGGGTGGAGCCTGCTATATCTCCTCGATGCATCGATAGGTCTCATGAGACAAACTAGTGTCTTGGCACGAGGCCTTGACAAAATATCATTTGTAGTCTTGGCACGAGGCCTTGGCTACGTGGTTATGATAGTCTGGCATTATGCATTCCATCATTATGAAAATGGTTATTGATATAGCATGTGATTATTCGACCAGTAGAATATCCATGTGAATAAGTAAATGGAATTATCTCATTTTAATTTTGCCATATTATGTTGAAGTTCAAGTTTAAAAGGCTTTTTTTTAGTTATACATTGTCTTAAATGTTTATGTTTATTTATAAAAGCTTCTGCTATGTTTTTATCCTTAATGAGCATCTGAGCTCACCCCTTTCAATGTTTTATTTTTCCCAGGATGTGAAGAAATATTTTATGACTAACCTACAGGGATAGTCTGAAGGGGATAGAAGTGTGGACTATGGAAACTATGTTATTGTGATTTTTCACTTTATGATGTAATGTAACATTTATGAATGTATCTAGTGTTTCCAAGGCTACTAAACTAATCGGTCTTTCGAGAATTGATATTTTGTGATCATGCCAATGTTACATAATAATGCACCGACAATGGGTAACTGGGGTCGGGGCGTTACAATTTTTGAAATAAAAAATAATATTTTACCATCTTGTAAATTAATATTTATCACCAGTCACGGTCTTGATCCATTCAAACTTCTCATCATTTATTAAATACTCTGATAAATATTTAATTAAATATTTCATTCATAAATAAATATTTGTGATCGATAAAACTTGAATAAAATTATTCCTTAGTGTTGAGAATAATATTTATTATAATAATTAAATTCAAATAGGATTTATTTGAGATAAAAAAACACTTAGTGCATAACCCTATAAGATTATTTCTCATTGAAATTAAGTGGGTTTGCCTAAAGTCCAAGATTACTATCTAACAACAGTTTAATAAACCCAAGAGAAAGAACATTATGTCACAATGTTGACAACCACATATGAACGCTCACTGTGTAATATAATCCTTTTGTCTCAATATCTCATCAAGAAAGTTTTACATTTGCATCATGAACCTATGTGCTCGATACATCTTTCTTTAACTATGTGAAATAAACACGTCATTGCACCATGACCATGGATTTTAATGTGATGGTTCTATTCTAATCAACGATCCAAGATATAATCTTCCATAAAGAGGGAAGAGAAAAATCCTTCACTGACTTATCCATTAATAACTATTATTCATGACACACCCAACGTACCCCACTTCCCTCCAACATATGTAGTGATGGTTTTGGTTAGTAAGTATAAGTGCGTTATTCATGAAATGCATCAATGATAATCTTAAAGTCTAAGGACCATTGCATATGATCACAAATAAGAGTATATGATGACACCAAAATATGACAAATTCCTACTGGTGGGTATGTTCTCATAATCTCCCACATTAGAAATTACAAAGTGTGAAATTCATGAGAAGTATCTTCATCTACTTATGAGTACTCGCACCTGACAGTATACATACTATGTGTCCTATCATAGTATGTTATCTGACCGCATAACTATATTTAAGAATATCATCATAGAATTTTAAGGTTCTCATCATAGCAGGGAACTACTATGAACTTATCAATTATACATTACCCTAGGACATTATTACATTAAATTCATGCAGAACAATGAAGAATATGTAATAATATGTTTTATTAATATTCAATTCATCGAATATACATGTAATAAAATTACAATCAGTTGGTCATAGAACACCAACTCTAACACCAAGAGTATCCCAAAAGTGGTGTTTTGGAAATGGAATGTGGCTTAAATGGGAGATGGGGTGCTCATAGAGGTTTTAGAAGTTGGATAGAGTTGCTGGGTCAGTAGCCTTGACCCACCGACTCATTAGTAGCCTAAGAAATAGCACTTGTAGGTGCCACCGGATAGCCGATGGACCAGTACTAGATAGCCGATGATCCTTTTAAAGGGATCAATTACCCTTCCCCACTCGGGTTTTAGAGTGGGAAACCCCATTCATCATCTTCTGTTAGTGCACAAGGACATAGTACCCATCCCCTCTACTCCCTTTCTTTCCCTTGGTATGAGGCACTGGTTGTTGGTGATTTTGGAGATGAAATAAGGTATGGAATCCCCTAACTTCATCCTCCCCTCTTCTCCCTTATTTGTGATAATTTAGATGGTTTTTGTTTTAGGTTGGAAATGGATATTTCACTGAAGAATGGTGAAATTGCCTGATATCTTCAGAACTTTCATGTAGCCTAGCTAGAGGACAACCTAAGACTCTATCCGTCAAATTGTCAAGAGTACATTGTGCCAAATATTTCTATAATGTTCTTTTCATTTGAATTAAATTAAATTAATGATGTTATTGGTTCCAACGCTAAGGGGTTTTTCTTAGCTTAATACTAGAGGTCTTATATGGGCCTTCTATAACTGGTTGGACTTGGTTCTAGTGCGACATGAAAACCCAACAAGTTTTCACTGAATATGTACAGTTTTAATTAAATTGTTTAATTAATTATATTCAATATAATTAATTGTTCTAAGATTTTTGGTGTGAGTTAGGATATCAGTTGGTGACATGAGTTGGGACCGAGCTTGGACGGACCTCGATAAGTCTTGACAAAGCCATCAACCCTTGGAAATAAATGGGAAGATCTCCAAATAAGATATGTGGTCCCATTACCATCCTTATAACTTTATGCTTTCAATTATGTTGCATGAATTGTACGGGATCACCACCTTAGGCGATGTCCATTTGGTTAAATGGTTTATTTAATTTAAAATGAATATTAAGTTAAAGTAAAATGATCCAACAAATTGAATGACTTAGGAGATAAATCAAAAGTACTTAATCCATGGTGGGCCTAGTGCATTATCTTGATGCCTCAACCGTTGATGGATGCAACATTGATCATTGAGATGTTGTGACTTCTGGACCCCTAAGGGGAGTGACCATGCTTGAGGAGACTTAGTGGACCTAGTGTAGAAGCCCATGACTGCCTCTTGAGGAAGGAGTGTTGTGACTTGAGAAAACTAGCCTAAGAGGGCCAGGTGGGACCTTTGAGATACCCAATGACTTCTAGACCTCTTGAGAGGTGAGGCCAGACCTAACATGACTTATTTGACTATGTATAGGGGATTAATACGAATCCAATCCATAGGTTAGTGTAGAATTAGCATGAAAAACCATGAGATTTTATGTTATATTTATCTTTAAATAAATTTAATTTCTTTGATAGCTTGCATTACACGCCATATCGAGTTTTAACGAACCATGATATATTATTTTAATATTATCATTTAAACATGATCGTTATAACCTAGACATTAAAATTATTGGTATGAATAAGAATAAACATATTCGTAAAATTATGTATAAATATTTTAGATAAATTAAATATATTGATAAATAAGTACTCAATTTTCAGCAAAATCATTTTATACTTCCAAAATATTTTTCCCACAAAATGGTTTTTATTGCTTTTTGTGAGAAAATAATATAATTATTTTTTAACAATTTTAGAAAATGTATTTGAAAAAATTATCTTCATTGTTGAAATCAACATGTAAAAATTATCTTAGAGCGTATTTTTAGTAATTTTTTGAAAATATTTTTTTTCGATTAATATTGAAAAATACCAATTTTTATTGAAAACTATCTTTTCATTGAATACATTTACAAGGTTAAATTTTGTTTTAAAATTATTTTAAAATTATAATTTTTTCATTTATAATATTAATACTCTAATTAATTTAATTTAAATTAGTTTTATGTTGGATTTTGGTATAAAAACTTTTATATTTCAGATTTTTTTGTAAAGATGCTTTTCATCATGTTTTGTGGGTTTAATTTTAAATTAAAATTTGTTACTTATATAAATTAAATATTTAAAAATGGATTCTATATTTAAAATCTTGAGGATAAAATTTAGTAAGTAAACCCCTTTTATTTTTGCTCATTAAGAATAGTAACCTTGGTAAAAATTTATCACCTTGGTAAAGGGTAAATCGAGTAATTAAGGTTAAAAATAATGTGATAAAACATTAAAAATATATCCAACACTTGAATTAATTTCATTGGATGATAGGAATTATACCTTATTAATACTAAATTTTAATATATGTGATTTTTTTGCCATTTTCTTTGGATAATGACATTTATATTATTTTAAGTAAAGAAAAAATACAAAACTTCACTCTCTTGAATTTAGATTTCTCTTTTATGTTCACATAGGGATAAAAGTAATTTGATAATGAATATTTAAATTTTATTTTGTGAATAGTTAATTTTTTTATGATGGTAATTTAGTCCTAATTTTAGTGATTATATAATTACCTATAACTCTTATACAACACGAACACAATGCTTATGTAAGCAGTGAAAATATCAAAATAAATAATTTTAAAAAAATTAAAAATAAATATTTTGGTATGAATTAAGTTCCAATTTTTTTAGTTAATAATAATGTATTATTAGTGGTGAAAGGGATTAGATTCTAATTTTTTATTTGTCTTTATGTCTTTAAAGTCAATTTAAATGAATAGTGTCAAAAATGACATTTATGACATTTTATAAAAAATAATATTTTATTAAATTATTTAAAAATCTTTTAAATATTCAAGGAGTACAAATATGATCATAAATGGTCAAAATTATCATACCTTTTCCATTTATGAGCAATTTTTACCTTATAATTAAAATTATATCCCTTTAAGATTTAAAAAGTCGTTACTGCAGTTATGGTTACAATAGGTTTATCGGTGGTTAATCTAAAAAAAAGGTTTAAAATGAACTAAATTTTTTCTTAAACTCAATTTATTGGTTGGATTTTGAAATTAACCTTATAAAATTCTAATAGGAGTCATTTTGGAGCCATTTTTCCAGAAAAGAAACTCAATAATATTTTAAAACATTGAAAAATTATAACCGTGCTACTCACCTCAATTATAAAAGGGAACCTCCTCCCCTCACTTATTATCACCTTTTGATCCATTTAGATTTATAAAACCCTAAAATATTCCATCCCCAACATACTTATCCATGTTCTATAGGTGTTTTTCTTCCCAAAAGACAAAATATAGGGTCTTTAAGAGAAGATCAAAAATAGCTCTTTCAAAGAAGAGACAATCATCTTAACCGATAATTTTCTTTTTTACTTATTATTTTAACTTTTATAAATATATGGTATTTATCATATAATAAAAACTTCAGTATCCTTAATATACCAAAATTTTATTCTTATTTTGAAAAAACCATTATCCACCCTATTTTTCATCAAACAGGAAGTAAAAGTATTACTCGTGCATACGTGTGGACTACCGCCTCCATATAGTGATACAATTAGTTTTCCATCATCATCCTTATGTATGGTTATTATGAAAAGTTTAATGTTTATATATGATATCTATAACATAATTATGATTTTATAATTATTATATAATATCTACCTTCTTACATTCCCATCTGTCAAAAAATGATATTGTTTCTCGTGTATATATGTGGACTACCACCTTCCTGAAGCAATGTGATTTGTTTTTCAGTTACGATTTACATGGATGATAATAAGAATAAATTTAATAAATATATATGATATATATTATATAATAATTATTATTTAATGGTGAATTATTATTTAATGGTGAATTATTATTTACCTTTCTTTTATTCCATCCATCAGAAAGTCAAAATAGCATTCATGTGTATGTACAACCTACCTTCTCCATGAGCCGTGTAATTTATTTTTTTATATCCACCTTTTATGTATGATTATAAATAAATAAATATATATATATATATATATAATGAATATATATGATATTTATGTCATGATTAACATTTTGGAGATTATGGAAACATTATCAAAGTACAAATACCAAAACCAATGAACCAAAACATTCATGAAAAATAAACCAGTTATCACCCATAATAGTGATTTTAATAAAGAATTGTTAATAAAAAAGAAATAAAAAGTTACAAGTAAAGTATATATTTCATGATATACATGAACATAGTTTTCGAATAAATGTATAATAAATCTATAATTATTATATAGAAGGTTTAGACACGTACAAAAGAATTTGGATTTTAGGTAAGGGATTTCGTCTCAATTTCCCTTCATTAAGGCATATTTTAATATTATACACCTAATTTATTTTATATGGTATATATATACTACCCCATTTACATTTCCACTTCTTGTATTTCCATTTCTCATATTACTTTTGTTTCTATGAGGCATATATAATATTCACCACCTGTTTCTTTCATGTGGCGTATATACTTTCCCTTTGACATGATATATCATGATTCCCTTTATACTCATGATATTTAAAGTTTCATTTGAAGTTATTTATTTTATGGTAGTTATGATTGAAATTTTACTAAAATAGTTAGTGTATATTTCACAATCTCATTATTATTAAGGATTTTTAATATTTAAGTATTTTTTAGGGGAATTATTTGTTCTTTATATCATAAACACAATATATTTTATTCTCCTATGTTTATTTATGGAAATTTAATGTTTTATTTTAATTTTACTCTCATTAAGTTCTGAAGATACTAAAATAAACTTTTTTATGGAAAAACGACATTTTTTTCTATTCAGTTGGGAATCATTTTATTCCATGCCCATATTTTTTTTAAAAATGTTTTAAATAATTTTTTTAATATCCTACAATGATTAATTAAAGAAATTTTTACCCATGTTTTAATTTATACAAAATGGTTTAAAAGGAACCTTATTTTCAATTTTCAAATGAGGTATTTTTGACTTTTTACCAAAAATTTGAAATGAATATTTGTTTTAATATGCACGACATGAAAATAGTTTTCCTCTATCATGACTGTATAATGATTTAAATATTTCTTTAAAATATTCAATGGTTATTTTCAAAGAAAACATTTTCCTTAACATTTGGGAAATTTTTATACTTTAAATAAGTGATTTCAAAGAAAAAAGGATATTTTCTTCAAGAAAATTTCCAATGATATTTTTAAAGTATTTTTATCAATGTCAATATACTTTGTTGAATATTATGATTTTTTAAGGATATAATCTAATGATACCATCCACCATATTTATCTAGATAGTTTATGTTCAGTTTGAGTAGGGAAAGTATTGAAATTCAGTATGTTAGTTCTTCTAATATGGGAAATTATTTATTTTAAGAAATGTTGATTAAGTTGTATTGATTATTCATATGATGAATGCATTGAACTTATAAAGTGATGAGTGTGACCCAGAATTAGATATACCCTTAATGAATTGGGAGGACTCATGAGAAAAAACATATTGAGTATTTGGTAGATACCTTACCCATTTATGTAGATATCTTGGCTTGAGACCTTGATGGTAGGTTTAAAATGTTTTATATTATGGATTCCATCACTATGAAATTATTTATTGATTTCCATGTAATTATTTTAACAGTTATGATATCCATTAATAAGTTTCAATCTCATGTGATTATTTATATGGAATTATTTGATCATCATTTATTTCTGGAATATTATTCTCTATGCTCAACTTATTGATTAAATGACATGAATTTTCATTTATTTACCTTACCATATTGATTATTACATATTTACTCAAGATAAATTACATTGTACGTAACCCTTACTGAGCATTTGAGCTCACCCTTATTTTGTTTCCTTATCCCAGGATGCTAGGAAGTATACTATGATTGATATGCAATGATATAATAGAGAGAATAATGAAGTTCTCAAAGAAAATAATTTGTTATATTTTATGATTTCAATTTTTTTAGATTAAAGTATGTTTCTAGTTTACCAGGACTATTAAGCTATTCAGTCATTTGGGATGTGATTTATTGTATCTAGTACCAATGTAATAAAGTAACCATCGGCTCTAGGATACCAAAGTTGGGATCTTTACATATATGACCTTGATCGAGTGGACTCTAGAAGGCCCTTTGTGTGACTTCAAGTTGTTGACCTATCGATATGAGTGTGGGATAAGCGATCCTATCTCATCTAATGTGAAAAAGAATAGGTGGATAGATGTTGAATCAGTTTTAATGACCGAGTTAGCATACCAAACTTATGTTACTATAGAAATCAAGATGAGTTATGTTCCATATATTTAGACCTTTCTAGTATGGAACATCCTTTGTGAGGCCTTGAGGTCATGATGTACTTATGATGCTGCCAAGATATAGTGTCCCTGACTGATGAGTGTTGACCCAAGATACCATATTGAGACTAGGTCTCAAAGTGGAGTTCCTATGTTTATATTAACTGAGGGGACCCCAATGGGTTTGTAGTGATATAACGACCCTATGGGTGTATGCGAGATGGTTAGTGGAAATTTTATGTATTTTGTGGAACCTAAGGCATTTGTTAAGCTGATGGGGTTTCGATGAGGTATAGCTATGAGTAGATATAACTACACATGTCACCTTAGAACTCCATTCATTTAGTGAGTTGAGTAGGATATGGGGGTTGAGGCAGGTCAGGTATGTGACAAACCCCTATTTTCTTGTTACTTTCTCACGGTTGATGCCCTGGGATGATAGATGCCCCTAAGTAAGTGTCTTTTTTTCCAAGTCATTATTCCTAGAAATAGGATGGCTATATTACCCTCGGTCCCTGACAATGACATAGGGATGGTTTTATTACCCATGATTGGATGAGACCATGTGCCATAGGAATGGGTATATTAACCTTGGTAAGCTCGTGCTCTCGAGATGATCTGGGGATGAATATATTTCCCATGGATGGTATTGCACCTGAGGTGGTCGATCTGTGCCATGATGATGGGTATATTTCCCTTGGTAGGCTTGTGATTTACTGTTAACCCAGGATTGCCTAATGATTTTCCAGAAGTCCTTGTTGATATGCATGGTTGTCATGACATGATCAAAGACACCCCAGCATTGATCGAATAAGGTATGGTTGATTGAGGTCTTGGATCTGGGGATCAAAATTTGTTTTTATGTTGGAATGGTCATTGCAATGTTCTCAGAGACATTCTGGCATCATACCAAAGCATTAAGTTTGTATTTATGTTTTTGTGGTTATTGTACCTTCTTATTTCAGTTGAGCATGTCACATGCACATATCAAAATATATACCGATTAGTATGGTACCGTGTTAGTGGATCCCTACTAGGTTATGTACTCGCACCATGCTCAGGAAACCATTACACATGATCACGCATGAAGCTCTCACAGAGTTATTGCAGGCACAGGTTGGGATGATTCCCAAGATCATGTTTTTCTTGCTTGAGTAGGATGAATCAAATGATATCTAAAGACAAGAATATCGTATGTCTTGGAGTCGAGTAGGGCCTTGTTTTGTTTTATTTTTCTTTTATTTAATTTGTATATTTATTGAACCAGTGGGCGATCTATCTATATTTTCATTTATGACCATGACTATTCGAGTAGTATATTGCATTTTATTCTTTTATAGAAAATTTTATTTATTTATTATATTATTTACCCTAATTTGTATAATGTTTGGTTATTTTATCTATGATTTCACACTATGATATTGGGGATATAGCCTCCCAAAAATACCTCAACATGCCCCTACCTCTAGTTGGAATCATTTGATGTTTGGGGAGGTGCACCTAAGGTCATGTGATGGTCTTCTCCTATTATTGTTTAGAGTGAGTCAGTTTGGGACATTAAAAAGTGGTATTAGAGGTTGATTTATTTTTGATTCACTATTTGGAGGTATGGTATATATAATAAATAAGAATATGTTAGTGCTTGTGATGGAACCCAGACTGGTGTGCCACAAACAACTTTTTTGGTGGAATTCCAGGTTACTAAGGATGGGATTGATTTTCTTGGTTTCTGGTTTTATAGCTGCTTGATTTTCTCCTAGCAAGACACACTTGAATGTTTGATTTTTTTTTGATTTATGGTTTATGGAATTTGGATCTTGGACTATATAGGAAAGAGGAATCTCATGAATTATATTAGGAATGTATTTTTCAAAAGATATATAGGTCATCTAGTGTGACTATTTTCACCGACGATTAAGGCTTGTTTATTTAAAGTGTCAAAAAATTATCATATAATGTTTTCCCATATAAGTACTTGGTGGAATTATACTCAACTAGGATGAAATTTATTCATGTATTTTATTCTGGTGGTAGGTTTAATGGATCCTATGTTGATAATAATGGAGAAACCCCTATAATTAGAAGCATGTAGAGACCCTAGTGGACCCAGATAGGCACATGGTGCCTAAGCATTGGACCCCTTATGGGTTGTTGTCTTTTATCCTTATTTATTTAAAGTGTAAGTAACAACCTATATGTTGTTTTCCCATATACATTGGAATGAAATTATACTTAACTGAGAAAGAGGTTGTGATTTCCCTTAGTACAGATCATCCATATCCATGTTGTTGGATGAGATTGTGGTGACCGATAAGAATGTGATTCTAGAGGGAGAAGCCCCATAGGAGGACACTGAGAATCAGTGCCTTGGTTGGCTGCTGAGTTGGAATGTGATGTACTTATGTCAAGATAACCTTGATAGGGAATTGTTATGTGGGATTACATATGGTTATATATGGGAACAAGAGATGTTTCCCATGAGTTTGGCTTCTAGTGAGGTTTTGGTTATGGGATAGGTGAGAGGAAATAAAGACCTTTACTTATGACTCAGTGTTTAGTGAGACATATCCTTTTTCAATGTTTGAGGGAAACCCATGATAGGATTTATCTATAGTTTCTTAGTGTGTTAGAGGAAAAAATAATTATTATGTGATAGTTTTGAGAACTATGTATGGGAAGTGTAATTGAGTTTGTGGTATGGGCATAATTGCTCCCTGAGAGTTCTTAAGAAAAGAAACTTGACTGCTAGTTCTATAGAAGGTGATACACTAAGAGTGATATGGTAATAAGGCTATTTTTGAGAATAGGACTATTCAAGTACATGAAATTTATTCTTTGGATGAGTTTTAGTATGCATTGAGAGTGCAGGTAGACACTCGTGATTTGGAATGATGCCTGATGGAGGTTAAGTGTATGACATGCCTTGAAATGGTTGGGATGGCAAACCTTTAGATAAGAGAATTTGGGATTCTATTGTCTTGATGATTTGACATACCATAGAGCATGGTCAACCTATTTTTATGATGTAAAACTTATGGGAGTATGAGTTAGGTGTTGGATTAAGTGACATGGGATTATACACGCATTATGTTGGATGATATGGGAATGGTTCATGAAATTTGCACATGATATCCACTTAAATTATAAATTAGTAAGAGGAAAAGTTCAATATGAGGAATGATAGGATTATTGAAACACTTAAAATCTCATTTGACTAAGGTTTTATGGAAATGAGGAGTTACCCTATTATGAGATCTATTTTGGAAATGGATCGAGTGTGGTGAAATAGTATATCTAGGAGTGGTTAGAGGAAAGTATTTCCCAGAATGAGATAAGAATGGATTAGGAGGAACAATATGTAGGCATTGATGGAACATACTAAGGTGGAACTCGAGGAGCTATATAAGGTAATCCATATGGTTGGGAGTTCACCATTGGCTGTTTGAGGGAATGAACCTCGTTATGGTTGGAAATTTGGCGAGTTCCAAGGATGAAGTTCCCATGGGACGAGAACGGGTAATGAGTAACATTTCATTTTGGTGCTCAGGAATACATGGGGTTGTCCATAATATCCATGATATTCATTGATGGATGGGTCATGGGCTATGATGATCAGGATTTTTGGCTGAGTGATGTACTGATAAGGTCACCCATGTGGTAGGAAGTGTGATGTCAATCCCGGGCTTGGAACCCTTATGTTGTATGGGTCATGGGAGTGTGGAACCAATAGTTGAAAGACTTTTTTGAAATTATGATGTCAGTGAATAAATGGAATTGAACACTTCTATATTAATAAGTAAATTCTAGGTACAAGTTTGTATATGGTTTTAGGTGGAGTTTGAGGATGGACGTCGGGCTTGGGGTGGTTTATGAAAATCCGAACATATTGGATTAGAACCACATCAATGCTTGCGACAAGCATGATGTGGGTTCAGTCGACTGATGATCCATTTGATAAGATCACACCGGGTTTCTGGTATGAAAATTTGTGTGGGTACTTGGATGATCATGATATGCCTTTGGTCTTAATGGAATCATGATATGGTAATTTTGGTGATACATCGGTGGTGGGAGCTGAGCATTTTCATGATGGGTAGACTGAAGGATGTTCAATTGGTGTTTTGCATGAGATGAATGTGGTGAGATAGAACCACATTTAGTATGTCGTATAGGGTATGATAGGGTATAAATCACACTAGGAACATCATAGGAATGTAGGTATGGGTTCTAATAGGCAATTACAATAACAGAAGCACTAAAGCATTGAAATTTATAGTTATGAGATAATACCTATAGAGAGGAGCACTGTAGGCCTAATGATGAATTAGACAATAACGTTATCATGAATATAGATAAAAATATTGGGTAAATATCATCTCTATTTTTTTGGTAATGGTTACGAGTATTGGATCATGGCTCATTGGCTTAAGCACCTTAATTTTGAGGTTACTCTTTAGAAGAATGTTTGGAATTTTGATTTGGGACTTAGATAGTTCTTAATAATTTGACAACTTAGATAGGTTGAAATATATGGTTTTATAAACATCAGGACTTATCAGAGATTATAAGTGTTATGATGGGGTGTTTATAATGCCTTGTGACCATATAGGTGTTGGGAATTCTTAGGAATTTTGAGTTTTCATTTAGTGGATGAGTTAAATTTTTATTCAAGGTACATGAGAGAATTAAAAGGATTAGAGAATCCTAAAGATGCTGTTTTTGACATGGACTGTGGATTTTATGGGATTTGAGGTTCTCAGATAGGCATCAAAGTTTAGTCGAAGTGGATGAGGCCACAACCTATAGCTATCGACCAACTGGTGGAAGGCCATCACTTGGTTGGTGGCCTAGGTAGTAGCACCTGTAGCTCTATAGATTCCATCAGCTAGTTGGTGGCCCAATACCAACTATCCATCAATCCATTTAAATAGGGAAATTACCTTTTCCCCCCTTGGGTTTTTAGAGGGGGAAACTCCCTTAAGATTCTTTAGTTGGTGGGAACAGTCATAGCACCCCCTCCCATATTCTCCCTTTATTTACCTTGGTTTGGGGTGCCATTTGTTGGAAATTTTAACAATGATGAAAGGTATGGACTACCCTACATTCATCCAATCCTCTTATCCCTTATTTTCACTACTTTGGGTGATGTTTTGTTTAGGTCATAAATGATGATTTCATTGGAGAATGGTGAAATCACTCGATTCCTTTAAAATACCTTCATCCATAAAATCATCAAAGGTTTACCATTCTACATATTTCATTAAGTGTTTTTTCATTTGAATTAAATTAAATTAATGATGGTATTGGTTCTAGCACTGAGGGGTTTGGCTTGTGTTGTGGAAACACCAGGAGTAATGAAGTTATAAACAATTCATAGAAGAGTAAAAGGAAAAAACAAAAGAGTAAGAATAATATATTGGGACACAGAGGTTTATAAGCTATGGAATAATCCCTATGTCCATGGAGAGGTATAACCACTTCACTATGAAATCTAGGAGAACAATTTCATAGAAATTATCTCAGAGTTTCTCACATATAGAAACCCTAGCCTGAAATGGGTTAAAAAATAAGATAAAGAACCATTCCACAAATCGAAAAGAAATTACGCACTTCTACAGTGAATGGTAGTTGTAAGTCTACATCACTATAGTACCACGACCACCCAATTATATGTTACTATAGTGGTTGGTGGATGAAAGTATGTGGAGCTACAGTAACCATGACAAAAGTTCACACCACTATAGTTTTATGTCGGTGTCATCTGGTTAGCTCTACTAAAGTTGGTCAGAGTTGCTACAGTGCCCCCCCAAAATTGGGCTAGGGCCCTTTGGCCCCCAGGGTAGGGGTTCATTTCCCCTAAAACCCCCAATGATCTCATTATAGAGCTAAACCCATGGAGTTGTGGCTTGGTGTGCAATATGTGACACAAGAATTTGGCCCAACACCATCTAATTGGATCGGGCTACACCAAACCAACAATATCCCACTTGGATCCTGATCTTCTATGCTGACCTTCTTCAATGACACTGACTTAGAAAACTTACTTAATATGAGATCCGCTTCTTCACTCACCAGTAGCGTGCATTCTATTCACAAATTAAATTTCAAGTTTATAATTCATGCAATACCAATTGTTTTCTTTTTTTGATCCCATGGCGTCCTCCTAAATTCTTCCTATAATATTTCATTCATTAGTGGAGACCAATATAGAAACAATAGTGCCTAAAATTCTATATTACCATCATCTTTATCAACATATATTTAGGATTGTTTGTTCTAAAAATATTTTGTAATGTCAGCAACCCATCCTGTATCAATCCTCTGATAAAATGGTACTTCAAATGAATATTCTTCATCTAGGAATGAAACAATAGGTTATTTGAAACATTTATAACACTCATACTATCACAATGAAATACATTTTCGTCTCAATTTATACCCAACTCATCTAATATGTTCTTCATCCAAACCATCTCCTTTCCATCTTATCTTACAGTAATATATTCCACCTCTATATTAGATAAATCCACCAACTTATATAGTTGTGATATATAGCTTACTATAGTTCCTCCACATGTAAATACATAACCTGTGGCACTCCTACCACTATCTACGTCACCTACAAGGTTATAATACACATACCCCTATAATGAATTTCTTTTCCCAAAGAATAAAGATACTTCCTTTTTGACCTTTAAATACCTCAGTATCCAATTCAAATCTTCCCAATGTTTCTTTCTAGGGTTATCCATGTACCTTCTCACAAATCCCACTACATGAGAAATGTTAGGTCGAGTATAGACCATGACATACATCAGGCTTCCAACAACTGATGCATATGAAACCTTTTCCATGTAATCAACCTCTTTTACCATATTTGGTGATTGATCCTTTAATAGTTTAAAATGTCCTGGTAGGGGAATAAAGACTATATTTTCTTCTAGAATACTAAATATTCTCAGAAACTTTCCAATTTAGTCAGCCTGTGATAACATCAAGGTTCCAGCTATGTAGTATCTCTTGATCTTCATCCCCAAAATATTTCCATCTTCTCTACGATCTTTCATTTTAAAATCCTTAGCCAGCTACCCTTTCAGCTCATCAATTCTCTATATACATTATCTTTTAATGAGAATATCATCCACATATAGAATTAGTATAATATATTCATCACCAAAATACTTTATGTAGCAACATTGATCCACACTACATATTTTGTATTCATTTTTAGTCATGAATGCATAATTTTTTTGTTCCACTACCTGGGTGCCTGCTTCAACCCATACAAGGTCTTATGGAGTTTACACACTAGTTATTCCTTCCTAGACTCAACATATCCCTATAGATTCTATATATAGATTCCCTCCTTCAGATATTCATTAAGGAAATACATCCTCATATTAAGCTTCTAAAGATATATGTCCTCTGATGCCGCAATGCTGAGAACCACCCAGATGGTAGTAAGATTCACTACAGGTGAGAAAATTTCAGTGAAATACAATCTCTCCTTTAGTTGAAATCATTTCACCACTAGACTTTACTTGAGAATACTATTGACATGACATTCTTCCTTGATCTTGTACACTAATTTGTTTTATAATACTTTCTTTCCTTGTGGAATATATGTCAACTCCCATGTATTATTGTCATGTAGTGAAGAAATCTAATCCTTCATGGACAACTACCACTTTCTCGACTCCAACGGCATTACTTTTCAAAAAATTATGGTTCTCCACCTTTATTCAATAAAAAATAGTGTAATGATGGTGCATACCTTTTCACATACCTTCTCACCCATATTTATCTCCTCAAATCCACTTGAGGAGTTGTATCCACTGATTCCAATATCTCATGCTTAGATAATCCTTCAGGATCCACTTTCTCTTTGCCCTCTGATTGTTTGTTTCCATTTTCATCTTTAGCTGCATGGAAATCCTTGTATGTGACGCCTTCATTAAATACCACATTCTATCTCCTGAAGACCATATTTTTTAGATCATCCCAAAAGTGGTAACCAAACTACTCAACAACATATCTAATAAAGAAACATGTCCTAGACTTATCATCAAGATTTTCCCTTGCATCAACATTAATATGTACATATTAAAAACAATAAAAGACTTGTAAATGTGAGAGTTTTACATCCTTACCAGACAAGAGATCCTCTGGTAGAAATTCTCCCATTGGTACAGATGGACTTTTATTGATGAGATATGTTTCCATGTTCACTACATCATCCCAGAAGGTATTGGGTAACCCTGAATGTAGCATCATTCTCCTGTCATGTTGATTCAATGTTCTATTAATCCTTTCAGCCAAACTATTATTTTATGGTGTTCCTGGAATAGTCTTCTCCCACCGAATTCCATTATTTGAACATAATTATATGAACTCATTGGTGTCATACTCTCCACTACTGTCCGACCTCAAGCATTTCAGCATTTTTTTGACTCATTCTCCACCATGATTTTCCACTTCTAAAACACCTTAAATACATTAGATTTTATTTTCATAAAGTAAAACTATACCTTCCTTGTTGATTCATTGATAAATGTTACATAATAATATGACACTACAAGAGAATATACTGGTGCCCCCCCCAAACATCTGTGTGCACTAGATCTCACTTCCTAGCTATCGATGTTCTTACACCTTTTGAAAAGGATACTTTCTTATTCTCTATAAGGATACAGTCCTCACATAAGCCTAATTTTATCAAATTTATCTCTGGTAGCATTCATTTTGTAACTATAACCTTCATCCCCTTATCACTCATGTGGACTATCCTATAGTTCCACAGTTGTGAATATTTGATAGAATTTATTGATTCAATCATGTCCATGCTTATTTATATTATCTTGTACAAGTTACAATTCTTTACTCCCAAATATATGACCACAATTCCCTTTATAATCTTCCAGGAACCACTAGTAAATATGGTACTAAAGCCTGCATCATCAATATACCCAAAATAAATAATATTTATTCTTAAAGTAGGTATATACCTCAAATGTTTTAGAACTAGGAGACTCCCACTATTGGTTTTGATCTGTATTTCACCCTTCCCCATGATTTTTAAGGGTTAATCATAAAAAAGATGTACCCTGCCAAAATTTATAGAAACATAATTGTTCAGGAAACCCTTTCATAATGTAAAATGGAAAGACTCCACTGAGTTTAAAATCCAATACTCCATAGGGATATCCACGCTCAACAATAACAAATCACCAGTTCCTTCAGCCACCTTATTTTATCTATTAGTTTTAGGTGACTTTTGTTTTTTTCTATACACTCTTTCTTGATGTTTCCTTTCTTCCCACAAGTATAGAAAGTATGACCAACCCCCTTTGCCTCGTCTTATAATTTTACTCTTGACTTTGATCATCCTCTACAATTGTATCACTGCCCATATCTTCCTCTTCTTTCAATGTTCAGAGAAGAACCAAAGAATCTACATAATTCTATCATTCTAATATCCTCACTGAGGATTATGTCCCATAAATCTTTTAGAACCATCTTGTTATTCCTCAAATAACTTCTCACAACTATTACAGTCACTTCCCAACTGTCAGGTAATGAAGGCAGTAAAAATAGTGGACATACCTCATTGCCAAGAATAATTTCCACCGATTTCAAATGAATTATGATGGTATTAAATTCATTGATGTGATCTACAAAAATTCTCCCTTAAACCATTTTTAGATTGAACAATCATTGCATTAAGTGCATGTTTTTTGATGTAAAAGTATTATTGTATATTTTCACAAGAGATTTCATCAAACTGATCATTGTATTCTCCTCTATGATGTTGAACTCCACGTTTTTGTCCAATGTAAGGAACCTAAATCCCATAACATGTCAATCTAGAAGCACCCACTCTGTCTGCTCCATGTCTATTGGATTTAAACTCAGAAGTTGGAAAAGCATCTTTTTTTGATAAAGATAATCATTGATCTACATCCTCTAATAACTAAATTCAGTTTCATTGAAGCAGTTGATATTTACCTCTCTTTATTCCATAACAGTCATTCAATTTGAGAATTATAAACTCAATATTTGATACCAGTTGTTGTAGAAACACTGTAAGTAATGAAGTGATAAATGATTCACAGAAGAGTAAAAGGGAAAAAATAAAAGAGCAATAATAAGATCTTGGGACATAGAGATTTATGTGGTTTTGGAATAATCTTTACATCCACAGATAGGAATAATCACTTCACTATGAAATCCATGATCACAATTTTATAGAGAATATCACACAGTTTCTCACACATAGTAACCCTAACCCTAAATGGGATAATAAAGAAGATAAATAACTACTCCACCAACTGCACAAAACGTCCATACTACTACAATGAACATTGGATGAAAGTATACATCACTATAGTTCCATGGACACCCAAGTCCAAGTTTCTATAGTGGTCAGTGGTTAGAAGTCTACGGAGCTACAGTATCCATGCCAAAATTCTGTATTACTACAATACCCTATTGGTGTCATTCGGTTAGCTCTACTATAGTCAATTAGAGTTTCTACAGTGCCCCAAAATTTGGTTTGGGACCCTTCATGCCCTAGATTAGGAGCACATCCCCCCCGCAACCCCAACAATCTCATAGTGGAGCTCAACCAATGGATTTTCATCCTGGTGCACAACATGGTCTGATTACATTCGACCCAACATCATCTAATCAGATTGGGCTACACCAAACCAACATCTTGGGTTGGTATCAGAGGTCTACTGTGGGCCTTCCATAGTAGGTTAGACCTAGTTATAGTGAAATGTGATGACCCAATGAGTTTTCACTGAATATTCACAGTTTTAATTAAAATTTTTAATTAATTATATTCAATATAATTATTTTTTTTGTGTTTAATTGAATGAGTTAGGAGCTCAATTGGTAATGTGATCTAGGAATGGGCATGGACGAACCTCGATAGGTTTTAATATAGATACTGACCCTTGGAAATAAATGGGAAGAGCTTCAAATGAGGTGGTGGTCCCAGTACCAACCCTATGGCTTTATTATTTTGATTATGTGGTGTTTTCTATATAGACTCTCCACTTTAGGCAATCCCATTTTAGTAAAATGGTTTATTTAATTTAAATTGAATGATAAGTTAAATTAAAGTGATTAAACAAATTGAATGCCTTAGACAAGAAAGTCAATGTGCCCATGCCATGGCTGTCATAGTTTACTGGTTTAGTGAATCAGATGCTAATGGATAGGGAATTAACTATTGAGATGTTTTGACTTTCGAACCCTTGAGGATAGTGACCAGGCTTAAAGAGACTTAATTTCCCTAGTGTATAATCCCATGATTGCCTCTTAAGGGAGGAGTGTTGCAACTTGAGATGACCATACATAGGGTAGAATCCCATTCGTAGGGACTTGATATTACTCCAAGCTAGTGGTGAGTTTAGACTTATAGGACCTTGACTAGGTGGACCTTAGAAGTACCCTTGTGTGAATTCAATCTGTTGGGTCATTGAGACAAGTGTGGGATGAGAAATCCTCTATCATCTGATGTAACTATTATGGGAAGACCTTGGATGATATGGAATGGTCATGTGATAAGACTAATTATTATCCACTAAATGAGGATAATATTTATTGTTAATATATATAATATTCATTTACTTTATTATTCATAACCACCACTTTAGTGCATTTTACACTTTGAACATCATTTCACATTATGATTTTAATTCCTTCTTAAAATGAACTATTATGTGGTACATTTTTTAACATCATTTAAAATACCCATTGATCTTTATTTTATTTTCATATTTAATTTTCAGTTTTATAATTATATTGGGAACAATTCATACTTATGAAGTTTTGGAAGATTCACATTGGAAGACAACCAAAATGGGATTTCATACAAACAATTCTGGAGAAGGCAGATTGGACACCATCCCACTGATGAGAATTTGGGGCCCAAAATATAGGCCCAATTAATCCCAAATTTCGTTGGATTATAGAAGAAATTTATAGGAACAAATAATTTTTCAGAAGACAGTGCTAATTCAGCTTCTATGGTGGTTATTAAGGCAGCCCAATTTAGATATAAAATTCTGGGCCAGATTCTACGGCCCAGAAAAACAGCCCACAGATTTAATCATATCTAGGAAACCACATATCCATTTTGGCTAAAATTTTATAGAGAGATAGGAGACATTTGGATATTCACTTTTTTAGTCTATGGCCCACTCCAATTCGACCATCTAGAAGTCCATTTAGATGAGTTTGTTCTGTGGATGAAAGCTGGATGCCACCTCGAGTCAAGGGTGAAAAAATCAACTCTCCCTCAACTTTCCACCCACCTATGGCCTACCATAATTAATTTAGGAAACTTGGACTATTGGAGGCTCGACCCAAGGCTTCAAAAATTACTATTTAAGGCAATGTTAGAGGAGTATTTGATCATATTTGGTGGTTTTTTCAATTGTAATGTTATGCTACAATTTTGTTTTCTCAAGTTTGTCTTTCACATGTAAGTTGTTCAATTCTATTTAGTTTCTTAATAAAAGTTATTCATATACTCTTATTTTGTTGTTCTTCATATTAATTTGATACCGTTGGTTCATGTTTTGAATTTATTCACACATAACCTTGTGAAATTACCACACAAGGGTGGAGTGATCATTATTTCATTGTTTTTTTACTTCTCCATTTCCTCCCTCATGAGTCTACTTTCCGCTTCCATTGAAACCATAGAATCAATGGAGGGATAACCCACTTATGGATTGATACAAGGGAGTAGCAAGGGGATGTATTGAATGTTATTTATCACCCCATTAATATCTAATTAGTTCTTTTAATTGAGATTTTTATTTGATAATTTTTAAACTCCATCCTCCTTGTTGAATTTAAGGCCACACACTTCAAGTGCTAATACGAACCTTTACCACGAAGTGCTCAAAAAATTGATACTTAAAGGGTATAGGTGATTAGTATTAAAGTGGATAGGTATTAAACCATTAAGTGAGGATTTTTTTTGATCTTCTTAAATGAACCCATATCAAATATAAGAAATTGAACTAGTTGAAAAAGAATTTCATCCAATCCACCCCAAGAAATAACCTAGGATCAACTCATTATTTTAAATTGAATTCACTTAAATATGTTAGTTATCCTTTAAACCCATCTAAAATAAACCCAAGTTTTACACTTCATAGCAAAAAAAATTCCATAGAATATACATGTCTATAGGTTTCTTCTTAGGTCTCCGAGGATTCGACAACCCAAGATAAACAACAAGGACCGTTCTACCTTCATATCTTGGGTAAATTTGAGCATGAATCAACTAACCTAGTGAGACCACAGACATCAAGATGGGTCATGTTCCATCTCTTAATAACTTTATAGTATGTCATATCCTTTGTTATACCTTGAGTTTGTGAAGAAGTTATGATGATAATAAGATATATAGTATCCCTAAGTGATGGGTATTGAAACAAGACACCTGATTGAGACCGAAAACTCTAAGTGGATTTACACTATTTGTATTGACTGAGGGGACCCCTGTGGGTTCCCAATGATAGAACGAACCTGAATTAGTGTATCTGAGATGGGTAGTGGAAAGATAAGGTGTTCCATGAGGCCTGAGTTTAGTAATATGATGGGTCTATGATGAGGTATGACCATGTGTAGAGATGACTACAAGTGTTACCTTAGAACCCGAGTTACATCGTGAGACAAGAAGGATATGGTGGCTAAGGTAGGTCAGGTGTGTGACCAACCCCTTGTTTCTTTTTACTTATCATTCTTGAAATCCTAAGATAATGGATTCCCTAGGGTAGGTGTTTTATTTTTTAAGTCATTATACTTTCCCTGAGGATGGTTATATTACCCCCACTGCTCGACTGTGCAATGGGGATGGGTATATTACCCCCAGTTGGCTAATCCTACATTCCACAAGAATGGGTATATTATCCCTAGTTGGCCTATGGTCTCTTGATGATATGGGGATGGATATATTTCCCTTGGATGGTATTATTCTTAAGGTAGTTGATATATTCCACAAGGATGGGCATATTATCCCCGATTGGCTAAGCCTATATGCCAATGGGATGGGTATATTACCATCAATTGGCCTATGCTCCACAATTCTCCCAATATTACTTAGGGATCATCTAGAGGGCCTTATTAGTAGGCCCAATCACCATGACATTCTTAGATAAACCCATGCAATAGATTAATTAGATATGGTAGATCAAAGTCTCAAACCTAAGGATCAGCACTGGTTTCTATGTTGGCACAATCATCGAGATGTGCTTAGAGACATCATGGTATCGAGTTAGAGAAGGTAGTTTTTATTTACATTTCAATAGTTATTGTAACTTTTTATTTTATCTAAGCATGTCACATGCATATATCATAATATATACTAGTTATTAAAAGTCCGCATTAGTGGTGGCCTACTAAGTTATGTACTTAAACCTCACCCAGGATACCATTGCACATGGGTACCCGAGAATCTCCCATATGATTATTGTAGGTACAAGTTGGGATGAGTCCTGAGATTGGGTTTTTTATGGTTTATTGGTATGAATCATATGATATTAGAATATCAGGATGTTGTATGGCTTGGAATGGAGTATGGACTTGTGTTTCTTTATTTTCATTTTATTTACTTTGTATATCAATCAGGATGATTAGTGATATTTCTGTATTTTCATTTATGAGAATGATCATTCAAGTAGTATATTGAATTTAATTATTTTATAGCATGTTCTACTTATTTATTATTTTACATACTCCAATATGTAAGATGTTTGTTAATTTTATCTATGTTTTTTTACTCTTATGCTTGGGGTATAGCCTCCCTATAGTATCTCCACAAACCCTCACTACTGGTCGGTAGCCTCTAGTGTTCAGGGAGGTGCATTTGAGGTCACATGACAGTTTTTTCTGGTTAATTTTTAGAGTGATCTAGGCTAGGAAGTTACAGTTTAACAAAATAAAAATGAGAAATAGGTTAAGACCCCTTAGAGACAACATCCTCATCTCCTCCAGTCCCTTTTATTGGATTATCTAGTACTATTATCATAAAAGGGTACTCATCTAGTATTTTTTCATTTCATAAGTTATGACCCTCATATAGTTTCTAAAAATATGTTATATAAGGGAAAGAGTTTCTTGGATGGGTTGTATTTACTCCTTTGGTACTTCCATCATAGTAGGAGTGGGTTGTGGTGGTGGAGGGGGAATGGGGTCTACAAAATCCATATGAGTTATATATGTTATCGGCAATGCTGGTGTTTTCTAGATGGTTATTAATGTGGGATCCTTAGTTCTGGGATCAACTACAAGGGCTTACTCAAGTAATTAATTCTATTTTATGGATAGGGAGGTTGTTTTTATCTATATAGGGTCAATGAAGCATACCTCCTTTTAAGAATCAACCATTTCCCTCTTATTTCCTATAGGTATCATTTATATTATTTTATGACTCTTACAAGGAATCTATGGTCACCTAAAAATTTAATACAATAGTATTTAATGTGTTCTGAGGGGGTAACCATAGAGGTGGTGTCGTGTGGTGTAGAATTATCTATAACCATGGTGTTTTAAAGTGTATATGGGAAATGTTGAGTAAGCATAACCTGAGGTGGGATCATTATTTGTGGGCATAGATCTAGGGATGGTTGTGGGTAAAGGGTGGGGGTATGAAGTGAAAAAAGTGGTGGATCAAATGGAATATCTAATAATTCATAAATCTATCCCTAATGACTCTTAATGTATACAAGTTAAACCTAAAAAATTGGCACTTCACTAGTTTTGGTATAGAATAGGTAGTATGGGATGGTGTTGGGGTTGATTTGGTTCTTTAAACAGGTGATAGTTAGGGGTGTGATGTGGAATAAGAGTAGACCTTTTCATCAATTTCTTCATCCTCGATGTATTCTTTACATCAAACATGAATATTCTATTCCTTTTAAAGTATCCCCATTTTTTACTATAACGGACGATCAATGAATTTATATTTACCCAAAGAGGTAAATATAAAGGAGGCATAAAGAACTTTAAAATGATTTCCCAATTGATGAAGCTAATATCCATGATTAATTATTTTTTTCTTATTCCTTATCCCATCAAAATAACAGGTTAATAGTTTCTTCATTTTTAAGGGTGGGACCTTTATGGTAGAGTGAAGAATGTGACCATCTAGATAGCTCAACTTTACTTGGATATCCCCTTAGCTAATCAAGAGTGGGTAAAGGATCAATAAATGATTCAAATAATTGGTATTTTGAATAGGGTAATCTTGGTTTTATATGGATCATAGAAAATAGTTAGGTCATTAGTCAAATCATGCCATTTTTTAAAGAAAAATTATCTCATCAAATCTAATAATATCTAAGAATAAATAATTATATTCATAAAATTAGAAATATAGACTCTAATATCCACTCTAAACTCTTCTAATATCATATTCCAATATTGAGAGGCGATTCCATAGGAGCTAGATCTAGGAAAGAAACATTTCTAGAGAGATTCATCCATCAACTCTTCATTAGACCATCTTGCTGCCCCGATACCATCCCATTTCAAATTTGGGCTATTGAATGATGATTATGTGCTACTTCTATTGGATGATAAATAAGAGTTATGTTTATAGTGTCAAAGTCCATGTAAATACTTTAAATTCTCTATTTAGGCCATAAAATGGTCCCCATATGTGATGGGGAGGGGTGATTTTTGTCCTCTTTGATTTTGATTTAGGTGCTATTTGTGTGGCCTTCTTAGGGTCTCCCTATCCATATTTTTATTCAGACACTTTAGTGGTTATTTCTTCCACCTTAGGGATTCCAATCAAATGCGAATCATTGAATGAGTTGTCATAGAGTCCATCAGTGTCTAGAGTGTTTATTGATATTTATATTATAGGGGGTCTTCCAAAGTTGATTTAGATCATATTCAAATATTATTTGCCTAAAAAAGTGTATATACCCATTATCATACTGAAAACTAGCTAGGAACCCATGATTTAACTCTAGATAAGACTCCCCATGCACTATTAATATATTCTAAATATGAAAGTCCTTAAGGGTATTATGTATTTTATCATCCATCCAAATATAGTCTAGGATATCCATGTCTAATTTTTTTTGACTTCTATTTTTTTTCATCCACCTTATTCTTCCACTCTTTATTGGATTTGGTTCTAAAAGGGAGGCATTAATTATGGAGGTATAGGGTATAATCTTTTCAAAATATATATTTTTGGATGTCTGGTGCTCCTATGGGTTGTTTTTGGGTCTATTTAGGTGATTTGGGGGTTAGGTTAGGGGTTTAGTGTGGGTATGTGTTAGTTTTTTTCTTTTAGAATGGAAATATGGAAGTTTGGGTTGGAATTTGATAGGTTTTTCCCTCCAATAGGAAGCCAAAATTGGTTTATTATATCCAATTGGGTTATGTAAAATTGGAATTATGTTTTATAGTGATTATAAACGAGTTTCAAATGGTGGAAGTGGTTTGTGTGAAGAGGGTGTCAGTTCGATAAAAAGGGAAAAGGGTGAGGTTGATGAAATGGGGTGATGCTTAGGATTGAATTGGAAGAAAAAGGGTTTAAATAAATAGGGTTATAATTAATATGGGTTACCTTTTTTATTTATATAGAAAAAATTAGTGGGAAGGTGGAATGATCTCGAGAGGAAGAAGAATCTATCAGATGATCAATGAGGATATCATGGCGCAATTAGGATTTGGAACCCAAAACTTTAAAAGGGTGAGTAGGATTAGGGTGTAGTGAAATTTATTACATCATTATTGGTTTTGGTATAGGGTTGACTTGTATAAAATTTTCACTAATATAAATATCATTCCAATGTTTTAAACTTTATTCCATAATATTTATTAATTTTGATTTCAAATTTTCTACTGATAATTTTGTTACAATGTGGTGGATGATAATCATAACAATACCCTTGGGTGGATTTGGCCTTTGAGATGTTTAGATTAAAGGGTGTGCCTTTTAGTCTTCTTATTGTGGAATAATATGTGGTAATGATTCCTTTGTTTTGATTTTTTAGGTTCAAACCTTAGGGGATTATGAAATGATCCTTAACCTATGATTTCCTTGAACAAGTATAGTCCTTATACCTTCCCAATAATTCTGTAATTTGATGTCATAATTTAACCATGTGAATTTCAATTCATCAATGGAAATAGAATTACAATGTTGTAATATACAATGATTTCCATTTTTCTGAGATGATCATTATGAAATACTCATTACAGTGTAATATAAACCCATAATTTTTATTTTGAAATTAAGTGTACAAATGGTCCTTCCCATAGACTCATTACAGCATAATGTATTTCTCCAAGCCATAATTTTTTTCAAACATTAATAAAAATGATATTATTGCATTAAAAAACTATTTTAGCCATGATTTTGATTCCATTTATTTTTATGTCTTTTTATTTAACCATTTATCCATAAATTCACTTAATATTCTCTATAACCATTTTCTCTCAAATTATAATAGATTTAAAGGATTTTTGTAGATATTGTGAAAATTTATTTGAAGATTCACTAAAAATTGAAAAATTTTAGCCTACTAGTTTGGGTATAATTTTATTAAAACAAGAACATAAGAATGAAAAATTCTAGGGACATATATGGGTTACCTATGAATCAATTATTTATTTAAAGTCAAAATCTTGACTCGGTGAAATTAAATTTCATTAATAAAACTTCAAGGAAAGTATAAACCTATCATTAAAATATTGAATACAGTGTATTAGATACTACCCCATTCACATTTAATGATGGTCCCTTATTATATTAAATCTCCAATGCTCTATTTGGGTACACTCACACCACCATAAAGGGACTTGATCATTAAAACTTGAGATTTAATGGAAAAAATATAAACGATAGTTAAAAAGAACCTCATCTCTTGAGTGTATCTCCTTATATTGAATGAGTAATTATTTAAATTTCTTTGTTTCCTTCTTGTAAATGCTAGAATTGGTGAGATCCAATGTCATTTTATCCCAAACATATTCCTCTCTATAATTGAAATATTTTTCAATTATTTACAAGAGATCCATTGGAAGGTTTTATGGTTTTTAATACAAAAAAAATTTATACACACATAATGGTGTTTTTAATATATTATATAGGCCCATATAATATCATTATGTTTCTTTTAAAAGTCCTTCAATATTGTATTTATAGTTTTGTATAAAATCATCATGATTTCCTAGTTCAATATATCCATATGTACACTTGTTTATAAGTGGTGGGGAGTTCTCATTTTGTAGAATACTATGTATTTTTTAGCACATCTCTCAAAAAATAGTTGTTGAATTAGTACCATGATCACTAATCAACATCTAAGGAACTCCAAACCTTGAAAAGATTCTCATTTTCAAAAACAATTTCACAACCTCACCATGTTTATAAATGTGTTTTCTATTTTAAATAATTTTGAAACATAACCACTATGAAATGAGATACATGTGTTTCTAAAGGTATTTTGGAAGCATTATATGAAATTGATTCCTTAAAAAAACAAATATAATGAATTATATGATATTTTGTTGTAGTATTTCATTCCTTTTTCTTATGATTCCAATCCTTTGGTAGTGATCATAAGATACCATATAACTCCTTGAATCACAGTGAAGTATGTTGGCCAGATTAGATTAAAAGAGGGGGGTGTTTTGGTAAATTTCCATTTTTAAAAACTATAGAAAAAGCTAAAGTTAAGGATAAATTAACATTAAAAAGATATTGAAATGATAAAGTGATAATTCGATTAATTGATAAATCTGATTCGAATAAGAAAATTAATATAAAAGTATATTAAGTGAGTAATTGCAATGGAAATGAAGATATAAGATTTCTGTAATTATTCATATTGATGAAGAATTATGCAATTCATAAAATAAAGAGAGAGAAAATAAAATTTGATAAGGAGTTCACCAATAACTTTTTGTGAGACCTTACATCTCCACCCCTTGAATTGAGAGGTTTATGTAATTAGACCCTTGATCATGAAGGTGATCAAGAAACAAGTCCCTCACAATTATGGTTTGAGATAAACCTCTTAAGATTTACCAATAGACAAGGAACATGTCCCTCACTTTTGTGGTAGTTAGAACCCATTGAATAAGGTGACGAGAAGAGAGAAGTTTGCTTTTAAAAAACCATTAAAAATCTGATCCCTAATTTTTTTTAAAATATAATTAAAAATAGTGATAGAGTTTGAGAGATGAAGTAGGAGAAGGTCCTTTGATAAAGATGAAGAATTGGGTCTTTTGAGGGGATTTTGATATTACTAGTGATTTGATGTCGATTCAATTTGAGAGCATTGATGATAAGCAAGTTTATCTTTAAAGCTAACTTAGATCACCTTTTATAGCCTCGAAGCGGCCTAAGAAGGATATAGAAATCATCAGGGAATTGAAGCTGAATATGAACACATCCAAATAATTTTTTACCACATTAAATTCTATTTAGGACTAACTAACTTGATGCCACAAGATACCTAGTTTCCTCCACCAGGTAGCTGGTGGACCATCTGAAGATCACCGTGCTTTTGAATCTGGCATCGGCTGGCCAGTGGACTTCTGTTTGAAGAGGGAGGTTCTACCTTCAACACTGATTGTCTTGTGGATATTCTACAGAAAAGTGTTGTAGGATATATGGAACCAGCAATCTGGTACTCTACATTGACTAGCTGGTGCTGCCTACACAACTCTATCTTCATTCATGGCCACACTTTCTTCCTTCTAAAGCCTTAAATTTATCTTCAAACACAATTCCATGATCTTGAAGCATGAATTGAGATATGTTTATGTCTTAAAAAATATCAATAAGACTCCTTTTAATTGACTTTATTTATACCATCAATGACATGACTTAGAGTTTAAAATATATTACTAAAAATCCCTCGATGAAATTTTTAGAAACATAAATGAGTGTTTGTGATCTTGAAAGCACTATGAGAGAGAGATATAGTGACAAAAATCTCACCATTTTTTATGATCACAAACACTTAACATAAAAATATATATTAAATTTATTTCAAATTAAATGAGATAACAAAGTAATTCAAGATTTTAGAGATCAAGATATTCAACATGCACATTAGATAAACTAAAATATATTCAATATGGAGAGTAAAAAAAATCATATTTAGGTAAGAGTAAAAAGTTTAATGTAACAACTCTATAATTTATGATATATATCTTTTTAAATAAATGTAATCTCTTTAATATCCTGAAACACACACAACTCCATGTATAAATGAACCATAATATAGTATACCATTTTAACCTAGCCGTTAAATTTGAGGGTATGAATAAAAATAAATAAATTATACAAATTATATAATTTACATAGGTATAAATTAAATTAATTTCTTATCAATTTATTAGGAATAAAAAATAATAAAAATCATTTGTAATTAAAAGAAAAGCTTTTTTTCTTCTGAAAAACCATTTTTATGGGTGCAATGTATTTTTATATTAAAAAATTAAAATTAATCACTATTAGTGAAATTTTTTAATGAAATTTATATATTATATATTAAATAAAATGTTCTATCATTCATATAATATTTTTTCTAATAATTAGATAAGAATAAATCCATTTTTATGCTTAAAAGAAGTATTTTTCTAAAAAACGGTTCTGTTGTGTTTTGCACCCTTATTTTAAAATTTATTTTCACCAATTTTGGAAAAGGTATTTGAAAAAATAAAATCAATTTTCTAAATCAACATGTAAAAATTATATTAGAGTGATTTGTTTTGATAATTTTCTAAAAAGATTATTTTTCTATGAATAGTGAAAAATATTATTTTTATTGAAAACTATCTTTTCATTTAAAGAATTTAATAAGTTTTATTTTGTTTTTAAATTGTTTTAAAAGTAAAATTAGTTCAATTATATTTTTATTAATACAATTTATATTATTTAAATAAATTTATTCTGACATTTTATATAAAAACTTTTTTTACTTAAGAATATTTTTCTTTGAAAAACCGCATTTTCAATGTGCTTTCAGGTTCAAATTTAAATTAAATTCTACCACTTTTGTGAATTTAATTAGATAAAATGTATTCCATATTTATAATAATTATAATTAATATTAGGTAATAATTTAAACATATATTTTTTTATAATTAATAGTAACAACAGTAAAAATTAATTACTACAGTTAAGATTGAAATTGAGTTTTGCGCATTACATGAGACTATGTTAAAATTTATTTTCAAAAAACATATTACTTCTATTTAATAAATTTTATTTTATATTTATAATAATTGGATCTAAATTATCTAGTAAGACTCATTTATTTTATGCTTAAAGGATAAATTTCCTAAGTAAATAAAAAAACTAGTTACCATGGTGAAAACTAAAATGGTAAAAGTGAGTAACCTTAGAGGGTAAGAGAATAAAATGTTTAAAAAATGTTTCGTTTTTCGGTGATGGAGGTGTGGATAAAACTTATCTTCCCTTAACTCTATTATTTATCATTTTTGGAGACACTTGGGTGGAATGTGACTTCCCATTATTGAATAGTTTTGGGTATTTAAAAAAAATTCAATTCCTCCTCAATTATAAAAGGACACCTCTTCCCATCACTTATTTTACATCTCTTAATCTATTTATCTCAACCAGAAACTATAAAAATATCTATAAACATCCTTATACACGTTCTAGATCTTCTTTTCTTCCCAAAATACTAACCATAGGGTTCTTAATAAGATATCCAAATGAGCTTTTCTCTAAGAAAAGGTAATTGTATTCACTAAGCTCTTCATCTTTACTTATTATATTATTACATTGATTAATTTATTAATAATTAAAATACAATAAAAAAATATATACCATATATTTAGATGTTATTATTTTAATGGAATAACCAATATCCATTTCCTCTTCCATCAAATGGGAAATGAAACCGTCGATTATGTGTACGCCATTCTATCACCTCACGAATTGATGTAATTCATTTTCCATCACCACATATCACATATGGATATAATTATGAATTTAATATATATATTTTATATTTATGACATAATTATACTTCTAAAATTATAGTATCACATATACCTTTTTACCTCCTAATCTTTTGTAAAACAATAATTTCACTCGTGCATACGTGTTGACTACCACCTCCATGAAGCGATGTGATTCATTTTATATTTTATTTTGACATGGATGATAATAAGGATAGATTTGATAAACATATATGATTTATATGATGTAATAAATCCAACAATGATGTAACTTATTTTTCTATCACTAAATTTTATGGATTATTATAAATTCTTATTTAATGAATATATATAATATTTTTATCATGTTTAACATTCTCAATATTATGGAACCATTATCAAAGTACAAGGACCAAAATTACTAAACCAAAACCTATAGGAAAATGAAGTAGTTATTACCCAGAACAATGATTTTTATGAATAATTGTTAATAAACGAGCGATAAAAGATTATAATTAAATCATATATGGTATTATATATAAGAGTATGGTTTTTAATAGATTTATATTAAACCTAAATTTATTATATAGGAGGTTCAGAAACATACTAAGGAAGTTAAACCATAGGTAAGAGATTTTCATCTTACTTTTATTTCCATGGGACACATGCCATATTCACCACTTTTTTAATTTTTATGGTGTATATACTACCCATGAAGGTATTTTTTGATTATTATCATGATAATTATGGGATATAAATATCCACCTAAAGTTATTTATTTAATGGTCAAAAGTTACCAAAGTGTTATGAGTTTATTTCATAATATCATCATTATTTAGGATTGTTTATTTCTAAATCTCCTCTGGGAGAATTATATGATATTTTTATCTTAAAAACTATATATTTTATTATCCTATGGTTATTTTTGAAAATTATAAGCTTTCCTTTCATTTTCCTCTTTTAAGTACTCAAAAGATCCAAAAACATTTTTAAGAAAAATAGAGTTTACTTACTCTTTAGTCGATAATTTTTATTTCCATGTATATGTTTTTTAAAAATATTTTAAAAAATGTTTTTAATATTCTCTAATGATTTATTAAATAAAATTTTACCCATGGTTTAAAAGGAATCTTCTTTTCATTTTCCAAACGAGGTACCTTTTGAATTTTTTTATAAAAATGTGAAAGGAATCTTTGTTCTAACATACTTGTAATGAATGTAATTTTCTGCCATCTTCACCCCCCAATACTTTGATTATTACATTACAATTTTCCACAATTATTTTCAAATAAAATATTTTATTAATATTATGGTTTTTTTTTGTTTTTTTAAAAGTGAATTTCAAAGTGAAAATGGTCTTTTATTTAAGAATGTTTTAATGTAGTTTTTATGGTATTTATATTCATCAATGAAAACAAAACTTATTTTAATTATGCTCCTCTTGGGATATGTTACAAGGATATCATCCATATTATTTATTTGGTTGGTTTATGGTAAGTTTGATTGAGGATGTACTATTTTGATACCATTAATCTTATTACACTGGATGGTTTATGATTATATTTATTGATTAGGGATGTTACTAACATTCTATATTATAGATTTTCAATATGAATGTTTATTTTGATTATGTTTCACCAATTTCATATGAGGAATTCATTGGACTTAGTAAGTTATTGGAGGTTCCCTCTATAGCATCTCAATGCATCGGTAGGTCTCATGAGACAAACTAGTTTGGGTATTTAGCTGATACCTTACCCATTTATGTATTATGCATTGGAAAGATGCATTGAAGGTATGTTTATGATTTCCTTCATTATGTATTCCCTCATTATGAGATTAGTTATTGATGTCCATGTGATTATTTTATTAGTTATGATATCCATGGATAATTTTCAAGATTATGTGATTTTTTATATGGCATTATTTGATCATTATTTACTCCTTCCATATTATTCTTCATGCTCAATTTATGGATTAAATGGAATGTGTTTTTAGATATTTACCTTTGAATATTGATTATACCTTATTTATTCATGATAGATTTCATTGTATGGATACCCTTACTGAGCATATGAGCTCACCAATTTCTTAAGTTTCTTTTACCCAAGATTTCAAAAAGTTTATTATGATAGATATATAGGGATATGCTAAAGGGAATAATGGTTTTCTCCAAGAACATACTTTGTTGTATTTTAATTTTTCAATTGTAATGTGAAATTCAAGTATGTATCTAGTTTTTCAAAACCATTAAAATATTTGGTCCTTTGGGATGCGATTTCTTGTATATAAAACTATAGGGTCCTGGAAATTCTGCAAAGGAGAAGAAATACCCCCATAATTACTTTGAAGAAGGAATTAAGCACTTCTATAAGTTAATCAAGGTAAGGGGACTCAAATTGAGTTGTATTTATTTTAAGGAACTTGAAGGAATTCAAGTTTTCAAATGTCCTGCGTACCATCACCAGGAAAGGTATGCAGATAAGATGGATCGCAAACCGCCAGGTATTCGGAATAGTCTGCGAACCACTTACCCACAAAACGATGGCCAGTGAGCAGGGAAAACCATGAACAACATCAACTGAAGGAGTTATGCATGGAAGAACGTCTGCGTACCATGATGCAAACCCTTCAGTTTGTGGATTAAGCAGACGAACACGGTTCTTCAAACCATTATCACGAACCAAAGTCTCCGCAAACCTCGATTTACCGAGTCTTCCATGGGATAGAAAATTGGTTCAATGGGCCTCTGCAAATGGTGAGATGTGCCTAGTAGATATAATCCCTCTGATGCTCTATAAAAGAAGCACAATAGAATAAGAAAAGGGACAATAGAAGAAATGAGACAGATATAGGGAAGGATGGGTGATGAAAGTTTGAGGGAAACTCATAGGTTGCACTCTGGATTCCGTCTTGTTTCATCGGTGAAGCACGAACCACGAACCACTTCATCTGTAGGTACAACCATCCGTGAACCACAAAAATGGGGAATTGAATAATAATAATGGAAACACAAACCCAACTTGTAAACCATGAACTAAAGACATATCGTGGTTGAATTTCCCATGAATGGTAATTCCACCAACCCTCCTTCAATATGGTGCTCCGTGTAGCATACCATTATGTGGACTGAACCCGGTGCCGTGTACCCAATCGGTACGCAGATATAACCCAAAGTGGCACGATGAGATGCATACCACTTTGGTACATGGTTGGTGATACCCATCCCCGCGTACCACACCAGTATGTGGATGAACCTTCTGCTCGCATACTACTACGGTATGCAGAGCCTTCCCCACCCTGCATGAGAAACCAGTACGTGGAAAGGGGTGTTTTTGAGTATCATTCCCTCTGGTTCCAACCTCACCCCTCCATTACCATCCAGTCCTCCATGATCCCTCCACTAACCATTCCTCTGACATCAGGAAAAATCCTCCTCCAAAGCCACCAGACCTGTATGATCAGGCTATTGGGCACATCAGCACGCCCCATTGAGTCTACATACCCATAGTAAATTGAGTCACAAAGTCCCTCCCAAAAAAGGTGCGGGCTTCGAGAATGCCTGTAAGGCTACATTCCCATGGTAACCCGGAGTCCAACCTTGGGATACTAACGTGAACCTCCCCATTCTTGGGATTGGGGGTGATCACTTGATTTTCTATTTAATGAGTAACGGTGATCAGTTGAAGGGGTTATGTTTGCTCCCCCTTTTATGAGGACAAAATTCCTCCCTTTCCCATAAAATGCTCCAGGGCCCTCCCACTGAGGTAAGTCCCTAATGTTCCGAGGTAGGGCCGCATGACCTTTAATTCCATTTCACATGGAAAGGTTCATTGCTCCGTGCCCTCACCCATCGTCGCCCCAACCTCTTCTTCCATGGGCTCTCCCTCCCCCACCAATAGGGGAGGAGGCATTTGCATTGTTGGATCTTTCAAATCCTCTTGTTTCTCAAACCAAGCATGACTCACATGGACTTAGAGGTTTGTGAGGATTACAACATCAGCACATCATCTGAACCATAAGAACTCTAATTCCTAATTAAAATAGGATACGTAGGACGCCTACCAGAAGGCCTGAGCTCAAAAGGGTTCCCATTCCAAAAGGGTCCACCCCATCATGTCTATCAAATGGGAAGCTTCCATGCATAATCCCCACACATCTGAACTACGTGGGTTCTGATTACTCTTACAAGTATATATAGGAAGCCCTCCTTGTGGGCCGGATCCCAACATCAAGTCACCTACCATCCCCCCTGGATGATGATAAACTCCAGAGTGCCTTATAATATGGCTAAGTCAGTATCAACTCCATGGAATTAAACATATTCATGCTCATGACGATCTTGCAAACTTAGGGTATCCTATGGACACACTCTTTGTAATATCCCAAGTAAGTAATGAATAATAGATATTTTTATCTATGTCTATTAATGATTAAGATAGTGTTTTAGAGGCTTAAAATGAAAATAAATACAATCTTATGCATGGAATACACTAATATTCTTAAAAGATTATTTTACTGTCTTTTGATGGAAAACCCTTTTTAAATCTATATTTTGACAATTTTATAATCTATGTTTGTAAAAATAAACTTATTATTTATGATTGGGACATCAAAATTTACTTTGTGTGAATTTTTGGTATTTTTCCGATAAAGTTCATTTTTTAATGAATAGTGAAAAATGTTGTATTTTAATTCAAAACCACTTTTTAATCTAATTTATTTATATGATTATATTATCTTTTGAATTGGTTTTGAAGTGAAATTAGAATATATTTTTACCATTTTATCCAATGGTGGTCATTGGAATCAATTTCACTTTGAAATTGGACTTAAACTAGTGTTAATCTTTTGATACTTATTGTTTCATAAAAACACGCTATTTGTCATGACAGCGGGAATTAGTTATTAAATTAATTAATGAAACTTACATGTTTTGAATTTTGTAAAATAGAAATCATTTTTGAATTCGGAATATCAAATATAGCTTAGGGTGAAGTTTTGGTATCTTTATAAAAAACTTCAATTTTTGATGAATAGTGAAACCACTAAGTGGTAGTTAAAGAAACCGATATTTCGTTTAAAGTAAACTTTGCCACTTCTGTGATTTGATTTTCAAAAATCCGATATACATGGTTGTCATTAAGAAGTAAAATGTGTTTCAATGAGATTAAAATAATTTTTTGGTGAATAGTAACTTTTAAGTTCTTAATCGCGATTAGTGGTAATTAGTGTAGTTTAAGGTAAAAATAATGTTTTAATAATATGAGATGAGCTTGACACATGTCCTACCATCATTGGATGTGTCATGAACGACCAAGAAAATCCATGGGTCAACTTGGGGACCCCATGGAGCCACTTTGGTTGGGAAATGACATAAATAACTTTTTATTTAATGTTAAAGTAAAAATGACACAAAGAAGAGATGTTTTACTAAAAAATTTTTTACATGGGGTTATACAAGTCATATTTTTAATTATAAATAGTAATTGGAAAGATAAAACGATTTCCTACATCATAGTATTTTTTTTATAATTTTTAGACTTTAAATAAATTAAATTATTTATGACATCATGATGATGCAGCGATTACCTCATTAATAAAAGATTTAAATAAAATGAAATGATAATGTAAAATATATGAACTACACATGTCCAAAACCTATTTTATGGGTGGATTTCGAACCCTTATCATCTTACCCTCGAATTATATCAATGTGGGACCTTTTGAATCCGAAACTCATTTTAAAATAAAGTAACATTTCTTTACTTTCCAAGAGTGCCCCTCCTCTCCTCTTATAAAAGGCCCCCACCTCTACCTCCTTACCCACACTCCCAAAGAATTTGGCTCGGCCAACCCCTGCCATTTTGTCTCTAAAAATCTATCTCTTACTCCTTGAAGCCTCACTTTGGGCAGAAGTCTTCCCAAGGAAGCCTTTGAGCTCAAACCAAAGGGAGTTACCCGATTTTAAGGTAATGTCTTCACTTGAGTCCTTTTGTTTTATTTTGCTTCTCCAACCCCCTAAACTCTTTTTATTCATTTATTTTGTAACAACTCCAGTATCTTAAATATACTATGATGTTTTTATAATAAGGATTCGAGCTACACTTACACACACCTACATCTAATGGTTAAAGGACATACTGTTTCCGTGGATGGTGAATTTATGCCTCCCGAAACGATGATTGTTCAACATTATTTTAGCACCTTCAAAGGTGTCCATTAAGATGTCACTATATTTATATATGATATATAATATGTTTATGTTTTCCTTAAGCTTCTGTATTTTTCATTTTGGGCATACCTTTATGGTTTCCATTATGGGTAAACGCGATATCTTCATTTTAGGAAGTGCGGACTACCGCCCCCTCAAAGTGATTTGATTCGTTAAATACCATATGTGGGACGTATAAAGGATGGAACTATGATATTATATATGATATTATACTGGAATTATAATATACCTTTATATCATTATGATTCCATTCTATAAAATACGAAATAGAAATGAAAGTAGCGTTCATGCGTACGTACGACTTACCGTCTCCATGAACGATGTATTTCATTTCTTACCTCTAAATGATTATGTAATATTATAAATGCATGCATGTACTGGATATATATGACATATATGATATCTACATCATGAATACCATTCTGGATATAATGGATAAATGAACAACTTGTAATTATAAAGGGCTTATTTTTGACTCAAGTACCAATGATCGTTAAAACGACCGTTGTTAACTTAAATAATTACATAGTGTTCATGACATGGAAATAAGTGATATAAAAAGAATAATGAAATTGAAAAAGGTTCTTAAACAAGTAGAAATTAACTCAAGTTTATTATTCAGAAGATTAAAGAACGACCGAGTCAAGTCAGACCCGAGGTATGGGACTTCGTCTCAATCTCCTTTCATTGAGGCATATTTTATTTTATACACAACCTTCTTTTATACGGTGTATAAACCCCTTTGAATTTTACGTTTATTCAAATGGAATCTTTTTTATACGAAGCGTTTACTAAACGACAAAAGAGAATGTTTTTGTCGTACGTATGCGGTGACAACGACTTCTCCGCCGCCATGACCATTATTTGAGTTTCGGCTTCCTCTACAAGCCATACCTTTTTTTAAAAAAAGAAAAATAAATACCATGTTTTACTTTTCTTTTATTTTAGTATTGAAAATTGTTTTCATAATGTTTTTATATCAATGTGTTGTATTGATATATTGTGATTGAAAGGTGGAAATTTTATGTTTCCTTTATGCATGTTTTATGTGATACGATTATGTTGAGGTTCTTGGGCATTATTATGAAGATGGGTGGTTCCGTGATAGACTAAGGGCGGGTGAGCCCGATATAGCTCTCCAATGCATTGGGTAACGTGAAGGAGTGAAACGTTAAGGTTTCTCCGAAGAGATTTAGGGAATATACTGTGATGGGTATTCCAAACGTAACCAAGATGGTTACTCCCTAAGTAAGAAAGTTATGAATGCCTCAAGTTACCTTTATGTCTTATGATTTCTATGATTTATTCATGATTTTATGAGGTATGTTAAAGTGCTTATGTTTTATGGGTAAAGTATGATTTCATTCTTATGTATATATGTACCCATGTTTCCTTTCCATATTTTTATATCCCTTACTGAGCTTTTTATGCTCATCCCAAGTTTTTTTGAAATGTTTTTCACAGGTCAAGGGAAAGGTACATGATATGATGATAATGTCAAGGAAGTGTCAAGAAAGAATCCATGTTTTATTTTATATATGTTTCCATTGATGGGAAAGAAGAATACTATCTTTATGTAACCACTTTGTTTATATGTGGAATGTAATTCAAGTTTTATGATCTAATTCTCTAAAACTCTAAACCCGAAAATATCCTCAATGTGTAATCTTGTAATAACTCAAGATTAAGTAAGGTATAAGGCTGGGGCCTTATAGTTGGTATCAGAGGTCAGTTTAGATAACTTTAGGAGTTATAATTCTATTAAATTATTATCCAAAAATATTTTTTTATGGTCAAATTGAAGTGATATAGTATTTGAAGATTACCATGTTGCTTCATCTAAGACATGTTTGTTCAGAATGGTTTTCTACAGAGGAAACAGGGAAGCAGTGCTAGGAAGGCATACAGAAGGAAATAACCTTCTGAATCAGCATCCTGAGATGGTCGGAATTGGAACTGAACAGTTTGTTGCAGTAATGGCACAATTGACTCAAGCGATAAATGGTGGTGGTATCCATGCACGAGATCAGCCAAATCAACCGCAGAGGAACATGTCAGTGGTGGAACATTTCATGAGGCAACATCCCCCATCATTCAAAGGATCATCTGACCCTGTGTTAGCTGAAGGGTGGATTAAAGAACTGGAGAAGATTTTCGATGTCATGGGGTGTTCAGACAATCAAAAGGTTAGTCTTGCTATTTACTGTTTGGAGGGTGAGGCAGATCAGTGGTGGTCTATGGTTAAAAATATCATGGACGCCGATGAGATTGATGCTCTTGACTGGGATGAATTCAAAGGTATGTTTCTTGAGAAGTATTTTCCTAAGGCTGTTTGACTTAGGATGGAAAATCAATTCTTGGAATTGAGGCAAGAGGAAGACTCAGTGGCTACCTATGAAGAAAGGTTCACTCGATTGGCAAGGTATGCTCCAAATTTTATCTGAGACTTTGATAGTAAAATCATTCGTTTTTACTCAGGATTAAAGCCAAAATATCAAAGGTCATTAGCTTCTCGTGAGTTTAAAAGTTATGAAAAGATTGTTCGATGTGCTGAGAAGGTGGAAATGGAGTTTGCCGATGATCAAGTGTTCTATAACAACTAACAGAAGAAGAGACCGAGGTGGCAGGAGAAAGGTAAGAATTCTTCAAAAAAGTCTGATGGTAAGAAAACTAAGTTTCCAGTTTGTGATAAATGTGGAAAAAGGCATGCTGGGGAATGTCTTCTGAATTCTGGAAAGTGCTACCGATGTGGTAAGATGGGACATAAGGCTCGTGATTGCACTGAAAAGGATCAAGGTGAAGGTAAGACCAAATTTGATTTACAGTTAGTGAAATGTTATAAGTGCAATGAGATGGGTCACTATGCAAACGAGTGTCCGAAAAAGAGGTTGAGTGATGGGAAGCAGTTAGACTACAAGCAGAAAGTGGTGGTGAAATCCTTTGCAACTACTTCAGCAGATGTCGGGACATAAAATGAAGTTGTATCAAGTACTTTGTTTGTTTTTTCAAATTATGCCAGTGTGTTGTTTGATTAGGGGTCTACACATTCTTTCATCTCTGAAAACTTTTCTAGTAAAATGGGAATACCATCTCAAGAAATGACTCCTAAACTTTTGGTAAAAACACCTGGGGGAAATGTTGAGGCAAAAAGAATTTATAAGAATCTTCCTATCCTTATCTGTGGAAATAACCTACTTGAAAACCTTATTGTTCTACCTCTAGTAGAGTTTGATGTTATCCTGGGTATGGATTGGCTCTCTATTTACCATGCTAAGATTGACTGTAGAGCTAAAGAAGTTTATTTTCAGAAAGACTTTCAGTTTGTGTACAATAATGAACCCTTACTGTTGATAACTTATCAAGAGGCCGAAAAACTTGTAAAAGATGGAAATGAATGTTACCTTGCACACATCGTTGAAAATAAAGGAACTGTTCAGATTAATGATGTGCCAGTGGTAAATGAGTATCCTAATGTTTTTCCTGATGAGTTGCCTGGAATAATACCAGACCGGGAAGTTGAGTTTACCGTTGACTTAGTTCCTGATGCTAAGCCAATTTCAAAACCCCCTTATCGAATGGATCAAATTGAACTTTTAGAGTTGAAGGAGCAATTGCATGATTTATTAGAGAAAGGTTTCATTCGAACTAGCACATCACCATGGGGTGCTCCTGTTTTATTTGTTAAAAAGAAAGATGGTTCAATGAGACTTTGCATTGATTATAGAGACTTGAATAACATCACTATTAAGAACAAATATCCTTTGCCTCATATCGATGATTTGTTTGATCAGCTCCAGGGAGCTCAGTATTTTTCAAAGATTGACTTGAGATCGGGGTACCATCAGCTGAAGGTAAAGGAAGAAGACATTCTAAAGACTGCGTTTCGTACAAGATATGGCCTTTATGAATTTGTAGTAATGCCTTTTGGGCTAACCAATGCACCTGCTGTATTCATGGACTTAATGAATATAATTTTCCATGAGTTCTTGGATAAGTTTGTGGTGGTTTTCATTGATGATATTTTGGTGTTTTCTAAAAGTAAAGAGGAGCATGAAAGAAATTTAAGGGTTATCTTGAAAATCTTAAAAGAAAAGAAATTATATGGGAAATTCAGCAAGTGTTAGTTTTGGTTGCAACAAATTTCTTTCCTTGGTCACATTGTTTCTAAAGATGGGATAACTGTTGATCCTGCAAAAACAAAAGTTGTGGAAGACTGGACAAGACCGACAAATGTAACTGAGATTCATAGCTTCCTTGGTTTGACAGGCTATTACCGAATGTTTGTTAGAAAATTTTCATGATTATCTATTCCAATGACTAAGCTAACTCAGAAGGGTGTTAAGTTTATCTGGACAAAAGAATGTGATGATTGTTTTCAGGAATTGAAAAGAAGATTGGTGAATGCTCCAGTTTTGGCACTTCCTTCCAGGAATGGTGAGTTTGTTATCTACAGTGATGCTTCATTGAAAGGAATTGGTTGCGTCCTAATGCAGAATGATCAGGTAATTGCTTATGCTTCATGACAGTTGAAAACTCATGAGGTTAATTACCCTACACATGATTTGGAATTAGCTGCTGTTGTTTTCGCTTTAAAAATTTGGAGACATAATTTGTATGGAGTAAAGTGTGAAATATATACTGATCACAAAAGTTTAAAGTATATATTCACTCAGAAAGAGTTAAACATGAGACATAGGAGATGGCTGGAATTAATCAAGGATTATGATTGTACAATTCATTACCATCCGGGAAAAGAAAATAAAGTGGCTGATGCTTTGAGTCGAAAAAGTAATGCTTCAATAATAATGTTGCGTTTGGAACGTGATACTTTGGTTAAGGATTTGATGAAATTTGGAATAGAAGTTTTTGGCACAGGATGTTCTTCTGTTTTGTTTCAGGTATCAGTGAGATCATCTCTATCAGATATAATCAAGCAAGCACAGAAGCAAGACAGTGAATTGCAGAAAAAGGTAGAGCTAGTTTAGAAAGGTAAGTTTCCTGAATTCAACATTGATAATGATTGTGTTTTGAGATTTGGGAAGAGATTGTGTGTGCCTTGTGATTCACAGTTTAAGAGAGAGTTGTTATGTGAAGCTCATAGTTCTCCGTTTTCAGTTCATCCTGGCAGTACTAAGATGTAGAGAGATCTGCGAGAGTATTACTGGTGGGATGGAATGAAAAGAGATATTTCCGATTTTACTGTGAAGTGTTTGACATGTCAACAGGTTAAAGCAGAGCGACAGTTACCGAAAGGGGTGCTTCAGCCTTTACCAGTGCCAGAGTGGAAATGGGAGAATATATCCATGGACTTTGTTGTGGGATTACCGAAGACATCTCGAGGTAATAATGCAATCTGGGTTATTGTTGATCGCTTGACTAAATCTGCTCATTTCCTTGCTATACGAGATACTTTTTCCCTAGATCAACTTTGTCGTTTGTATCTTAAAGAGATAGTCAGGTTACATGGAGTTCCTCTCTCCATTGTATCTGACCGTGATCCTAGGTTCACTTTTAACTTTTGGAAAGGCCTTCAGAATTCGTTGGGTACTGAATTAAATTTTAGTACAGCTTTTCATCCTCAATCATATGGGCAGTCAGAACGAACAATTCAGACCTTGGAGGATATGCTACGAGCTTGTTCGATGGATTATCATGGAAGTTGGGACCAATATCTTTCTTTGGTTGAATTTTCATATAATAACAGTTTTCATTCTAGTATACAGATGGCACCATTTCAGGCATTATATGGGAAGCGGTGTCGAACTCTAGCTTTATAGGATGAAGTCGGTGAAAGGAATTTGATGAGACCAGAATTGGAAGAAGAGTTGGCAAAAAAAGTTCAGCTGATACAGAAACACATGAGAACAGCTCAGAGTAGGCAGAAGAGTTATGCGGACAACAGGAGGAAGGATCTCTCTTTTGAGGTAGGTGATCATGTTTTTCTCAAAGTATCACCATGGAAAAGTGTGATGAGATTTGGTAAGAAAGGAAAGATGAGTCCAAGGTTCATTGGACCATATGAAATTCTGGAGAGAGTTGGATCTGTTGCTTACTGAGTGGCTTTACCTCCGAGTTTATCTCAGGTACACAATGTTTTTCATTTTTCGATGCTGAGAAAGTACATGCCAGATCCATCTCATGTTTTGAGTCCAGAGGTAGTTCAGCTGGAAGAGAACCTATCTTATGAGGAACAACCGGTCCAGATTCTTGACCATAGGTAGCAAGTGTTACAGAATAAGGTGATTAATCAGGTAATGTTTTTTTTGGAAAAACCACATGATGGAAGAGGCAACATGGGAATATGAAAATGCAATGAGGGATAAGTACCCCCATTTATTCGATAAGTAAATAAATTGCGGGGACGTAATTTTCTAAAGGGGGGAAGGATGTAACATCCCAAGTAAGTAATGAATAATAGATATTTTTATCTATGTCTATTAATTATTAAGATAGTGTTTTAGAGGCTTAAAATGAAAATAAATACAATCTTATGCATGGAATACACTAATATTCTTAAAAGATTGTTTTACTGCCTTTTGATGAAAAACCCTTTTTAAATCTATCTTTTGACAATTTATAAGCTATGTTTGTCAAAATAAACTTATTATTTATGATTGGGACATCAAAATTTACTTTGTGTGAATTTTTGGTATTTTTCCGATAAAGTTCATTTTTTAATGAATAGTGAAAAATGTTGTATTTTAATTCAAAACCTATTTTTAATATAATTTATTTATATGATTAGATTATCTTTTGAATTGTTTTTGAAGTGAAATTAGAATATATTTTTACCATTTTATCCAATGGTGGTCATTGGAATCAATTTCACTTTGAAATTGGACTTAAACTAGTGTCAATCTTTTGATACTTATTGTTTCATAAAAACACGCTATTTGTCATGACATCGGGAATTAGTTATTAAATTAATTAATGAAACTTAAATGTTTTGAATTTTTTAAAATAGACATCATTTTTGAATTCGGAATATCAAATATAGCTTAGGGTGAAGTTTTGGTATCTTTCTGAAAAACTTCAATTTTTGATGAATAGTGAAACCACTAAGTGGTAGTTAAAGAAACTGATTTTTTGTTTAAAGGAAACTTTGCCACTTCTGTGATTTGATTTTCAAAAATACTACATACATGGTTTTCATTAAGAAGTAAAATGTGTTTCAATGAGATTAAAATAATTTTTTGGTGAATAGTAACTTTTAAGTTCTTAATCGCGATTAGTGGTAATTAGTATAGTTTAAGGTAAAAATAATGTTTTAATAATATGAGATGAGCTTGACACATGTCCTACCCTCATTGGATGTGTCATGGCTGACCAAGACAATCCATGGGTCAACTTGGGGACCCCATGGAGCCACTTTGGTTGGGAAATGACATAAATAACTTTTTATTTAATGTTAAAGTAAAAACGACACAAACAAGAGATGTTTTACTAAAACATTTTTTACATAGGGTTATACAAGTCAGATTTTTGATTATAAACATTCATTGGAAATATAAAAATATTTCCTACATCATAGTATTTTTTTTATTATTTTTAGACTTTAAATAAATTAAATTATTTATGATATCATGATGATGCAACGATTACCTCATTAATAAAGGATTTAAATAAAATGAAATGATAATGTAAAATATATGAACTACACATGTACAAAACCTATTTGATGGGTGGATTTAGAACCCTTATCACCTTAAACTCTAATTATATCAATGTGGGACCTTTTGAATCCGAAAATCATTTTAAAATAAAGTAACATTTCTTTACTTTCCAAGAGTGCCCCTCCTCTCCTCTTATAAAAGGCCCCCACCTCTACCTCCTTACCCACACTCCCAAAGCATTTGGCTCGGCCAACCCCTGACCATTTTGTCTCTCCACATCCCTATCTTACTCCTTGAAGCCTCACTTTGGGCAGAACTCCTCCCAAGGAAGCCTTTGATCTCAAACCAAAGGGAGTTACCCGATTTTAATGTAATGTCTTCACTTGAGTCCTTTTGTTTTATTTTGCTTCTCCAACCCCCTAAACTCTTTTTATTCATTTATTTTGTAACAAATACAGTATATTTAATATACTAGGATGTTTTTATAAGAAGTATTCGAGCTACACTTACACACACCTACATCTAATGGTTAAAGGACATACTGTTTCCGTGGATGGTGAATTTATGCCTCCCGAAACGATGATTGTTCAACATTCTTTTAACACCTTCAAAGGTGGCCATTAAGATGTCACTATATTTATATATGATATATAATATGTTTATGTTTTCCTTAATCTTCTGTATTTTTCATTTTGGGCATACCTTTATGCTTTCCATTATGGGTAAACGCGATATCTTCATTTAAGGAAGTGCGGACTACCGCCCCCTCAAAGTGATTTGATTCGTTAAATACCATATGTGGGACGTATAAAGGATGGAACTATGATATTATATATGATATTATACTGGAATTATAATATACCTTTATATCATTATGATTCCATTCTATAAAATACGAAATAGAAATGAAAGTAGCGTTCATGCGTACGTACGACTTTCCGTCTCCATGAACGGTGCATTTCATTTCTTACCTCTAAATGATTATGTAATATTATAAATGCATGCATGTACTGGATATATATGACATATATGATATCTACATCATGAATACCATTCTGGATATAATGGATACATGAACAAATTGTAATTATAAAGGGCTTATTTTTGACTCAAGTACCAATGATCGTTAAAATGACCGTTATTAACTTAAATAATTACATAGTGTTCATGACATCACAATAAGTGATATAAAAGGAATAATGAAATTGAAAAAGGTTCTTAAACAAGTAGAAATTAACTCAAGTTTATTATTCTGGAGATTAAAGAATGACCGAGTCAAGTCGGACCCGAGGTATGGGACTTCGTCTCAATCTCCTTTCATTGAGGCATATTTTGTTTTATACACAACCTTCTTTTATACGGTGTATAAACCCCTTTGACTTTTACGTTTATTCAAAAGGAATCTTTTTTATACGAAGCGTTTACTAAATGACAAAAGGGAATGTTTTTGTCGTACGTATGCGGCGACAACGACTTCTCCGCCACCGTGACCATTATTTGAGTTTTGACTTCCTCTACAAGCCATACCTTTTTTTTTAAAAAGAAAAATAAATACCATGTTTTACTTTTCTTTTATTTTGGTATTAAAAATTGTTTTCATAATGTTTTTATATCAATGTGTTGTATTGATATCTTGTGATTGAAAGGTGGAAATGTTATGTTTCCTTTATGCATGTTTTATGTGATACGATTATGTTGAGGTTCTTGGGCATTATTATGAAGACGGGTGGTTCCGTGATAGACTAAGGGCGAGTGAGCCCGATATAGCTCTCCAATGCATTGGGTAACGCAAAGGAGTGAAACGTTAAGGTTTCTCCGAAGTGATTTAGGGAATATACTGTGATGGGTATTCCAAATGTAACCAAGAGGGTTACTCCATACGTAAGAAAGTTATGAATGCCTCAAGTTACCTTTATGTCTTATGATTTCTATGATTTATTCATGATTTGATGAGGTATGTTAAAGTGCTTATGTTTTATGGGTAATGTATGATTTCATTCTTATGTATATATGTACCCATGTTTCCTTTCCATATTTTTATATCCCTTACTGAGCTTTTTATGCTCATCCCAAGTTTTTTTGAAATGTTTTTCACAGGTCAAGGGAAAGGTACATGATATGATGATAGTGTCAAGGAAGTGTCAAGAAAGAATCCATGTTTTATTTTAAATATGTTTCCATTGATGAGAAAGAAGAATACTATCTTTATGTAACCACTTTGTTTATATGTGGAATGTAATTCAAGTTTTATGATCTAATTCTCTAAAACTCTAAACCCGAAAAGATCCTCAATGTGTAATCTTGTAATAACTCAAGATTAAGTAAGGTTTAAGGCTTGGGCCTTATACTCTTCGGGAATGAACTAAGGATTCACGAACATATGAAAATGACTTAAATCTATAAGAGTGTCTCGGAACATGTAACAATACTCCTCCAGAAGGGTGCGGTGAGCCTGACCTCCCATCCTCTCGACCAGTGGAATCCTCAAGTGTCATTGGCCAAATAATCAGACAACGAGTGCCTTACTTTGGAAAGAAGGTCCATGAATCATGGATATCAGGGCTGTTGGTCATTCTTGGATCCATGAATAAACTCGTTGGATACCATCCTAGAAGGTTATATTCAAGAAGGACTGATTGCATGAGTGCTTGACCCCCATGAAATCACCCGCTGGGACCAACAGTTCCCCATAGGGTTAATTCAATATTCTTTAAACGATAATGATGCTAAACAAGTCAAAAAAGGATTGGTAAATTCAATGAGAGCCCATCGTTATGGAAAAAGGGATAGGTGATGATCCTCATCATTACATCTTTGCACCACCCCAAAATGCACCACCTTGGAGGTGGAACAAAAATAGTGAACCTAACATGAATCCTTAAACAAGGTGGTAGTTCTTCACACAATGATTAAAATAAAAAGGACACTACATGTCGGACCATTTTGTCCACCCCAGTACACACAAAATGCACTGCCTTTGAGGTGGAACAAAAATGGTGAACCCGACGTGAATCCTTAACCAAGGTGGTGGTCTCACCCCACTTAGGCCCCTTCACCCCATAGTAAAAGAAAAGGGGAAGGGGGCCAAGCTACATCTTCAAATATGCATGTGTTTAAAGAAATGCTACTTTGATGATGTTTAGTAGTCTGTATGTCATACATATATTGTAGGTTCCTTCAGATAATCCTTCAATCCAAATGAAATCCACACGATCCATGAAGATGCACACATCAATGATATCGCAAGTAGCTGAGGCCTCAACGAAGAGCAGGACCCCTTCGCCTACCCAGTGTTTTCAATGCTGGGTGAAAATACGCTAATCAAAGTGTTCCACCGAAATGGAACTCTCCCCACATTGGAGGCTGCAAGAAGAGACCTCCAGTCTGTGAAGTTCTGCCAGCTGCCTCTTCAGCTGCTGCCGGTACCTTGCACATGGCTGCCCCGGTGGTCGTCTCATACCATTTCAGGATCCTGTAATTAGAATGTGACAATGACTACCTCCTTTACCTTAGGGTGGAAGATGAAGTCAATAATGATGACTTCATCCCAGCTGTAAAGGGACCCTACCCACATTCCCCTGCCAGAGAGCGTCGCTGCCGATACCGAATGACCAGACCTCCTCTTGTTGAGGAGGACCTTATGCCGAGGGTACCTACCAAAGTCCAGGAGACCCGGGTCCCTCAGACTTCCTGCCAAGGGCGGAGAATATATAACCAAGGACACTCTATCACCCTGGTTCCTGAGGAGAAGCTCCACCATACTAACGCGATGGAGTTCAATGGGCAGACACACAACTCTTCCCTCTCTACTCAATCTCACCCCAAAAATAGGGTGGCACAATACAAGCACACACACGTTCTTGCTAATGCTCACTGGTCCCTTCGTGCAGACAGAGCAGAAAACTATAAAAAGATGCAAATATATACCAACGTACAACAATCCCACCATCAAAATAAGGTGGAAACCAGCTAAACGCAGGCATAAACACCTACTAATGCTTTTCAAGCCTTCCATCTAAATAGGGCAGCAATAGGCTATATGCAGGCCCAAATACCTACCGATGCATATCAATCCCGCCATCCAAATAGGTCAGTAAGAAAATATGAGCAGAGTCAAATTCCTACGGATGCATACAAATCCCAGGAGAAAAATACAGTTGCAAGCGATTGAATGAAAATCCTCACCCGTAAATATGAAGATCACCAGTTAAATACAGTGTCAACTAGAGAAGAAAACCGGCGACAAACTTGTTCCTCTAACCTGACATAGGAGAACTGCTGGTACCTACTGGAAACTCATGGAGGATCGGAGAAGGCACAAACTACTACTCTGACATCAGAATGGGACTTTATACCTATTCTATCCAAAGATGTATCTAAACACATCTTGGCTATGATGGAAGATCAGAAGTCGATTCCAGACCATATCCTTCAAATATGACAAGATATCATTGCATTAGTGGTAAAGGCAATAAATCAGGACCATGAATCAATTATCTTGAATGGAATGAATCACTCAAAAAATGATTTAGTCACTTCATATCATTTATTAATCCCTTCTCTATTCTAGGAGGGTCGATGAAAATATCCTGTGACATACAGACAACCAGATTGAGAACAAATACTCGTTCCAATTGGGGGATACCGGTTCAACGTGGTGGCCACTCCAGGGTAGGAAGATATCCCTGTCAAAACTCAAGATGCTAGTCAGCATATCCCGAAAACATCACGGGACCCAAAAATATGGGAACCCATATATGAAGTCCATTACCAATAGTAGATGGCCCTGGTTACCCGTAAGAGAGCACCCAAAAATGAAAAGCGCCAAAGGAAACCAGAAAATAAAGAGCACATACATGACCCTGCTCTGCCAGAAGCTGGGGTTATTAATGCCTTCAAACACATATCAACAAAGGATCAATACCCTATCATTCCATTACCAAATTATGGAAGTGACAGTAGTAGTTGTGAAGGTCCTCCCTGCAATGTTGCTACAAGCAGCTTGGAAGGTCCTCCACAGAGCACCCTTGGGGGATTACTCTGTGGGTCAATAATGATCAATCACGAGAGACTATCTCCCGATGCGCGTCAGGGTATCCATCCCCTCAACCTGAATATTAGACAATAAGATGTCCCCCCCTTTTTTTCGTCTTACCTGATGGTCCTCCCCAGGGTATACGCTGCAGATATGCTTCTCCCTATAGTTGGACATCAAGTCATGATGGTAGCCCTCACCATGATGACAGTCATTGATAATCCCCCCCCCACAATGATATTTACTATGAAGGTACTCCCCATAGTAACTCCAAGCAATGAGAAGGTCCTCCCCTTATTGTAGTACATCCTGAAGGTCCCCCCCAGGATGTACACTGCAAAAATTCTCCCTATAACCAGATATCAAGTCATGATGGTTGTCCTCGCCATGATGATGGTCATTGTGAAGACCCTACCCACAATGATAGTTACTATGAAGGTCCTCCCCATAGTAATACCAAGCAAAGAGAATGTCCTCCCCTAATTGCAGTACACCCTGAAGGTCCTCCCTAGGATGTACACTACAAAAATTCTCCCTGCATCCAGATACACTACTGGAAAATGTACCTATCCCCACGGTTTTCACCAAAACCGTGGGGATAGACCCCCCCTATACCCACGGTTTTGGAAAACCGTGGGTATAGGTGAATTTTCATGACCTATACCCACGGTTTTCCAAAACCGTGGGTATAGGGGGCTCTATCCCCACGGTTTTGGAAAACCGTGGGTATAGGTCATGAAAATTCACCTATACCCACAGTCTTCCAAAACCGTGGGTATAGGGGGGGTCTATCCCCACGGTTTTGGTGAAAACCGTGGGGATAGGTCTGGGATAAAATACCTATACCCACGGTTATGAAAAACCGTGGGTATAGGTCAATTTTGTGTGCGCGGGAAATTTTTTTTTTCCGCGGGAAGGAATTTTTTTTTGGCGGGAACCCTATACCCACGGTTCTTCCCTCTATACCCACAGTTTTTATAACTATATTTAACTAAATATATATATATATACATATATGTGAAGTTAGGGTAGTGGTTAGACGCGGTGTTTGCAGCGAAGAGGTTGTGGGATCGAAACTCGGCGCCTGCATTATTTTAGGACCTATACCCACGGTTTTGAAACCGTGGGTAAAAGCCGTTGACACCGTGGAAATTGTCTATGTTTCGGTGACACGGTGGCAGGACACCTATACCCATGGTTTTCCAAAACCGTGGGTATAGGCTGGGGACCTATACCGACGGCGTTCCAGGCCACGGTTCCCAAAACCGTGGGTATAGGCTATACCCACGGTTTTGGGGGCTATACCCACGGTTTTGAACCGTGGGTATAGGCCGTTTTTCCAGTAGTGATATCAAGTCATGATGGTAGTCCTCACCATGATGATAGTCATTGCGAAGGCCCTCCTGTAATGACAGTTGTTGTTAAGGTCCTCCCCACATTGATGTCAAGCAGCAAGAAAGTCTTACCCTTGATACAACCCACCTTGAAGGTCCTCCCCAGGGTATACACCGTCAGGAAAATTCCTGCGGTTGGGCATCAAGTTGCCATGGTAGTCCTCGCCATCGCTGCACCACTTGCGAAGGTCCTCCTTGCAACCAAAATACATACTGGCAAGAAGGTCCTCCCCTTTCTAGAACAAATATGAGAAAGCCTTCCTATGCTGAGGTGCTCGAAAAGGAGTCAGACACATCAGGCACTCCGTCTATAACAAGTTATATTATTTCTCAACTAGAGGATGGCTTGGGGCCATGCTCATCTTATGAGACACCCCCACTATGTATGAAAATCAATGAGGCCCCCACCAGCCCAATTTCTTGGAATGAAACCATCAATAAGCAGTTGAGCTAGACATATCAATTAGAAGAGCCTCCAAAAGAACAATAACATGATATGTTTCTTGTGAGAAGACAACTCTCTAGGGATAATATACTAGTGATGTATTGTCCTACGACCACTTCTCACTTCGACATACCAGGGGAATTGTTTAGGGAATTCATGAATGAAATTATATTCAATATATGGACAAATATTCGAAATATGAAAGAAAAATTCCTACCCTACGAAGGGTACACAGACCATGTCAGCACAATAGGGGAGCTTCGCCGTCTGATAGACTTGAAAGCCCTCCCGTTCGCAAGGTAGCTACAATTAGAAAGGTGAAATAAAAACCTTGAACTGGATTGTATCCATGCACTGGATAAATTTCATCACGTCATTGAAAACTCCCCAATTGGAGTTCACATTCAGGGGTGGGGAGAACATGGAGCTTTACACTTCACCCCATGTCCCGTCCAGCAGGCCCCAATGGAAATGACATCCTGCAATGTCATCACCCAGAGGAAACAATCAAACGAATCCCATACTCAGGAAATATGGGATACTCAACAAAAACGGGCCCAGAGTAAGTCTCAAAAGTGTCAGGACCAAAGAGATCAAGCCATCGAAAAAATTCTGAGTCAGGAAACTAGGAACATCCAGTAGGCTTCCTGCCTAAGGGAATCCAACCATCAAGTAGTGATCATGTATTTGAAAGACCATAGACTCTGTGAAGGCCCAATGACACACTCAACTTAAAACCGCATGGGAGTATGCGAAATTGAAAGGGAAACAATAGCAGAAGCTATAGCCGTGATACGAGAATAACCCTTGCCCACAGGGCTGGGGGAATTTCTAAATCAAAATGCCCCTTAAGACCAAAAAATCCAGGCCATGGCGTAGCGACAGGGGAATGGGAACAACCCCAATCCACAAGGATGCATGATTTTTTTACCTGAAATACCCGCACAATGGAAATTTGTCTTCCACCGTCTAGGAAGAACAATGGATAAAGGAGTTACCCATTCCACCCCTTCTCATGGTTCACACCCTTCGAGACAAAGGCATGTTACGAGGTTAGTCCAGGGCTCCCTTTGGGTCAATCTTCATCAAGAATCTTGGATAATACCGCAGAATTGATAGAGAAAGTCCAATAAAGGGTGCAAGAAGCCTTCCTACCATTAGGCACTAGGTACACCACCCCTAATGTGGTATGACTTAGTGAATGTTGTGAGCGTAAACCCCACGAATCTCATAGGAAGTGACATAGGGGGAGAAGACATAAAGAAATATGGTTCCCTCATAGAGGAATCTCACACCGAGCCTGATTGTGTGAATACCCGGAACCAGAGGGAAGTTCTGAATCTGGGTGCCCCCTCAGTCAATTTGACATTATCGCCCCTGTGAAACTCCAAAAAAGAGAAAAATAAATCAAAAGTAATCTGTGATCCGCCTCCTCCTCCCCATGAGAGTTCACCCCTCAACATTGAGGAAAGGTTTTCCAAGTAGGAGGAAGAAATGAAAGAGCTCAGACAAATTAATGTCGAGCTGCGTCGAGGGAGTTATCTCACCGGATGTGTTCCCTCTGTGGAACATCAGCAGGTGCTCCTGGAAGAGGTTCTCATACCATAATCACTCATCTAGGTAAATGAAGAAAATCCTGGAGGACCATTCAACCTATCCCTGGAGGGACATCAAGACTCCCCCTATTGGGAAGGAAACTAGAATATACCCAGGAAAACCCACAAATGATGCCCCCAGCTGGGTATCCACCCTAAATTCTAGTTGTGTTGACATGCCCAATTTTGGCCCCTTCCGTACCAGATCAAGATCAAGCTCGATAGGATATGCATCAAGGGATCTTAAACACTATTGAGCAGCTGATATCTTGACTAGAATCCATGGAGGGGTGGCATGCTTTGATACAACCAGAGCGCAAACCCTACCCCGAGTGGGTGAGAAATGTTCCACCACCACCAAACTTCAAGAACCCCATATTCCTAGTATTCAATGGTTCAGGGGACCTAGAACACCATTTGATCCACTATGAATCTTAATATGACCCCATGATGGGCACTCCAGAGTAGAAAGAATCCATAAAACTCTGGTGTTTCATATGAACCCTGCAAGGCTTAGCTTTCATATGGTATACTAGCCTTCCATCTAATTCAAATACAGACTGGGAGGACCTCTGGTGACAGTTTCTATTCCAGTTCAGTTAGACGCTACCCAAGATGATAGTCAGTGATCTCATGAACTGCAAGAAACAAAATAATGAGAGATTCTTAGACTCCATTTCTAGATGGATGGCCTGACATATTACCTAAACCAGTCACTCCCAAAGGATGAGATGCTCTCCATGTGCATCAATAACCTTCAGGATGAATTGCGAATGCCACTCATCCCAGTGAAGTACACCAGTGGGTTTAGATACTTCTATTCTATTGAAAAAAGGATAGAATACTCCTTTCTAAGGACTAAACTTAAGTCCCGAGTGGCCCCATCATCCCTTGAGAAAAGAACAGGAAAAGCTAAAGCAGCTTTTTTCATGCTTAAGCTACCCCGACACCAACCCCAGTTATGAGTCCCCCACTGAACCATGTAGGACCCCCTGGAGAGTAACAACCACCCCCACCTCAATAAGATGAGCGATGGGCTGGTAAAATAAATTAGTTTGAAGAACAAATAAATAGAGTTTATTTGTTCTAAGATGAAAAAGTCTGTGATTATTTCATACCCACCATGAATTTCTATCTACTCTGGCTGCTAGAGCCAAAGTGAGATGATGAAGTGGGTCTCAAAGACCGTTCAAATTATTGTTCATATCACCAAATACTAGGACAAAACATCCAAGAATAATTTGTTTTAAAGGATATCCTACAAAATATGATGGATTCTAGGCAAGTCAAGTTAGGCCGACCACCAGCACAAGTGGTGTATGTTTTCACCTCAAACTCAAAAGAAAAAGAGGAGTGGCAAACAATCGCTGGAAAGAAGGAGAAAAAGTTTGACAACTGGATGACCTAGAATACCATCAACCAAGTCCACAAAATCCTCCTAGAACAGTTGAAACCACCTACTATGCCCCCAAAAGATCCTAAAATAGTACAACCATCCTCCTCAGCCCCACATCCCTCTAAAGTCCAGAAGGTCAGAAAGAAAGATCAAGAAGATGAGCTATTACCAAATCCAATGTCAGTGTTGACACTTTCGGACTTCATGCCAACAATCTTGGTACAATGGGCACCACCATTCCAAATGACACAATGAGCCCCACCCAACTAAATGGTACTATTAGAAGGAGGCAGTCAAACAAGAATATTATCGGATCAAGAACTAATCTTCGACTCCATTAATGTCATTCAATTGATGGACCCCTTCTCTGATAAAGATTATGTCCATGAACCTAAATTCTCTATGCCCTATTAGAGAGAAAGAGGAAGAGGCCATAGAGGCTGAAGGTATCCCATGATGCATGGTTATGGCAAGAGTCAAATTCCTAGCCATGCCACAAGTCAAACCATTAACATCACAGAAACTCAAATAAGGACCCTCCGACAGATGCAAAAGAAACCGGAATTCTCCTTCTCCCCCGCCAAAGGAAACCCAAGACTAGTTATCTTGGATTATCCATCTGGGGAAGAACAAGTACCAAAATGACCAAGGTATATAGGCAGACCAGTTTGGCCAAACGTGGAATGGATTGAAGCACAACCGACTCCTGCTACTGAGGCTAAACCATCTACCTCCAAAGCTCAAACCCATAAAGTGTCTATAAAAGAGAAAACCTGATCTAGAAAGTTCCGACCTTTAGAGAATAATCATGAAATTTTAAAGCTGCTGGATTCAGTACCAGTAAATCTGTCAATCCTGGATGCATTGGGATTGTTTGCAGATCTTAGGGAGGCACTCATTGAAGCCTTTCTAAGTCCCTAGGAGTTTGAGGCTAAAGTAACAGCAGCTAAAGTCTACCAAACAGAGACCAATCCTGAATAATTTCACGCAGTCATCTCCTTTACATATAAAGATGAAGATTCCATCATTCAAGGGAACATCAAACCCTTATATGTGTCTGAAAAGATAAATGGAATTGATATGCGGAGGATCTTCATCGAAAACGAATCTAGAGTTAACCTCTTACTACTAATAATACTTCATCGACTGGGATATGATGAAGACATCTTGACACCCTGCACACAACTCTATTGGGATACGACAAAAGTGAGTAGAAACTATTGGGAAGAATCAAGCTTAAAACTTGGCTTGGATATCTCATATCATATTCCAAGTTCCTGGTGGTGCGACAAAGTATGAAATTCAATGTTCTATTAGGGAGGACTTGGCTGTATCCACATGATGCAATTCCATACTCATACCATTAGTGTTTTAAATATTGTACTAATGAAAAAAATGGGACTTTGCATGCTGATAAATCCCCATTTGAGTTTTGTGAGTTGCATTACATCGACGCGGGGTTATATGTGTCAAAATAAAACACCTTTTGGCCAATGACGTTTACTGGATAAATTCCCCGAATGGATTGGAGATGGCTTCTGCTGACCCCTTCTAGAAACTTGGGGAGGAGTACGTACTACCCATAAACAAATTTGAATGCATAATTACAATCCTGGATACAGAAAAAGTTGTATGCATGGTATATTCTATGACCACCAAGTCTAAAGACATTGAAGAGACGGCTGACTCCCATGTTGTCAGGAAAAACCCTATCAAAGAGGCTTCTGACCCATCCTTAGGACATCAAACTACCATTTCCTCACAAACTAAGGAAAAAGATGATTTATTTCCAAATTTTGGAGAATTTATCTACAAAAATCATTTCTCCATCAGAAGGGGAAGATGATCAAGATGAAAAGGAAGAAGAGGAAGAAGACCTCAAAGGTTCCCCTCCTGCATTTGAAAAAGGTGTTTCCACCACCATCGACGAACTTAAGGAGGTAAATCTGGGCACTGAAAATGACCCACATCCCACTTTAATCAGTGTAGCCATTCATGTTGAGGAATAGGAGGCATATACCTCCTTCCTAAATAAGAATAGAGATGTGTTTTTCTAGAATTACACAGAGATTCCAGGCCTCAATCCTAAAGTTTCCACCCATCATCTGGGCTTACCAAAAGATCACTGGGGATATAAAAAGGCAGCCAGAAGGACCCACCCAACGCATGCTACTAAAATAGAGGTTGAAGTTGACAAACTAATTAAAGAAAAATTTATACGGGAGGTCCAATATCTAGTATGGATGGCCAACATAGTCCCTGTAAAAAATAATATTGGATAGATTAGATAATTCATTGAATTTAGGGACCTTAATCGGCATTGCCCAAAAGATTACTTCCTGATCGTGATCATAGAATTTTTGATCAATACAACAACCAGATATGAAGCCCTCTCATTCAAGGACAAATATTCTAGATACAATCAAATCCATATGGCCCAAGGATATGAAGAAGATACCGCTTTTAGGGCCCGTCAGGGGGTGTGCTGTTATAAAGTGATTCCCTTTGGTCTAAAGAATGCTAGCGCCACATATCAGTACGCCATGCATCGCATCTTCAAGCCCTTTTTTGGAAAATTCATCGAGTGTTATGTTGATGACCTGGTGGTTAAGTCACGACAGCATTAGAACCACCTGAATAACCTTAAAACTACTTTAAAAGAAGTGAGATAACATAATTTAAAGATTAATACCTTGAAATGCACCTTTGGCATTATCTCGGGAAAATTTCTCAGCTTCTTCATTCACCATCATGGCATCAAAGTAGACCCCGAGAAGATGAAATCCATTCTTGGCATGTCCCCACCTCAAAACCTCATCGAGTTGAGAGGTCTCTAGGGGCACCTCACCTATATTCAGTGCTTCATAGACAACCTCACAGGTAAATGTTTACCTTTCACTAAGCTCATGAAGAAAGGAGTTACGTATGAATGGAACAATGATTTTCAAGAAGCATTTGACAACCTCAAATGATATACCCTAATCCCACAGTGCTCATACCTCCAATTGAGGGGATACTTCTCATTTTATATGTTAATTCCTTGGAATGTCCCTTAATCACCTTACTCGTGCATAAAAATGATGCCGGTAATGAGAACAACTTCGACTACCTCTGTCAGAAAATGATTGATGCCAAAACTCGGTATTTGAAGATCGAAAAGAATTGCCTAGCTCTAATATTCACATTCTAGAGACTCAGGCATTACCTGTAGCACCATGAGGTCCACCTAGTCTCCCACTGCAACCTGCTCAATTATATCCTCAACTGTCCCATGTTAAATGGGCGCCTATCATTATGGGTGGTCATCTTGTAACAATTTGACATACAGTACATGCCCCAGAAGGCCATCAAAGGCCAGACATTAGAAAACTTCCTGGCTGAGCACCCCTCAGAAGATATGGAACCATTATATACTGAAATTTCTAGATGAATAAGTGTTTTATATCTAGGAGAAACACCAGATATGGGTAATGTAATTCGACGGTGCTTCCCGAAGCCTGATAGGGAAAATGATAGAGGATCCAAAGCTTAACAAAGTGGGGCCGGGATTTGTACTCATATCTCCTGAAAAGGACAACTTTCCTTACTCTTTCTTGCTTTTAGAAGGGTGTATAGACAATGAAGCTGAGTATCATTCCCTCATTGTAGGCCTAGAATTGGAACTCCAGGTGAAATCCAAACACCTAAAAATAAAGGGTGATTCAGATCTAGTCATCAAATAGGTCAACGATGGCTATGCTATCAAGAAAGAAGTATTGGTTCCCTTGAAGAACTATGTCTAAGCACTGATGATATAATTCCCATCAGAACCAACATTGACTCATGTCCCCTAGACATAGAATGCTCAAGCCAATTCTTTGGTAAATGCAGCCACAACCTTGGCCGATCCCGACTGAGATGAAATAACCATTAGTATTGTTCACTGTTAGATGGTCTTTCCATTCATCCAGAGAAATATGGAGGAAATTGATGAAATTATCCCCATTCCTGAGCCTTATTTTCATACCACTAGTTGGATGAAACTCGTCACAAATTACCTTTAGAATGGGGAACTCCCACCAGTTAGGGATGAAAGGGAGCAGATCCAAAGATAGGGAATCAATTTTACTCTATGCAATAGGGTAAACCAAGAGAAGGTTCTCTAAAAATGAGGACTTGATAGAGTCCTTCTCAGGTTTATTGATGGAGAAGAGATTTCTTCCGTTATTAAAGAAGTGAACGTCGGAGCTTGTGGAGCACACCAGTCAACAACCAAGCTCTCTCACCAAATTCGGAGGCTTCGGTATTACTAGCCCACCATGATACATGATTGTGCCATATTCACTAAGAAGTTCCATTCATTCCAAGTTCATGCTAATTTCATACACTGCCCCCGAAGTTGCTTCATGCGGCTAAATACTCTTGGCCATTCGTTGCCCGGGGGATGAATGTTGTGGGACCATATCCTCCCACTATAGCGAGAAAATTTAAGTTTATACTCATAGCAACCAAATTCTTTTCTAAATGGTATTAATCCATACCCCTTAAGAATGTTGGGGTGAAAAACATCATCAGCTCTATGTAGGCCAATATCATCACTAGATTTGGTGTCCCTCATACAATACTGACGAACAACGATACCAACTTCTACTCTGCTAAGTTGGATAAGCTGTACCAGGAATATGGAATCACGGCTAACCGGTCATCCCACTACCACGTGGTGGAAAATGGGTAGATAGAAGCTTTCAAAGAGACTTTTTCCAATATACTTCAGAATATGGTCAATAAGTATAAGAAATCGTGGCTAGACAAGCTTCTTCATGCTTTGTGGGCTTATCGGACCACGACCTGCACCGCCACTCAGGCAACCCCATACTCACTAATATACGGGGAAGAGGTGGTGTTACCTATCTAAATCAAAGTTCCATCACTTCCTATGGAAATTTGTGATCAAGTATCCATAGATGGGCTATCCCATAGATGGTTTGATGAATTGGAGTAGTTAGATGAAAAAAGGATGCACACTCTGCACCATTTGGAAATCTACCAAAACCGGATTGAACGAGCCTTGAACAAAAAGGTATTCCTTTGATCTTTCCTCGAAAGAGAAATGGTGTTAGTCCTCAGAAACCCGATGATACTAGGGAAGAATCCCCCAAATCTTGAAACAAAGTGGGAAGGACCATATGTCATACATCAGGTATATTCCAATAGAGCATACACTCTGATATCAATGGATGGAAATCTCATCATGGCTCCCACAAATGTGAAGTTCTTGAAGAAATAATTTACATAAAAATGCCTCATATCATGGTCCAAACTCTAAGACATTAAAATATGATTTAAAAATGTCCCAATTCATAAGTCCAAGGTCTATGATGTTAAACTATGAGTCATAATAAATGCCCTAATATCATGGCCCAAACTCTAAGACCTTAAACTATGAGTAATGACAAATCCCAATGCCAAGGTCCAAACTCTAAGAACTTAAAATATGAGTTAAAAATATCACCCCAATTCCAAATTCCAATCTCTATGAAATTAAACTACAAGTCATAAAAAAATGCCCCAATGTGATGGTCCAAACACTACGATCCTAAAATATGAGTCATAAAAATGTCCTCTTGATATCAAGGGACAAACTCTAAGACCCTAAACTATGAGTTATAAAAATGTCTCCATATCAAGGTCCAAACTCTTAGACCTTAAACTATGAGTCATAAAGGATTCCCCATGAAAAGGTCCAAACATCACCATTTCATTGAGAAATTTGAAAACCAAGAAATAATTTGAGTTCACCCATAAATCTTATTTCAAATTCATTTTTCATTAAATCATAAACTTCAAAACAAAGTGTTTCAGTTATAAATCCAAAAACCACACCATCAATGTAAATTTAAATGAGTAAAAAATCATTTGAGATGTGTTTTAGAAAAATATCTCAATTGAATTTTCCCATTTTAAAACCATTTGATAAAATAAATTTAAAAATACTCTCATACCAAGATCTGTGGCTTATTTTAAACCATAAAGAGCTTAAGTTAATTTAAAAATATAATTTGGAAAAATAGGTTTTTCAAAATTAGGTGGTTGTTCTACAAAAACATTTTTGTTAACAAAGCCATTTAAAAAGTCACAATTGACATGCATTGAATAGAGTTTAAAATTTATGTGAGAGGTGAATTCCAAAAACTTTTTAATGGATTTTAACTAAGAAATGGGTGAAAAAGTTTCACCATAGTCAATTCTTTCTTCATAGTTATAACCTTTTGAAAATAAATGATCTTTATTTCTAGAGTTATTACCAAGACCATTTAACTTATTCCTAAAAACCCATTTAGAATATTTGATAGGATTATTATTAGGTATTTCCCATACATCATTTCAAGTGAATTGATTTAGTTCCTATTTTATGGAAGGAAACCAATTTTCATCGTTAGGGGAATCATTGTGATTTTGGAGTTTTATGGGATAGACAAAGGCATGGTGTTTAACATTATTTAAGAGTAATATTATAGTATTAGTTACCAATTGAAAATATCCAATGAAATTTTCAATGGGATAATATTTATATTTTTTAAAAGATTTTGGTAAATAATTTAAATGATATTCTTATTCATCTTAAAATTATTTAGATTGAAAATGTTCATTTAAAACATAATTCTAAAAATCATTTTGAGAAATATAATTTAGAAAATCTTCAAAAAACAACATGGATTGATTCATATAATGTTTTAATACTTTTTTTAAATACTCGATAAGCCTTGCTTTATTTTTATTACCCAATAAATATACCTTCATCAGATTTGGAATCAAAATTTTCAAGATTATATTTGGTGTTAAAATAATACATTCTCAACTAAAAACCTTTTAAAAGCTATCTTTGGGTTTTTTAATTTTCCAAATTTCATAAGGAGAAATTTTTAGAAAAGGTCTTACAAGAACAAAATTAAAAATAAAACACACAATATTCATGGCCTCAACTCAACAATATTTTGGTAAATTAAATTCATTTAAAATATTTTGAAAAATTTCTTGGATAGTTTGATTTCATCTCTCTATTACCTTATTTTGTTAAGGGGGTTGAGGAGAAAAAATTATGATTATAACCTTGAGAATAACTTAAACCAAAAAATTCATTATTTATAAATTCTATGCCATGATTACTTTGAATTGAAATAATTTTAAAACCTTTTTAAATTTTAACCTTTTTTAGAAAAAATGATGATGGATTTAAAAACATCAATTTTATGAGCTAAGAAATAAACCCAAGTAAATATTATAAAGTAATAAAAAATTTAAAAAGTATAGGATTTAACTTATAGAATTTAAAAAGTATAGGATTTACCTTATAGAATTTAAAAAGTATAGGATTTACCTCATAAAAAATTTATAAAGTCATTATATCTTTTTGTTAAATGATAAGTTGAACCAGAGGGGTTAGGTTGTGAGAACTTTCCCAGAGGGTTACTTGTGAATGATTGATTGATTAATTAATAAATTTAAATGAATGTAGTTAAAACTATAGAACTGTTTACTTTTGAGTACTTCCTTGTTTATTACATCATTTTTCATATTTACCTGATATATATCTATTAACTGATAGTTAGGCACAAATATTTGGGTGGTTGCCTACTAGGATTCATCTCACACCATGTTTGGGTCATGCTTTTGGGCCTATACAGATTATATTATTGTAGGTATAGGTAAGGGAAAGATCCCTTCTACTTTAGGTACTTTATTGCTATGGAGATGGAGATCATGAGACCAAGCTGAGGCTTGCGAAGCTGTGGAGTTTATTTAATTTTCAGTACTTTTGTTTCTATTTTTTATTCCAGCATTGGGACTTATTTGGATTATTTATTTGACATATGTTTCATGCATCATTTATATATGATCTCTAGTTGTTTATTTACTTTTAGTCTTCCACTGTTTACTTATTTTATGGTATTACTTCTTCCACTGTTGTATATAATTGTTATTCTACTATGTTACATTGCCAATGAGGGCATAGTTTCCCCATTATCACACCCAAGGCCCTCCCTGCTAGTCGGTAGCCTATGGAGTTTGGGGAAATGTGCTTTAGGCCATGTGACTAACCAGGTACGGGGCACCTTTGGTCAATACCCAGAACCAAGATGTTACAATAACAAATCTTGAGTCACCATGATTTTTATAGATCAAATTCTATTGTATTCCATGAAATTTTATAGCTAAGACTTATGCCATCTTTCACCATAAAATGTAATTTTTCATAATTCATTACTAGGAAGATATTCTTACATATTTCTATAACCAAATCAATATTTCTATGACTTACATAAAAATATCATATATAAAAGGATAAATCATCCATAAATACATCCAAAAATTATCCCACCAAACTGTGAAATATATATGTCATACACTATTGAAAATGGTTAGAGAATGTCACATACTAAAAGACATACGTTGATAAGTGAATATTTCATAGAGGTACTTGAATTCCATTTTGATTGGATCCTCTATTTCCACTAGAATTAAGTTATAAATTTAATATATATTAAGATATTATTAATATTCATGTCCATAAATTTATTCCAAAATTTGATGAATAAAAGGAATTGGAAAATGTATCTTCCCCATTATATCATTTATTCTTTTTTAGATGACACATAATCCCTAACCCATCATTAATTTAGTAGAGATCAATTAATTTTCTTTCTTTAAAACCCTTATCCCCATTTTATTTAGAACCACATAGAGAGGGACCTCAATTACATGATAGATGATTCTAGTATCTAAGATCCCCAAGAACACCTTCTTCACAATGTCCTTAATTGGAGGTGTCAACCTTTTTTTGTTTCCTTCTTAGATTACTCACTTCCTCAAGTATTAAATTATGAGTGAAAATTTAAAAAATAATACCATTTATATCAATTATTATCCATTAATTTGCCTTATTTCCTTTCTCAAGAACTTAGATAACATGGTGTTATAATTCCATTTAAATTTCAATATTGATAATCACTAGAAGTCTTAACTATCTCCCAAGAATGAATATATCAGATTGGTTAGGAGTTGTTTCAACTATAATTTTGGTGACTTAATAATTAAGGTAATCAATTTTTTTAAAATTACTCTAAAATATGTTTCACAACATTTTCGTTCTCTTTATGTCCATATTTTCCACTTATATCTTCATTGTCTTCCACTTCCTTATCCATGATCTCTATAATCATTCTTTATTATTCCCAATACATTTAAAGAACACTATAAACTTTTTAGAAGTAATTGTTTCATGATAATCCTTAGTATTTTCTATGTTTTTTACAACGTTTATGAATCCAAATGTTATTTACTTCTCCTTGACCCAGAATATAAATCGTACGCAGTTTATATCAATGGAACTCTACCCATAGTAGGGAATATTACACTAAGAATGATAAGTACCTCTTCTTCCTCCACAATATCAAGGATAAGAAAATTAGAAGGGAAGATAAACTATCCCACCTTGATCAAAACATACTAAAGTATTCCAATCAAGTTTTTAATAGATCGATCCATATATTAAAGTGGGATAATTTATGTAAATAATAAAAATAAATATTTTTTTATATTTAATGGACGGTTGAAACTATTTCTGGAATTAGGGGTTGAAATTTCAACAAGGGTGGGTTATTTACAAGACAATTCATTATTTAAATCTTTTTAAAAGAATACATTTTCTAAGATAACTTCTTTAAAAACTATACAAAGAAGGTTCCTTGTAGGAAAGTGACTTTTTCAAAATCTTTTTAATGCACTTTACTACAATGAACAAATCCTTAAGTGTATCTAAAAAATAATAAAAAATTTATGTTAATTAAATATGTAAGATTTTAATAACATTTTATGTTTTTAATAGTGTTAAAAAATTATATATTTTTCATAAAGTTTTTATATTTTAATGACAATAATAAAATTGAATAATTTCATAGTTTATTTGTTACTTTAAAATTTTGTTTAATTTTTTTTTAAATTTTAAATTAGAAATAATTTTTTTCAATGTTATGATATTTGAATATTTATTTATTTATATTTTTGATTTTTTTTATTTTAATAAAATTTTAATTTTTGAATTATTATTCATATTTTTAAAGTATAAATTTAGTTTTAAATATTATAATATATTTTAATTTATTTTATGTTAGTAATGGTTGAGAAATAATGAAAACATACATTTATACATAATAAGTAATGCAAATGAATATAGAATGATATATAATATTATATAAAATTTTAATTTTGAATCCATTCAAATGTAAAAATAATAAATAATTGATTTTGATTCATACATAAGTATCCCACATTCCCACACCTTAGGTCCCTGATAATACATCCATAATGACTAGTCCATTCAGAAGGTTATGAAGTTTGCTCAACTATAAGTCCAGATACAATGTTATTAGTAGTGGGTCAAATAATTGAATTGGAACCATCCTCCCATCTGCTAAAGTGTTGTACAAGGAATTAGAGGCTATCTTGATCAAGGGTTGAAAAATCACTAAGTGGGACACCCCAATCGGTGCCCCAATCCAGGGAATGTGGTACTATATGAGTTGTAGAAGGAATGAAGTATGAAATAATAAACACATACCACAAACTAGTGGGTGAAATATAACACTTAGTTCCCCAACTGGTATCTTATTTAGTGTCATAGCCGATCCTCCACTCTGAAGAAGGGTCTATGGGGAATAACTAGGCTGGAACTATATATGATGAGGAAGGTGTAGATGGTGGCTATAAAATGGTATCACCAACATATGAAACCTTATGAGTAGTGGAATGACATCAATGATGTTGACATGAAGTTAGAACCTCATCAGTTTCTGATACATTAGGAATATCCTATGATGGAATTGGATGAGGGTGGGGATCATGATCAAACTACAAAGATATGATCTCATCATTGTATAGCGTATCTATCATTGAATGGAGAGTTGAATCCAAATCATCAAGACTAAATGTATCTTGTGTCATGAGCGTGATCATATCATTAACCTGATGGATCCCATCACATTGGAAAAAAAGGTTTCAAAATGATAAAAATAGAACAATAGAATAACAAACTAATAATAAGGAATTGATAATTGATAAAAATTTAAATTACCAAAGTAAAATATAACCCTCCAAGTCAAGTGATAAACCATCGAGTAAATCATATATATCATATCATGTACTTAGAATAGGGTCCATGATGAATATTTCCTCTATGATATACAATAACGAAAACCTACTCATGTGAATCCCACTAGGATATATTTTTCTTTTGGATAATATGATAATATCAATCCTAATTTCCTTTAATCCATATATAGTGTACCTATGTAGCCTGACTCTGTTGCACCAAAATATCTTGTTGATATCCAAACTACATGATGATCCTATCATATTGGTGCCTCTAAATAGTATGAAAATGGATCAATGGAACCACACTAGTATAATAATGAATCCTCTATGCATAGTAATATGGGAGATAAGATATAATCTCTCCATTATATGGAATCTAAAAAATCTACATGGATTTTTTTGATCGATTTATTAAACAATAAAAAAATAATTATATCAAAATTCATTGACTCGTACCACATCAATGCCAAGAAGGTAAAATAAAAAATGATAATATGAAATGGTATGTGAAGTAATATATATATGTATATATATATTCCTTTATGTAACTCCACCTATAAATTTTATATCTCCAAACTCTCTAAATTATAAAAATGACATATATAGTTGGAATAAAAGTGTGAATTAAAGTTTTAAATTAACTATGAGATAGAGGACCCATACAAAATGAATCAATAGGTAAATCAGCCAAAAACTAAGGTGTATGTGTAGGGAATTAAGTCCATGGACACACTTGTAATAACAAAAAACTACTAGCTATATCCTTAGCATTTGTGTATGATTCCCTACACAAATATCTCTATAGATGTGTAAGAATTGCATAACCCAAACTATATTGACCAACATGATCAAAATTTATAAGTAGAGGAAGCTGTATTAGATGGAAATATGACCCAAAGTGATATGGAGATAAAGTACTACTAATAAATCACAAAATGTAATCTTGTTTTTATCTTTGAAATGTCACATCATCTGCATCGGGATCAATAGAAATGAAATGGGTATCCAACCAAGGAATCTGTAACCTAACTTCTCTAAGGGATGCCAATGTTTCTAGTAATCATATGTCTAAATATATTTGTAAAATATACTACCAATTTTATATCATAGGACCTTTAATAATGTTACCATCCATAAGAAGACCAAAAAATAAAGATACATCCTATAATTTAATGCTAATTTCCCCTAGGGAATATGAAATGTACATATTTAGTCTCCTTCTCTAAAAAAAACAAAAATAAAAAAGTTCCAATGTTTATATACCCACACATTATCCTTAAAATGTTTGGGTATTTCCCCCCCTCTTTTTTCAATAAAAATTTATTTCCATTGGATAGACGAAGATAAACTATTATATATAGAAAATAAAACAATTATAATAGTAAAATAAACTAAAAAAAATCATATTGGTAATGATGTTGAACCCAAATTGTTATCATTCCGAGGACACTATTTATAGTTATTCCCCTCCTCCATATAATTACCACATATTTGTTGTATCACTTTCTCCCATGTACAATCCATTTCATTTCTAATACATATAGATTTTTGATGACCTTTTACACACATGTTTTCATTGTATCAATCCCAAAATGTGTCCTATATTTACACTGGATTGAAATAAATCTCCCATAATGGGTTATGTTGGGCCCATGTTTCAAGTACATGTGATATAGGCATACTATAATCCTAGAAATAACTAATTTTTTTAATTTTCTTATCTACGATAACAATCATCACCCGACCACTCACAATGATTAGTGGATCTGAACCCTCTTAAACTTCTAGTCGACTTATTATATTGAAAAACCAATGCACTTGTTATGACGTAATATGAGATTAACTCACCTTAATATCCATTCTAATTTTTTTGGTATATCGAGGACCATATGATAGTATTTTCTCCACATCTCCTGATATTTAAACAAAGAATTTATCACATTTGTAAAATGTTTGAGAAATAATTACCATGATGGATTTTTTTAACCCCATTGAAGATCCAGCTGATGAATTCAACAATGTTTATAGTCATGTTCACATATATCTTCCTTTCATCAAATTCAAAATATTATTTCTTCTTTTCAATACACATCATGAAATTATAAACATCCTAAATTATTCCTCTCATTTCTTCTAATCTTAAAAAGGAAAACCTATTGTCTTGGTTCATATTATTTAATAGAATGAAAAAATTAAAATATCTACCCAAATATATATATATATATATATTATAAGTAATTAATATGATCTATCTAATACATAATTTTATGATTACTTTTTCACATTAACATCATGAAATTTTGTTCCTACATTACGTAAAATATGTCTCACAAAGTAAAAACGATAGGAATTGGGGGGGTATCTTACCCCCATACTCAATATTCATTTTTTATAGTTCAATTATGATCTGAAATAAGTCATATCCCTTTCTTATTAGTGATATGAAAATGAGAAAAAGATAGAAACCAACTCCATGAATTCAGATTATCCTTCTCTACTGTTGAAAATTATAATGGAAAAGGATGTATATATTTCTATCCTGAGTGTTGTAAATTAAGACAACTTCATTATAATTTCCATACAAAAAAGTTTCTTCCACTTGTATAATTTTTTTAGTGGAGGAAAGTTGTGATGCATGGATGAATGTCCCAACATATCTTATGAAATTTAACCTTGTATGTAACGATAAATTTTTTGACCACATGATCTGCTATTTCTTGTTTATAAACAACCTAACAATTCTCAACAAATCAATTGATCAAATAAGGTAACCCCTAAAATTTATTTTCACAACTAACATAAACCTTCTTAATAGTTTTTTATTTTAAAATCTATGCTTACCTGTATGAGATTTTGTATCCAAATTTGCTCTCCATACATTCCTATATTAATTTTACAATAACATCCTGATTAATATATTAATTTCCTAACAACACAAATAATGTATTAATATTTAAATTAAATTTTCTGTATAATAAAATTGTTAAAAATAATTAATTGAAATAAAATATTTATTATATATATTCATTTTTTACAGAAATAATTAAATTTAGTTATATAACATTTAATTTGAAACAAACTCTCCTTTCACATTAGTATTTTTAAATAACTAATTAATATTAGTAATTTTATTTTAAATTGACATAATTTTTTCCCTAAATAAATTAAATTTATTTATATAATTTTTCAAAAATATAAAAATTATTATAATTTAAATTATATTTCCCCTATAAACTATTTTTTAACCATTACCTAAAATTCTTCTGGTCTATATAGATTTAAAGTACATATATTTCATAAAAAAAAACATGTATATATATATACTATTTATACAATTCAATATTTAACAAATGAAATTTACTTATAAATAAAAAATAGATAATTATTTTTTAAATCATAGTTTCTATTTAATTTAATTCTTAATATTTTTTAATTTATTATCTAATATTAAATTTAATTATTTACACTAAAATTTTTATTCAATTAAATAGTTTTAATTATAAAACATTTAACTTAGAAAAAATAAATTATCATCTTATTAACTTATTTTTAATTTAATAATACAATACAATTTTTATATATATTAAATATTAATTAATTAAAATATTATACAATTTTTTTGATGTTAACCAATTTTTTTTATAAAAATATAAATCATGAGACTATTATTTAACAAAATAGATTATTTTTCATAAAAGTGACAAAAAAATATCACTAAAAACAATTCAAAATATTATTACATAATTTTTATATAGAAAAACCACATTTTTTTAAAACCATAGTAGTCATAAAAGATCATAATTTAAAAATAAAACCCATAAAAAATAAATTATAGAATAATGAAAAAAATTGAAAATAAAATAAAAAAATGTACCGCCACTAGAGGGGGTCATAGTGGTCAGTGGTGATGTAGCAATGCTGGATAGTTATCTTCATTAGATTTTCATGAATGCCTTCCCCCAATGGTACTCCTCCTAGGATTAAAATGAGAGAAGGGAGATAATGATGTCTGAATCCCACCTCTAATAGGCCATGGGTTGGTGATAATCACCGAAGGTATATCATACACAAAAATGGGAGACATTACCCTATAGGATATGAAAAATGTGAGATAAGATAGAAACACTCAAAAACACTTACTAAAGATAAAATTAAAAGATATCAAATACATGCATGTAATGTCATACTATTTAACAACTATAAAGGAAACTACAAGTACCAATAGATAATATTTGGCAGTGACCATAAAATCCTAAATAGCTCCCAAACAACTCACAAGCTTATAATGTCCAACCCAATCACCAACCAGGTACCACTGACATTAAGTACAATTTATTTATACATAGGGTGATCATAACGTGTATACTCAGTTGTATCCTCCCAAGAGCCTCTCATGAAAAAGTTAAATAATGTATATTAAAGCCGAGTGAAAAATAAGTGAAGCTAACTCATCACCTAAATAGGTATGTAAAGTTCCCAGCCGCACCATGGATATCTCTCAATAATTTTCATATACAAGTGAACATATAACATAATATCAAAAGAAAGGTGACCCATTACCACTTCCCCACTATTTTCCACTCTACCCCAATTTTTCACATCCTGGTCCATATCTCACCAATATCAAGACAACCTGAAGAAACCTGGGCTAAAGTATCATAACAAAAATTCCATGCATCACATCATCGCATTATCACATACCTTGCACCCCATGAATCACATCATCACATCATCCCATGCCATATATCAAAATAGTAATGAAGTAGTTTTTGGGAGGCACCATAGCCCTTATGTCATGTATTATATATCAATCCATTATAACTCATACATGTCATACCTATAATAATCCGTAAGATACTATATTTGAATATACAAGTGCGTAAAATAACCAAAATCCATCACATCCCTCTACACACATATATTGGGAAAGAAAATCACCATGCATACCTGTATATAATACTACTAAGAGAAGAGAGTGGGGCCAGAGGGGGTAGTTAGTCATCCATTCCTCACCAACCTAGATGTTGGGAAAACACCCTCCCAGAGTCTACTAGGTGTAAGTCTCCCTACCGAAATCAGTTGAGTAGCATATGAAATCAAAAAACATATAGAAAATAATATAGCTCACAACCACACTATGGGAATTAACCTAGTCTTAGGATCAACTACAACTATTATCTCTTAGATTCCCGACTACTGCTTCTAAGTACTAGATATCCTATGAGCACACAAGAATTCAAAAATAATTTCATTTATTTCTTTCTTTCCATTAAAAATTCACATTACATTAATTGTTTCCATTAACCTATTATCATTTCAATAACATTAATTTAACATGATCACCAACTGATTCTCTTGTTCTCCAGGAATAAATAGACCGATCCCATAGTTTCTCAATATTACCAACATATTCATTACATAAATCACCAAACCTGTGATTTAAAACATTTAAAAATCATTATCATTCCATAATTATAGGTACTCTAGAAAACATCCCAAGTTACCATAAAAATTTTCATAATAAATCATAACCATCTATCTAAAGAAGTAGAGAAAGGAATATAGAAACAAGAAACCCATATCTTTGTAGTTTAAGTAGATTTATTAATAAGTAAGAATCCCAAATTTCATGGTAATAACAGGAAATCCCAACTTCAACCCTTTCTATCAATCCTGGTGCCATACCCGACACCACCGTGCATCCTGACATCACATGCATCAATTTATGCCATAAAGACAGGCCTCCCAACCCATTTTTCATCAACAATAATCCATCCTAGGATCACATCATGTTGAATAACAAGGATCAAATTCATAGAAAACATAGAAGGAAACAAATAATAAACAGAGTCAATTAGAAATCTAGGCCCTAAAAACAAGGCATCCAGCCTCACATAAAAATGAGCTTTCTCAGACTTAAAAAACTATATTTATCAAAAAAATGTTCTTTACCATATTGAATTAACCAATACATTTATCATTGGTTAAAACTTTGAGTAACCTAAGGCTTCATCTACTAAAAGATATAAATTATTTTAACATGTTTCCAAGAATAAATTCCTGTTTCATTTAATTTAAAGGAAGATAATTATCATTTATCATGCCTTTATTATTCCAATAATAAGAATTTACATATTTATATTATTTAGGTTATTATATTAACTTAAGGAAGAAAAAATTAAATTAAACATGCATTATACATCACATTGATTTCTATAAAATTATAAAAATCAATGGATTCAATAAACACGACTCTTTAATTATTTAGCCAACCAAAATTACTAAATTTATGTTATTTAATTATTTTCATCAAATTAAAAATCATAAGAAATAGAATAAAAAACATTCTAAAAAATCATAAATGTAGATAACACACTACCTAGAAAATCAAGAGGCAAACCGTTATCATATTGGAAACGCATGCGATCACTACAACCATAAACCATTTCTTTAAATTAATATAGTTTAATATTTATTATGATTAATTCAACCATCAATGAAATAGATAAAGTATGATTAATTTATGATTGAACATAAAATAATAGGATAACCAAAAAAACCCTACATCAAGATTTCAATGTTCTTCGATCATGAATGAAAAAACTACATAAAACTCCTATCACCTATCCCATAATGAAACTAAAACCATCGAAGAATTTCATGAAAAAAGTGCACCAACAAACATAAAAGAACTATATATAAAAAAAGGAGATCATCTGTTATAGAATGGAAATATAAAATAGGAGGAAAAAATGATTAGATAAAAAACCACAGGGGAAAGAGAGGAAACTCAACTAAGATCACCATGGATCGAACAAGAGGAATCCATCGATCAATCCATATCAAAAGATCTTGGAAATTTCTTAAGATAGAGATCTTATTTCCTAGGTTTGCGATAGAATTCACATATTTATTTTAAAATTGAGTGTACAATTTGGTTTATAGGTGCAATTTTATGGCATGAATGAGTTATTCACATCGTGAAAGGTTTTATTTTTAAGACTCACTAAAAAACACATCACCTAGATCCAATAAACCTGTATCAATTGTGATCATGAACTTCATGTTCTTGCTATGTGTTTTTTGGAGATAGATTTATTAGAGATGATCCTACACCTTTTCACATCAGGAATATGTCATAAACATCAGGAATACACAACGTAATCTCCTCTTACGTAAGCTATGAATAACCACTTCAGTTGTGAACTCCCCACTCAAATCGTGAAATACATTTTACATTATGAACTCCTCCTACAACTATATTCTATCTCCCAAACTACATTTATCCTACTCTAGGATTCCCCTATACACCACATACCTCAAAAAACACAAAATAATATTCTAAATGGTTTTTATCCCTTACATAACATTCCTCTCAAACAACTCATCCTTGATAATTTAAAAACAAACCTAGATTGAAGGAAAGAAAAGGGTTCATCTAAACACCACCCCAAAATATACCTCTCAAGAATCTCTCTATTATAGGAGCTCAACTACCTCACTCAAAGGAAGAAAGCATAAAATTACATGACACCAAAAACTAGCTCCAAAACACTATTTTATGGGAGATACCTCTGAAACAAGAGAATGGACACACAAAAGGAATTGAGGAAGATAAACCATCTCATAAGCTTAATAAAGGCCAAAAACCAAAAAATTGTTGGTCATGTATTGTCTCAACAATACTATATAATTTATGATTATTTTGATGCTCACAAATACGCTGGTTTGTTTTCTAATGATGTTTTCTTGAGTGAGTTTTCAGGAATTTTTATCCGGGTTAAAATAATTTAATGTTACGAGAATTGATCTAGAAAAACTATTTCAAACCCTACATTCGGTAAATGAATGTTTGGTACCAACCCTAAGTTATGCTAGAAAAGTGAAATTCTTGAATATGGTATCAACCCTACATTATGCTAAATATTCTTTGTTTTCATCAGAATCCTTATGTTTGGAGGATTGACAAGCATATAGATCAACAACCCAAAGTTTAAAGTTGGTTTCACTATTTATCAACCCTACAGTTGGGAAATTGAACTTATGGTTAATCAATGCTATGTTTGGGATTTTATGAAAAAAGGTGAATGTATGGATTATTATCCTTACGTTACTTTTTTTCCCTACATTACTTGACGATTAAAGAATGTTTAAGGAACCATACATTGGAAGGAACCCTACACTGCACTAAGGAACCCTACGCAACATGAAGGAACCCTATGCTATGTGAAGGAACCCTATGCTATGTGAAGGAACCCTACACTACGTGAAGAAACCCTATGCTACACAGTTCAACCCAACATTGTGTTTTCAATGGTGATTTTTTTCAAACCGCATTTTCAATACAAGATTACTGAAATGATCGAGTTAGAATTGAAGACTATTTATAGTTTTTTTATGATAATTTCATAGAACCATATTTATCAGAGAAAATAACCCTTGTTTCTAATGGAATTTATGACTCCCCTGGTTAATTGGAATTTGAATTTATGTGATCAATCATGCTATTATTTTGGATCTAGAATACCGAAGCAGGCTATCTATTCTATATATTTCTTCAGAGTATCTCTTCAAAAATATGTTTGTGATAAGTGATTCACATTTGCGACTATATTATTGAAATTATCTTTTATAGTGTTGCTGTAATGAATGATCGATTCTAAAAGAAGATACAATTTGGAGATATAAATGTTCAATCTTGTACTACTGTAAGATTACTATTGCTATATAGTTTCTACCTTATCAAAGATCACTTTGAAACAAGGATCACTTCAGACTATTTCATTCTTGAGGATATTATTTTCGGAAGAAGATCCATCTACTATCAGTTTCTTATTGAAGCAACTATGAAGAAAATCCAAAATAAAAAAATCAAAAATCTTTTGATTTATTAGAGTTTCAACAAATCATACTCAGTTGAGGTGGAGTATCAGCTTCTTGATCTAAGCTGTGGATTAATGGTTCTCTATTATTGAACCATAAGGCTTTGTTATTAGTCTTGTTGTCAAGGTGTCAACCTCCTGCACTCAATTATATATTTATGGTCTTGTGATAAGAGGTACATTCTAGTGAAATTTACCAACACTACCACAAAAACAGTTTTTCCCAGCGCCACACTTTTATCAGCGCTAATGAAAAAGTGCTGATAAAGGGGGTACCTTTATCAGTGCTAAAAAACCACTGATAAAAGTATCCATTTATCAGTGATTTTTTTAGTGATGATAAAGGTACCCCCTTTAATAGCACTTTTTTTAGCACTGTTAAAGATTCCCCCCTTTATCAGCGCTTTTTCGTTAGCACTGATAAAGGGTCTACTTTCAAAAAAAATCATTTAAAAAATATATTAATATTTAAATATATAGATTTAGTTATATTGATATAAATATAATATATATTTTTTAAATATAATTTTAAATATATTTTAGATAAGTATAAATATACAGTCACACTTAATATATAATATATTTAGTGAAAATGGCTTATAAAAAAATAAAAAAATATTTTTAATTAATAATTTGCTAATTATTATGGAGTAATAGTCATTTAATAACAATTTAAAGACTAAAAAAATAAAAAAAATAAAAAAGATCCAAAATATGTTGAAAATGCAACTCGAACTTCAAACGACCGTAACTTTTGATCCGGGTGTCCGTTTGAGCTCTAACACATATCAGATCGAATCCTGTGAAGAGATCTACGTGCTCTTAACTTAAGAAAAGCCTATTTCACATTTTTTGAGGCCAAAAGGCCCAGAAGGCCTCCAAAACTGAGTTTTTAGTTGGGTAGCCCGTTTTTTTACATTTTGTGGATTTTCAGCCTCGTTTAAGGGGGTATTATTGGCTCTTTTTGGTGGGGAATAAATTTATTCCAAAGTATTAAATTCATATTGATATTATGTCTTTGAAATTTTATCATTTTTTATAATGCACTACTATTTATAATCAAATATATAACAATATATACAATTTTTTTATATATTCACACATAAAAATTTAATTATAAATATAAATAATAAAATATATTTATAGATAAAATATATTAGATTTATCTAAATAATAACTAATATCCATTTTATTTAAAATAAAAATATATGAATATTTATATACCAATATAATATTCTAACTATATATATATATATATTAATATAACTACATATATATATATATTAATATTACTATAAATATATATATTAATATCACTATAAATATATATATTAATATAACTATATATATATATATTAATATAAATATATATTACTATATGAATAAATATAACTAAATATATATATAAATAAATAGAGATATATATTAATATAACTATATATATATATATTAATATAACTATATATATATATATTAATATAAATATATATTACTATACGAATAAATATAACTATATATATATATAGATATCATGAAATGGAAAACAAATCAAAATAGAGGAGTGGTATGAGCTTAGGCGCACAGGGGGGAGGTCTAGAGTTCAAAACCTGGTGGAGGTAGTGGCGTGCGTGCATTGGGGAATATGGGAGCTAGCACTGATAAAGGGTGGAGGGTGTGCGTGGGGTCGCTGGAGGGGGGGGGGGGTGGAAAAGCACTGTAAAAGGGGGGATTAAGCGCTATAAAAGCCCCTCAATTGGCATGATTTTTTTATATATTTTTTAATTTTTTTTAACTTTTATCAGTGCTTTTAAAAAAACGCTGATAAAAGGGTTCCTTTATCAGCACTAAAATGAAAGCGCTGATAAAGAAAGCGTTGATAAAGGACCCTTTTATCAGTGCTAAAACAAAGTGCGAATAAAGGACCCTTTTATCAGTGCTTTATTTTAGCGCAGATAAAAGACACCTTTTATCATCTCTTTTTTTAGCACTGATAAAAGTTGTCTTTATCAGCGCTTTTTGGAGCACTGATAAAGGGGACCCCCCCTTTAACTTCACCAGTTTTAACAGCACTTTTCTAGCGCTGATAAAAGGGGTTTTTTAGCGCTGATAAAAGGAGTATTTGTAGTAGTGCAAGCTCATAGAGAGAATGATTGGTAGAGTAGACTAGGGGATCTTTGTGCCCCAAACCACTATAAAAAGCTGTGTTATTTTTTTATCCGATGCATATTATTTTCATACATAAGTAAATGTTGCTTATCTGTATAAATCATAGTTGGTGTTAAAAACCAGAATTGTGGAAGATTTTTGAAAAGACACAATTCACCCCTCTTCTATTATTTTGTATATTCTGACCTAACAATTGGTATCAAAGGAGATATTTTGTATAAAGTTATAGAAATATAAAAGTATAAAGTCTATACAAAGATGGGAATGACTTATCCAAGAGAAGGAATGTCAGTAATACATAATCCATACTTTAATATTAAAAATTATGAATGCTGGAAATATTGAATGATTATCTATCTAAAAAATATTGGATTCAAAGTATACTAAAAAATCATTACCACTTATAAGATTCCTGAGAAACCAAAAACTTGGACAACTGAAATAGAATCCAAGTATGATATCAATTCAAAATAAATAAATTCTATTATTTTTGGTCTTGAACCAGATGAATTAAATTGTGTATCACAATGTCCAACTACCTATGTGATGTGGAAAAATATTATTGTTTCTTATGAAGGAACAAAAAATGTTAGATAGATGCGATATGCTACTACTAAGATAAAGTCCAACACATTTAAAATGTTTCATGGTGAAATAATCACATGTATGATTGAAAGGCTTATAGAAATTTTCAACAATATTACTACCCTAGGTGAATCCATAAAACAATATGATAAAGATTTGAAAGTACTAAGAGTACTACCCTTTAACTGGAATGGAATATTTGATGCTATTTTCTAATCATCACTTGTTAGGGATTTGACAATGAAAGAACTAATTGCAACATTGATGATGTATGAATCAAAAAAAAAAGGCTGAAGCTAAAGATCATAAAATTACATTGAAGAAGGAAAATACTTTTCTGATGGTGACATCTCAGAATCATAACATAAGAATAAATAAATAATAAAAATTAGAGAAGAATTCAGATTCCTTAGATTATAAAATGGAACTGGCTCAGCTAGCCAAAAAGTTCATAAAGTTTAACAAGAAGAAAATAGAATTTAGAAAATCCTTTAGGGTGGATGAAAAAGAACCAAGAGAAGTTTGATTCTATGAATGTATGAAATTGGATCATATCAGACCTGATTGTCCTCAACTGAAATATGAAAGAAAATGACTAGAAAAGAGATATCATAAAAATACTGATTATGAGCACAAAAGAAAAAGAGAAATGAAAGCTACATAAAGTGTATCTAAAGACTCTAGAAACTCTTCAATGTTTGATTCAGAAAAAGAGAAAAAAAATCTAAAATCCAACATTTTCTTTATGGCAGAAGAAGAAAATGTACAAACTTATTACTCTTCTGATTCTGATTCTATTAGTTTCTAAAATGAAAAATTAGCTACTTACTATTCTATGCTAGAAGAAAAATATGATTCCTTATTAAAGAAGCATATATCTTTGAAAAACATTTATAATGATGTTTTAGGTGAAAGAGATACCATGCTAAAACAACATCCGAAGCTACTTGAAAAATTCAATTCTTCTACATTAAAAAGTATCAATCATGAAAAGAAAATCAAGGAACTGCAGGATGAAGTGGAATCCTATAAAAATTATGTTCTTATATTTAAAAAAGGATAAAATATCTTAAATGAGATTCTTGGAAATAATTTCATTAAAAGGGATAGATTTGGAATGGAAGTAAGGGTGAGAAATAAAAACTTTATAAAAATTATTTTGTGGCCAACTCAAAAAATACAACTTGTTATTATTGTGGAACAAAAGGTCATTTCACTAATAACTGTTATTTTAAAAATAATCAAGTTAGTGGTACTAAAATTGATTTTTTTCTGAAAGTTTTTCTTAAGATAGTGATATAAATTATGGAAAAATAAAGTAGATCTAGAATCCCAGATCATTTCTTTCTAACACTGCTGGACCTAAGAAGATATGGGTACCAAAACAAATATTGGTTTTATTAATTTTGTATGAAATGGGTCACAAAAAAATAAAAACCATTTAATATATGGATAGTGGATACTCCAAACACATGAGTGAAGATTCAGAAAACTTTCATAAACTAACTCAAATAGATGAAGGACTATGCACTTTTGGTGATAATGCAAAAAGAATAATAGTTGGAGTTGGAACTGTTGGAGATCCAAAGACTATATCAATCCAAAAATTACTGTATGTGAAAGGGTTAAAGAACAACCTGATAAGTATCTCTCAACTATGTGATGATGGATTTTATGTTGATTTTTCTAAAAATTCCTACTCTGTCTTTAAAGATAAATTGTTTAAATTTAGATCACCTAGAATTGATAATGTTTATTCTTTGGACTTAAATTTTTTATGTAAATAGAAAGTGTATTGTTTAACTACTAAGACAAATGAATCATGGATTTGGCATAGAATAATTGGACACTATAATATATGTGCTTTACATAAATTATCTATGAAATAGTTAGTTTCTGATTTTCCTAGTCTTAAGTTTGACAATGATAGATTCTATGATGCATGCCAAATTGGAAAGCAACACAAATCTTATATCAAATATATTTACCAAATTACTACATCTAAACCTTTAGAACTTATCCGTATATTTTTTTGGACCATCGAAAGTACCAATTTTTTCTAGTAAATTATGTGTTTATGTTTTAATAGATAAATATTCTTGATTTACTTGGGTTTATTTTCTAAAACTCAAAAGTGAAGTATTCAATGTTTTTGAATGTTTTTGTAAAATTTTTCAAAATGAAAAAGTTTTTAAAATAATTTCATTGAGAAGTGATCATGGTGGAGAATTCTAGAATCAAGAATTTAATTCTTTTTTCTCAAATCTTGGTATTACACACACCTTATCTACACTAATAACACATCAAAAAATGGAATTTTTGAAAGGAGAAATAGAACTATTAAATAAATGGTGAGGACTATACTGAATGAATATATTATTCCTACCTATATTTGGGTAGAAGATATAATCACAACTTGGTATATCATGACTAGACTTTTAATAAGGCCTATTTAAAAAAATACACCCTATGAACTTTGGAATAATAGAAAACTTAAAGTAAAGTACTTTGATGTTTTTAGATGCAAGGTTTATATCTTGAATATTAATGGAATCATTGGTAAGTTAGATCCAAAAGATGATGAAGGAATATTTTTGAGATATTCTACTACCTATAAATCTTATAGAGTGTTTAATAAAAATTCAATGACTGTTAAAGAATCATTTCATGTAAAGTTTGATGAAACAACCCCTTTTATTAAAGAGAAAGATCAAGTAAATGAATTCACTGACTCTTTTGAAAACATGAAACATGAAACCCCTAAAAATTATTTTGAAAATAATATTAATAAAATTCAGTTCATTTTAGAAGAATATGATACTGAAGATCTTGAAAGTGTCTTTCCTAGATAGTCTATAAATTTAAAGAAATGTGCTCTAGAAACTGTTATAGGAGACCTAGACACAGGAATTAGAACAAGAAGAAATGTAGAAAACCAAGATGAATTCTCTAACTTTCTATCTAAGATAGAGCCTAGGTCTATAAAGGAATCCTTAGAAGATGAGAGTCGGATGCTAGCAATGTAAGAAGAGCTAAAAAATTCAAAATTTATGAAGTTTGGGAAATTTTAGAAAGACCAAAAAATTATATAGAAACTAATAAGGTCTTTAGAAATAAATAGTATGATCAAGGGGTCATAACTAGAAATAAATCTTGATTAGTAGCTAAAGAATATAATCTGGAAGAATTTATAGATTATGATGAGACCATGGACCATGTTTCTAGACTAGAATCCATAAGAATAATTTTTTATTATGCATCTCATATAAATTATAAATTATATAATATGGATGTAAATCATGATTCTTAAATGGTTTTTAATAGGGGAAGTTTATGTTGAACAACCCCATAGTTTTGAAAATCCTCAAAAACCAAATTCTATTTTTAAACTTACTAAATCTCTCTATATCCTTAAACAAGCACCTAGAGCTTGGTATGAAATATTGAGTTCTTTTATTTTGAAAAATGGATTGATTGTTGGATTGGTAGATCTAACACTTTTTAATAAAACCAATTTTTCTAATATTTTATTAGTTTAAATTTATGTTAATGATGATATTTTTATTTCAACTAATAAAAATATTTGTAATGATTTTTAAAAATTAATGCAAAAAAATTTGAAATGAGTATGATGGGAGACCTAAATTTCTTCTTATGATTTCATATTTATCAATAAGATTATGGAATTTTTTTTAAATCAAAGTAAATATATTATTAATTTACTAAAAAAGTTTGGACTAGAAAACAATACGACATATAAAATTCCCATTTATACCAATATAAAACTTGACTTGGATGAAGCAAGAAAACTAGTATCCAACAAGTTATATAGAGGTATGATTGGAAGTTTTTTATATCTTACTACTAGCAGAGAAGACATTATATTTTATATATTTCTTTGTACTATATTTCAATCAAATCCAAAAGAGTATCATCTTACTACTATTAAAAGAATTTATAGATATTTAAAAGGAACTATCTTTCAATATTTTGTTTATCCTAAAAACTATGATTTTAATCTAATTTCATATTCAGATGATAATTCTAGAGGTTTTAGATTAAATTGAAAAAACACCTTAGTAACCTATAACTTTTTAGGAAAATATTTAGTTTCATTGTTTAGTAAGAAACAACACTCAGTTCCCCTGTCAACTGTTGAGGCAGAATATGTGTCTACTTGTAGTTACTGTGCAAAAGTATTGTGGATGGAAAACACCCTATTAGAATTTGGACTAAATTTTAATAGTATACACATTTTATGTGATAATACTAGTGCAATAAATATTAAAAAAAATACTATAAGTCATTCTAGTACTAAGAAAATTGATATAGGGCATCATTTTCTAAGAGATCATGTCCTTAAAAAAATATCTTTAGAATTTTTTAATACCAAATATAAATTAGCTGATATTTTTACTAAATCACTTCCTATTTCAAGTTTCGATTTTATTAAGGGTATTTAGGATTATTTAATTTTTAAATGAATGATTTATTTATTTTATTTTATTTTAATCTATCTGTTTATATTTTAAGTACTGTATATGCTATAAATAATCTTTTATCATTCTTTATTTTATTTACTTATGTGTTAATTAGATTTTAAAAGAATTTAATTTAATTTTTATTTTAAAAATAAAAAATTAATAAGTACATTCTCAATCAACATGAGAAAACCATTCACTTTATGTTTCTCTCTTTCTCCTCTTCTACACGTCCCTTCAGTTTACAGAGTATCTCTATCACTCTTTCGATTCTCGTCTTTCAAACCCCTAAACCTTCAATCCCTTCAATCGAGAAGCCTTCAGAGATGGAAACCTCTCGAATATCTGAATATGTGGAGTTATATGTGGCTACTTATGCGTCAAGGAAAGCTCACAATGTGCTCCAAGGAAAGGTAATTAATTTTGGTTATTTAAATTCAACAATTTTTTTCTCGAGGAAGAAATAAGATTTAAAGGTCTAGATTATGATTTTAGAGAAGATAACATGCCTTTAGTTTATGACATTGAATTAAATTATTTTTTAGAAATTCTTTATTTAGTCTTGTATTAGATGAAGATACTATTGTCTCTAAGATTGATAATTATGAATTTTATATTTATTCTCTGGAAATGGCTGGGTTGGTACATTGTTCCCATGAGGGGGAGTTTCAGTTTGATTTAAAGAATATAAGTAATGGAAAACATTTTTTAGAGGACATTATGTTTTCTTTATTTGGAGAAAGAACTATCAAGAAAGTAATGAAGAAAGAACTTACTCCTGACCACTGAGTAATGATGAAATTCATTCAATCTAGGATTTTTCCAAGGACCAATGAGCTAGAGAAGATTCTATATCCTGACATGTATGTCATGATTTTGTTTTTGAATCACATCAAGTTCAATTTCTATTGGTTTATGATAAGGTATCTAAACCATCACTACTACAAGGATTCCATGATGGGATATTATCCATATAGAAGGATTGTTTCCTTTTTTATATGAAGAAAATAAAAAAGTATCAATATGTTTTTTTGAAAAAACATACAATCAAAACAATGTCTTAAATGTTGGGTTTGTTAAGAAGTTATATTTGTTTGGAGAAATTCTTACAACAGTCTTATTTCAGTTGGTGCGGAACATCAACATAGGTTGTTGAAAACCGCTCAGGGGGAGAAAATGATGATTCCTTTGGTGGTCTTTTTTAGATAGAGACATGATGAAGAGAATAAATATAGGTCAGAAGAAACTCTTGTACAGAGAATAAGGATTACAGTTGACATTCCAAATACCGTGGATAAAGCACCAGGAGTATCTGAGCATGAAGCTCTAGTGGTTGAGCATGTTGAGAAAGAGGCTCATAGTCAATAACATACAAGGGATGATTTCCCTGATCATGTAAATTAGTCTCTTATTTTTCCTGATTCTAAAGCTGCTAGAGGATCTTCCTTAAGAGATAGATCAATTGATAATGAAGAGACATGTTTGTTTTGATAGAAGTTAATAACATGAAATATATTCTGAACCCTTGAACTCAATCTCCCAAATCTTTTGATTCCCATGACAAAGCCTAATTTATAAAGTTAAATCTATTGGAGGATCAAAATTTGTTTCTTATAGAACAATTGGAAGCTATGAAAAATAACCTAGATCAGAGCTTGTGGCTCAGAAGCTTTATCTAAGACAATTAAAATATAATATTATTTATATTGGATACCTTTAAGAGTTTATTAGAAAAATTTCTAGAGAGTTTAATTTATTGATAGATGAATCTATCAAGAATTCATATTTTTTATGAGTTAAAGATGATGATAGGGAGATAATTTCAATCTCTCTGAAAAAAACCAAGCATCAACCTCCTCATAATAGACAACTCTAGATCTGATCAGAAGATTTGAAGCTATTAATTCAGTGTTGGATGATTTCAATGATAGAATGCACACTCTTTAGTGTTAAAAAACTCCTTTAATTATTTATTTTGACAATCAAAGGCATCTGGTTAGTCAATTTACTTCAAATGAATCCTGGTTGGGATCAGTGCTTAATCATGTTAAGGATAAGTTGACTTAATTAATTCAGTTATAGGATGTCATGAATGCGTTTATGAATGTTAATTTGTTTTAGAATCTAAAAGTTGGTTAAGATTTAAAGAATCTTTTTCAACAGTGGTAAGAAGTATTCAACAACCATTTTCAGAGCTTGTTGCTAAATCACATTGATATCAATGGTGCTATCCAATCCATTCCTCATCCTACTAAACCCACTTCATTTGAAGATTATGATCATAGCCTCTCATTTTAAAGAAACCTTTCATTGGATGTGAATTTTAATCTATTTTAAAAACATTTTAATTCATTTTAAATTTAATTTACTATATTATTATTGATATTTATTTAATTTAATTTAACTTCATTATTTCCCTACCAATCCAAAATTTATTTCTCTTATCAATTTATATAACTATTCATCTATAGTTCCATGATATATTAACTGTGGTTTATATCATTCATTCCTTCAAACCGTCTTTTTGATATCAAAAAAATGGGGGAGAATTTTTAAGGAAGGAGGGAATATCTATAGGGGATAATATTTTAAAATAATAACATTTCATTAGAGAAAATATTTAATTTACAATTATCTATTTTTCTTTATTGAAATAATAATGTGGAATTGAAATATCAAAATATTTTCTATATCTAATTTTGTATGTTTACAAATCCTATATTTTCTTTAAATTTTTTATGTATTATATTATGGGTTTTGTGACAATAAAAAATGGAGAGATTGTTGGTCATGTATTGTCTAAAAAATAATCTATAATTTTTGATGATTTTGATGCTCACAAATACCTTTTTTGTTTTCTAATGATGTTTTCTTGAGCGAGTATTCAGGAATTTATATTTAGGTTAAAGGAATTTAATGTTATAGGAATTAATCTAGAAACACTATTTCAAAACTTATGTTTGGTAAATGAATGTATGGTATCAACACAACATTATGATGGAAAATTGAAATTCTTGTGTATGGTATCAACCCTACGTTACACTAAACACTTTGAGTTTGGATCAGAATCCTTACGTTCAGAGGATTGAAAAGCATATGGATCATAAACCCTATATCAGAATTTGGTTTTACTATTCATCAACCCTACATTCAAGAAATTGAATTTATTGTTAATCAATGCTACGTTCGGGATATTATGCTAAAAAGGTGAATGTATGGATTATCATCCCAAGGATACTTTTGTTCCCTATATTATGTGAAAATGAAAGTATGGTTAAGGAACTATACATTGTTAGGAATTATATGTTATGCAAAGAAACCCTACACTACGTGAAGGAACCCTAAGCTACGTGAAGGAACCCTATTCTATGCAAAGGAACCCTACTCTATGTAGTTCTACCCTACGTTGTGTTTTAAACGGAAAAATTTTTCAACCCGTATATTCAATCTGAGATTGCTAAAATGATCGAGTCAAAATTGAAGCCTATTTCAGGGATCCTTATAATTATTCCAAAGAACCTTATTCATCAGAGAAAATCACTATTGTTTCTAAGGGAAGTTATGACTCCCTTGGTCAATTAGAATTTGAATTTTCATGATCAATAAGACTATTATTTTGGATATAGAATATTGAAGCAAGCTATATGTTATATATATATCTTTAGAGTATCTCTTAAAAAATATATGTGTGATAAGATATTTAAATATGTGACTATATTATTGAAATTATTTTTTACAGTGCTTCTACAATGAACAATTGATTTTGAAAGAAGTTACATATAAGAGATATACATGTTCAATAAATTAATACTATAAGATCACTACTTCTATTTAGTTTCTACCTTATTGAAGATCATTTTTCAACAAAGATATATTCAAACTATTTCATTCCTGAATATATTATTTTCTAAAGAAGTAGATCCACCTAATGTCAGTTACTTGATGCTACAATTGTGAAGAACAACCCAAATCAATAAATCAAACTCTTTTTATTTATTGGAGTTTCAACTTCTCGCACTCAGTTGTGGTGGAGTATCAACTTCTTGATCTAAGATGTGGATAACCAGATCTCTATTATAGAACCTGAAGGATTTGTTATTACTATTGTTGTAAAGGTGTCAAATTTCTACACTCAGTTATAGATTTATGGTATTGTGATAAGAGGACCATTCTAATGAAATTTACCAACCTCACAGAGAGAGTGATTGGTAGAATGGGGTAGGGGATCTTTGTGTCCCAAACCACTATAAAAAGTTGTGTTCTTTATTAATTTATCCGCTACATATTCATTTCATACAAAATTAAAAACTGCTTATCTATATAAATCAAAGTGGGTGTCAAAATCCATAATTGTGTAAGATTTTTGAAAAGACACAATTCACCACCTCTTGTGTTACTTTGTATATTCTGACCTAACAAAAATGAGCATCACTAAAGGAAAATATCTAAAATTAGAACAAACTAGGATACTAAGCATGCATTTGTGACTAACATTCCCATGTATTCTACTACATCACACTTTTCCCCATAAAACATGAACCAAGGTAATAAAATACCCCTAAAAACCTTCTTCTGGTGGTCCTTGATCTCTAAAGGCCGCTCCTTGAAGGTCATATCATCACAAACATCGATCTATATCCTATCCATGATGTGAGATTTGTTATGAATATAATGATAAAGATATGAAAAATGGAAGGCATCATGTATCTGGATCATCCTTGGGGGAAGTTCTATTAGATACACAATGAATCCAACATGATCCAAAAACTCAAAAGGACCAACAAACCGAAGAAAAACCTAAATCCAACATCCAAACCATAACTTACCATTATGAGGAGTCACCTTTAGAAACAAATTATATTCAATATAAAACTAAAGAGGTCTTACCATCGGATAATAAAATAACTTCTATCGATATTGTGCTACCTTCACCCTCTCATGAATCACCTAAACCAACTCTATCAAGCTTTACACTAGCTCCAAATTGAAAATTGATGACTCTTCAACCCCAGTCTAGTTCAATAGAGAATGGAATGGTCATCCATACAAATACTTAAATGGATCCATTCCAATGATGGAGTGAAAAAATATTATTGAAAGAAAACTTAACCAAAGGTAGTTTTCTCATCCACAAACCTCTAAAATCTAGGACACAATCATGAAACATGTCTGTAAGATTCTGGATAGTATACTTTGTCTAAATGTCCATCTATTGATGAAAATAAGTGATAAGTAAAAAATGAGAGCCAAAATCATGTTAGAGAACCCTCTATACCATGGAGGTAAAATGAGGATCATGATCAGAAATGACCATTCTTGGGACTCTAGGGAGCCTCACCACCTCCTCTAGATATTTCCTTGACCAAAACATCACTGATCTTGACCCCTTCATCACTATAAAGTGGATTGATTTCATAAAATGTCTATTATCACTTATATAACATCAATGAATCCCTAAAATTAAGTTAAAACAATGATAAAGTCTATAGAGATATCCTCCCACTTCCACTGAGGAATATCCAATGGTTGGAGAAAACCACCGAGAATATGGTGATTAACCTTCACCTTTTAACAAACCAAACATCAAGACACAGACTATAAAACTGAATGATTTAACATAGGCCACCAAAATTGACCTCTTATAGCTTGGTAATATTTTTCATAATAGGATGTACCACCAATAGTGAGATATGGATCTCAAGGAGAACCACCTCACGCATCACTGAAGGAATGAAAATCCTCCCCTAGAACTACAACTATGCTGTTCATCCTTATACCAACCATTAGGGAATTCACCATAGACAACTCGATCTCTCCCCACCTCTACCACAGAATCCCTCAGCTAGGAATCCACCACCTTTTACAACAAATACGACTTCCTTATCATCTGAAAAGGTTAACCTCTTACACCAACCTATCCTATATCAAGATACATCACTAATAGCACTTCCATTACTCTCCTAGAATATTTGGATTTATGCATGGTATCACTATGTTCCTTCCAACTCATTGCATCCATAATAACATCACCCTTTCCTAGTGTATATGAAATCTCAATGTCATAATCTTGCAATAATTCCACCCCCCATCATGGTCTAAATTTTAGGTCATGTTGGGAGAAGACATACCCTAGGCTCTTGTGATTGGTAAAAACCATAAAACCCTCTCTGAGGAGGTAATGTCACCACCAATTCAAGAAAAACACAACTGATGACAAATAAAGGTAATCGATAGAATAATTACACTCATGGGGATGTAACTACTAAGACCCATAATAAACAGTTGATCTTTAATATACTAGAACACAACCCAAACCAAGACACAAATTGTCACAAAAAACTTCAACTAAACTCCATCTTTTGGAAAATGTAGAACTAGATTAGTGATAAAATTCTTTTTTAGGTACTCAAAATCTTCCCAACACTAATCATTCAACAGATCCTTTCCATTCAAGGATATTAGAGGAGTCAAAATCTGAGAGTAATCACTTAAAAACATCCTATAAAAGCATGTAAGACCAAGGAAACTCCACACCTCTTTATATATCTTGGGGGCTTCTCAAGAAATGACTACCTCAATATTCGAAGGATCCACAACTACACCATAATTGAACTTGACATACCACATGAAAAAACATAATGATCCCATAAACTACACTTCAATATCTTCCCAAATATTTGCTTATGATGAATAACTCTCCAAACAGCATGTAGATTCTCAACATTATTCTCCTCAAACGTTGAGTATACAAGTGTAACACCCCAAGGTTTTAAAAATAAATTGAAATGCATGAAACTTTGTTTTAAGTAGATATTTATAACTAGACTTTAAAACTAATTTTATCACTTCTAGGTTTTGAATTTTGAAAAATAGCCATCTATAATGGTGATCAGTAAGCTATTTGGAGTCTGATAGAACCAACTTGTTTTTTTGGTGAATAGTAACATACAATTATGAATAGTAGTATTAATGGTAATACAAACCTAATGAATTGTAAATTTTTTTATTATTTTTTTTCTTAAGTCTTTAAGATTATGACAACATGATTAATTTTTCAAGGTGTTAAAAAATGAGTTATAGATTTAAAGTTGTTATTTTTGAAAAAATTAATTTTTTATCTAAAAATTAAATTAATAATATTTAGAAAAATATTTTCAAAAAATGTAGTCCATTATTTAATTCTACACATTGAAAAATGGTTAGGGTGAAAATTTGATATTTTTTCTGAAATTCTTGATTTTTTGATGAATAGTAAAATACGACAAATTATGATAAATGTTAAATACTTATTTTACTACATCATAGGTGATGAATGGCTAATTTAATCACACTTGGGTTGAACTCACATGAAATTTTTACTATTTGGGGTCACATGAATCAATAATATTCATATTATTGAGAAACAATATTAAATTAATGATTAAAATAATGTAAAATCCCTTCTCTCCTCCACTATAAATACCACCCTCATTCCACTCTTCCTTTAACAAATCTCAAGCCTTGATAATTGCCTAATTTATAAAAACTACCCTCCCCAAGGATCTTCCCCATGTCCTAGATCTTCTGGTATTACCAAAAGGCCAAAAACGAAGACCTTAAGGAGGATCTTAAGGAGAAGAGATCAAGAGGTACGAATCCTCTTCCTTTTTCATGTGTTTTCTTTCCAATTATTTTATTTTCATATAATATATTTCTATCCACTTATATAGGATGTATTAAATCTATAAAATATTATATATTCTATATGTTACCGTGTTCATGTAAAAGATTCATCATCTTCCTTCCTCTCCCCTCTCTCTTGTTCTAAAACTAAAAACACCGTCCATGATGTGTCGATTTTCCAAAATCATGGATGATGTGTTTGCAATATCCATTACATCCTTCAAATATGATCATAAGATTCTTTTAATGGTTGAAAAATAAATTAATGTTTGTTTTTAACCTATTTTATGCTCTATAATGAACTTCTATTCCTAACATTAAATTATATAACGAAACAAGTTCATGATTATGAAGGAACCAACAAAAATGATCTAAACAAACATCAATAACGTTTTATCTAACGATCCATCATCATATATGATAAAAAAATGATTTATGGTATCATTATATATTATAGAAACAAATTAATACCATTTAATTCCACTTCTAGAATTTCATTTCCATACAACAAAAAAATCAAATACAAACTGACCATATAAATCATGTAAGGAACACACCCAAAATAATGGAAGGAACAAAATATTAAAAATTAAAGGGTGAAATGATGTTATTAAATGATAAAATAAGGTTATATAAACATGAATATTTTTATTTAATATATTAATAACACTCTTTTAACCATTATACAGGAGGATTAAACAAGTTTGAAGTAAGACAAACCTGAGGTATGCGAATTCTTAACCCGATTTCCATTCTTTGGGTTAACATTCTAATTCATTATTTCTATAGTATTTAAATTTTTTGTGTAAATAATTTTGTTTATATTATGTTTAATTATGTGTATTTACAATTTTTATACATATTTCATTCACTCTATTAAGTTTCACTTCAATTATATGATATTTTTAAGGGGATTTTATTTTAAAATTCTACTTTAAAATTTGGTTTTAGAAAATTTTAAAGCAATGTTTTTATGAAATTAATAATTTTGTATGATTATGTTATGGTTCTTGGTAATTTTTTATGATGAAGGGTGGGAACTATATTTACCTATAATGTATTGAGTACGTGTAAGTTGGAGGTCGGCTGTATGGTTACTCCAAGTGTAACTGCAATGGTTACACAAACTATAAGGTAGCCGTGAGGGTTACAAGTTATAAGGTAGACAAGAGGGTTACAAGATTATGTAAGTAATTCCCCAAGATAAATTTATGTTCATTATGTTTTGTGGTAATCTCATGTTTCACAAAGTAAGTAATTATGGGTGACAAGTATGTTTTTTTTTTCTAAAAACGATTTCATGCATTTACAAGTGTTAATGAACTAATGTTTTATTTTATTTTTTTATATCCCTTAATGAGATTTTTATTCTCATAAAAAGTTTTTAATTGATTTTCATAGTTTATAAGGTTGTGTAAGACAAATAAGGAATCCAAGTTAAATGTTATGAATATTTGTCAAGGAAATCATGTTTTATTTGAAAAGTATAAAAATTTGAAGAAATGGATACTATCTATGTGGTATCTTCTCTATATGATTGTGGAATGTTATGTATGTACAATATCCAAATTCTATAAAACTCTAAAATTTGAAATATCCTCAATATTAAAGGAAGTGAGTTATTGACTAAAATTAAATATTTTGTAATGTAATAAGGTCGGGTCCTTATAGTTGGTATCAGAGGATGGTTTAGACAGATTTAAGGGATATGATGATGTTAATAGAATACCATAAATTATTTTTACACTATGTTTAATTTAAAATGATATATCATTTAAATATTACCATGTTTTTTAAACTAAGATATGTTTGTTTATAATTATTTTATGTAGAAGAAATAGAGAAGCTAAAGAGGAGAGGCACTGACAGAACAATATCCTTCCGAATATGTAGCCCATAATGGTAGGGATTGGAACTAAGAAGTTTGTGATAGTAATGGATCAGCTAACGCAGAAAATAAATGGTGGTCACATCCATGTAAGAGAATAACCAGAGGTACCACAATATAACATGACGATTGTGTAACATTTTATGATACAACACCCTCCTGCTTTCAATGGATCTTCTGACCTAGTAGAGGCTGAAGGGTGGATTAAGGACCTTGAAAATATATTCAATATTATGGGCTATTTAGATAATCAAAAGATAAGTCTTTCCATTTATTTTTTTGAAGGTGAATATAATCAGTGGTGGTCAATGGTCAAAAATATCAAGGATAGAGAAGAGATTGATGCCTTAGAGTGGGATGAATTTAAAATTCTTTTCCCTGAAAAATATTTTCCTAAGATAGTGAGACTTAGGATGGAAAATAAATTACTTGAATTGAAGAAAAAGGAGGAAACTTTAGTGGTTTTGTATGAAGAAAACTTCACCCGACTGGTGAGGTATTCTCTAAATCGTATTCTAGATCTTGATAGCAAAATAAACCACTTTTACGTAGGATTAAATCCAAGGTATCAAAGTGGATTGGCCTCCTGTAAATTAAAAAGTTGTGAGAAACTTGTACAATGTGATGAGAGTGTAGATATGTATTTTTATGATGATCACATGCACTTTAAAAACAAGGAGAAGAAGAGGTCCAGATGGAAAGCGATGGGTAATAATCAACCAAAGAAATCTGATGGTAAGAAATTCCAATTTCCAATTTGTGAACAGTTTCACAAAAAACCCCATGGGGATTGCCTTACTAAAACTGAGAAGTGTTTTTGATGTGGTAAGTTTTGACATATGGAATGAGATCTAAATGAAAATGATCCGAGGACTAATCCTGATAAGAAAACTGTTAGGTGTTTTAAATGTGGTGAGATGGGTTATTATACAAATGTCTTCACAAAGATAGATATGAATTATAAAAAGAATTTAATGTATAAGTAAAAAGGTGTAGTGAGATCCTTTGAAACTATGTAAGCAGATGTTGGCCATCCAATGAAGTTGTATTAGGTTCCTTGTTTTTTTACTAAGATTTTTCTAAAGTTTTTTTTGATACAGGGTCTACACATTACCTTAGTTATGAGATATTTTTTTGGTAAATTGGAAATATCACCTCAAAAAATGAGACCAGAACTTATTATTAAAACACCACGGGGAAATATTATAGAAAAGAGGAATTATAAGAATATTTCCATAATGGTATATAGATAATACTTTACTTAAAAACCTTGTTGTTTTTCCCTTATCTAAGTTTGATTCTATTCTGGTAATAGATTGTCTTTCTGTTTATCATGCTAAGATTGAATGTAGAGCTAAAGAAGTTGTTTTTCAGAAAGAGATTCAGTTTTTATACAAGAATGAGCTCATAAAATTCATAACATATCAAGAAGCTGAAAAACTATTGAAATATGGAAATGAAAGTTATCTTTATCATATTTCTGAAAACAAGGGAACTATTCAAATTAATGATGTGCCAGTGGTAATTGAATACCTTTATGTTTTTCCTGATGAGTTACCCAGTGTCATACCTGATTGGGAAGTCAAATTTAAAATTGAATTAGTTCCTGATGCTAATCTAGTTTCAAAACCCCCATGTAGAATGGTTCAAATAGAAATTCTTGAATTGAAAAATTAGTTGTAGGATTTTCTTGATAAAGAATTCATTCATCCTAGAACTTCACCATGAGGTGATCTTGTTCTGTTTATTGAAAAGAAAGATGGTTCCCTGATACTTTTCATTGATTATAGAGCCATGAATAACATCAATGTTAAAAATAGGTATCATTTTCCTCATATCAATGACTTATTTGATCAGGTATAGGGAGCTTAGTAGTTTTCTAATATTTACTTGAGATCTAAATACCATCAGTGGAAGGAAAAAGAGGATGACATCCTGAAAACAAATTTTCATACTAGATATTGGCATTATGAATTATTTGTTATTCCATTTGGGTTAACTAATGAACATACAATATTAATGGATCTTATGGATATAATATTTCATGTGTTCTTGGATAAGTTTGTGTTTGTATTTATTGATAACATTATTTTGTTTTATAAGAGTAAACTAGAGCATGAAAAACATCTAAGAGTTATTTTGAAAACCATAAAGGAAAAGAAAATATATGGAAAATTCAGAATGTGTGATTTTTGGTTGAAACAAATTTATTTTCTTGGGTACATTGTAAATAAGGATGTAATAACAGTTGATCCTACCAAAACAAACGTGGTTGATGAATGGACAAGTCCTAAAAATGTTACTGATATTAATAGTTTTATTGGATTTTCAAGTTATTACCAATGGTTTGTTAAAAAATTTTCATGGTTATCTAGCCCGCTAACTAAGTTAACACAAAAAAGGGTTAAATTTATTTGGACTGAAGAATGTGATGTTTTTTTTCAGAAACTAAAGAAGAGATTGATGAATGATCCTATTTTGGCCTTGCCTTCCCGAAATGGTGAGTTTTTCATCTACAATGATGCTTCATTTAAGGGAATTGGTTGTGTTCTGATGCAAAATTATCAGGTAATTGATCATGCTTCAATACAAATAAAACCTCATGAGTTAAATTATCCCATACATGACTTGGAATTGGCAGCTGTGTGTTTTTTCTTTGAAAATTTTGAGGCATCATTTATATGGAGCCAAATGTCAGATATATACTAACCATAAAGGTATGAAGTATATATTCACTCAGAAGGAATTAAACATGAGGCAAAGAAGATGTCTTAAACTGATAAAGTATTATGATTTCACGATCAATTACCATTCAAGAAAAGAAAACAAAGTGGTGGATGCCTTGAGTCAAAAACATCATGCAACATTAACCATGTTATGTTTGAAACGCGATCCCTTAATTAATGATTTGATTAATTTTGGATTAGAATTTTTTGGTATAGGAAATACCTTTATTTTGTTTCAGGTTTCAGTGCAGTTATCATTATCAAACAGAATTAATCATGCATAGAATAAAGACTGTGAGATATATAAAAAGGTATAATTGATTAAAATGGGTAAGTTTCTAGAATTTAACCTTGATAAATATTGTGTTTTAAGATTCTTAAAAGGTTATGTATTCCTTGTGATTCTCAGTTGAAGAAATTTTTTTTGTGTGATGCCCATAGTTCTCCATTTTTAGTTCATCCTAGTAGTAATAATATGTATAGATACCTTCAAAAGTATTATTGGTGGGGTGGAATGAAAAGAGATATTGTAGATTTTACCATGAAATGTTTGACATGTTAACTGGTTAAAGTAGAGTAGCAGTTACCGAAGGGGATACTTCAGCCTTTTCTAGTTCCATAGTGGAAATGGGAGAATGTATCCATGGAATTTGTGGTGGGACTACCTAAGACTTATTGAGGTAACAATGCGATTTGGGTTGTTATTGATCAGTTGACAAAATCATCAGATTTTCTTTCTATTCGAGATATAATATCTTTGGATTAGCTTTATCAACTGTATCTCAAAGATATTTTTAGGTCACATGGAGTTACTCTTTCCATTGTATCTAACTGAGATCCTAGGTTCACTTCTAACTTTTAGAGGGGCCTTCAGAAGTTATTGTGTACCAAATTAATTTTCTGTACAGATTTTCATCCTCAGTTAGATGGGAAAACAGAAAAAAAAATTCGAAATTTGGAGGATATGCTTAAAGCATGTTCAATAGACTTCGAGGGAATTTGGGATCATTATCTTTCTTTATTAGAGTTTTCTTATAACAACTGTTTTCATTATAGTATATATATGGAACCTTTTTAGGTATTTCATGGGAAGCAGTGTCAAACTCTAGTTTCTTGGGATGAATTTAGGGAAATGAAGTTGATGGGACCAAAATTAGTAGTGGAAGTGGATGAGAAAGTAAAGATGATCCAATAATACAAGAGGACATCTCAAAGAAGATGAAAAGTTATGCAGACAACAGGAGGAAAGACTTTTCTTTTGAGGTATGTGATCATGTTTTTCTTAGAATCTCCCCATGGCAGAGTGTTATGAATTTTGGTAAGAAAGGAAAGATAAGACCACAGTTCATTGGACCTTATGAAATATTGGATAAGGTTGGACCAGTTGCATACCGAGTAGCTTTGCCTCTGGTTTTATCTCAGATACATAATGTTTTTCATGTTTCAATGTTTAGAAAGTATGTGCCAGATTCATGTCATGTTTTGAGCCCAAAATCAGTTTAGCTAGAAGAGAACCTTTCATATGAAGAAAAACCAGTTCATATTCTTAATCAGAGGGAACAAGTATTATAGAATAAGGTAATCCACCAGGTAAAAGTTTTGTGTAGAAACCACATGGTTGAAGAAGTATAATGGGAATATGAAAATGCTTTGAGGGAAATGTACCCTCACATTCTTAATAAGTAAATAAAATTGTAAGGGGGCAATTTTTAGAAGGTGGGGATAATATAACACCAAAAGGTTTCAAAAATAAATTGAAATGACTGAAACTTTATTCTATGTAGATATTTATAACAAGCCTTAAAACATAATTTTGTTTCTTTAATGTTTTGAATTTTAAAAAACAGTTATCTACAATAGTGATCAGTAAGTTATTTGGAGTCTCGTAGAACCAACTTGTTTTTTTGGTGAATAGTAACATACCCTTATGAATAGTAATATGAATAGTAATATGAACTTAATGAATAGTAAATTATATTATTATTTTATTTTCTTAAGGATTTAAGATAATGAAAAATTGATTAATTTTTCAAGGTGTTAAAAAATGAGTTATAGATTTTAAATTTTCATTTTTGAACAAATTATGTTTTTATTTAAAAATTAAACTAATAATATTTAGAAAATTATTTTCAAAAAATGGAATTCATTTTTTTAATTCTACACGTTAAAAAACGGTTAGGGTGAATTTTTGATATTTTCTTGAAATTCATAATTTTTTAATGAATAGTAAAATACGATAAATTACAATAAATGTTAAATACTTGTTTTACTACATCATAGGTGATTCAAGGCTGATGTAATCCCATTTGGTTTGAACTCACATGAAATTATTACTATTTTGGGTCACATTAATTAATACTATTCATAGTCTTGAGAAAAAATATTAAACTAATGATTAAAATAGTGTAAAATCCCTCCTCTCCTCCACTATAAATATCTCCATCATTCCCCTTTTCCTCTCACACCTCTCAAGACTTGAGAATTTTCTAAGTTCTACTAAATATCCTCCCCAAGGATATTTCCCACATCATAGTTCTACTAGTCTCACCAGAAGGCAACAACCAATGGCCTTTAGGAGGATCACAAGGAGAAGAGATCAAAAGGTATGAATCCTCTTCATTTTTCATGTGTTTTATTTCCAATTCCTTTATTTTATTATACTCTATTTACACCCACTTATCTAGGAGGTATGAAATATTTAGAATATTATATATTATCTATTTTAACATGTTCATTTATAAGATTCATCATCTTCCTTCCTATCATCTCCCTCTTGTTCTAAAAATAAAAACACTATCCATGATATGCCAATTTACCAAAATCATGGATGATGTATTTACAATATCTATTAAATCATTCAAATATGATAATAAAACCCTTTTAATTGTTGAAAAATAATGTAAAGTTTATTTTTTAACCTATTTTATACTCTGTAACGAATTTCTATGCATGAAATTAAATTATATAATGAAACAAGTTCCTGATTATCGAGGAACCGCCAAAAATGATCTAAACAAACATAATTAATGTTTTATCTAATGAACAATCATCATATATGATAAAAAAATGATTTATGGTATAATTATATATTCTGTAAACATATAAATACCTTTTCATTCCACTTATGGAATTTCATTTCTATATGATAAGAAAATCAAATACAAACCATCCATGGAAATCATGTAAAGAACGCACCCAAAACAATGGAAGGAATAATATACAAACAATTAAAGGGTGAAATGATGTTATGAAATGATCATATAAGGTGATATAAACATGAATATGTTATTATAATATATTAATAACATTCCTTTAAAAATTATACAGTAGGTTTAAAAAAGTTTGAAGTAATAAAAACCCAAGGTAAGGGAATTCTTAACCCGATTTTCATTCTTTCGGTTAACATTATACTTCATTATTTATGTGGTATTTAAATTGTTTATGTAATGATTTTTTATATTATGTTGAATAATTTTTATTTATAGTTTATATACATATTCCATCCACTCTATTAAGTCTCACTTCAATTATGTGATATTTTTAAGGGGATTTTCTTTTAAAATACCTTTTTAAAATTCTGTTTTACAAAATTATAAAGAAATGTTTTTTATGAAATTATTAATATTGTATGATTTTGTTATGGTTCTTAATAATTGTTTATTATTAAGGATGAGACCTTTATTTCCCTCCAATGAATTGGGTATGTGTAAGTTGGAGGTTGGTCGTATGGTTACTCCAAGTTTAACTGTGATTGTTACACAAATTGTAAGGTAGCTGTGAGAGTTACAAGTTAAAAGGTAGCTGATAGGGTTACAAGTTTATGTAAGTAAATACCCAATATACCTTTATGTTCAATATTTTTTTTTGGGAATATCGTGTTTCGAAAATTAAGTATATATGGGTGACATGTATGTTTTTTTTTCTGAAAATTATTTCATGCATTTACAAGTATTCGTGGGCTAATGTTTTCTTTTCTTCTTTTTATATCCCTTACTAAGATTTTTGTGCTCATCCCAAGTTTTTAAATGATTTTCAAAGGTTATAAGGTTGTGTAAGAAAAATATGAAATCCAAGTTAAATGTTATGAAGGTTTTTCAAGGAAATCATGTTTTATTTGAAAAATATTATATTTTGGAAGAAATGGATACTATTTATCTGGTATCTTCTCTATATGAATGTGGAATGTTATGTATGTATCATATCCCAATTCTATAAAACTCTAAAATTTAAAATATCCTCAATATGAAAGGAAGAGAGTTCTTGACTAAAACTTATGATTATTTAATGTAATAAGGTCGAGTCCTTATAACAAGGATGTCATCGATACAAACCACTATGAACTGATCTAGGAAATTTCAGAACACCACATTCATTAGACCCATGAACATAAATGTATTTTTTTCACAATAAATGACATCAAAATGCACTCATAATTGTTAGTTCAGATAGGGTAATGGTAGTTGGTCTCGGGGGTGGGGGGGGGGGGTGAATAGATGAGATTAAAAATTTTAATCCAATAAATTGTTTAATTAAGTTAATTATTAAAGTTAATTATTAAAGTTAATTATAAGTGGAAATAAAATAAATAACACATGAAATTTTATACTAGTTCAGTCCAAAGTGGACTTAGTCCAGTCTTATATCTCTTTACTCAACAAGAGATATGTGTTCACTACTTAATTTTTAATGGGGAATCATAAAGAATTATAGAATCCTTTTCTAGTAGAGGGATAACCACAACAATGACCTTTTTATGGGGATTCACAACCCTTATAACACTGAATTTAGATACAAGGAGTCACAACCCTTAGATAATCAATTTAGAATCTATGAGTCACAAATAGATGAAACAGAAGAAGAAATGATGATTTTGAGTGTAAAAGAATAAAAATAAAAACTGAGTGTGTGTGTGGGATGGTAAAAAGTGTTACAGACTCAAGAAACTAGATAAAGGAGAAGATATATAATAAAATCATATGTGCTGGTTCTTGATATTTGAATTGGAACGTCTTGTCAAGGAAGTAGAAATTGAAACAGGAGTAATCTGACACTTGAGAGAATCTACAGGTGATGAAATAGGGTATCACAGTACTTTAAAAATTTGTACAGTAGGTTCAAAGTTCACATATTTATTCTCAATGAAATATATAGTATCAGATATGATAAAACATATTCCTCCTTTAAGTGTCCTGTCACCTTTAAAAAAAATCTCTAAAATAGAACTAATAAAAAAACTCTAGGTAAAGAAATTCCAATTACAAATGGATGAATTATTTAGGATAGATAAAATTATCGTGTTAAATAATCACAAATATTTTTTTTTGAATTAAAACTAAATACCAATTCAAACTGATTTTTATTACTCCTTAAATAGTAATAACAATTCAAAGAAATCCCATAAATAATAACCATACTATTTTAAAAAATATTAAATAAAATTTAATTTAAAGCAATGTGTAATTTATAAAATAATTATACTTCCTTAAATACCATAAAATGTTATTTAATATATTCAATGTCATTAAAAAATAATTTGGAAAATAATTAGTCAATTAAATTAACTAAAAATATTAAATAATAAATATCACTTAAATATGTTTTAAGTGTAACGAAACAATAACAAAAAAAAATTAATAACATTTTAAAACTCATTAAAATATTATAATAAAATTTTTCTTGAGTTAACTATAATATATATCAATTTTAGAAATTAATAAAACACTTAAAATAATTATAAAATGCATGTAGTGCATCAAAATATAAAAAGTGATGAAAGATGGAGCATGAATAAATATTCAAAGGTGGTAGAAAAATACCCAACGATGGCATAAATGAGTCACCATTGAAAAATAATTGGAAAAGTAATGAAATGACCCACAATTGTAAAAAATTTGAAAAGGAAAGAAATGAACCACCATTGGAAAAAAGTGGCAAAGGAAAAAACCAACCAACATTTCACTTTGAAATAAAAATTTCAATGAATATTTAAGCCATATAAAAGACTGAATTTTTAGTTGTTAAATAATACTTAATTTAATATTATTTAAATAATTTTATAAATAATTAATAATTTTTTAATTTTGATAAGTATTTCATGAGATATAATTAAAATAATGTGAAAAAAATATTAGAATACTTTAGAATGGATTTCAGTACTTCAGACTAAATTTAAGGTATGTAAATTATATTTTTAGAGTTTCATTTAGTTTAATTAACTTATTAAAAAATTATTATATTTATAACCAAATAAACTCCGAGTGATTTTGATTATAAAAATAATGAGATATAAAAGAAAAAAATAAATTCTGAAAAATTCAAAATTTCAGATCTATTGCTAGATCTTCAGATATACGGTTCACCCCTTAATCAATAAAATAAGATCATCATTTATTCTAATGAAATTAAGATACATGAATTTGGTTTTAAAAAAGATATATTTAAAAATAATCCAATTAGTATAGTGTAAGTTATCAAAAAATTGTAGAAGAAAACTTTAAAGTAGTTTATACTAAAAATATTATTTGAGAGAAAAAGCATTAGTCATGTTTGGTATTGAATAAGAACATGTTAAAGAAATAATTATCCAACATTTTAGTTTAATAAAAGTTAGATTAACTTGTTATATTTCATATTAAATAAGAATTATAAAATTTTGACCTCTATAACAAAAGTTATAATTAAAATATAGATAGGTTTTAAAAACATTTTTTCCATATAAAATGATAAAAGGGTTTTAGATATTTAAAAAAAGTTAAATAATATGTAATAAAAAAAGAAATACATACATTCACATGAAAAAAACTCCCCCTTTTTGTTTAATTAAAAAAAAAACATTTAAAAAAAAATTTCTCCCCCTTTTTGTAAATATAAAAAAAGAGAAAATAGAAACTCCCCCTAAACAAATAAAATAATAAAATAATTAAATTTCTAACATTTCAAATTCAAATTTAATTTTTTCAAACTAAGAGTAGTTTGAAGGATTAGTAAATATATATTCTATTTGATTTTTATTAGGGATAAATTCTAAAATTATATCACCTTTATTCACAAGATCTCTAATAAAATGAAATCTAATATCAATATGCTACATTCTAGAATATTGTAATGGATTTTTTGAAGTAGAAATTGCCTAAGTGCTATCACAATAAATAGGAAATTTATAAAGATAAATTCCAAAATCACATAAGGTTTTATTAATCCATAAACTTTGAGAATAACTACTAGCAATAGAAATATACATAGAATCTATAGCAGATAAAGTAGTAGACAATTTCTTCTTAGAAGACGAAGAAATCAAACCTTTTCCCAGAAAATGAAAAATACCAAATGTGATTTTTCTATCAATTTTAGAGCCTCCAAAATCAAAGTCAGAATAAAATAATAAATCAAAATAGTTATATTTTAGGTAAAATAAATAAAAATCAATAGTTCCTTTAATATATATAATTATTATTTTTATATCTTTAATATAAATCTCTTTAGGGTATACTTTAAATATATAACATAAACAAAAAATAAACATTATATTTGGTCTATATGCATTTAAATATAGTATGCTACCTATTAGGACTCTATAAAATTTAATATCAATAGATTTTACAGATGCATAAATATCTAATTTACAATTAGTAACCATAGGATTTTTCATAGATTTAGAGGAATCAATACCAAATCATTTAAGAAACTCTTTAGCATACTTATATTGATTAAAAAAATTCCATCTTTTATTTGAGAAATTTGAAGTCCAAGAAAAAACATTAGTTCATCCATTAAACTCATGTCAAATTCAAAAGATGTCAAAATATAAAAATAATTACAAAGTATTTCACTAGAAAAACCAAATACTATATCATCAATATAAACTTGTATAATTAAAATATCATCAGAAGTTATTTTAATAAAAAATGTAGGATCAAAATTTCTTTTCTTGATACCATTATTTAATAAAAATAAAGAAATACTCTTCATACCAAGAATGAGGTGGTTTTTTAAGACCATAAAAATATTTAAATAATTTAAAAACATGATCATGAAATTTTTCATTTTCAAAACCTAGAGGTTGAGAAACATAAAATTCTTCAGTTATAAAACCATTTAAGAAATAACTTTTTACATGCATTTGATATAATTTAAAACCATGAAAAATTTTAAATCCAATAAGATTATAATATCATCTAACTTGGAAATAGGTAAAATTAATATTCAAAGTCTATACCTTCTTCTTGAGAGCATCCTTAAGCAAAAAGTATATCTTTTTTTGACAATATGTCCAAATTCATCCATCTTGTTTCTAAATATCCATTTTGTTCTGATTACCTATATATCCTTTGGAAATTATACTAGAGACCAAAAATTATTTTAAAAAATTTATTAAGCTCATATTGCATAGAAAAAATCTAGTTAGAATCATTTAAAGCATAATTAATATTATTAGAAACAAAATTAGAAACAAAAATAGAATTTGAACAAAAATTTAGAATAGAATTTTTAGTTTTAACACCAAAATCAACATTTATAATTACATTTTCAACAAGATGATCTTATGAATCTTACATGATCTTGAATCAGGTTGAGAAGGAGTATTATCCCCCTTAATTGATTAATCCTCATCCTAAGGGGTTTCTTCACCTAAATTAAAATCTTTAAACTCATCATAAAAAACATTAGAATCTGAATTTAATTTAACATTATTTTCATAAAAAATAACATAAAAAAATTCTTCAATAAACATAGTTTATTTATTATATACTCTTTAAGGTTTACTATTACTAGAATATCCAAGAAAAATAACTTCGTCGCTTTTATTATAGAATTTATCTAAATTATCTTTTGAATTTAAAATAAATACTTTACAACAAAAAACTCTAAAATAACCAACATTAGGATTTTTATTTTTAAATAATTAATAAGAAATTTTCTTTGTCCAAATTCTAATAATATTTCTATTAAAAATATAACAAGAAGAAAAAATGGCCTCAACCCAAAAATATCTAAGAAAATTATATTCAATTAACATAGTTAGATCCATTTGAATAAGAGTTCCATTTTTTCCATTCGATAACTCCATTTTTCTATGGTCTTCTAGGTATAGAAGAATTATAAAAACAACTATTTATTTCAATTTTTTTTCAAATTATAAATTATAAAATTCACCTACTTTGTCACTCTGAATAGAAACAATCATACAAACTTTTTCATTTTGAACTAAATTAAAAAAGTAGTAAATCTTGATAATGTATCATTTTTATGAGTAAGAAAGTATAACCATGTAAATATACTATAATTGTCAACAATAACTAAAGTATATTTCTTTCCAAAAAGACTATAAATTTCACTATGGATAAATAAATCAATATTTAATAATTGTAAAGGTCTATTAGTACCTATCTTATTGAGATGTATAAAAGAAATTTTACATTTATACCCTTTCATGAAATCATAAAAAACATAGAGATATTGTTTCTTTAAGGAAGGAAGGTGTAACACATTCAAATGTTTGGATAGCTTATGTAACATTCTGAAATTGACATGAACTAAAAATCTATGAAAAAGGATTATATCATTATGTACAACATTAAAACACTTAATATACTGAACATTTAATTTAGAAAAATAAATATTATAAATATTTTATTTTATATTAGTATAAAATAACAAAGAATCATATTTAAAAATTAAACATTTATCATTTTAAAATTTCACTTCTATTCCATCATCACATAATTGTGATATAAAAATTAAATTATGTTATAATCCTTCAACATATAAAACATTATAAATAAAGGTAGAATTTGAAATACCAACTTTACCAAAAACTTTTACTTTGACTTTGTAATTATCTCCAAAAGTAATAGTGCCTCCATCACATGTATTGTAAGTTTTAAAATATGATGGATCTTTACTCATATTCCTAGAGTATACACTATCCATGTACTATATGTCATTCTTGAGACATATAATAAATGTTTCTACAAAAAAAAATACTTAACAATTTTGGTACCTAAGCTACTTTGGGTCCAATAGAATTATTAATACAATTTTTAGGTACCAATATAGAATTTAAACATGTATTGTACGGTAATCCAGATAACAAAGATTTAGAAATATTATTTTTTATAAATCCTAATGATTATTTTAATCTAAGAGAACAACCATTTGCATAGTGACCTTTCATGTCACGTTTAAAATAAGTAAAAGTAGAAGTAAAACCATTTTTACTTTTAATAAAATGGGTTTAAACATTTGATGTATTCTTATATAATATAAAAAAATATCATTATTTTTATATTATTTATTCAAAGAAACCATTTTATGATATTTTTTCATGACCTTGAATAAAATAATATCAACTTTGTTTAAGAATTTTAACTTTATTTTTCAATTTTTCATTCAAATATTGAGCATATCTCAAATTATAATAAACTGTTGAATGAGAAGTAGAAGAAATATTTATTAACTTTTCATTTTACTATAAATTACTCTATTTTTGGAAATAATTTTCTCATTATTTTCCTTAAGTATAGTATATAAATTAGTATCTTTGAAAATTTATTTTCTTAATATTTCATTTTATTCAATGAATTCAAAAATATTTGGGTTTTAAAAATCATAGTCAAAATAAATGAATCTAGAATAAAAACCATAATTACTAATCACATCCAGTGTTGAAATGAATCATAAGTTAGTAATTTATTTTTCATTTCCAGATTTTTCACTAGAAGTGAATTTTTCTATACAACTCTAATTGGTTTTCAATGCCCTTTTATCCTTATTTTTGTTTTTGTATTTATTATTTAGTTTTGGATAGTCATGATAAATATTTTCTTTATTACTACACTCATAACTCATTACATCTAAATAATTTTAATTAATACCACCTCACTTATCTCACTTTTGTTTTTTCCTTATGATGGTTTCCTCAAAACCGGTTCTTGAATCCTTTCTTTTTCATTATTTTGTATACTCCAGTCAAAATATAAGCCATATCTTCCTTTTCAATACACTATAGATCATAATTAAAAGAATCAGTAGTAACAATATTCACATGTTTAAAATCTACACCTTTTATTTTTTACTTTCTCTTCATCAACTATGTTTTTCTGTTCCAGTTCATACTGATGAAGTGATTCAATCTATTCATCTAGGTTGTACTCTTTGAAGTTATTTATTTCATCAATGAAAACCATATTTTCATTCTATTTCTTTAGTAATGTTCATAAGAATCATTCAACAAGTAATTTGTTTTCTAGAGATTCTCCAAGTGAATTCATTCCATCCACAATGCCTGTAAATAAATGGGACATTTGATTTACAGTTTCATCTTCACCCATCTTGAAGTATTGGTACTCATTATAAAGCATTCCAAGCTTGGTTTAAATTAATTTTTCATATCTAAGGTGAGTGACTTATTTAATCTTACAAATTTCATGATCCATATTACTAGAAGAAACAAATCTAAAAACACTTCTGTTAATAGAAAAATATAAAATATTAACTACTTTATAATTTAAAACAAATCTAATAGCATCATATCCTATAAGAGTATCTGGATTAGCTTCAGTCCGAGTATAAAATTTTGACACGATAGACCTCCATTCAGGATCTTTAGTAGCCATAATAATTTCCATCAAAGTGAGGTGAATTTTGAGGAAGCCAAGAATCATTTGGGTTCAATCCTACAATCTTAAAAGACCTTTTCCTTAGATTGCGAGGTCTAGGATTAGATTAGTACAAATAAAATAAAATCATACTCTATAAAGGGATTTATTTATTCCAAAATGAAAATCCTTCAATACTAATGTATGGTATTAAGGTAGAGAATGAAAGATCTAAATTATTCTTAAGAAGGTTTTTATTTGATACCAATTGTTATGTAGGATATGGTAATGGTAGGTGGTCTAGAGGGGGGGGGGGTGAATAGAAGAGATTAAAATTTTTAATCAAATAAGTTGATTAAATAAATTGATTATTAAATTTAATTATTATAGTTAATTAATAGTGGAAATAAAATAACGAACACATGATTTTTTTACTAGTTTAGTCCAATGTGGACCTAGTCCAGTCTTATATATTTTTACTTGATTAGAGATACATGTGCACTACCTGATTTTTAATAGAAAATCATAACCTATTAAAGAATCATTTTCTAGTGGAGGGATAACTATGCCACCAGATTTTTTATGGGGAGTCACAACCATTACAACATTGAATTTAGATAAAGGGAGTCACAAACCTCATATCCTGATTTAATAATCCAGGATTCAAAAATAGAGGAAAGAGAATAAGAAATGATGCTTTTGAATGTAAAATCATAAATAGAAAAACTAAGTGCATGTGAGAGATGAGAAAAAGTGTTATAGACTCAAGAAACCAGATGAAGGATAAGATGTACAATAAAAGTTTAAGTACCAGTTCTTGAGAATTGATTTGGAACATCTCGTTAAGGTAGTAGAAGTTGAAGCAGAAGTAATCCAACACTTGAGATAATGCCCAAGTGATGAAACAAGCTATCATAGGACTTTACAAATTTTTATAGTAGGTTAAAAGTTCACAGCTTTATTCTCAAGGAAAAATAGAGTATCAGATATGTTAAACCATAGACCTACTTGAAGTTTCCTAACACCTTTAAATAATATTTGTAAAATAAAAATAATAAAAAAATCTCTGGATAAATAAATTTTAATTAAAAAATGGTTGAATTATTTAGGAGAGATAAAATTATCATGCAGAATAATAGAAAAAAAATAAACGTTTGAATTAAAACTAAATACCAATTAAAACTAATTTGAATTACCCATTAAATAGTATTAATAATTCAAACAATCCCTTAAAAATTGTAATACCATTTAAAAAAAATATTAAATACAATTTCATTTAGAGCATTATGTAATTTCAAAAATAATTATACTACCTTAAATACCATAAAATGTGGTTGAAAATATTTAATTTCATTAAATAATAATTTATAAAATAACCATTCAATAAAATTAACTTAAAATATTAAACATAAATATTCTTAAAATATGCTGTAAGTGTTACGTAACAATAAATTTTTTTTAAAAAAAAATTAAAACTCATTAAAATATTATAATAACGCTTTTCACAACTTAAATATAATATATATTAATTTTATAAATTAATAAAACACTTACAAGAATTATAAAATGCATATAGTTAATCAAAATTTAAAAAGTGATGAAAAGTAGAGCATGAATAAATAATCACTATTGGTATAAAAATACCTGGTAGTGGCACAAATGAGTCACCATTAGAAAATAATTTTACCCACCATTGGAATTAATTTACCAACCGTTAGTTATAATTTACCCACCATTGGAAAAAATTTAAAAAGAAATGAAAGGACCCACCATTAGAAAAAATATTCACAAAGGAAAGAAATAACCCACCATTGGAAAAAATTGGAAAAGGAAAAAAATGACCCACCTTTGGAAAAAATTGGCAAAAAACCACCCACCATTGGATAAAATTGGAAAAAGAAATAAATGACCCACCGTTGGAAAAAATTAGAAAAGGAAATAAATGACACACTATTGGAAAAATATTATCAAAGGAAAGAAATGACCCACCGTTAGAAAAAATTCAAAAAGGAATGAAATGACCCACCATTGGAAAAAATTGGCAAAAGAAAGAAATAAACCGTCATTAGAAAAAAAATTGGCAAAGGAAGAAATAACCCGCTGTTTCACTTTGAAACATAAACTTCAATAAATTTTTAAGCCATATAAAAAACTTAATATATAGTTGTTCCAGAATAATTATTTGAATATAATTTCAATATCTTTATACTAATCAATAATATCTAAATTCTGATAAGTATTGAATGAAATATTATCACAATACTATGAAAACCATATTTTATTACTACATAAAGTATTTTAGTACTTTAAAATATATTTTAGGTATGTAAAAGACATTTTAATGTTTTATGTAATTTAATGAAATGAATAAAACCTATTAGATTTCTAAAAAAACAAATTCTGGGTGATTATAATTAGAAACTAATGACATATCATAGACACAATTTTTTTTATTATGGAAAATTCAGAATTGCAGATCTAGTGCAATATCTTAGGACATACGAAACACCCATTAAAAAATATAATAATACCTTAATTAATTATAATTAAATTAAGATAAATGAATTGTTTTTAAAATTGGATAAGTTTTGAAAGAATATGATGATTATAGTGTTAGTTTTAAAAAATACAAAATAAAACTTTAAATCAGTTTATACTAAAAATGTCATTTGAGAGAAAAAACATGAATCATGTTTGAGATTAAATGAGAAAATGTTAGAGAAATAATTATAAAATGTTTTAATTTAATAAAAGTTTAATTAACTTGCTATATTTCATATGAAATAATAATTATAAAATTCCTATTACTACAACACAAGTTATAATTAAAATATAGATATGTTTTAAAAAAATCCACATAAAATGATAAGATGGTTTTGGATATTTAAAAACATAAAATAACATGTAATCAAATAAAACAAAAAATCATACATTCACATGCACAAAAAATAATGCATATAATGACATCAAAAACTAGTATTCATAATATCCTTATATATTACCCACATCTAATGATATTTCAACCACATGTAAATATTTGAGAACCAACTAGCCCCTTTTAGCTGATCGATTAAATCATCAATCCATTGAAGAGGATATTTTTCTTTACTATCACCTAATTAAAGAAATTATAATCTATAAAGATACGTAGACTGCCAGGACCTTATTCAAAAATAGAACTGGTTCACCAAAAGTTGAAATGCCCACCTGGAAAAACCTCATTATTAAAGATCATTGATTTTTACCCACACTACTCACAACTCAGAAGGCGCCATATTATACGAATACATAGAGATCAAATAAGAACATGGATGTAGCTCTATCCCAAACTCAATCTCCCATCAAGGGTTTAACACCAAAATCTCCCTAAGAAATACATTAGGGTACTCTTCCTCAACCTTGGGAAACACCATCAGATAAATGTATGATGAACTAAGAATCAACTCAAACATCAATGAAGACAAGGGAAAAACATTCCTCAAAATTGTCTAATGGTATCACTCACCAATAAACATTACAAGATCTCTATCAGCATCATAGAGAATAATTTTTCTCTTGAATAAATCAACAATATCCTACAATAAATACAAGCATTCCATGTCAAGGATGATGTTTTATAGATGTATACATAAACATAGGAAGTCTCCCCAAGAGAAGTTCTACCCAAACACTAGCTCACAGTCTCTACATAATTCATATAGAAAATATAAAACTCAAATTTGAATAGTCAATACAAAGGTAACTAGAAGTTTCACTACCTAAAGTCCCAATGCATGGACTAGGGTAGATGATCTAAAGGATTTTATAGACCTTTAATAAAAAATATACCTAAGTAGAAAATAAGAAAAGGGTACCTTGAATGGCTTCTAGCTTTCCCAACATTGACAACTCCAAAGTATGAAGCTGACCATGACCTTCTCTATGAGAACTTAGACCTTTATGAAGACCACCTCCAGGGTTGTGATCTATTCTCTGAGGATGAGGATCATCATGGGGATATCTTCTACCTTCCCTATATCCTCTCTGTTGATCCAAATCCAAAGCACCATATTACTACTGCTTCGTCTGAAACAAAATCAACCAGAGAACCTAAAGTGAAACTCCTACTAAATAATGAATGTTCAGAATGTTTGTGAACTCTTACCATTAATGACATTATTATACACATGAAAACATGTGTTTGATCCATTATAATGGGTCCAAGAACCCCCACTACTAGAGAAATGAGATGTTGAGGGCTAAGACCTTCCCCGAATTGTCTTAAAGATCTTTGGTATAGAAAATTATGAACCCTACACCATATATCTACTACATGAGGAAACCTAAAAACTCCCCTCTCATGATGATCTGTTCATTTCCAGTATCCTTTCATGACCTTTTATTATTCCAAAAACATGAGATACTTAGATAGCATAGAAAAGAAGACCATGTGTTGGATCTTAGGATAAAAATCCTCCTTGAATCACCTCCCTAGCCTCTTTATCTTAAAATAGGTCCATAACATAATATATATGGGTCCAAAAACTGATCCCGAACTCTCACACACTATGACTCCCCTATCGAAGGGTAAACATATTATGGTGATTGGCCGCCTTTGCGATAGAATACAGAAACTCTTCAAAATAGTCTTAAAACTTATCCCATGATACTTTTAACTCATCATGATCCCCAAGGAACAAGAAACACCACTACCTCCCTACTCTATGAAACATCATCACTGATAATGAAACCCGATGCTCCACTTGACCATGGATATAAGTGAAGGATATATCCACATCCTCTAATGATTCCTCTACCATTGAGTTATAAGTAGATCCCTCAAACTTCTATAGACTCTGGAACTGAAACACTTAAAGTTTCCTCCTCTAAGTGTCATCATCATTGACATGTAATCTATGTTGATCTTCTGACATATCCTATTAAACATCTTCGATGAAAACCTGAATAGGAAATTGACTTGAAAAAATACTTGAAAATGAACAAAATATTATGGAATTTTAAACCTAGAATATGAAATAATAAAAAATTAATTAATTAATTAATTAAGTTTTAACCTAATCCCAAGGTATACGCATAACAAACATAATAAAAAAGAATAATGGTGCCTAATAATTTCCTATTTCTTTATCTAGAAACTAGAATTGCTTCTCTTAGTAGGATAAATAAACTTAAAGGTATGTAAAAAAGATAAAAGGATGACCTAAATACCCATTTCCAAGCTCGTATCCCTTGTTTACATTGCTTACTAAGTTTAGATGACACTGTTTCCCTACCAACCCATTCAATTATCACTTGTGGCTACCACATAACTCTATCATATCCCCCCAACCTGAAACACATATACCAATCTTGTTTGACACCCACCCCCCAAAAGTACCATTCCTAAGCTGAAAATGATAGAAGGGAGAAAATGAAACCTGAATACTACCTTTAATAGTCCATGAGTTGGTGACAAGCATTGGGGGTATATCATACAAACAAATAAAAGGAATTTACCTCTAAGATATGAGAAACATGATATAATATAGAAACACGCAACAATTACTAACCAAGATAAAAGTAGAATGTCCCAAATACAATAATGTAATGTCATAAAAATGAAAAACTATAAAGAAAACTACAATTACCAATAGATAATCCTTAGTTGCAACCATGAAATACCAAACAGCTCTTAAACAACCCACAAGCTAGTAAAGTCTATCCTAATCACTAACATACTCCTAATAACTTGAAAAGAAGTTTATATATATGTTGGGTGAACATAACATGTATAATTAGTAGCATCCTTCTTGGAGAATCATGTGCAAAAGATAATGAAAGCATACTAAATCCCAATGAAGAATAAGTAAATTGGATTCATCATATAAACAAGTATGCTAAGTTCATAACCTCACCAGGGCTGTTTCTAATGAATCATTACATATAATTGAGCATAAAATATAATATCAAAATAAAGGATCCCTATTACAAATTTTATACTACTCTTAAACTCTTCCCCAACATCACACATCCTAATCCAAATCTTTCTAAAATTAATCCATCATGAAGACACATGGGATAATGTATCACAACACGAATCATGTATATCCCATAATATCATCATCAAATACCATTCACCTATGGGTGTAATTTCGGGCCGGGCCTGCCATGCAAAGAGTCAGGCCGCTGACCACTATTCGGGCTGGGCTGGGCTGGCCCGAACAACCCCATGAGGCGGCCTGATCCCGGCCTTGGGCTGGCCCAAACCATCGGGTCGGGCCGGTCTTTTTCAGGCCGGGCCGGGCTTTTTCGAGTCGGGCCATGGTGGGCTTTTATTATTTTCAAAATAATTCTCTTTTTAATTTTTTTATTTAAACATTTTTTTAACATTTATTTAAAACGTTTCTTTACATTTATTTTTAAATGCATGTTTTTTGTAAAAACGTTTATTTTTTTATTAACATTTTACAGTGGGTGGATGTGTTTTTTTGTCTAAATAGATTTATATATTGCGAATATATATATATATATATATATATATATATATATATATAATTTGCAAATTGAAAAAAAATAATGAGGGGTGCGCAGCTGCCGTGGGTGAGTTTAAAGCATTATTATTTAAGAGTTTTTCTAACATTTATTTAAAACATTTTTACATTTATTTATTTTAACTTATTTATAATTTTTTAAGTGTTTGCTAATATTTTTTATTTAAACATTTTTATTTAAACCATTTTTAACATCTGTTTAAAACATTTTTTTACATTTATTTTTAAATGATTAATTTAAAACATTTCTGAATTTTTTTAAATGCTTTCTTTTTACAAGTATTGTTTTAAAACATTTATCTTTTTTTTTCATATTTTAATTTAAAAATTATTTTTTAAGTGTTTTTTTGAAGAAAATTAATTTAAATGTTTGTTTTAAAAACTTTTTTAAACTTTTTTATTTAAACATTTATTTAAACCATATTTTAACACTTTTGTAAAACGTTATTTTACATTTATTTTTAGATGTTTAATTTAAAACATTTTTTGAATGCATATTTTTTACATGTATTTTTATAATAATTTAACATGTTTTATGTAAAAATATTTTACAGTGGGTGGATATGTTATTTTTTTCTAAATAGATTTATACATGTCTATGAATTTATATATATTTTGTACAAATTTAAAACAAAATTATGAGTTATTGGGGGGTGCGTAACAGTGGGTGGTGGGTTTAAAATGTTGTTATTTAAATGTTTTTTTATCATTTATTTAAAACGTTTTTTTACATTTATTTTTTTAACTTATTTATGAAAAGTATTTTTAAGCGTTTATTTAATTTAAAATAATTTTTTAAACAATTTTTAATTTTTTTGCAGGGCAGACCCAACCCGGCCCTGTCTGAACTGAAATTACACCCTTAGCAGGTGCGCAGCAGTGGATGTGTTAATTTTTTTCTAAATAGATTTATATATGTATATATAGTATATATAATATATGCAAGTTTTATCATATTTAAAAAAAAATAATGAGTTTGGGGGTGTGCGAATATCATTTGGTGAGTAGTTATTATTTTGTTAATATATAATAAGTTATTATATATATATATAATATGAGAAAATTGTAAAAAAATAATTAGGGGTTGGGGGGTGTGCTGTAGTGGGAGGGTTAATTTTTTTTCTAAATAAATTTATATATAATATATGCAAGTTACAACATATTTAAAAAAATTAATGAGGTTGGAGGACGTGCACGAACATCATTAGGTGAGTATGATATTTGTTTTGTTAATATAAAATAAGTTATTATATAATATTAAATCATTGACACACACACACAATTATTATTAATGGATTCTTAAAAGCCACACTTAATTGATATATATTATTAATAGCTTTATATATAATATGAATGACTTTGTTTATATATATATATATATATTATTTGTAGATTTGTTTTTATATATACATATATATAATATGCAAGTTTCATCATATTTAAAAAAAATAGCGAGGTTTGGGGTGTGCGCAAATATCATTGGGTGAGTGTGTTATTTTTTTATTAATATATAATAAGTTATTATATATATATAATGCTAAATTATTGATATATATATATATATAATATAAGAAGATTATAAAAAAATAATCAGGGGTTGGGGGTGGGTCACAGTTAGTGAGTTATTTTTTTTCCAAATAGATTTATATATGTATAGTATATATAATATATGCATATTGCAACATACTTAAAAAAATAATGAAGTTGATGGACTTGTAGGAACATCATTAGGTGAGTGTGTTATTTTTTTATTAATATACAACAAGTTATTGTATATATATAATATTAAATCATTGATATATATATATATATTAATAGCTTTGTTTAAATATATATATATATATTATTAAATCATATACACACACACACACACACACACATATATTATTAATAGATTTTTAAAAGCCACACTTAATTGATATATATTATTAATAGCTTTATATATAATATTAATTTCTTTATATATATATATATATATATTATCATATCATTGATATACATATATATATATATATATTATTAGTAGATTTGTTTTTATATATACATATATATAATATGCATGTTTCATCATATTTAAAAAATTTTAGTGAAGTTGGGGGTGTGCGCGAACATCATTGGGCGAGTGTGTTATTTTTTTTATTAATATATAATAAGTTATTATATATATAATGTTAAATGATTGATATATATATACATATATATATATCATATGAGAAAATTATAAAAATAATAATTAGGGGTTGGGGGGTGCGTCGAAGTGGGTGAATTGATTTTTTTTTCTAAATAGATTTATATATGTACAATATATATAATATATGCACGTTGCAATATAATTAAAAAAATTAATGAAGTTGAGGGACTTGCATGAACATCATTAGGTGAGTGTGTTATTTTTTTATTAATATACAACAAGTTATTATATATATATATATAATATTAAATCATTGATATATATATATATATAGCTTTGTTTATATATATATATATATTATATTAAATCATATACATATACATATACATATACATATACATATACATATATATATATATATTATTAATGGATTTTTAAAAATCACACTTAATTGATGTATATTATTAATGGTTTTGTTTATATATATAATTATATATCATTGTATATATATTTTTATACACACATTATAATTATATATAATAATAATTATATGTATATATAATATTATTTTCTGTTAATATATAATGATATATGCACATATATATAGAGATACACACACACACACACATGTATAGATAAATATACATGTATATATATATACAGATATATATATATATATATATGTATAAATATCGAGATATCTATATAAATAAAGGATGATGATTATATTACAGGCTGGTCCAGGCATAACATTGGGACCTCATGGTAGGGGGATCGAATCCCCCTACCCGCAGATTCCCCGTTAAATTTTTTACAACACGCGGGCTTCGCGCGTGCCAGCGGACTGGGCTTTTTCAGGCTGGCCCGGCCTGGCCCGCATGCCTTCTTAGAAAGGCCCAGGCCCGACCCGCTGAACCTACGGCCCGAGCCCGGCCTGGACCGATGCGGGCTTTGCCGGGCTGGGCCGCTCGGGCTTTCGGGCCGGGCCTCCGGGCCAAAATTACACCCTTACATTCACCCCATGTATAAAATCATAACATCATCCCATTAAAAATTTCTAGACAGTAATTTAGTAGTTTATAGGAACCACCATATCTTGTATGGTGTGTAATACAACTCAAGCTATAATATCACATACACACCATACTTATAATAATCTATAAGATATTATATTTAGATATACAAGTTAGTGAAATAAATATTATCTATTACACCCATACAAACACATATATTAGGAAATATAACCACTATGAATACCATCACATAATACTATTAGGATAAGAGAGTGTTTCCAGAGTGGGTAGCCAACTATTCATTCATTTCCTACCCGAATGTTGGGTAAAAACCCTCCCATAGTCCACTAGGTTTTAGTCACCCTACCAACATGGGTGAGATATCATATGAAATCACAATATATATAGGATATAATATATCTCACAACCACACTATGTAAATTAACATATTCTTAATCTCAACTATTGCTATCATATCTAAGACACCTATCCACCGCCTCTTGGAACTAGATATCCTATAAGCAGACAAGCATTCATAATGAATTTCTTTTATTTATTTTTTTTCCATTAAAAATTCATATTATGTTAATTATTTAAATTAACCATTATCATTCCATTAACATTACTTTAACATGATCACCAAATGATTCCCATGCCCTCCAAGCATAAATAATTAGACCCCATAATTTCTCAATGTTATCAACATTTTCATTCCATCAAGCCCCAACCCCATGAGTTAAAACATTTATGATAATTATCACGATATAATTCCAAGTACTCTAGGAAATATACTTGGACACCATAAAAAAAATAATAACTAAGAACAACTAGTTTCCTCAAGCATTGGGGAAAGTAATACAAAACAAGAAACCCAACTATCAAACCTTAAAACGAATTTATTAATAAGAAAACGTCACATCATTCAAAAAAACAATGAGAAATCCTATTGAGTGGATCCTTAAAATAATTTATATTTTTATAATTACATCTCTTTATTTTCATAAAATGTATTAATACTTTTAATTCTTAATTGATTAAAGTATGATTGATATTGATCATATAATAATATTTGTTTGCTTAGAATATCTTTATCTTGCTTGTTTTGATTGGTCATAACATGTTATAAAAGTTTAATGAAGTGTTACTAGGCTAAATAAGTCATTCGGGACCTTAACATATCATTTTTTTCGGATTTTTAATATTCCCATGTATCCATTATTCTGTACACCACATAGCCAAATAAAATTCCACATACCCAATTTTTTAAACATGCATATGATTTTTTAGAATCAATTACCTTCTATATTTCAACCATATATTGGGATAAATAACTCAAAATTGAGGGATTTTTTAGAAATATAATACAATTACATATATATTTTTAGAATAAATTAGTTTCTAAATAAATCTCCATTATGTCTGAAATTAGATTATAATTAACTTTATTTCTTTAATCTGAATTTTGTAGTTTTTTAGAACTATTTGGATTCTGTTTTTTGATCATGAGTTTCGATATAGAGGTCTTATTAAAGTGATTATTAACTATTTTTGAATATAATGACATTATATAAATATAAATCATTTGGACCCAAAGATGATTATGACTTTTATTATGTATGTTTTAGGTTTTAAGTTGTTAATAGATTTTTTACATTTTTCAAAAATTCAGATACATGAAATGCCTATGTGAATCCCTTATATAGATTCACTTATGTGAATCAATTAAATTGATCCGCCTATTTAAATTCCACTATGTGAAATTTTTTTATGTGTTGAGTTTTATATATGTAGATAAAAACACCTAGGTGAAAAACACTTATGTGATTTTTCCTATGCAGTTTATTGGAACTCTACATATTGTTCTAAAATCTAGAAATTTTCTATGTTTTATGTATTGTTTCATATTTCATTTTTTATGTAAGTTCATTTAAAATATTTAAATTGTTATAATGATTTTATAAATTCATATTAATTATGTAGAACCTATGTAAAGTGTTTTTCATTATTTTAAACATATTTATTTGAAGATAAAAAGATGTTTTATTTTCATACACGAATATTAAAACTTGAAACTCAATTTTTTTATTTTATATTATGTTATTTGATTATATTGTTTCTAAATTAATATTAGTTTATATTAAACTCCTTTAAATTTATTTTAATATTTCTGTTATAGTGTTATTAAGCATTAATATTCTTTACATGTTTATTGCTTCTTTTAAATAGAATGTTTTTCAATTTAGTATTTTAAATTCAAACTTGATATTTTCATGGGATCTTTCATTGGTCTATTTTTATGGAATTATTTTAAATCCATTCATCTGATGTTTTCAAATACCTTTGAATTATTGTTCATTATTTTAAATTCCACTTTTGAGTTGGGCGATATTTGTGGAATGATAATTTATCTCCTTTTCTCTATTTTTTATAAGAAAGTTTTATCATTTTTGAATTTTGAATACTCTAAACTCTATTGACTATATTGAGTTTATTTGTTTTAAAAAAGATTATTATCATTAATACTGTGTAGTGGGAAAGTGAAAAAAATTCTCATATGATACTTTTATGATGACAACCTCTACAATTTTCAAGTGATACAGTGTGGTGTGTGGTGGTGTTGATACTATGAATTGTTGTACATTATTCCCATGATGAAAATTTATCACTACATCTGGAAGATATCTTAGGAGAAAAAATTCTATGAATTCTTCTTCATCCTTAATGATATAATCAAGATAATCCACTTAAAGAACCATTACACGAATTTTATTATTATTCTATTTATTTTATTTTGGTTTCTTGCGTTTTTAACACTTATACCTATATCTCACATGCTTTAACTTTTTATTTATGATTTTACATAAAAAATAATTCTCTATCTTTTGGTTTTGACTCCCATATTCTAAAGCCAGGACCGTTCAAGTTGCGACTCCCAATATCTAATTTCTGAGTTGTAATTGGATTGTGAAACCCCATACAAAAGTCAAGTGTCTTTTGGTTATACTCCCACTAGAAAAAGTAGGGTATAATTGAGTTATGATTCCCCTTCAAACATAAGATCATTGTACAATGTTTCTCTCATTGATTATAGTGGTATAAGAGTAGATTATGTCTACTTTACGAAAAACTACTATAAAAAACATCCTTTCATTCTTAACTTTATTTTATAATGATTATTTAATTCAATAATTAACTTTGATAATTAAATTAGATAATTAATCCATTTCTTTAAATTTTTTAATCTAGTATATTCTCCCCCTCTAGGTAATCTATCATCACCTATCTGACCAAAAAATTGGTATCAAGGGGTCACCCTTTTAGGAATTTATCAGTTTAGATATAATTTTCTTTTTATTGATACCAAAAATTAGTATCATTGGTTGTTCCTTTAGTCAATCATTCTATAGATTATGTTGTTTATATTTTATTGTTCTAACATTTTATTTGACCTCATAGTGTAAGTAAAATATCTATAATATGGTAAAAATGATGGATGTATTTCTTAGAAACCAACTCACATTGACGGAAACAATTCTGGTTATTAGAAATCCAAAATGGAGGCATACCTCAAACAACTAAGAATAGAACATTGTTTGATCATGAAAAAATCTTACAAGCTACCCAAAGTTTACCCAGATACTCTTATAGGAAATAATTTAGCTAGATATGTTTTGAATTACAAATTTATAAATATATTATATTTTTTAATTAAAATAAGTGTGTTTAGTCATGTGTCTGTATTAAGAAAGCTCATGATATCTAGAATATTCTATAAATTAGTCACCATTGATCAGAAAAACTGCTTAGAACCAAACTCAGAATTCTTTGAGTAGATTACCAATATTTCAAGATTGGTGAAGATGAAAAATCTTTTAAGTGATCCACCAATTCACAATCATTTTGAATAGAATGAATTTTATTGGAGAAATTTGGGGAACCCTATACTTATTGAAAGATTTTTAAGATAACTTCCAAATAAATGGAATACAAAGAAGGTTGTGATTGATAAAAGTAATAATTTCAACGAATACATATTAGATGAACTCATTGGACCAATTCTTCAAAATTAACTCTAATTGAAGAATATTTACTAAGAAGAGACTTCAAAGACTAAAGGTATTTCTTCCATATCTCATATAAATGTTTCTAATAACTCTTCTAAATATAAATCATGGTAAATTAGAAAAGTAGAAATCATGAATATAAGAAAAGGTATTTATAATTTGATGAAGATAAATAAAATGTTCAAGAAGATACCAAGTAAATATCAAAAGAATGATTGAAAATAAAATAATGTTACTAAATATATAGGAGATGTAACCTATTAGGAATGTAGAAGTAAGGGATATATCTAACTTCACTATCCAAATTTGAATAAATAAGGGAGAGATAAAAAATACAAGAAAGAAATGAAATACACTTATCATGATGGATGAAGTTTCATCGAATAATATGATTTAATTGATGAACCACAAAGTGATAAAGAATAAAAAAACTATGTTTTATAGTGAAAAAATATAAATTAGGTTTGTAATGATTCTGATTCTAGTTATTATTATGATATTGTTGGTTATATCTTTGATGAGTTGTATAACGAAAATAAAAATCTGCAATTTTTTAAGTGTTATTGAATAATATAAATAATTAAAAGAATAAAACAAGATACTTATCAAGGAAAATTAGAAATTTTATAAAGACAATTAAACTCTCAAGTAATGAAGAATAAATTATTATTAATGTCCTAAATGTAAGATTTATAATGGTTTTGAGTCAGATCAAAATTAGAATGATAATAATATAAAAAATATGCATTATAAAAAAGTGTTGTTATCTAATTTTATTAAAGGAAAGGAAAAATATGAAAAATATGGTAGCTAGGATTAAGTAAAATAAAGATAATTTTTTGGGTTATAATACATAGATCCTAAGTTATACACGACTACTTTTTTTTTAAAATTTCTACTGGGAAGGTTTCTTCTATTATGTTCTTTAAATTTTATAAGCAAGGAAATTATGCTAATGTACGTTCTATAAGACTCCCTCAATCTATTGGAAATACTAGAGCTTTTTTTTCCGAAGAATATAATTACTATAGCACCTTACAAAAAATTGTTTACTTTTTTTGGGTACCTAAGAATTCTATTCCTAACCTAGTTAGACCCAAAATAGCATGGGTACCAAAAATTCCAAGTAATTGATTTTTGTAAGAAACATTACTTGGATGTACCAAAAAAAAATCATGGTATATGGAAAGTGGATATTCCTAGAACATCACCAGTGAAATATCAAATTTCATCTCTTATACTAAATGTGATGGTGGCTCTTTCACTTTTGGAGATAAATCTAAAGGAAATATTAAAGGATTTAGTGAAGTAATAATTTCTAATGTTGTTTTAATTTAGGTTTTATATGATGAAAGTTTTAAACACAACTTAATTAGTATTTCACAATTATGTGATGATGGTATGTATATTAAATTTTAATATATTAAATGTTTAGTTTTTAAAAATGAGAATGTTTTATTTTATGAGAGTAGAAAATATAATATTTATTCAATTAATTTATCTGATATGTCTAATAAAAATGTTATGTTTCTCAATGATATAGAAATATATAGTGTTATATGGAATAGAAGTCTTGGAAATTATTATTTCTAAATGATACAAAAATTATATAAGCATCAAAGTGCTCTAGATTTACTAAAGTTAAAGGTATGAGATGATTTAGTTTATGATTTGTGCTTAAAAGGAGTTTCAATTTTGGTGAATAAAAACCTATAGATAATGATTATATCAAGTTTTTAAGTTATAAAAATCTTTATACGATCTTAAAAAAAAACCTCATGCATGGTATAATAGAATGAATTTTTTATATTGAAAAATGATTATAATAAAGGTAAAGTATATCCTACTTTTTTTATTGAAGTAATTTAAAATGAATTTTTAATTATTCTAAATTATGCAGATTATATTTTTTTGTCTCCTAAAATGATTTTATTTTTAAATAATTTTATAATTCAATGGATATTGAATTTTATATGAGTCTTTTGGGTGAACTAAAATTTTTAGGTCTTTAAATTAGTTAAAGAAATGATGGTATTTTCTTGAATCAATATAAATACTCTAAATATTTGGTCAAGCATTTTGTTCTTGATTCTTGTAATAATTATAAAACCCCAATGAGTATTAGTGGTAAATTATATCCGTATGTTTTTGGATAATCTATTGATTCTAAATTATTCAGAGGAACGATTGAAAGTTTGCTGTATTTAATTTATTTTAGAGAAGATATAATGTTTAGTGCTTGTTTATGTGCTAGATTTTAATCAAATCCCAAGTAATATCACTTAAAGGATGTTAAAATTGTTATTTTATATTTTAAATGAAATATTAATTATATATTATTTCATTCTAGATAAAATTATTTTTATTTAACTAGTTACTTTGACTCTAATTTTGGAGGATGGAGACTTAGTAGAAAAAGAACCTCAAGTATGTGTCATTTTCTTAGTAAAAATTTAGTTACAAGGAGTTTAAGAAAAAATAATTATATTTTATATATGATACTAAGAGTGAATATATTTTTTCTACATCATGTTGTTCTCAATCATTTGGGATTAAATAAAATTTGTCTGGCTATCATTTTAATTTTTAAAAGACACTTATTTATTGTGACAATTTTTCTACTATACCTATATCAAAAAATCCTTCACAACATTCTAGAACTAATTATATTGACATGAAATATTATTTTATTCAATATTAAGTTAATAAAGGATATATTATTTTAGAATATGTTCCAACTAAATATAAACTTATGGATATTTTTACTAAACCATTGGACTTTTCTAGTTTTGATAAAATCTTTCTTGAACTTAATGTGATGGAAATTTAAATATACATTTATATGGAAGGAATTTAGGGGTGGGGGTGGAGGTTGATTATGTTTAAATGCTGAAATTTTTAGATTTACATGAAATATATGAAATCTAGAAACTTTTTTTTTTCTAATTACAGTTGCTTAATTTCTAATTTTTTTATTATATTACTATTTTAAGACTTATCATATGTGTTAGATGTTGTTAATTTTCTTTCTAAAATTTCAGTTTTTATAAAATATTATTTTATAAAGGTTTATCATAATTTTCTTCACAATCAACTTTTAAAATATTTCTCATTTTATCAAAGATCCTTGCAACATGTTTTGAACAAAGTAAGGCTTTATAGTAACTCCTCAACATATATTTTTACATATTAATGTTTAATAAAACTCTATATACTATTTCTATTATTTTTAAAGAAATAATGTTTCTATCTAAATCTTATCATTTTGATAATTTCAAAATGGGGAATAAGTTTTTTAAATTAGACTTTATTTTTAATTATAAAAAAGGTGAAGAATGTTGATTAGATCTTTAATCCACTTTATGTTTTGATAATTCCAGATATATTTTTTATTTCATTTAAATGTATTAATACATTGAATTGTGTATTTAATGAATTATGGTTAATCACTATCAAATAATAATATTTCTTTACTTAAAATATCTTTATATTTCATTTTTTAGGTTTATAACTTGTTACACAAGTTTCGTGAAGTGTTCCTGAGCTAAATAAGTTTTTTGAGAACTTAAAATATCATTTTATATGATATTTTGTTATTACCACATTTCTCTTTTATCGTACTCCATATAGACAAATCAAAATCCATGTAGTTAATTTTTTAACCATATAATTGATTTTCAAGATCAGTTACCTTCTGTATTCGACCACATCATGGCCCACATAACTCAAAATTGAGTGATTATTTTTTTTGGAAAGCTAAGAAAATTATCTAAATTTCATTAAAAGATATTAATTTATTAATCAATATCTATCATGTCTAAAATTATTTTCTATGACACTATAAGCTTTCAGCCTAAATTCCATAGTTTTTAGTACTATTTTTATTCTATTTTTTAATAATAAACTGAGCTATAGAGGTCTAATTATGGAGATTCTTGTTTATTTTGAAATATAATGAAATTTTATAAATATTATTAAAATGGACCTAAATATGATTATACCTTTTATTTTGTGTATTTTATGTTTGAAACATGATAAGTCAATATATTTATAGATTTCATAAATTTGGATACATGAATCACCTACTTAAATCCCTAACATGAATTCTTTTTCTTGAATCACTTACATTGATTAACCAACGTAAAATCACTTATATGAAATTTGATTATGTGGTGAGTTTTACCTGTGTAGAGAAAAATTACTATGTGAAAAAAAACTAGATGATTTTTTCTATGTAGTTTAGTGGAATTCTATAGGTTGTCCTAAAATTTGATTTTTTATCTATTTTTTTGTATTGTTTTATTTTATGATTTTCTTCATGTTAGTTTACAATACATAATTTTTTTTAATGACCATATAAATTCATATTAATTATTTATAGACTATGTGAGGTGTTTTTCATTACTTTAAACATGTTAGTATAAAGATTAAAGGGTGTTATATTTTAATGCTTGAAACTTATAGCTTGAAACTCAAAAAATAATTTTTATAATTTTAGGTTTTTTATTTTATTCTATTAGTTCTAAATTAATAATAGTTTATATTAAACTCATTAAAAATTTTCTTAATATATTTAATACATTTTTATTAAGTTTTAATATTATATTTATGTTTACTGCTTATTTTAAATAGAATGTTTTTAAATTTCATAATTCGAATTAAAACTTTATATTTTTATGGGATCATTGATTGACCTATTTTTATGGAACTATTTTAAAACTATTAATGTGATGATTTCATTTTTTTGGATTAGCATTCATTATTTTAAATTTTTGTTGTGAGTTGAGTGATATTTACGGAATGATAATTTCTATCCCTTCTCTATCCTTTTGATAATACAATATTATCTTTTTTCAATTTTTAATTCTCTAACCTCTCTCAGTTTTTTTGATTTTATATATTTTAAAATGGAGTTTTTAAAATTACATTGTCTAGGGGGAAAGTTACTGAATTCTGATATGATGCTTTTATGATGATAGCCTTCATAATTTTCAAGTGATATAGTTTGTAGTGTAGCGATGCTGATATCGTGGAGTTTTGTACATTATTTCCATGTTAAATATTTATAAACACTTATAGATGATCTATAAATGGATGAAAAAAAATTATATGAATTCACCATCTACCTTGATTAGATAATCAAGCTGATCCAACTTAAGAACCCTTACCTATGTTTTATTATTCTTCTATCTATTTTGTTGTAGTTTCTTGAGTATATAAAACTTATTCCCATCTATCATGGATTTAAAATTCTATTTATAATTTTAAATAAAAAATCATTATCTATATTATGGTTGTGACTCCTAAATTATAATTTCTGGACCATTCAGGTTGTGACTCTTGATATCTAAAGGCAGTGTTGTAATTGGGCCATGAAACCCCATACAAAGTCAGATGTCTTTTGGTTATAATTCCAATAGAAAAAATAGGTTATGATTGTGTAATGATTCCCATTCAAAAATCATATTAGTAAATAACATGTCACTCTCAGATTATGGATTTATAAGAGTATACTATGTCCCCATTAAACCAAACTAATATAAAAAACTTCCTTGCATTCATTCTTTAAATTACTGCTAATAATTTTATCTGTTAATTATTGTTGATAATTAATTTAGATAATTAATCCATCTATTTAAATTTTCTATTACAGTCTATTCACCCCCATCTATACCATCTTTCATCACATATACAACCTAAAAAAGATCATCTTCAACCCATTACATCAATCCTAGTGCCATCTCTAACACCACCATGCATATCACCATGCATCCTACTATTACATGCATTGACTACTTCCCCAAACCCGAGCCTTCATGCCAACATCTTGTCAAACATAAGACATAATGATCCCATATCATATACCATATTATGTATCATATCAAGAGTAAATATAGAAAGTAGAAAATAAAAAATTGAGTCAATATGAAATTTATGCCCTAAAAACAAGGCCTCTATCCTTCACATGAAAAATGGATCACTTGGTCCCAAACATTTATATTTGTAAAATATAAATTTCTTTACCATATTTAATTAACTAATTAATTTATCATAGGTTACAAGTGTGGGTTAATTAAGGAATCTTAGATTAAAATCTATAAATTATTTAAACATGCTTCTAAGAATAACTTCTAGTTACATTAAACTTAAATAAAGAACATTATCATTTTATATCCTTTTATTATTAAAATAATAAGAATTTATAGCTTCATATTATTTATCCAATTTCATTAACTTTTATAAGAAAAAATTTAATTAAACATGAATTAATCATCACTTTGGTTTCCATAAAATTATAAAAATCAATGGATTCAATAAACATGCTTCTTTAATTATTTATCAACCAACAATACAAGCTTTACATTATTTAACCATTTTCATTAAATTAAAAATTATAAACTATAACATAATAAAAATTTAATAAAACATAAACGTATACCCTACACTATCTATAAAATCATGGGGAAAATGTTATCGCAATGGAAAAAATGTGATTGCTATAACCATAAACCATTTATTCTTATTAATTTCATTTAATATTTATTATAGTTAATTACACCATAATACAAAGAGATAAAACATGATTAATTTATTATTTCTCATAATATAATAGGATAATAAATGAATCCCTTATCCCAATGACTTCAATTATCTTTGATCAATAATGGAATAAAAATGAAAAAATCTGATCACCTATCATGCAAGTAAACTACAAACCTATAAGAATGTTATTTTAAAACCAAAAAAAACATCAAATAACTATACAAGAACAAAGGAGATCATAATATATAGCATGAAAATATAAAAAATAAGAAAAAATCAATTATAGATGAATACACAAGGTAAAGGGTGGGAAATAATCTCAAATCATCATTGATTGAATAAGGGGAATCCATTGTTCAATATCTATCAAAAGGGTTCCAAACACCTTGAGAGAGATTCTCTCGACACCTAGGGTTAGCTGAGAATTATAGGATTTCTCATAAAACTGATGGTGTGATTAGATTTATTAGTTCACTTCCAACATACATTCACAACATGAATGGGATATTCATGATGTGAAGGTTTAAGATTTAAGAATCACCAAAAATACATCAACTCAATCCAATAAATCTAGATAAATTCACTTCATGAACTTCATGTTCAAACCATGAGATTTTAGAGAAAGATTTATCAAAGTCGATAATCAACCTTTTCACATAATTAATATACCATAAATGTCATGAATATACCCTATAAACTTCTCTTACAGAAGTAAAAAACAACCACTTTGACTGTTAACTACACACTCACGTCATGGACTACGTGTCACATCATGGAATCCTCCTAAAACTATATTCTATCTTCAAAACTCCACCAAACCTACTCTAGGATTTCTCCAGACACCATGAACCTCATAAAGATACAAAGGAAGGGGATAAAAGGACCAAGAACTGTACAAGATCTCAGAGCATCAGGTGTGGTTGGTGGTGGAATGTGGTCGAAAATGGGTGGAGATGGTTTATTGGGTGTGGTTGATAGTAGAAGTCACACATAAATGGGATAAAGGGGGCGTCATTTGGGTTTTTGGAGAAATTATACAGAAGAGGTGGATATGGGTGAGGGAAAATAGTATGGAAGAGTGGTATGTGAGATAAGGATGATAGTATAAGGGGGATGTGGGAGAGGAAAGATGATGTGAGGGGGATGTAGAAGAGGGAGGACAATGTGAGGGTTGTGTGGGAGAGAGAGTCATCACCAGCAATTTTTTATTTATGTATCAAAGGAAGGATGTTTCTATAAAAATTAATTTTCATGATATGTTATAAAGGAAATGATTTTCTAGAAATATTTTTCCATTAGAAGGTTTCTTAGAAAATTCTTTCACAAAAATTACCCTATGAAAGAAGATTCCTATAAAATAAATTTTATATAACTTTACTTTATAGTAATTTATTCTTATTTGGTGCTTTCTAATATAACACTAAACCTTCCACCCAAAATCCTATTTACTTCATGAATTATTTTCCACCAACAACTATTTTAGGAAATTATTTCTTTTTTTATTTATATTAAAATATTTTCCTCCAAAAGTGTTATGTTTTATTTGGTCCAAGTTTCTTAAAAGCATTATGGAACATGGTATTTTGAATTTCCGTCAAGTTAAAAAAGAATTTTCAAATGGTACATGATACAATAGTGCATGAATTTGGAGAGCTACTCAGATATAAATAGTTTAGTAGTGGATTTCTATAATCCACACATAAATAATCCTTGTTAAGAGAAATTTTTAACACCCTATGTTTTTATGATTTTTTTCAAAAAAATTTAATTTCTTTGATTGTTTTCGTTACACGTAACACCATGTTTTAAAGAACAACAATATACTATTAACATTATTATTTAAACATGATTGTTATAACCTAGTCATTATAATTAGAGGTATGAATATGAATAATTTTTTTATAAATTAATTATAATGGTTTTTTATAAATAAAAATATTTACAAAAATAAATTTATTTTTAGTAAAGTCTTTATATGATTTGAAAATACATTTTTCTCAAAAAATGTTTTTACTGATTTTTGTAAAAAATTGTAAATGTGGTTTTTTAAAATTTTATAAAATTTATTTGAAAAAATAATCTTCATTTTTTATATCTACAATTCAAAATTATCTTTGATTTAATTTTTTATAATTTTATGAAAAGACTAATTTTTCGATGAATACTAAAAAATGACGATTTTTATTAAAAAATTTCATTTTCATTTAAAGAATTTAGAAGATAAATTTTATTTTAAGATGGTTTAAAAGGTAAAATTAGTTCAATTATATATTTATAAATCCAATTTATGTTATTGGAATAAATTTCATATTGAATTTTGATATTAAAATTTTCTACACTTTTGAAAACTTTTTCTTTGGAAAACCACTTTTTCTTCTCATATGCGAGATTAATTTTAAATTAAATTATGAATATTTTTTGAATTTAATTTGATATAATAGAATAAATATTTTTAGTCATAATAATTTATATTAGGTAATAATTTTAACTTAATTCACAATCATAATTAATAGTAAAAATAGTAAAAATTAATTATGTCATTTAAGGTTAAAACAAGGTTTTTCACATTACATGGACATGTGTTAAAATTAATTTCATTCACACATAGATTTTTATTTGATAAATTGGGATTAATATTTATATTAATTGGCTAGATATTATCTAATAAGGGTCATTTTATTTTTAGGATTAAGGGATAAACCACCTTGGTAAATAAATTAAAAAACTAGTTGACTTGCTAAAAACTAAAATGGTAAAAGAAAGTAAACATAAAGTATAATAAATAGCATCTTTAAAACAAGTTATTTTGTGGGTTGGATGTGTGAACCGACCATATATTAAATAAATTACATTATTTATCAATTTTGGGGGCACTTGGGGTGAGAGTGACTTCCCATTATTGAATAGCTTTGGGTATTTAAAAAAATACCACTCCTGCCCAATTATAATGGGAACTTCTTCCTCTCACTTATTCACACATATTAATCCATTTGGATTGACCAAAAAATACCAAAATATCTCCAAAAAACACTTATAAAAGTTCTAGATATGATATTCTTCCAAAAATACCAATCCTAGGGTCCTTAATAAGAGATCCAAAGGATGTTTTTCTAAATGAAGGTAATTGTCTTCACTAATCTCTTTTTTTAATTCATCTATTACCACCTTAATTCATGATATAAAAATTAAAATATAATAAAACCATTATATAAAATATAATTAGATGTTATAATGTTTATGTAATTACATATATCCATATCATATTCCATCAAATGGGAAACCAAACCACCAATCATTTGTATGGCGGATTACTGCTTTGCGAACAGATGTAATTCATTTTCCATCACTTCCTCTCACGAAAGGATATAATGATGGATTTAAATTATATAAATTATATAAATGACATAATTATACTTTTTAAATTATAAAATCACATATAAATTCTTACATTTTATTCTGTGAGAATATGATAATGACACTCTTGTGTACAGTGAACTACCACCTCACGAAGCGATGTGAATCATTTTTCACTTACACTTTATATGGATGGTAATATGGATAAATTTAATGAATATATGTGATATATATTAAATAATAATAAATATATAAATGTGATATATTATTTATCTTCTTTTCATTCATTCCTTTGAGAAAATGGAAACAACATTCATGTGTATGTATGGTATACCATCTCTATGAATGATGTAATTCATTTTCTATATCTAAAATTAACGGATTACTATAAATACATGTATATTGAATATATATGATATTTATATCATGGTTAATATTATTTATATAATGATAACAATTATAAAATTAAAAGTAATAAAAATATAAAATCAAAATATACATGAAAAATGAATATGTTATTACCCAAAACATGATTTTAATAAGGAATTATTAATAAATGGGTAATAAATGGACATAAGTAAATAATATATGGTAAGATATATATTAGTATGGTTATTGTTTAGATTTATAATAAATATACATTTATTGTATAGGAGGTTATAATTTTTATTAATAATGTCAAGACTTGGGGTAAGGGATTGCTATTATCCCTTTTATTTTTGGGAGACATATTCCATATACACCACTAATTAATTTTATGTGGTGTACATAATACCCCTATGGAATGTTATTTTTGTGAATTTATTGTATTAAGAATAATCTATGATTTATTATGATTTTGATTCTCATAAATACCCTTGTTTTTTTTTCTAATGAAGTTATGTTAAGTGAGATTTAATAGAATTTATATTTTGTTTTCAAGTTTTTAGCATTACAAAATGATTTTGGAAACATTATTATCATTACTACGTTACATTGGAAATTTCCGTATGGTATCCAACCTATGCTACTCTAAACAGTTTTCATTTGGAACAACATCCCTACATGTGGAAATTGGAAAGCATATAAATCAACAACCCTACGTTGGAGTCTGGATTCACTGTTTATACCCTACGTTCGAGAAAGTTGAACGTGTGGTTCATCTATGATGCGTTTGGGATTTTATTCTAAAAATTATAAATGTATGGATCATCATCCCTAAACTACTTTTTTCACTATGTTATTTAAGTATGAACATATTTATAAACAATGTTATGTGTGAAGGAACCCTATGCTACGCGAAGGAACCCTATGCTACACAGTTCAACCCTACGCTGTATTCTCAACATTGAAGCTCTTCATGAAACGTTTTCAATCCAAGATTTATGCAACGGTTAAGTCAGAATTAAAGAACGATTCAAGGATCATTTTGATTATTTCAAATAATCGCGTTTATTAGATATAATCATTCCTATTTCTAAGGGAATTTATGACTCTCCTAGTTGATTAAAATGTTAATTTTCACAATCAATCAGGCTGTTCTTTAGGATATAGATTATTATAGAAAGCTATCATCTTTTTTATATATTTATTCAGAATATCTCAAAATATATATCTCTATCTATGTGATATATGATTGAATTATTGAAATTATTTCCATAGTGCTATAGAAATCGAACAACTCTGATCAAAGGACTTCATTTTAGAGATATACAAGTTCTATCTTATTATACTTTAAGTTTTCTACTATTATATTTTGTTTCTATTTTTAATCGAAGATCTTTTTGCAATAGGATTTCTTCATACTATTTCAATCTTGAAGATATTGTTTTCTGAAGAAGAAGATCCATCTATTATCAATTATGTACTACTATAATTGTGAATATTCATCCCGTTTCAATAAAATCAACCTATGTTGATTTATTTGAGTTTTAAAATAATCATATTTAGTTGTGGTGGAGTATTAGATTCTTGATCTAAGACGCATATAATTAGTTATTTGTTATTAAACCCGAAGGATTTTTTATTTAGTCTTGTAAAGGTTTCAATTTCTTGCACTCCCTTGTGGAAATTATTTCTTATGATAAGTGGACCAGACTAGTGAAATTCACCAAACTCACAAAGAGAGTATTTGATGGAGTGGACTAGGGGATATTTTTTCCCCAAACCACTATAAAAATATGTGTTCTTTATTTTTGTTTATTCTTTGTATATTTTCAAAACAGAAGGAAAAACACTACTAATCCGTATAAAATATAGTGGGTGTGTAAAGTAAGAATTATGGAAGATTTTGAAAAGACACAATTCACCCCCTCTTGTGTGTTAATTTTTATATTATAACATAATATTTATATCATGAATAAACTTATTTTCATGATATTTAAAGTTTCATTTGATCTTATACTTCAATAGGGCTTATGATTTAAAATTTACTAAAGTAAAAAGGGTTTTATGTTACAATCTCATGTTTATCAAGATTATTTATGATTATTATTCTATTGATGAAATATTATTATATACCTATCAATAAACTAATTAATTTTACTTTACTTTGGTTATTTCATGAAAAATCATGTTTCTTTTCATTTTTCTCTCTTTATGTACTCAAGAGACTCATTTTTTTTAAAAGAAATTGACATTATTTATAACTTGGATTGAAAATCCCTTTTCTTCCATGTTTATGAATTATAAAAATATTTTAAAGATTGTTTTTACTAATATAAAATGACTAGTTAAATAAAATTTTACCATTTTTTGAATTTTTACAAAATAGTTCAAAAGGAATATTCTTTTAATTTTCTAAATGAGGCTCTTTTTAAAATTTTATTGAAAATGAAAAAGGAATATTTATTTAAATGTGTACAAAAAGAATTGTATTTTCCACCATCTTGAAAACTCAAGTTTCTAAATATTAATTTATATGTTTCAAATATCATTTTAAAAGAAAAGTATTTTCATAATGTTTTGTGAAATTTTAGTTTAAAAATGTTATTCTCAAAGTGAAAAGTTTATTTTATTCAATAAATGTTCTAATTGATCATTCAAAATATTTCCCATATTAGATTACATCTATTAATGTTAATTAATATTTATTGTGGATGTGATCAAATTATACTATCCTTATTCTTTATATGGATAGTTTATTTTTATGATTATAATATTTTTATAAAACCTATTCCTTTTTCCACAGGCTATGCTATGATGAAATAATGAAATGTTTATGAAACCTAATTATTTTTCATGGGTTATTCTATGGTGAAATGTTTATGAAACACATTTATTTTCATGGGTTCTGATATGATGAATGATTTATGATTTTTTTAGTGAAAAAATGTATGGATTACGTGACAGGTGGGACCTATATCTTCCACCAATACATTTCGTAAATATTGATATCTCATGAGTTAAACAGGACTAGAATGGGGAGTGGATCTTGTTCATCAAGGGACTTTGTACACCATTATAGTCTTGGAAGTGAACCTTGACTAATATTATAGTTTATAGAGTGAACCCAATATATTATAATAGTATTGGAAGTAATCTTTGTTTTCTAAGGAAATGATTTTATATGTTTATGTGTATGTTGAAAATCTATTTCTTATGCCAATATTATGTTCTCATGGATCATGTTCTTTGATTCCTTTATGACCCATATCTTACAAACTTCTAAGATTTATTTCGTGTCTCAAGATTATGATCTTTGATACAAAATGTATGGTTTTATAATTTTAGGATCATGTTATCATAGACTTATACCTATTTTATGTTTATGTGATCATTGATATCTTCCATGTTTACCCTTATCAAATATTTGAGATCACCCCTTCTTATGTTTCCTTTACCTAGGTTATGAATAAGGTTGTTAAGTTGGACATGTCTATGATTTGTATTAAATAAGAAGACATTTGTTGGAGATGTTTAATATTTTTAATAAAATATGAATACTTTGTTTCTAGTCTCTAAATACACTAACCCTTTATGATTCTTGGGTGTGTAGTTGTGTATTATAATGAATATTCATCTAAAAAGATGTAATATTTTTGTATAAAAATCCTGGTTCATTATAGTTTGTATTAGACCATGGTTTTAGTTAACCTGTGGAAACTAAGATCAAAAAACTTTAGTGATATCCCTAAGGATATATTTAAGGATAATTCTAAGTATTAAAAAATATCATATAGTTTTGGTGAAGGATAAAGAAATTGGTTTCTATGAAATTACATACCTTCCTAGATACTATAAGTTGATGTGGTTCTAGAATAGTTGTATATAAGGGTAATAAATTTGAAACGATAACATTGGTATTTGACTCAATCATCACCTAGAACATGAAAATCATCCTCGATTCACACCTAGTTTGACACTCCTGGAGAATATGCTTTAGAAATTCACAAAATCCTTATAAACCATCATGATGGATCTGAATAAATAATGATCATGGATAACCTAGGTTAAACCTAAAATTTCTTATAAATAAAACTAAGTGTCATTATTTATACATCTTATAAATTATTTTTCATGATTATGTGGTTTAACACGGTGAATTTTGTTTCTCACATTATGTTTTTTGGTTTTAGTGAATGGCGGGAATCAGAAGGAATTGGGTTAACATTAAATGTGAAAGATAATGTGTTAATGAGAAACCAAATGGAATGATGAATCGAGTGATGAATATTATGATTATTTATAATCAATTATCATGATATATGATTAAAAAGTTTCACCATAACCAACTGTAGGACTCACTAATAGAGAAAGATAGAGTTTTCTAAGAGCTCATACGGTGGAGATCACGGAGGAAATAGGATTTAGTTTCCTATATGTAAAGAATGTGAGAAGTATCACTCAAGTTAATTTCTAAAATTAATTTGAATATGTTTTATGTGTGAAGAATAAGGGAATGTATTAATAAATTTATAAGGAAGGGAAGTCACATTTAATATTTCAAACCAATCTATAATCACCTATCAGTGAGAAAATAAATATGAACTATTGATGAAAATACAATCCATTATATGTGTCACAATACATTTTAAAAATTGGTATTTATCTTAGTTTTTTTGGAAAAAACTTAATATCAATGATATGCCTATTATTAGGGAATTTTTTCATGTCTTTGTAGAAGAGTTACCTAGCCTTCCACTGAATCAAGAAGTTGAGTTCTCAATAGAACTCATACTTGGTGAAACACCTATTTAAAAGAATCTATATAGAATGATACCAATTAAGTTTCAATAATTAAAGAATAAAATTTAGGATAATCTTGAAAAAGGATTTATTCAGCCAAGTGTATCACCTTGGGGTGCACCTTTCATATTTGTTAAGAAGAAAAATGTATCGATCTGAATCTTTAATGATTATTAGGAATTGGAACAGATCACAACCAAGAGAAGGTATCATCTACCCTATATTAAAGATTTTTAGGAACAAATTCATGGAGATAAATTGTTTTTAAAGAATGAACTTTATTCTAGATATCATAAATTGATGGTTAATAAGGAAAATATACCCTAGACAACATTTTATACAAGGAATGGGCAGTATGAATATATAGTGATTCCATTTGGTCTTACTAAGGCCCCCATTATATTTATAGATTTAATGAATATAGTATTTATAGATTAAATTGATTAGTTTTGGTAAAATTTATATATAATATTATTATATATTCAAAGATAAAGTATGAGCATGAGCCCCTGTGAGGGTGGCCTAGTGGTCGGGTCATTCTCTTGGTTCCTTAGAGTTAGGGGTTTGATTCTGTAACTTCCTGACCCTAGAAACCCAGAGCTGATGCATTATTTTATTATATTTTAATTTTTAAAAGAAATTAATCCCAAATAACCAATTAGTTTAGTAGTTTTGGAAGACTAGATTACATACATGATACCCATAGAACATTGGGAAAAATATAAAATACAACATGATACATAATAAACTAAAATAAACTGCCTCCATGAAAGCTTTTTCAAGGTTATCTTCTTCATAACCTAGGGAAAGGAAACATAATAAAGATGATCTAAAATGATCAGTAAGGGTTACACATGGTGGAATTATGAATAAATAATAATTGAAACATAATCAATTAGACACAACCAATAATGCATGGTGAATAAATATAGACACATGCCATAAATAAGTTGAGAATAAAAATGCATCCAAAGATTTTTTCATAGTGAAAGGCTCATGGAAAGAAATAACTAAATACTGAATAAATATGACGATTATTATTTGGATTTCATGTTATAAGAATATGAAACATTATACCGTCGATATGGTTTAAGTCTGTGGGTAGAAAACCATCTGATTTTTGGAAACAAACTTGAATGGTTTGCCACCAACTGATTTGTATCATGAGACCTATCGATGTATCGAGGAGATATAGAGGTCCCCAACCATTAATACTAGTCCAAATAATTATATTTAATAGAGGATATAGATTTATCAATATTTCCCCAGTTATTATAGTATTCAAATTAAACACTATATGTGAAATGGTATACAGATTAAGGAAATAATCATATCCATGATACAAGAAAATGGATTTTTACCAGAATTATAAATTTAAATGAAAAATGATCTAAAATGGGAAGTGGATACACCACATAAGAAATATTATGTTCACAATACCAAGTAAGTCTCAATGAAATAGAGATTGAGACAAAGTCCTTTACCATGTTGTAATCAATCAAGTCGTATGACCAAAAATTAATAATTAACAAATGAATCATAGAATACCATGAATATAAAGTAAATCATGAAATTATATATCAATTTAAAGTACTAATACACCACATGAAGGAAATAATTGGCGAACAATGGAAATATTACGAAATTAAAAGTGAGATGTGAAAACCCTTACCTTATGTATGAATGTGTTCTTCGGTTGATCTTAATGACCAGAAAAATAAAATTTAGATTCATTAATTAATAAGTTCATAATATATTCTACATTTAATTTATTTATTTTAACCTTATTAGGTTCATTCAATTCCTTTTTTATGGGTTTAAGAGGTTCAATTTTATTGTTTTGGAACCATTTTCTTCCTTGGTTTTCATGAATTGTTTATTTATATTCATGAATGGAAGTTCATTTGAAATGTGGTTAAATATCCAGAATTTTTAATATATATTATTAGTTAAATTAAATATATATAAATGATATTATAATGATTTTGGTTATATACCATTAAGATGACTAATTAGATAAAAGTTAATGATAAACACTTAAATTAACATGGTAGTTTTGTGCATAATGAGATTGTTTTGTGTTATTATTTTATATTATGGGTGTATAAGGATTACATAACATTAAATAAGATAAAATACATATATTAATATCTAGATAAACCATTATAAAGGTTTCATGACCAGTCTGGAAGATAGTAATGCAAATTGAAAACCTGTCTTCCTTGAACGTGATAATTAACACACCTCAGACAATGTTTTCATTTATAGTATAAAAGGAGGGAAAAGAAGATATGGTGATGGAATATTATATTATCATAATAAAATTATAGTAAATATAAGGTACTGATTTTTTCATAACATTTAAATGAGAATAGGTGAGAATAGAAAAGATAACAAAGGAACTTGAAAAGAAATCAAAAGAATTGAAAAGAGGATATTACCTATTGAATATATCTTCCCTTGAGAGCCTCTTTAGGGGAGATGATTTTGTCTTTCTAAGATAAAAATGGCTGATAGAAATGGTGGAGTATCTTAGGGAGATATTTTAGTATAATTTAGGCAAGGATTTAAAATTTAGAGGTGTGAATAAATGAGGGTGTGAGGGGTGGTATTTATAGTGGAGGGGAGGAGGGTTTTCTTAATATTTTAATGATTAGTTTATTATTTTTACCTAAGACAATAAATAGTGATGATTACATGAAAACAAATTGTAATAAGTGAACATGAGTTTGAACTAATGGTTTCTTATATCATCCATGATTCAAGGAATACTTTATTTATCTCATATTGTATTTATACTGTAATTACAGTATTTTACTATTAACCAAAATTCAAATATTTCATAAAAATAAAAAAAAATCACCATAAAAATTTTATATGTGTAGAATCAAAAAATGAACTACATTTTTTAATATAATTTTCTAAAAATTATAAATTTAATTTTTAATTAAAATCATCATTTAATCGATAAACACCAACACTTAAAATATTCACCTTCATTTTTAAGGTGACTAAATTTTATTTTTAATTTCCTAGGTAAGGTTACCATTTATAAAGGTCATATTAAAATTCATAATGGTAGATTAATATTCATAAAGGCAAGTTACTATTCATAAGGGTAAGTTACTACTCACCAAAAATTAAGTTGATTCTATCAGACTCCAAATATCATCTTGATCGCAAACCGCGTATGTCCATTTTTCGAAATTCAAAACACAGACGTGTAAAATTTAAGTTTAATAGATAGGTTATGAATATATCCTATAAATAGCTAAGTGTTGTTTCATAGAGAATCAGTGCTTCATGAAATATAGACTATCTAATTAATTGAAATTATTTAAGAGAAACATACCATAAAATGTTTAGGGTGTTATATTCTCACCACCTTTGAAAAAAAATTTCCTCTAAAAGTTTCATGTAAAAATCCATTTTAAAATATGTGGGTGGTTATTCTTCATAATATCCTTAGGTTCCCATGTTGCTTACTCTAATTTATGGTTTCTTCAAAGAACCTTTGTTATATGAGTTGTCCAATTTCTCAATACTTATTCTCTAGTGTCAAGAATCTTGATAGTCTCTTCACAGTAAGAAAAATTAGGTTCTAGCTCTATTTCTTCATAGGTGAGTATATGTGTTGGGTATGGCATGAATTTATTTGACAATGACCTGTGGAACACATTATTAACTTGGGAGATACTTGGTGTCATTTCTAAACGATAAGCTATAGCTCTAATTATTTCAAGAATTTCGAACAGTATGATGTACCTGAGACTCAGTTTCCCTTTCTTACTGAACCTTAAGATAGCCTTACATGGAGGTAATTTTAGAAATACATGATCTCAAACTTGAAATTCCAAATCCTTTCTCTCGTTATCTGTAAAACATTTTTTCTTACTTGGGGATCTTTAATATGGGCCTAAATTTTCTTTACCTTTACAGTTGTCTCTTCGATATGTTCTAGGCCTAGAAGTTTCCACTCACTAACTTTATACCAAAAATTTGGAGTTCGACACCTCTTACCATATAATGCTTTATATGACACCATTTGAATGCTATAATGGGAACTATTATTGTAGGAAAATTCCACAAAAGTCAAGTATTGATCCCACATACCTTTAAAAGTCAAGAAAGAATGATCTCAACATATCTTCCATTATTTGAATAGTACTTAGACTATTCGTCAGTTTAGGGGTGATAAGAAATACTCATATAAAGCTCAGTATCCAAAGCACTCTAGATACTTTTCCAGAATTTTAATTTAAATTCAGGATCTTGATCAGACACAATAGATAGAGGTGAAACATGAAGTCTTAACACATCATTAATATAAAGTCTTTATAGGCACACAAGTGGTAAATACTCTCTTATTGAAAGAAAATGTGCCAGTTTTGTGAGATGATCAACAATTACCCATATTGCATCATTCCTTCTAGGTGACCTCAGTTGTATAATGAAAAATTATATCGTAATCTCATCCCACTTCTACATAGTAATAAATAGAGGTTTCATGACCCCTCTAGGATGTTATCTCTTAGCCTTCACTTGCTAACAAACTAGACACCTTGACACATAGTCACCAATTTATTGCTTCATGTTATCCCACCAAAAATGTTCTTCAAGATATCTATACATCTTAGTTATACCATGGTGTATAGAGAAATTTGATCTATGAGCATAATTTAATAGTTCCCATTTTAGCTCAGGTATTGATGGAACACATAACCTCTTCCCAAATTTCAGAACTCCATCCTCATACACGAACTCTGTCAATCCTCTATCTTTAATAGCTTTAATTTTATTTTATAGATTCTCATCATCAGATTGAGATCTTGTTATCTTCATTAGTAAAGATAGTTTATCAATCATTTGAAAGAGGAAATATGTTTTCCCTTCCTTAACAATTCCCATATCAATCTTTAACAGATCCATGAATATAAGATCTCTCTCAATCCTCATTTTGGTTAGAGTCCATGATCTTTCCTACTTAATGAATCTGCCACCTTATTTTCCTTTTCTGGGTGGTAATGTATTGAAAAATCATAATCTTTGAGTAATTCAATCCATCTAATTTTCCACATGTTGAGTTCTTTCTGTTAAAAAATGTATTTCAAACTCTTTTGATATGTATATATCTCACATATTTCACCATAGATATAGTGTCTCTATATTTTTAGAGTAAATATTATGGCTGCTAACTGAAGATCATGAGTTGGATAATATTTCTCACGAGTCTTCAACTACCTTGATGAATAATAAATAACTTTATCATTTTTCATAAGGATGCAACCTAGTCCATTATTTGATGCATCACTATATATAAAAAATCCACCATTTCCCGAAGGAAGAGTCAAAATTGGAGCATTGATCTATCTTCTTTTCAATTATTCAAATAATTATGTAAATTATTTTTTCCATACAAACTTAACCCCTATACATGTGATCTTGGTTAGTGGGTTAGCCAGTCAGGTGAAATTCTGAATGAAAAACTGATTGTAACATACTAAGCCAATAAAACTATGTACCTCAGTTATGTTGGTTGTAATGGGCCATTCTTGGATTGCCTTTGTCATTGTAGAATCAACTAAGATTACATTCTTAGAGAAAATATGGATAAGAAAAGAAACTGATTGATTCCAAAATTTACATTTTCTAACTTTCCATATAGTTCATTTCTTATAAGAGTTTTCAGAACAATCTGTAAGTTATTCTCATGATCTTTATAGCATTTGGAGTATACTAAGATATCATTGATAAATAACACAATAATGTCATCAATATTTTTTTTGAAAACACTATTCATTAGATCAATGAAAACTGAGGTTTCATTAGTCAGTCCAAAAGAAATTACTGTAAACCCATAATTCCGATACCTAATATGAAATACTATCTTAGGAATATCTTCCTTCCTCACACACAACTGATGATATCCAGATCGAAGGTTAATCTTTGAAAAATATTAGGCTCCCTGATGTTGACCAAATAAATCATCAATGTGAGTAAGTAGATAATTTTTCTTCATTTTAATAGCACTGATCTCTCTATAGTCAATACACAGTCTCATAGATCCATCTTTGTTCTTGATAGAGAGAACAAGGGCTCCCTATAGAGAAACAATAGAGTTGATAAATCCTTTATCACTCAATTCCTCTAATTTTTTATGGATTTCTACTAATTCCATAGTGGCCATTCTATAAGGAGTCTTTGATATAGGTATTACACTAAGAATTAAATCAATAGAGAACTTAACTTCCCACTCTAGAGGATTTCTAGGTAAATCCTCAAAAAACACATCAATATATTCTTGCACAATAAACATGTCCTCTATTTGAACATTCCTTTACTCCCCATAGTTATTGAATTCCATTACTCCCCAATAATTTAATTCAATAGAGCTACTGGGGGTGGATCTTGATAAGAATCATCTGGCGATGTTTCTAATTTAAATATATGGGATTCAACACCATTCTCAAAAATAATAACTTCCATATTATTGCAACATATCTTCACATTATAATATGAAACCCAACCCATACTAAGGATTGTATCAAATTAAATCATGGGTATAATTATAAGTTTAGAAACTAAAGCATGTTTTTGTGTTATGAGGGGGAAATATCGACACATCTCTGTTACAATGATACATCCCATAGAAGTTTTTATTGAAAACTCCTTTATTAAATCAAATTGGATGTGTCTAATTTTCTTGGAAAACTGGGAAGATTTAAATGAATGTGATGATACGGAATCAAACAAATCACTGGATATGTTTGAAGAAACAATTAAAGTACTAGCGACCACATCAATAGTAACTTCAACCTTCGCGGTTGTAATCTTATAAGATTTCCGTTTCTCTCATGGCCTTTTCTAATGTGAGTTTCCTTGGAACTTAGGACACTAATTTGAATAGTGTTCTATCTCTATAAAATTTTAGCATTGACCATCATTGACTTGTTTCTTACCCTTGCATTCATTAGATCGATGGCCCTTTTCTATACACTTATAGCAGAATCCCGTGTCTTTCAAGCATTTCCTAGGATGATCCTTTCCACAGTTCTCACATAATGAGAATTGCTTCATTACCTTATTCTTCTTTGGTTATTCACCTTTTCCACGGCTATTAGAGTACAATTTATTATCTTGGTTTCCCTTAAACAAATTTGATGAAGAAAATTACTTCTCTGTTTTGATGGAACTTAATACAATTTCATCATATGATGAAAATGTTTGAGAATCCAGTTCCCTTAGAAGACTTGGCTTAAGACCATCAAATAAATAATCAATATTTTCTTTCAAATCACATACATAATATATATAATACCTGGATAATCTTGTGAAGGTATCCTCATAGTCTACAATGCTCTCTTTTTTCCATTTTTTTAGGCTAAGGAATTTCCTCTTCATTTCAGTTCATTGTTCAAGAGGAAAATATCTATCAAATAATATTTCCTTAAAAGCTCTCCATTACATATCTTCTATTTCTTCTTGATCCATAATATTTTGGATCAACAACCACTATTGATCAGCATCTACCTTGAGAAAATATATTTCCAGTACTACCTTTAAATATTCATTGCATCTCTAGGAAAAAAATATCTTTTTAGGGGACTTGATACACAACTCAGCTACCTCCATATTAGTAGTCCGACTAAAATATGGGGTTTTCCACATGAAATGATCCAATATAGGTATAGCGTGGTTATTTTTTACAACCTGAGTAAGTTGTCCCAATATGGTCATGATCTGATCCACTCCAACACTGACTGTGTTGACTTTCTCAGTGGGGAAATCCCTACATTTTCCACAGGTATTGATTCCCCTTCTTCCATTAGGTTCCATCACTAAAAAATGGAATTCACTAAATTAGGTCATTATTTATAATTTCTAACTAGAAAACAATTAACATAATTTGAAAATTTATGCACAACTAACCTCATAATCATAAACATTTTTTCTATCTACTTTTAAATAGTTTATAATGGTTTGTAAAGAAAATTTGAATTATCCTAAGAATATCCCCCGAGAGTGTAAAATGAGGTATCCATTAAGGTCCATTGTCATGTACCTAGATACCCCAGGTCAAGCCCGAAACTCCTTGTCAGATTTTTACTCCTAGGTACATCTAAACCAGAACCACATCTACTTGTAGTATCCAGATAGGGATTTATTGCTTGGAATACCCACCTAATCTATACTTTACCAAAATTATATGATGTTTTTATATGATTATCCTCGATGTCTAACTTAGGGTTATGTACTCTAATATATGTTTCTGAAATCTAGTTTCCAAGGTTGATGCTAAACTTCCTTTAATACCAACTTTAATGCCTGACCCCATAAACCTAGAGCCGATGCATTATTTTATTATATTTTAATGATTAAAAGAAATAAATCCTAAAGGAATAATTAGTTTAGATGTCTTGGAATATCATATTACATACATGATACCCATAGAACATTGGGAAATATATAAAATACATCATGATACATAATAAACAGAAATAAATTGCCTCTTTGAAAGATTATTCAAGGTTATATTCTTTATAATATGGGGAAAGGAAACATAATAAGGGAGAGATCAAATTCTTATTAGGGGTTACACATAGTGGACTCATGAATCAATAATAAGTGAAAAATAATCAATTATACATAACCAATAAGGCATAGTGAATAAATAAAAACACATGCCACCGATAAGATGATAATAAAAATGCATCCATAAATTTTGTCATAGTGAAAACCTCATGGAAAGAAATAACTGAATACTAAATAAAGAGGATGATTATTATTTTGATTTCATGTATCTAGAACATGAACCATTATACCATCATTATGGTTTAAGTCTGTTGGTAGAAACCTATCTGATTTTTGGAAACAATCTCAAAGGGTTTGTCGCCAACTGATTTGTCTCATGAGACCCATCGATGCATCGAGGGGCTATAGCATGCCCCGACTGTAAATACCAGTTCAAATAATTTTTTATACATATATTTAATATAAGAAAAATATGACTTTTAAATATCTATATTAAATAGAGGATACCTATTCATAAATATTTCCCTAGTTAAAATGACATTCATAATAAACACCGTATGTAAAATAGTGTACAACTTAAGGAAATAATCATACCCATGACACAAGAAAATGGATATTTACCATAATTATAATTTCAAATGAAAATTTATCTAAAATGGGTAGTGGATACATGACATAAGAAATATTAGGTGCACAATACCAAGTAAGTCTCAATGAAATGGAAATTGAGACAATGTCCCAAACCACATTGAAATCAATCGAGACATATGACCAAAAATTAATAATAATCAAATGAATCACAAAATACCATGAATATAAATGGAATCATGATATTATATATCAAGTGTAAGTACACATACATCAAATGTAATAAATAAGTGGCAAACAATGGAAATCTCACGGAATTAAAAGTGAGATGAGAAAACCCTTACCTTATGGCCGAATGTGTTTTTAGGTTGATCTTAATGACCTGAAAAATCAAATTTATCATCATTAATTAAAAATTTCAGAACATCATCTACATTCAATTGATTTAATATAACCTTATTTGGTTAATTAATTGCATTTTTTAAGGGTTTAATAGGTTCAATTTTATTGTTCTGGAAGCATTTTATTCTTTGGTTTTCATTATTGGTTTACTTGTATTCATGAATGAAAGTTTGTTTGAAATGTGGTTAAATATCCAGAATTGTTAATATATATTATTAGTGTAATTATATATATGTGAATGATCTTATAATGATTTTTTATATACCATTAGGATGAATCATCAGAAAAATTTAATGGTAAACGCTTGGATTAGCTTGGCGGTTTTCTGCATAATGAACTTGTTTTGAATTATTATTTTATATCATGAGTTTGTAAGGATTACAGAAAATTACATAAATGAAATATATATATTCTGATCTGGTTAAACCATTAGAAATGTTTCATGATGATTATTGAAGATTGTAATGAAAATTTAAAACCCATCTTCTTTGAACGTGATAATTAACACATATCTGACAGTGTTTTCATTTATAGTATAAAAGGAGGGAAATAAGATATTTTTATGGAATATTAAATTATCATAAAAAAATTATATTTCATATAAGGTAATTTATTTTTCATAACATTTGGATGAGAAGAGTTTAGAATATAAAAGATAACAAAGTAACTTGAAAAGAAAAAAAAATAATTGAAAAGAGGAATTTACCTCTTGAATCTATCTTCCTTTGGGAGCCTCTTTAAGGGTGAGGATTTGGTATTTTTAGGATACCAATAGTTTATGGACGTGGGGATTGATATTAGGGAGATATTTGAGTAGAATATAGGAAAGTATTGAAGCTTTAGAGTTGTGAATAAATGAGGGTGTGAGGGGTGGTATTTATAGTGGAAGGGAGGAGGGTTTTCTTAATATTTTAATCATTAATTTATTATTATTCCCTAAGACAAGAAATAGTGATGATTCCATGACCAAAAATAGTAATAAGTTCATGTGAGTTCTAAATAATGGTTTTTTTAAATCATCCATGATTCAAGAAATAGTGTATTTATCTCATAATATATTTCTACCGTAATTACCGCATTTTATTATTCACCAAAAATTCAAGTATTTCAGAAAAATACCAAAAATTCACCCGAACCATTTTTTGACTTTTATAATCCAAAAATGAACTCAATTTTTTTAAAATAGTTTTCTAAATATGATAAATTTAATTTTCAATTAAAATCATCATTTAATCAAAAAATACCTACACTTAAAATATTCACCTTCATTTTTAAGGTGCCTAAATTTTATTTATACCTTCATGGGTAAGGTTACCATTTATGAGGGTCATATTACTATTCATAAGGGTAGGTTACTATTCATAAAGGTAGGTTACTATTCATATGGGTAATTTAATATTCACTAGAAATTAAGTTGATTCTATCAGACCCCAAATATCACCCTGACAGCAAATGCATATGTCCATTTTTTTGAAATTCAAAACACAGAAGGGAAAAATTTATGTTTAATGGATAGGTTATAAAAATATACTATAAATAAAAATGTTTTGTTTTAGAGAGACTTAATTATTTATGAAATATAGGCTATATTATAAATTGAATGTATTTAAGAGAAACATACCATAAAATGTTTTAGGTGTTATAGATTCCCACTGGTTGTGTTTAAGAATCATAATTTCACCACTGTTGATTTAATCCCCTATAATATGATGGGTGGAATGGGGTGAGGCAGCTTTACCATGCATCAAATGCACAATTAAGGGTGATCTCAAGGCTCTTTTACTGGTTTATTGGGGGTGGTTTACTCAATTGGAATCTTAAGACGTGTAATGGGGGGTGTTTTGGTTTTCTTTCAAAAAAGGAAGAAAGAGCATTAGGATCACTTGAGAATTATTCTATGTACCCTAAGGAAGGATAAAATATATGAAAAATTTAAAAAGTGTGAATTTTTGATTTCAAAAGTTTCATTTTTTTGTTATATAATCTCAATAAAGGGTATATCGGTGGATTCGACAAAGAAAGAGGCTATTAAATGTTGGTCCAAACCAACCACTATGATCGAGATCTGTATTATTTTTAGTTTGGTTAGATTTTATAGATGGTTTTTGGAATAATTATCATAACTATATAATCCACTCACTATGTAAGCTTGGAAGGGATCCAAGTTCCTTTATATAGGTGGATATGAAGAAAATTTCATGGAATTGAATAAAAGGTTAGTCAGTGCACCTGTGCATGCACTACCCTATAGTGGATAAGGGTTTGTAATCTATAGTGATGCATAGAAGATGGTATTAGGATGTTTCATCATGCATAATGATATGGTGATAGCTTATTCCACATGAAAATTAACGATTTGTGATAAAATTTACCCAACTCATGATTTAAAGTTAGCTATTGTAATTTTTGAATTAAAGATATATAGAAATTATCTTTATAGAGAAAGGTGTGATATATATTATTATCATAATAATTTAAAGTATATATTCATAAAATAAGTTGAACATGATTCAGATAAGATGGTTAGAGTTGATTAAATATTATCACTGCTCAATACATTACCACCCTGAGAAAGTGAACAAGGTGGCTAGTGATTTGGGTCGAAAGAATCATGCTTTATTATCTATTATTAGGATTAAAAATGATCAAATATTTGTGGATTTAAAAAGGATGGATCTAGAAATCGTAAAGGAAAGGGGAAAATCTTATCTTTCTCAAATAAGTGTTCAACCATTAATCTAAGTAAATATTGAAGATTCATAAAATTAATATATAGATCTACAAAAGAAGGTGAGAAATATTCCTGAGTTTAACCTAGAGTGTGATGTAATGATAAGGTCCATGAGCTATGTATGTGTCCTATCCATACCATATTTGATGGATCTATTAGAGTAAGCTCACAATTCTTTGTTCTCAATTCATTATGAATTTATAAATATGTAGAGATATTTGAAAGAGTATTTTTGGTGGGATGAAATGAAGAGGGTTATTTTAGATTTTTTATCTTAGTGATTGTCATGTCAACAAGTTAAGTCTAATAGATATAATTATAAGGGGAAGTTATAATAAATACCCACATTATAATGAAAAATAGAAAAAATCACAATGTGTTTTGTTATCAGACTCCCCAAAACATGTAAAGGTCATAATGCTACATGGGGTGTATTCTATAGACTTACAAAGTAATCACATTTCATTGATATTAGATAATATTTATCATTATATTAAATTACTATAATATACATTAAGGAAGTTTCAAGGTTTCACGGAGTACCATATTCTATTGTATCTGATTGGGATCCAAGGTTTACCTCGATGTTTTAGAGAAGTCTTCAGCAAGATCTTGATATATAATTGAGTTTCTTAACTATGTATCATACCCATAAATATAGTTGGTTTTATAGAATAATTCAAACCATAGAGGATATGATTATATCATGTTTTATGAATTTCAAAGGTGGCTGGGATCAATACCTCCCTCTAGTCAGGTTTTCTTACAACAATAGCTTTCACTCAAGAATTCAGATAAATCCATATGAATCCCTATAAATAAATAAGTGTATAAATCCAATGTTATGGGATTAAGTTGGAGAAAGAAAGCTATTGGGACTTTATATAGCTGAATAAATGGCATATAAGTTTAGATCTATTTAGTAACACATAAGGGCAGTACAAAGTCAAAAGAAAAGTTATACTAATAATCATCAATGTGATATAGAGTTTGAATTTGGTGGGAAGGTTTTTCTATGAATTTATACACATAATAAGGTAATGAGATTAAGAAATAAATAAAATATAATCCCTAGGTATATTGGACTATTTGATATTCTTGATTGAGTAGGGATAATTTCTTATCGCTTGACACTTCCACCAAACCCCTCTCAAGTTCACGATGTGTTACATATTTCTCTCCCAAGGAATTACATATTTGACCCTTTAGATGTAATAAACCTAGGTGTTTTACCACTAGAGAAAGATCATTCTTATGAGGAAAAAACAATGGAGATTTTGGATTGTATAGAGAAATTGATACAAAACAAGACCCCTCACCTGGTCAAGCTTTTATGGTGAAACCCCCAAATTGAAGAATCTACATAGGAAATTTTGGATATTATGAGGTAGAATTGTCCTCATTTGTTTTTATTGGATTGAATAATTTAGAGTTATAAATTAATTTTGAGGGGGGTATAATTTAACACCCAGATTTTTTATAATTTTTTGAAATAAATTTAATTTCTTAGATAGCATTCATTACATGCAACATCAAGTTTTAATGAACCGTGATATACTATTAATATTATTATTAAAACATGTCCATTATAACCTATCCATTAAACTTTGTGGTATGAATATGAGTAGGAAAAATTTTAAATTAAATTATATTGGTTTTATATAAATAAAATATTTTTATAAAATGTGTTGAATTTTTATTAAAGTCTATATGTTTCGAAAATACATTTTTCTCAAAACAAATTTATTATTTGTTGTGAAAAAATAGAAAAAGTAAATTTTTACACATTTATAAAATTTATTTTAATAAATAAACTTTATTTTTGAAATATAAATTTCAAAATTATCTTTGAGTGAATGTTTTATAATTTTCTAAAAAGATTAATTTTTTAATGAATAATAAAAAATACTGATTTTTATTAAAAACTACATTTCTGTTTAAAAATTTTACAAGATAAATTTTATTTTAATATGGTTTTAAAGGTAAAATTAGTTCAAATATATATTTATTAATACAATTTAAGTCATTAGAATCAATTTTATATTGAATTTTGTTATTAAAACTTTCTACACTTATGAAAACGTTTTCTTTGAAAAAATATTTTTTCGTCTCATTAGTGGGATTAATTTTAAATTTAATATTATCACTTTTGTGAATTGAATTTGGTAAATTATATTGAATATTAGTAATAATAATAATAATAATTTAATAATTTTAATTTAATCTCTGATAATAATGAATAGTAATTATAGTAAAAATTAATTATTGTATTTATGGTTAAAATGGGGTTTTGTGCATTACATGCGCATGTGTTAAAATTAATATTCCCCACACATTGGATTTTTATTTTATAAATTATAATTAATATTGATAATAATTAGTTTCATATAATCTAATAAATTTCATTTTATTTTTATTCTTAAGAGATAAATTGCTTAGGTAAATAAATAAAAAGCTACTTTCTGTAGTGAAAACTAAAATGGAAAAAGAAAGTAAACTTAAAGGATAAGGAATAAAATATTTAAAAATTGCGTTTTAGGGGTTTTTACCTGATAATATATTCCATAAAATCTAATATTTATCAATTTTTGTGGCACTTGGGTGAGAGTGACTTCCTATTGTTGAATAGTTTTAGGTATTTACAAAAATGCCACTCCTCCTCAATTATAAAAGGGAATATCCTCCACTCACTTCTTCACAATAATTAAAGCAATTTTTGATGAATAAAACCTACCAAAATATCTATAAAATATCATTATCCACGTTATAGTTCTATTGGTAATCCTAAAATACCAATCCCATGTTCCTTAATAAGAGATCTAAAGGAGGTTTTTCTAAACAAATGTAATTTTCTTCACTAAGCACTTTCTTTTTTAATTTTTCTCTTACCACCTTCATTCATACACATATAATTAAAATATAATAATATAAATATATAAAATATACTAATATGTTATTATTTTTATTTCCTAACCTATATCTATCTCCTCTTCCATCAAATGTAATATGAAACCATCGATCGTGTGTATGGTGGACTACCGTCTCGTAAACTGATGTAATTCATTTTCCATCACCTGGTATCATGAAAGGATACAATGATAGATTGAAATCACATATATTATATTCATAAAATAATTATACTTATATAATTATAATATCATATATTTTTTTACTTTCTATTCCGTGGTAATATGATAATGCCGCTTATGTGTACAACAGACTACCGCCTCATGAAGCGATGTGATCTATTTTTCAATTATGCTTTAAAAGGATGGTAATAATGATAAATTTATTGAATATATGTGATATGTATGAACTCATAATTACCCTATAAATTTTATATATTATTTACTTTCCTCTCATTTCATCCGTTGAGAAAATGGAAACAATGTTCATATATATTATGACCTACATTCTCCATGAACAGTGTAAATAATTTTCTATATAAAAATATAATGTATTAATGTAAATAAATGTATAATGAATATATATTGTATTTATGTTATGTTTAAAATTCTAGATATTATATAACCATGATCAAAGTAAATGGATTAAAAATACCATACTAACGAATACATGAAAAATGAAGGAGTTATTACACAAAAGATTATTTTAACAAGGAATTGTTAATAAATAGGAAATAAAAGGACATAAGTAAAAATATATGGTATTATATATATTATTATTTTTCTATAATATATGTATAATTAACCTATATTTATTATACATTAGGTTCAAACATGTAAGAAGAAGCCAAATACTTGAGGTAAGGTATTTCTTATCTCTCATTTATTTCTGGGAGACATATTCCATATTCGCCACTTGTTTCTTTTGTGTAGTTTATATACTAACCCTTTTAAATTTTATATCATAAATATAATTATTTTAATTATATTTAAAGTTAAATTTGATTTTATTATTTAATAGTTATTATGAATCAAAATTTACCGAAGTGGTAAGAGTTTTATGTCACAATCTCATTGTTTATCATAACTGTTTATGATTATGCTTCCAATGATGAAATATTATGATAAAACTCTGAATAAAATCATTAATTTTATTATCCTATGGGTATTTAAAGAAAATAAATTTTTTATTTTTTATCTATTTATGTACTCAAGAGTTTAAAAGATGTTTTTTAAGGAAAACCGACTTTGTTTGTCTCTTTAGTCAAAAACCCTTTTTATTTCTTGTACATGTTTTATAAAAATGTTTTAAAGAATTTTTTTAGTAATATATAATTATTTATTAAATAAAATTTTACCAATGTTTCAATTTTTACAAATTTTATTAAAAATAATCTTTATTTCATTTTTTGAATGATTTATATTATGACTTTTTACCAAAAATGTGAAAGAAGTAATTATTTTAACCTATATAACATAAATAGTATTTATCACCTCAATGAACTCTCAATTTTTATTGAATAATTTATAAGATTAAAATATTATTTTATAATAAAATTATTTTCAATTTTTGTTTGAAATTTTAGTTTTAAAAAGGTAATTTTCAAAATAAAAATGTTATTTTCCTCAAAAAATATTCAATATGATATTCAAAATAATTTCCCATTGAAGATGACATACATTGATTTTACTTATGATTTAATGGTTATATGATCCCACAATATTGTCCTTATTACTTTCTAGATGGTTTATATTTATTATGAAAATATGTTTATGAAACCAGTTAATTTTTCCACAGATTATGATATAATGAAATGATCAAATTTTTATGTAACCCATTTCTTTTCTACAGGTCATTTTAAGATGAATTTTTTATGAAACCCATTTATTTTCTTGGGTTCTATTATGATGAATGTTTTATGATTTTTTGGAACATAAATTTATGGATTATACTATGGGACCAATAACTACCTCCAATTCATTAGGTAATTATTGATATATCATGAGATTAACTAGACTGAAATGAGGAGGGAACCCAATTCAGTATGGAACATTTTACACTATGATTATCTTATAAGTGAACCTTTACTAATATGATGGTTTGAATAGTAGAACCAATCAACTATGATATTCTAAGAAGTAAGCCTTGACTACTTAGGAAATTACTTTCTATGTTTATGTGTATGCTACAAATATATGTCTTATACCAATGTAATGTTCTCATGGCTCATGTTATTTGATTCATTTATGATTTATATATTATGAAATACCAATATTTATTCCATATCTCAAGATTATGATCTTTGTTATGCATGGTATTATTTTCAAATGTTAATATCATTTTCTCATACCCTTATTCCCATGTTATGATTATGTGATAATTAATCTTCTAGTTTACACTTACTGGGAATTATATCTCACCCTATCTTTTGTTTACAGTCCCCAAGTTATGAAGAATTAGTTTAAGTATGTTATGTAAATTAATTGTAATAAATGGGAATATCTTTTTGGGATATGTTGAATATCTTATATGAAATAATAGAATTGTGTTTCTAGTCTCTAAATAAATGAATCCATTATGATCCTTGGGCATGTAATTGTGTATTATAATGAATATTCATATAAAAAATTGTAACATTTATATATGAGAAGTCTAGGTCATTATAAAATTACACTTAAGTCCTCTATATTGTTTTTTTATTTGATAAGAGATATGAGATTCCCCTATGGATCAATACATATACTTGGGGGGGGGGGTGGATCAGGTGGTGTCTATTTTTTCACTAAATTATAATATCTTTTTAAGTATTTAACAAATTTTATTTTTTACCTATATTGGATATTGAGATAATATTGGATCTATTTATTATTTACTAACAACATATACCACATGTAATGTAGGAAATAAAGTAAATTATGAAACATGATATTTTTACAAGGTTCCATCTTGATAAGGGAAACCTACTCCTTTCCTTGATTAGTTATTCAATAAAATAACATATTATATTATCCACTATAAAACTGATCAGATACAATGATTCTTTATGACCCCAAAGTTCTTCACACACTAACACTACTTTTCATAGTTATTATAGTATGTCTAGATTGACATTTTTGTCATATATTCACACTGTGATCTACTTGAATACCCAAATGAACACTACTTCCATAGTTCCCCCCATGTATTTACAGGTGTATCCTTTAAGTCCCTTAGAATTAGATCTCCAATAATCTTAGAATGTACCTGCATCAATATGATTTAATCTCCATTTTCTCAATAGAGTATTTTAATACCTTTAACTCTTCAAGAGCAGTGTATACACCTTGGTCTATTATTGTAGTATAACATCACAAAACCTATTCAAAATCTACTCACCTAGCTTTATCAACTCAATATTGATAACCTTTTATCTTCATTAATCCAAAAGATCCTCAATATTTTAATGGATTGACACAACAAATATGAATAAAAATAGTACAATTGGTCACTCTTCAGTCTCTTCTTTTTAACTTCTATAATAGTGGTTGTCACAGGTTATTCTTATTCCTTTTCCTTTGATACCCAGATAATTAATATTCTTTAAAACAATTTTGGATTCTTCTCCCTGCTTAGAGAGTTCTCTAGTTTTTACTCTTTTATCAAGATCTTGGTGGCCTAGTATCAAACTAATTTCTCTCTCTTTTTCTATTTGTATATAGGTCACAAAAAAATATATTTTCTATAATTATAATATAGAAAATCTAAAACAAATTTGGTTCCCTAATTCTCAATTTTCTTTTTTTCCCACAAGGAGTACACTCCATTGCTTCAAGATTGCTTATGAAATAATAAAATATTCTCTATAAATTCACATAATTCATCACATCTCATGAATATTAATCTCCCAATTGAATTACAACTCTTTTTTTGATATTTAAATCACTTAATCACAATAATTTCATTGATACATTTAAATTTTAATATTTAATAAAACTATAATTTCATTATTTCTAGATAATTTAAATTACTAACCTTCCATCATAGACCAATATCATTATTAGATTATTCAATAACAATCAAAATTAATTTTTTTTACATTTATATCACTCAGTAACTGATCTAGAATCTTCAGATATCATTTCATCTTTATTTTATAATTTCGTCACCAAAATTTTCATGTAAAATTATTCCATAAATTCATCAAATTTTATCTTCATCTATTATCTTCTCACAATTATTTTTATTGAATCACATTAAATTTTTTGGTGTTTGTGATATTTTAAACAATGATAAATATCTCTTTCATATTTTGAAATATTTTCCTTCGATTATTAAATATTTTGAAATTATTCAACCTTAAACGTTTTGTCAAAATATTCCTAAGTGCTGTACCTTATGATTGTCTACGTACCCTATAAGGGTTCACCTTATGATGTAAATAGGGTCCATTCCTTCATCAAAAATTCATCTTCTTCTCAAATGTACCTTACAAAGTCCCTCATTGAACCTTAAGATGTCTTTAAAAACAAAGTAAAAAAGTTTTGTAAGGTTGAGTACATTCATAGACTCTTTATAAGGTACAATTGTACCATATGAGTATTTCACTTATAAATGGTACCTTATAAACTTATTGTACCCTACAAAGTAACTTTTACCTTACGATGGTCTCATATTCTCAATTTGTTATACCCTATGAAGGTACCCTATAAAAATGATGCTTCCATAGATAATTCTTATGCATATACTTCCATAGAGGATGTTTAAACAGGATCCAATCATGCTTATTATTTTAAGAATTATTCTTACAGTGAGTCCCTCCATATTTATATAGACTTAGAATATGCATATAAAGATTCTTCCTTAAAAAGTATAAGTTGAGTCTTACATAGACTATAAATTTTTTATTTTTCAAAAATCTATCCAAAATTATAGAATTATCTAAATTTTATAGAATTTATTTAGCTAAATATTAGTTCTTTAAAATTAAATTAAAACATTTTTCAATCCTCTTCTAAAGGATCTCATTACACAAAAAAATCATCCATCATGATACGTCATCAATTGATGATTTCTCTATAATACATGTTCTTCAATATATACATTTAAGATAGATTTTAACTATGTTCATAATAGCTTATTCAAGATGTTCAACCAGCCTTATTATTTAATATTTTTAACTTTTTTAGACAACACTTTCACAAAAATTAGTACTTGTATTTAATTTGAAAACAAACTCTCAAATTATATGATGTGTAGATTTATCACTAATCAACCTTTCTTTATTATTTATTTACCTAAATACATGGGTAGGTTCTTAAACCTTTTGTGGGTGGATTCTCACTCTATCACCAATGATATTTAAGATATATATTAAAATTTTAATTTATAATAAATACAAACACAATCCAATGTAAACTTCAATCTCCCCCTTTACATTTTATACAATACTTTGAACTTGAAAATACAATAAATGCATGTCAATATAACATTAGAAGTTGAATTTTCTTCTATCACTTAATGAAAATAAATAAAAAGGATTTTTTTCTCTTTATAAATCTTTCAAAACAAATATGCAATGTAGGTTCTTCTAAGGGAATATTTCTCCCCCCTTACATTTATAAATTTAAGTACCTTTTTTCTAATTTTTTTTCACTTCCACTATACTATGATAATTCCATGTGAGAAGGTTGAAACCACATATATCTTAGAAAATGAACATAAATACTCAACTCTAAGTCTACTTAGGCTAAACTAATATTTAAAACAAGTTTGAGTATATGGACTATAAGTATATCCATAGAGACTCATAATGTGTTAACAAAAAAAATTTATTTCTCTAGGGTTGTCCAAACAAATTTCAAACAAATTTATAATTTTTTATTCCACTTGAACAAACATATTAGAAACATTATAGTGAATGTACATTCCTTCCCATTTTTTAGTTTGAAAATAACTCCCCTTTGTAGGCAGACTAATTATAAACAATAATAAACATGTAAAAGTGATCATCACACATTAAGCTCAAGATTTTTATTTGGTTTTTGAAGATATATATATTAGACATAAAATGATAGATCACTATCATCATCACTTATTTGATAGTTTATCCTCAAGTGGTGACCTACAATATTCTCCATGGTTGATACCAATTAAGATTTTTTATGGAGACTAAAATTTTAACTTTTCCATGATAGATAAATTTTTTAAATATATAAGAATCACAACCTCTAAAATATATTTTTTAAGATTCACCTTAAATTTCCATACATAATAAACAACCAAAAAAATGTGGGAATAAGGTGGAATTCCATCTACTCTTAAATTGTAGTACCAAGACTATGATTTATTCCTCAAACTAGTGATACATTTATTTTCAACTCTAAAGTGACTAGAAATCTACATGATTACTTTCTATTTAATCTTTAATATCTCAACATCCTTATAGAACATGGTTTTATTCTAGATATCAACTTTATTCTTAGCTATCATTTTACTTTTATATTTTTAAATCAAAAATCTTTATACTACTCTAACATTTTTCCTCTTCCAACTAGATTATCGATATTGTCAATTAATCCCTTTTCACATGATCAACCTTATTATGGTGTGAATCCATTGTTGTTTTCTTATTGTCTCTAATTAGGTCCTTTTAACAAGGAATCTATGACATACATATGACAACACTATGAAAAACTTGTTTTCACATTCCACACATTTTACCCCAATATTTTTAGTTACCCTTCTTGGGAAAATCCCTCGGTACATATTTAGGAGTTTAACCCACTAATCCAATCCAACTATCTCTATATTGAATGGATTCCCTTTAAATTTTAATCTTTCTACCTCATTTATTGAAATTCATATACATCTTGCAATGATCTATGGTGTGACATTTTATAACAGAGTATAAGAATCTTATACCTGTTAGTTTAAAACCCTTCACATCATTATTCATTAACTACTTGGGGGTAATTGATTCATATTATTTCTTTTTTTGTACGCCTCAAGGAATAATCACTTCCAATTTTCTTGTGTTTCATCAATTTTTTTAGTAACTTATTTTTATTATCATAAGATTTGTAATGAGATGGAAGATATAAACATTCTTCATAGAAACGATCACCTTTATTTCAATGGTCATGTAAATTATCAAGACTTTAAAATCTAATTTTTTTTGATAGATTTATATCATTATATGAAAAATTATCTTTTACAATAGGTTTTTTATAATTTAATTTTTTCTCCCACTTAATTCACAACATCTCTAACTTGTATACACCGACATATTATACCAAAATTTAGAGGATATATTCCCAAACTTCTAACAACACTAGTGCCTAACAACTAATCTTACTTATTTTTCTTTATTAGTAATCTATATAAATGTTATAGTTTTTTAACATTGTTGTATTTTGGTGGAAGCCTCAACCTTTTGGGATATATCTGTAGAGATAATATTATTAGAGTTTATCACTTACAACTTTGACACATTATTAGGTTTCTTAAAAATTTTCACCCTCAATGTGTGTCCATACATTTATTTCAATCCTATATTAGCAAGTGAAACTACAGTATTACAATAATAATTTTTAGGATAGTGAGACAATTTCTTCATTGAGATTGTAGTAGATGAATCTACAGGGGATCTCAATATATTTCTGCCACTGTTTTGATCTTTCTTATAAGAAATAATATTATTATAATTTTGTGTGGATACACAATTCTTCTTAGTTTATTTGAAATATTCTCCCCCGAGTTGATTCCATATTTCTCAAGTTTTGTTCCACATCAAGGAAATTTTAACTTAGCAAGATAATATTAATAAAAACTAAGTATAATTTCGCCTCCCATTATTTATTTTTCTTTATAGTTACATATTCATACTAATTGATACTTAATTTCATAATATTATCAATATCATTTACTCTTTTAGACTTAATCTCTGACTGGGTATTTTAGACATCCATAATAGCTTTATGTGATTATTTTGAAGCATGCATCTTCTCTTCAAAAGCTTTAATCATTTCTATTATTTCATTAATTCATAATTTCATGTTTTATTTAACCATTGAAAATTTATCTTTTCTAATATGTATGGATTGATCCTTGAATTTATTCTCCTTGATAAGAGAGTTCTTTTTATGAAAATGAGCTGTTAAGGTTTATTTCATTTATTTATCATTATCTTCTAGTTGTGATTTCTGAAAAAATAAATACTGGATAAATTCAAATAAGTAAATAAAAACTTCACTATTGATTTTAATCATGTAATCCCTAACATCAAAGTAGTGGTATTCATTAAGATGATTCTATTAATATATTGAACTCAATTCAATCAAGGAATCAAATTTAATAGATTTTATAGAAAATTTACCACTTTAAACATCTTCAGTTAGTGGTTTTTACTTTTAAACTTTTGATCTCTTTCTTGGATTATTTTCATATTTATTTTTATTATTTTCCAAATATTTTTTAGGACTCTTATATATTTTTTAAAGAAAATAGAAACTATTTATTTCACTTGAACATCTTACATATTAAATATGTAATTCATCAAATTATAATAAAATATCAAATAAATAATATATATATACAATAAAATGAAACCTTAACTCTAATAGTATTTGAGATTCCCCTAAAGATAAAGTTTAATATATGAGAGGGGAGGGTGAGTGAATTAGGCGTTACCAAACTTTACCAAATTAAAATTTATCCTTTAAGTATTTACCCTATTATAATTTTCAGTTATGTTATATTTTATGATAATAGTAGATATATTTAATATTTACCAATCACATATAACACATGAAATGTTGGAAAGTAAATAAATATAACACATGAAATGTTGGAAAGTAAATAAATGATAGCACATGATATTTTTACAAGGTTCGAATTTGATATAAGAATCTTAATCCTTGTTAGGATTGATTATTTACCCCAATAATAGATTATTTTATCCACTATAAAGCCATATAAATACAGTGAGTTTCATGAAACTATAATTAATCACACACTAATGATATATCTCATAGAGATTTAAATATGTCTAGATTCTTACCTGTGTCACAGAGTCTCACTATGATCTCTTTGTATACCTAGAGTCACACTGGCTCTAAAACTTACAACATTGTATATTCACGTGTTTACTTTCAGTCCATTTTAATTATATCTCTACTAAGATTCATATTTTCGTTGATTAATATGATTCAATCCCTTTTTTATAAATATATTATTTTATTGTAATTAATTTGATCACTTCTTATAGTATAGATTCTTATAACTTCTTCATAATCTTCTCACCTGCATTTCTAAACTCAATCTTGATATCCTAGGATATTCACTAATCTAGGAACTCATCAATATCTAAAACTATTAACATAGTAGATATGAACATCAATAAAACAATCAGTCTCTCCTGTATCCCTTCTTCAAAACTTATATAAAAGTGGACATAACAAGTTTTTATTATTCGTTTACTTTGATATCTATATAATGAATATTATACAACGCCTTATTAACTTCTTATGCTTCCTTCGATAGTTATCGGGGTTTTACTCTTTTCTCAAGATCTTAGTGTTCCAATATCAATCAACCGTCTCTGTCTCTCTCTCATATATAGGTCACTAGTAAATATATTTTCTATAATTATAATATACAAAATCTCAAATTAATTTGGTGAAATGATTCTCCATTTTCGTTTTTCCTCAACTACCATCTCTTTTAAAATAACAAGTGCCCATTATTCTATTTTACATCCTCAATTCTCTCAGATAATAAATATTATTTTTTTATATTGTCTTAAGGGCAATTATTCCATTATAATCATACATATAAATTTAAAAACATAAAAAATCACAATGGATCTAAAAAATATTACAAAAATCATATTTTAGGTGTGAAATTATTTTTTACAACACGAGTGCATCTGAAATAGCAGCAATTTCCATTTAAATTTCTAGAATATAGCTAATCTCATGCATCTTAATCTCTATCTTTAATAATAACACTCTTTGGGACATATAAAACACTTAAGATTAATAATTTCATTGACAAATTATAATTTCCTAATTTATGAAACCTATAATTTCCTCATTTCTAAGAAATTTAAAGTCTCGATCTTCCATATCTACACTATATCCTTCTTAAAACATTAAAAAAAATCGCAATTACTTTTTTTTATGTTTAGATCACTCTAGAATAGATCTTTCATTTTTAAATATCATTTACTCTTTATTTTTGAAATTTCTTCACTTAAATATGTATTTAAAATTATTTAATAAATTATTTAACTTTGATCTTATTCTCCACTTCTTGAATATTTGCTTCTCATAATTATATGAATTGAATTTTAGACCATTAGAGGTGTTTTTTATATTTTAAATAATAGAGATAAGATCTTGAATATTATAAAATAATTTCCTCAAAATACTAAATATTATATAATTATTCATCTCTGATCCTTTTCTCAAAATCTAGCTATGTTGTACCTTATGATGCTCTATATACCCTATGATGATGTACCTTATGATGTGTGTAAGGTTAATTCATTCAACATAATTTCAATATTAAGTCATATTTACTATATGTAGTGCCTCATGAAGCTTTAGAAAGTCTTATCAAATATAATACATAGTTTTCATAAGTTATATTGAATTCTCAAACTCTTTGTAAGGTTAAGTTATACCTTATAAATATTTTACCTTCTAATAGTACCTTATAAAGTATTTTAAATTATTAATTACCTTGTACCATATAATAGTCTTAGATTTTCAAAGGGTTTTACCCTATGAAGGTAACCTATAAAAATGATGCTTCTGTATATGATGATTACTTAGATGCTTCTTCATATGATGCTCATGCAGATAATGATTACGTAGCCTCCAATCATCCTTACGATGCTATTAATTATTATTACACTAAGGAAAATTAACTCTAGAGATTTAGAATATGTGTACATAGAGATTTTATTATGAAGTAAGGGATGATTCATATATCGAATATAACTTTTTCATTTTTCATACATCTTCCCAACATTTTAGACTTCTCTTAATTTAATATAATTTATTCTTCTTACTTTGAGGATTTTCAAATAACTTGAATAAATATTAAATCCTCATCCAAAGTATCTAATTAAACTAAAACAAAAACCATCGTACTAAATAATAAATGGATGGTTTCTCCACAACATCAGCACTATAATCTATCTATTTTATATAGTTTTTAACTATGTTAATAATAGGTTCTTCAAGCTATCTAACCAACTAGCTTCTCAAAAAATTTCACTAATAACAGACAACACTTTCACACACATCTTTGGTATACGGACTAGATCTCTAATAATCTAAGGTATTTTATATTCACTAAGTATAATTCCCTTCCTGTTTATTTACCCAAATTCATTGGATGATTATTTATCATTTGATAGGTCTATTCTCACTCCTTCACCCATGATCTTCAAGACGTATATTGAAATTCCCATTAAAAAAAAAATACAAATATAATCCAATAGGTACTTTAAGATCTTTATGGAATTTTGAATACAAAAATATTTGAGAGATTAACTCATTGAATAGAATTATAATGTGAAGGTATTTAAATATATTCACAATATTATTATATTGATCTTATAACATTTTATAGAAAATACTATTTGTGAATGGAATGGGTGTCTGTTAAGTTTTCCCTTTAGTTTTCATCAAAGTTCTATTTTTAATCCCAATTTTATCTTTTTTAATTACCTTTTATATTGGTTTAGCGAGTCTTTAATTGTTTCCTCAAACAAATTTCCATTATTTTTCACCTTTTCTTGATTATTTTCCTTTTACTTTATTAATATACCACTCTTTAACATAACATAATTTTCCTCCTCACATGAAATCATGGTGTTTCTTGGTAATATGTTGGGTGGTCTTCCATAAAGATTTTAAGAATTCCATTCCAAATTATTCTCAATATTTCAAAAATATGATGAGTGATTTTTCAAGAGTTTTTCAATTTTTTCTATATTACTCTTCATATGAGTAAAATTTTACTCTTTTTCCTTATTTATTAGGTTACTACTAATTTAATAGAAGAATGAACTTTTTATTATTTTTTATGAAAATTTTATATCTTTTTTTGATTCACTTAAGGTCATGGGGGTTGAAATTATTAGGCTATGTGGTGAGGTTATTTTTAACCTTAGATAAAACTCTATATTCCTTAAGAAATATTTAAAAATTTTCATTCTCCTTGTTACATCCATCTGTTTTTAAGTCCTAAATTGAAAATTTTATCCATATTTGTTTTTGGAAAACATTTTGAGTTTAAATTTACCCAATGAAACATAATGAACTAATTTTATCCCCCAATATTCTATCATGTAAATATTAAAAAATAAATATTCCTATAAATATCTCTCATTTAAGTTATTGTATATTAGGTGATGCTCTCGTAGTCATTATTATTATAAATATCTCCAATTTCATAGACATTAATTTCAACTGGGATATCGGGATAAAACTTTCTTCCATCTGATAGGTTCTTCTCTTAGGTGTGCCTCATTATAATTTACATTGAAATATGTTTTCTAAAAACTCATCAAAATTTTCTTAAGAAATTACTTATAATTTTTTATTTAAATTTTATCTAAATAAAACATTAGTAAGTTCTATTGAATTGGGTTATAAACCAAAATAAAAAATCTAAATTTTCATCTAAAGGATTCCCCTATAAAGTGATAAATTTATTAAAGTATTATTAGTGTATTCTCATGAATCAAAGGAAAATTATACATAATTTTTAGTGATGCTTTGAATATCATTCTGGAGATTTGTAAATTTGAGTCTTGGAAATAATTTTCCAAAAAATTCAATTCTAGTTTATCTAATGCGATGTTTTATTCAACCAATTGTCCTATCGATCAATATTTGGATATATCCTTTAATAAAAAGGCAATGTATTAGTTTTTGTGGTAAATTCATAATCATAGTGGAAAATGTATAATGGTGGGTGGTGAAACGACATTGTTTGACAGTGGAATTGTATTGGAGATTTAGATATGGTGGTCGTTGTGTGTTTTGGGATGGAATGTGTGATGGTTCTTTAGTAAATGTAAAAATATTTTGAAATTTAGTTCTCAAAACTATTTTAAGTGTTTGAGGTTTTTGAGATGTTTAAAGTGGAATGCTCAAGGATTTATTATCAAGAAGCATGGGAGGGAATTAAGCATGGGGTTGGGTATCTTGTCATGGTGTGGTAGTCTGTTTTGATTTCTTTTAGGCCTGATGTTTTTTTGATTGGATATTTTTGTTTTTTTGGCCAGGTAGATGGACGTATTTATTTTATATTAACCCTTATTTAAAGTTTTTTGATGATTTTATTCTGATTCGGTCCCTTAGATTCCCAACTGATAATATAGATACATTTCATGGTCCATTTTATTTGGTGAATCATCTATAAATAACTATATTAAGAAGATTTTATTTTGGATGATTTGGGTCTTGGTGTGGTTTTGTTTTTAGTTTGATGGGGGTATTATAAAATTACTTATTTATGGGATAATGTATTTGAATTATTTCAAAAGGTAAAGGCATATAAACTTATTGAATCATTAGAGAAACCATTATTCTTAAAGGTTTCTCAAATCTCAATTTTTTTTAAATGAGTTCTATGTAGATATTTAATTTTAATTCCACCAAAGTAACCAATATTTTTAATAATTTTTATTATGATTTATTTATTTTCAAAGTTATTAGCTTGAATTGGTAGTCTCACAATACTTATGGTAGACCTTTATATCAAGGTAGGTGTATAGTATATAATTTTTACCTCTCTTTACATACTTGTAAGTTCATGAATGAGTTTTTCCTTTACAACCTCATTTATATTGGAGTGATTTAATTTTTCCATCATTGATATTTGATTTCTGGATGAGTATATATTTTTCTATGGATATAAATATAAGGTTCTAATATAGTCAGAGCTTCTTTACCTAGTTATGGGTATTCAATTCATGCGCCTACAACTTGTGAGATCAAAAACATGAAACTCTACATGTCAAGATGAATAAAAATAAAAATATAAAAATAAAATAAGATAATGGACCCAATAAACCAACTAATTGGTATATTTTCTAGTACTATGGAATGTTTTAAAAAGTTTTTTTTGGGTAATGGTGCCTAAAAAATTAACCAACTATCAAGGTTTATTAATTTTAATGATGGTCAAGAGTATATGATTTATATTTTTGAGCCCCAAAACTAAACTACAATGGTGTATTATATCTTAAATCCCAAATTTAATTTATTAGAAAAATTAAACAAAAAATCATATATTTTACCTGCCCATTTATTTTTGAATCCTCAAATTCAAAACTCAATGAATAATTAAAGAAAAACTAAAACTCCACAAATTTTTACTTATTTTGAAAAATAAAGGAGAGAACATTAATTTAGAAAGGTTGGATTTTAAAAAACATGATTTCACTCAATGGTAAATTCACATTGATTAGTTCGTTATGAGACACTTAATGTAATTGACTTCCATTAGATCAATTTCAATCATTACTATCCTATTTATTTCATTTTTTTGACCAAAATAATAAAATTAAACAAATATGTATTAAAACCCAATATTATACAAAATTTAGTATCAAGGATACTTTCATAACCAAAATACATCTTTACCATATTTTATTTCTTAATATATTATAACTTTTATCAATGAATTAATATATAACGAATTATATATAATCATCTCAATATGATACAAAACTAAATAACATTATTTAAAAGTATATTCAATATTCTATTATATACGCATCCTCCTACTCATAATTCACTATCCCTTAATATGAATACTCATTAAATAATGATAAAAAACCACTGATAAATGAATAATTCATCATAAAGGAATTAGAAATCATAAAGAGAAGAAAATATTTAGATTCATACTCAAGAGTATAATAAAACTCCACTTATTGTAAAACCTTGATATATTATTTCCATACTCAAGTACCCTAAATCAGAAATATATCAAAAATAATAAAAGTGGTCAAAGTTATCTAGAATCAAAAAAATAAAAATAAAAAATCATTAAAAAATAATAGTGTAAATATTTTATTTTTTTGCAAAGAATATGAAAAAAACAAATTAAGCTCTATTAATTTTATTTAACAGTGAAATAAATGATGAAAAAAATATTCATAAATAAGGGGTTATCAACGGTGAAATACTTATATTTCCTTCATATTAACATTATGTAATTTTCATGGATATAACATAATCTAGATATAGTAATGAGATTTTCCTCAGTGTATGGATTATATAGGATTAATGAATGATGTTCTTTGTCTTGGACATTAATATTTGATGTTGTTCTATGATGAAACTGTGGATGTTTCATGATATATATTTCTCTCTTGTTTCTTATCATTATATGGTAGTATATTTGAATTATTAATCTTTGAAGGTATAAAATTATCCAATGGTTTACTAAAAAACCATGATTGGATGATCAAATTAGGATCAACACTGGTTTGACATGTCATCAATTAACTTGTTTGATTGTAAAGGATTTACCAGCAGAGTTATACTCTTTGATATTTCATTTTAACGATGATGTATATTATTTATGAAAATGGTTTGTATATGGTTATTCCTATAGGTATATATAGGTGGGGGTAGTGTCATGATTACTTTCTTGGGTAACTTGACCTTGTGATGGTTGTTGCTAGATAATGATGATGGTACAAATGGTATAATGTTATTGTAAATGGAATGGATAATAAAATTGTTTTTGGTGGTTACATGTATGTTAAGATGATGAATTACGTTTTTAAATATATTATTAGTAAGGTATTATAAGAGTTATATATTATTATATTTAAAAATTATATTTTGGGTATGTGAGTACTATTTTTTCTATAGGCACCACCTAAGAGTAGTTTTCTTAGGGGTGACCCAATATTTTAATTGGTGAGTATACTAGCCAGATAGTCATACTTGTAGTATCTCTCTCACAGTACTGGGTATTATGGTTTGTATATGTATTTTTTATTTCTTTGGTTGGATCTGGAAAGTATACATATGTGGAGTGATTATGAAAATGAGTGGGTGAATGGACATTAGTCATTAGAGATGAAAATACTAGCTAATAGGAGTTGGTTTGTGGGTGGTCTATTATTTTTTGAAAACATGTATTTTATTATACATAATTTTTTTATTTGGTTAGAGATAATTATTGTGATATATAAAAAATAATATAACAAACTATAGTTATTTATAATTTTTGTCATTTCTTATGAGGGATTGAAGATAATATAGTTCATTAGATAAAACTAGACATAGATTTAACTTTGGGGTTTTTGATGGTGGATATGTGACTATGTATTGTGATTATACTTATTTTATTAATATTTATGCACAGTATTAACTTCAATTTTCACCCTTAGGGGATGAATTACTGAGTAAGTCAATATAATCAACCCTAATTTTATATACAAGGTTATAGAATTTGGTTGGTGGAGTTTTGGGATGATAATAGCTTAGTGACCATGTTCGTTGGAAAAAACAATATATTTTGGGACCCTTTCACATACTAGTGAGATATACTAGTTGTGGATTTTTATTGTATTATGGGAGGTTAGAAAATATTTTTCCATGATTTTTTTATTTCACTCGATTATATTCTACAAAATTTGTGCATTAAATTTTTTTTGTAAGAACATTTTATCTAATATTTATTATTATTTTTGATATGTTGGTTTATATATTATTTATAATTTTCTATTATTCTCTTTAGAGGGACCCTCATGGGTGAAACCTAGTGGTTTTTTCTCTGTGGGTTTTGTGGGAGGTCTCAGGTTTGAGTCTCCCCAAGTAATTGTAGGCACTGTAGGTTTCCTGGTTTATTTTTAATCCCCCTCCCCGAACTATTGTACTATATTGTGCTCTTTAAAGTGTTATCTCTCATACTTATAATAATTATACCCTCAACACTAGTTTTAAACCCATGTATTATTAGAGGTGGGATTTAGGAGTGCCACTCGATTTTTTTATCCATCTATGTAAGAATCTTGATGGGTTCAGGACCTGAAATATGCCATTATCAATTCCGAATTTCCTAATTTTCCTCCTCAAAATCTTCTCGACTAACCTCTGATATTATATTATGAAATTTAAAACCTAAAATTTTTGATAGGGCTACTTTTTCCACATTATCATTTGATAATAATCAATTAATAGTACCTTATTTTATAAATATCTCATGGTATGATAATCCCACAAACATATAAACACACCAATTCAGGAAACCTCGATGAATCCTTATCTATCATCTTGTATGTCATATTAATAATGTTCCCTTTTGTAAAAATGCACATATATTATTAAAATCATGTGTGAGTAAAGGAATTTCATGGTAATATTCATTCTTTTCTAATATTCCAAATACCATTGACTCATGTAGATAATTCATTTGTGTTATAATCTATACTCATCTTATTTAGAAAGAAAACACATGTATTCTTCTCTTCTTTCTAGGTATAGATTCTCATTCACCATCTTTTCTTGTATGAATTTTTTTTTATATTTCCCCTTATAAGTTTATATATTCTTATTAAAGTGGATTTAATATCCAAAGTCACAAAAATGACTTATACTTTAAATATTGTGAATAAGTTATTACACTACCAATACATCCATCTTGTCTATGTTTTTCCCTCAATTTTTTCCTTTATAAATCCAATGATCATAAATATTTCATCATTTCAAAATAATTCAAATATTTATTTGTCATACATGAAATTCTGTTAATATATTATTTTTCCATATTATATAGGAAGTACACAAAATACCATAAAACTAAAATATATATCAATCACTTATAAAAATAAATTACTGCCATTGTGTCCCTTTCAACCTATTTTTCTTGATCCATGTTCGTCTAAAAATTTGATGATACCCTGAGGGAGATAATCAGGGAATTTCTATTAAAATTAATCTATTTTAATGATATTATTTCATGATTAGTTGAATAAAATATCTTACTCTCTAAATATGAAAGAAATAAAGAATAAGATACATAAGAAATTTTATTTAGTTCACTATCATTGGGATATATCCAATGAGCATACACTTATTGTTGTGTTCATGAACTAGAATTCACAAAGTTCATTGCTTATTTTTTTCATATAAAACCAATAATCCTTCTTAATTTTTAACCACTTACACTTTGAGAAATCACTTATCTCACACTCAATTAAAACTCACTACCCCTAAATAATACACTTTTAAAAAATAAAAACTAAGAAGATTATAATCCAATTAGTGTATAAACATGATTTATGATATCCATGATCAATGATTTTCCCTTACTATTTTGGATTTGTAAGTCAATAGTATCCAAACTCCTCTAATTTTATCCACAAGATCTCACTGGAAATAAAATTTCCTTTATTATCTTTATTTACACTCATTTTATTCCCCATGTTTAATACTAGTTTCTATAATTCAATAGAAATTCTATATCTTTACCTCGAATTTATCCTTCATTACTCTTCATTAACCATAGTAAAAATATCTCATTTAGCCTTAAAATTCTGAGATAATTTCAACCCATTGAAATCCCAAATATTTCATCTAAATGAAATAAATTCACATCTAAAATAAATATAGAACTTTACTGAACCAAAATGTGGTGATCATACACCACTGCATGTTAAATCAGTCAATTATTTGACTCTATAAACCATGGAGGTAAAATTTTATGTCTATAAAATATAGTCATTTCCAACACAAAAAAAACATATATGAAACAAAATATGACGTGGTATTTAGTAAACCATGATGTTTTTTGATTATTTTTACTTATTAAGATAAATAAACTTGTTAAAATTTCTATATCCTTAAACACATCGTTATTTTTCTTCAGATAATGATGAAAACCATGGTCATTTTTGGATTTCTCATGGAATATGGGGTTTTTTTCTCCAAATTTCATGTAAAAACATGATCACCAAAACACTTTCAACCATTTATAGACTCATTATTTTCTAAAAAATGTTGGAACTACACCCATTTTTCCTTATGTATCATATTTTTTCTAGAATTTCATAACACTCAAAATCCAAACATGATCTCCACTATGAAGTATTTCACTCTAGATTTTTATTTTTTTAGTCCTTAATGAAAACTATTAGGTTCACCATGACATAGACACAAGTAATGGTAGAAAAATATATATGAAACATATCCTTGAGAACCACCACCACCACTCCAACAATTTTTTCAAATAAGGTTAAAAACCAAGATAGAATTGATATATCCATTGTGCATTTTTGGCTTCATCACCAAACTTAAACCAAATTTTATACAACCCCCCTCTAAAAATCACATAACTCCATATGATAAATTACCTATGATAAACTAAGTGTTATAGAGTATTTACAACAACTTTTATTAATGAACACATCCTAAAAAATCACATTTTTTAAATATTAATATGTGTTTTTTAATAACAATTAGTGGTTAGAAATATTTCTCCTCTTATAGATATTATGGATCCTCCTCATATTAAAAATTAACTTTCTTAAAACTTTCAACTTTCTAGATGTTTCCATCAGTAGTGGCTTATCACCATTTTTGTTCTCCATAGGTTTGTTAATTTTATTTTTAGATGATAAATTCCTTTATTTTTTCTTTACCTTTCATATTAAAAAAATATACATTCAAAAAATAATATAAATACTAAAATCTATTCATATATATCCATTTCTCTTGTGCTTTATAGTACCTATTTGACAAGGAAAATACATTTTGTGAGTGACCCATATTTCCATTACAATAGAATAAAATTTTATGTGTATTATCATGTGTTTTAATTGATAATATAGTATTATTTTATGTCTTTATTAAATTATTATTCTTCTTAGGGGTGTTATCCAGATTCATTTTTTAATTTTATATAGTATTTTTTTAATTTCAAGTACCAATATTACTTTTCTTCTATAATTAAATCATCATTTATTATAATATATACAACTATTTTAGGAATCTTTAGGCTTCTCATTCACCTACTCAAATACATTTTTGATTCATCTACTAAATTCCATTCCAAGATCCATTTATTTTTTTTAATTATGAATATTATTCCTTATGTAACAATTTATTCTTTTAAATACCTAATGTTTTAACTTTCCCTTAACTATAGTATTCAAATAATCAATGATTTGAGATTACTCCTCAATTTTGAGCTTGGGCTCATCCACCATATCCACATCCTTCAAATTTTTAGATTTATATTTTTAAATTTATCTTTAAAATTATCCTTTTCCTCTAGTTTCTATTCTATATGATGTTTAGAGTCATGTATCATAAAATTTTCATTCTTTATCTTTTCTCTTAAAACATTGATCTCTTCAAGTATAACCTTTAACTCAACTTTGGTATTTATGATAAAATTATTTTCATATTATTTTTCTTCACCATACTTATTAATTTGTGGTTTAATAATGATAGGAAAAAGTGATTATTCATTAAGGTCCAAGAATACATCAGTCACTTTCCCTTAGCCACTATCTTCTTATAAGGGAAAGTTCTTATTTTTGAAGAATTTATACTTGGAACACCTATTACCCTTCACATCCCTTATGGATTTATTTATTAATGAGTAATCACCCTTTTTATCTAAAAAATTCACTAAAAACTTTTTAATGAGGTTCCGACCTTTACAATTGGAAATCATGTTATTGGAAGCTTCATTTTAAATTGTTATTTCTCATTTTTGAGGTTTTAAGGAAGGAAAAAATATTACTTTATCTGTATCCTTAACTTTAGGTTCATCATCCATGATAATATTTTTCACTACAATGAAATAAACTTCATATGATATCTAATTTTCATAAGATCATCCTTGTTCATTCTCATCTCATGTATTAAAAGGATGATTAATAGATCATCTTAGGATACCATCTTGGGATCCCATTACTTGATCACTAGATCCTTTAAATTTAATTGGGGTAGCCTTTATAGTATATCAATTAAAATACACACATATTTATGTGTTTGTCAAATTCCATGTATGTACCCCACAAGCACATTCACCCATTCAAAGAATACATTAATAGTTTCCATTGATGGTATTCTTAAGTATCAACATTTATAAAAAGGAACCTGATATATACCCCTTTTCACCTTTGAATAACCTTTATAAATATGTAGAAAATTTTCCCACATGCCTTTGAAGAATTACATGAAATAATATTAATTTTTATAGTGTTTTATGATGCTCCCCATAGAGAATTGAATCCTTTAGAATCAACATCCAATTATATAGTATACCTTTCTATAAGATCTCTAATTTCCATGTTAACAACAATTCCATGTATGATGGTCATATGAAAATCCATTATAAGTTATTGTAAATAAAATTTCATTTAATTATTATATAATTGAAAATAATATCTTTCAACTATATGAAGTTCTTTAAAGATGAATATCACTTCCATATTCACTAAATAAAGAAAATATATTGGTAAAAAATCCATTAGATATAATACTACTTGTTGGACCAGATAAGAAATATATATAGAGTAGCAGGGCACTGTAGCAGTACTGTAGCAGCGGCTGAACTGTAGCGGCGGCGACACTGTGGTGGCGGAGGACTTTTGCAGGCACTGTAGCAGCAGCTGTACTGTAGCAGTTACTATAGCTGCATGGGTATTGTTGCAGTACTGTTTCCTGAGGGGTCCTTTGGGCCAAAAATTAGTCTTTCAAGCCTTGTATTCAGGCCATTTGACCTTGGGCCTTCAGGCTATATAATGGGTCTCCCTCTACCCAGTCTAAAAGAGGTCTTTGCTTTAAATAATAAATTGAGGCTTCGACCCCAACCTTTAAAAGAAAAGAAATTTTACTTGGTTCACCTACACCATGAAATACACAAGGATAAAAAATTATGATATACCAATATAAAAAAATCTACTAAATCACACAAATCACTACATGTTTAGAGAAACTTCAAAATACCACCCTAGTTTACAACCTTCCAATTTTTAAATATCATTAAATTATTTAATATTTATGATACACAATCAATTATAAGGTAAATTTTTATTTTACTAAATCAAAATGAATAATGATTACACATTTATTAGTGTGACATTGATCTATATATTTTTCTTATTAAGTAACTACTGTATTTTTCTTTGGAAAAGTGTGTAAATGAGTACCAATTCTATACACTATTTATAGAATGGGTTCCTATAGAAATTATCACTATTTTTTCTCTTTATCTACCCCATTATATTCAATCATGAACTCATATTAAAGTGATTTATCATATATTTCCAATGAATCATATATTTTCTCCTGAAATATTTATTATCCAAACTATCCAAATAAGTCTTTAAAATCCATGTTAAAACCCAAAAATTAATTCCATATATGTTATATCTTGATAGAGATATATATTTTAATTTTTTTAAATATTATTTCCACAACCATGAAATGCATCTGTACACAGTGAATTGGTTTTTTATTCAACCATTTACTCCAAAAACCATGGTAACCAAATCTTGATCATAAAGATATTTATCCAATTTAATTATTTTTATTTTTTATTTTGTGATTATAATAACATGTTCATACACCCATTAATATGTAGTTTCATTAGGATAACCCTATTATCTTTTCTATATAAATAGTTTAACATTATATAAATAAATTTAAGAAGCTACTTGTTTCGTAAAAATATCATGTAAAATAAAAAATCATCCATGATATAGACCATGATGTTATTTTTTTTCCTTTAATATTTGGAATACATCAACTCCATTAACTCTCATTCTCAAAATTACTACAAACCGTGATGTAAGATTATTCCATCTACGTATTTTTCTATAACTATACAAAATACCTCCAAACAATAAGCGTGATTCCACCTTTTCTCATTTTAAATAGATATTTTACCAAGGTTTTTTGAACATGAGATAAACCATGGTATTATTTTTTATCATAGTATAAAGTAATACATCAAACTTACCACTTTTAAATTACCACTGTCACTCCATCCATTTTTTTCCAAATTGTCTGAATACCACAATGTAGTATTGATGACTATAACATGGTTTGTGTTTCTTCAACCAAAATAATTTTATGTTCATTTAAATTTCATAAAAATCTATATCATGATTTCTCAATATAAATATAATTCTATTGAAGGGTCTTTTCTTACCTTTGTTAACAAATACAACCTAAAACTATTCTCTTATATTTTATTAATAATGGATTATCCTGAAGAACATACAACTTATTAATTAGAATATGTTTCACTCTTTTAGTGTAGTAATGATCTTTGAAGAGGTTATAAGGGAAAAAATAAATATTATCAGTGGTTTGATAACATGTGATTGAGATTTTTTTACCATCACCTACCCACTCTTATCCTCTTCCATGAAATCAAACATTAAGTTCACCATTACAAGCCTTACAATAATTTTTAAAATAATATTGAAATATATGATAATTAGAAACTATAAGTAATTTATTATAAGGGTATCTCATAACAGGTTACTATAGATTATTGGGAAGGGTTTTAAATGGATATATATTTAAAATTATTAGTGGATTTTATAAGTATGTTTTCCACATTAAATAAATAGTATTTAAACCTTGTAAATTTTATCCCTTTATTCATAAAATGAATCCTTAATTTCAAGAATATGTCTAAATCAATGGTCAGGGGAGGAGGAAATTAATTTTTGTTTTCATTTAGAGTCCTCATATGTTAGTTATTAGATTTTTTATCATTAAAAAAGGGATAATGAATTTCATTAGTATAATAAAATTTAAAATCCTATGATGATGGATTTGGAAGGGGCCTCAAAGATCTGAATGTTTTTAACCTATCCTAGGAGGATTTTGAATGGAAGTACATTAATACTTATTATAAAAACACCATTTCCAAAAGTGATGAAGAAATGAATCAAACCTCAAAAAATACATAAAATAATAACCCATTGAATATTTAAAGGGGGAAAATCATTAAAAAGTAGAGATCCAAGATTTTTATGGCGCACAATATATCAATCATTTATTAAGTAAAAATTGATTCATTTTTTCTCCCCTTGAATTATGTCTTAGTTTTTTATACATTTATATGAAATATTTAGTACTTATAATGGAATAATATTTTTAAATATCATTTTTCAAGATTTTTTTCTTCCTATTAATTCATGAATTTAAGACATTAATCGAAAGAATCATATGAAGAGGATAAAAATAGATAAAGGTAAATAATAATAAACTATAATTATAGGTAATTATATAATGGCCATAATTAGTAATTGTTCTATAATTATAGTTAATTCTAAGAAAATCATAATTAATAATGGTGTTTATGATGTGGAGTTAAGGAATGAAATAATGAATTAGAAATAAAAATAGTTAAGGTTGTGCTCAAAGATATGGGTATAGGTGTTGATATATATTGGGGTTAATTTATGCATAATATGATTGGATCCATAAATCAAATTATTCAAAAAATTATTATTATTAATGGTAGTAATTTTAGGTTTTTATATCTATCAAATTTTTCTGATAGTGGGATATGGTAATTTATAGTTGATAGAGGTTTATTGGATATAATTTGTGTGTATAATTGTATGTTTATGTTATTTGAGTGGCGATAAATATAGATTATCCACTAAAAAACCACCAATGAATATTCAAGGTTGGGTATAACCCGACATCTAATGGGAGAGGGGATTATATGATGGTTAGTTAGTCATGTCTAGTAATCTCTTGAATATAAATTAATTTAATATTTATATATAAATCATTTAACATTGAGAACCATTGTGATATTACTAGTTGGAGTTTATAGGAAGGTGGATCATATATTATTATTGGCACAACATGAGTTATATATACAAATATATTGAGGGTTCCTATAGTGAAATATGAGTAAACCTAGAAAAACAAAATGAAATTTATTTTATTTTATCTTTTCATCTCACTAATTCATTAATATTTTATAAAATAATTGACACATATTAGTCTAGGTAGTAACCTAAAGGGTATATTTATGTTCTCCCTTATTTAATATATACTATTATTTTCAGAATTTTAAGAGCATAATTGTGGAGGATTTTATTGGTGTTAACATGGGATTATAGAGAATTTTGAGGAATATAGTTTCATTTTGATTTTCCTTTCTAGGTAGAACTTTATGAGGCACTGTGGTTACCTCATATTTCTCAATTATGAGTAACTAGGATATATTAATTTAATATGAATTTTGATTTAAAATTTCCTTTACTCATTATTATTTGAATTTATTTATGGGTAAATTTTTCATTTATAAAGGATAATTTGTCCCATTTATGTGTTTTATACCCTTAGTACTAGTCTCTAACCCATTTCCTATTAGAGACATGATTAAGGGGTTATACATGATCATGTTGTGAGTTAATGAGGAGTTCCAATGGGGCTAGGCCAATTAAAAGTGGTATCTTAACTAGAGTTTTTGGATGGATTTTGAATTAGGAACTAGTTAGGTTTTTCATTTTGTTAGTAATAAAATAGTAAATCACAACTTATGGTGGAATGTGGATCAGGGAAACTGGAAAGGTTGATGAATTTATAAGAAAGGACCTCAATCATCACTAACTATACATATAGGGATGGTTTATTATATACATTATAATATATTAGGTATAAAAAAAAATCATATATTTTTGTGCCATAATGATTATGTTTTTATAGACAGTAGAATGGTACACATAGAGTAGGCTAGGGGATAGTAATGTTTTTGTATTTTCATACAAATTCAAACCCATGAGAATATATTTATAGACTTATGATCCATTATAAATATTCCATGGGGATTTTAATAGCATAAAGAGTCGAATGAGGTTTAACAAGAACCTATTATATGTTATAAATTTGATGAGACCCGAGATATTATAATACAATGATTCTATAAGTAAATGTTTTAAAAGTTTAATAGAGATACTTCTAATTTATGGACTAAGCAGTGTCTCAATCAGGTGATGTTATCTTTTCAACTTGTATAGAATCTTGATGAGTATTGTAGTTCTTGTACATGAAAAAAATAGTCTCAGGCCTATAGTATTAGTGGGGAAACCCATGCGTATCAGGCCAATTTTTTGTATTTTTAAAACATTCATAAATAGATTTATTAAAATATACCTATATCTAGATAGAAAAACCCACATGGTCATACGATGTCCTAGAGGATAGAAAGTTATATATATATTTTTTTTAAATTTTTGTAGAATGTTTCACTTCTCAACTAGATCTTCTACCCTATATATTACTTATAAACTTCAACCCCACTCCAATGTTTTATTCCATCCCTCTCCATCTAATATCCCATAGATACCTCACCACCCCTTTTTCTATCCCTAGATCCTCTACTCACTCCCCCTCTATATTGTATTCTATCCCCATACTATTCCATATCCATATTCCATCCCCATCACCATCCTAGTTATATACTATTACATCCCTAACCCCTACTTATTACCACCTATGGCTCCCTAAATAAAATAACCTAATTAAAACTATAGCTGAAGCATCACATAACCTTAAGAATCAATCTTCATACATCATGTGTTTCTAAATGATAGTGAAAATATATAACTAACATGGGTAGAGTATACTCTTGGAATCATCACATACAATAATAAATAAATTACATAATAACCCTACCAAAGTAAGTGAAAGGATTTATAGTTAATGGACAACCAATAATAATATACAATATCAATATACCGTTATATATATGCACCCATAATGATCATATAATCATACAAATAGGATCATACACAGAGATTATTAGTATAAATAAACTAAAATAAAACATGAGGGTGACCCAACTAGAAAACCTATGTCTCTCCTTGAATAGATCTACCAATATCCATATAACTACTCTAACCAAATCCCATGTATCAACTTTCACCTAAAATCCAAACATAATGTTTGTACATGCACTAGGGTTTCTGTTCTAGGTGTGAGAATACAACTTGGTAGGGTCTCAACAAGTTATCCATAAATATTCTTTCACATAAATTTTATTTACACACAGGAAAATAAATCAAGTAGTATTATAAAATATCCAAGTAATAACATTAGTTAATCATGTTCCAAATAATCCACCATGATAGTTAACCTGACCTACTTTATCCCATGCCATAAGAGAAGTCATATCGCAACACAACCTAGACTCATGCCTTTTCTCTCAGGGTAAGGTCCTACAATTGATTCATGACCATTACCCTCTCACCCAGGGTAGAGTCTCTAACCAAGTCATGATATCAAATTTAGCTTCATAACACCACCCACTCACTTAGGGTGAGGTATCACAACATTCCTTATACCTTTAATCAAACCACCACCCTCTCACTTAGGGTAAGGTCTCACACCAAGTCACATATAATATCTTACACCACCACCACCTCACTCAGGGTGAGGTATCATACCATATCACATACCATATCTCGTAACACAACTCTCTCATTTAGGATAAGGTATCATACCATATCATATACCAAATTTGATGAAACATTCCTCTCACTCAAGGTGGGTGCATCACCAAGTCTCACACCCGCACCCTCTCACTTAAGTTGAGGTCTCATACAAGTCTCATACATGTATGTTATAACTTAGGGTGAGAAATCATTCAGGTCTCATGGATAGATCATATCAATATCTGTTAATAAACATATATCACACACTATATCTCATCTAGACAATAATATAAAAATATAACTGATCTAGAGGACCACACACAAAACATTACAACACAAGCCATGACTAGCCTCATTATCCGCATATCTCGATCCATCGACAACTACATGACACTAATGATTGTATGTCTTACCTTGGTTAAACAAACCCCCTATAAAGATACCAGGTACTTAGTTAGTCTTTACTAGGAGCTTCATGCTCCATCGACCACCCATTACACCCCCACTGGTTGGCCTGTGAGGTTCCAAGTGTTGGTTATTGTGAAGATTCTTTAGTTTCACCAGAAATATTTTTCTGGATGGATATAATTAGATAGTGATTATAGTATGGAGGTTTCTTACTGAGTGGTTTCAATGTGATTGGGTGGAATAGTTTCATTGGATATACTTTCACCGCATTGAGTCCATCAGATGAAGTCCATCATAAAGTGTTCTAAAAAATAGAGTTTACCAAGGTGGAAGATAAATATTTGGGATGCAATAATGGATAATGGTATTTTGTAGTCTCATCATAAGATTCAATAGTTTATCATAGGTTTCCCTTGGTTAATGGGAGGTTGACCATGTTTCTCAAAAATTAGTTCCATCGTTTCACTAGATGAATACCTCTATAAATACAGTTGTTGGACCTGTTGTGATGTATGTATGAATTCATTCTTAATAAGATGATATTTTATAACTTCATTTTTTAAGACTTTGTAAAGTGTAGAGGAAGTGATAGATGAGTTTTTTATTTTCTTGACTCTCCATAAAAAAAATGGTTTCAGTGTTTTCCCTCAGATATAGGATTTTTTTCTAAACCACATAATCTATTTTTCTATTTATTTTATATTGTTTGTTTGAAGTGTGTTCATTGAGTTTGTGTGATTTTTAGGTGAGATCTTATCCTAGTTCCTGTGCACAAAATTAGGAGGTGTTGATTATCAGATGAACCTTTTTTTAGTGGTGTTTGGATCTTTCTACTATATAGTCTAATACTATTGGAAGGACATCAGTTCGGTGTATGAAGTGCTTGTTGTGTACAATCCGTGATCAGTAAGAGTGGTCCCCATCCTTATTTCTCCCTTCAAGTGGTTTCATATCGATTATTCTAGTTTAGCCATATAATTTTGGTTTATTCTCCCCTTATCTTAAAAGTTTCTTGGTTTTAATAAGATTTACTATTATCAAAAGACTAAATTTAGAGGAAGGTAAGGTTCATATTAAAATATTTTATGGAAAAAACTATACCATTTAGAGGATGAAATTAGAGGATCTTTTGATATAGAAATATATGTATTTTATTTTCTCTGGTTAATATACAAAAATAATGGGTAATAAGGAATAAGAGTAGATGAATAGGAAGACCTTAGCCTTGAAAAATCTATCACTTCCTTAGAATATTTCATTTAAAATTCATGATAAAAAATACTATATAATTTATGAAACTATTTGATAACATTCATGAGAAGACAAAAGATCTCAAAATATTTTTCATGATTGAAATATTGTTCTACTTGAGATTATTAGATGAAATAAATATATCTTATCATGTGAATGATTTTAAAATAATCCACAGGCAGCTCAAATCAATGAAGGTAACTTTCAAAGATGATTTTTGGGATATGCTTCCCCTATCTTCATTTCCATAAATCTAGTATTCCATGGTGATATTAGTGATAAAATATAGTGGTAAGATATATATAGTATTTGATGACATTTGAAACTTGATATTGATTAAGAAAATAAGGTGAATGGAAGTCCAATATCCTTTCTAAAGTTCTCTTATTACTACTTAATGGTGGTTTTCACCTCAATATAAGGATATTTAAAAGAATAAGTCTATAGTTTACAAGTTACAGATAATAAGTCAAGGTAAATAAAATAGTACATTTCCTATATGTTGGGTTTGTTGGAATAATTTACATATCAAGAAATATTAAATGAATCAAAATGGGGATTCAACTTTTGGGAAGATGAAATCTGCGAGTGAAACAGATGGAGAAACTAGTTTGTTACTAAATATGAATATTTTGGAATAATTATGGGTCGTTAACTTAGGTGCATATTTTTATTCAAATTGAGAATGAGGGTGAATGGTAGATTATGTACCGATAAGCATGAAGAGATTATATCTAGTAGATTATGAAACTCTATAAATAGTTATGAAAAGTGATTTTAAAACTTGAATGGGAAATGGAATTTTCTTAAGATTGAATCATGTTAGACATATTTGAGGTCTCTGGAAGAACATAATATCAGTTTGAAAACTTTATGATGTTGGTTTCAAAAAAACTTTTTTAGATGGAGTTCAGAATATAGTAGTCCCATGGTGATTGTTTTTAGAGTAAATAATTAGATCATGTACTTGAATAGATGCAAGGATGAAATTCTACTAATTATAATCAATTCATTAGATAGTTTAAAAGTTTGGAACTATAGGTTTGGTCACCTTAGTGAGAAGAACCTAAAATTTAGAGTTGTAAAGGGAATAATTAAACATTATCACACAGATCTTGAATGTTGGGGGAGTAGTTTGTTGGGTAAGTATAAGAGAATTTCCTTTAAAGTTGATTATAAAAATTTAAGGAACCAAATGCTAGAAGTTGTTCATTTCAATTTTTTGGGACATTCTCCTATTTACTCTAATAGAGGATCCTTGTACTTAGTGACTTTAATTAATGTTTCCACTTTAAAGGTTTTGTTTTACTTATTAATGAATAAATATGATGTTTTTAAGGGATTTATTTAGTGTAATGTTTTGGAAAAAAGAAAGTGTGAATAAAGGTTAAAGTGTCTTTAGACATACAATGATGGGTAGTACACTATACACAACTTTCATAACATTTTATATCATAAGGGTATCAAACATGAGAATACCATTCTAGGAACTCAAAAAAATGGAATAGTTGAAAGGATGAATTTTAATTTTAAATATAGATCCTAGAGAATTATTTTTTACTCTAAAATGTCTAATGGAATTTGGGAAGAAGTTATAAATACAATAATGTATTTGGTGAACAAAAGTTTGACTTCAACTTTGTGAAAATAACATCCTAAAAACATTTGGTTTAGTAAGAGACTAGAGGTAAACCATATCAATGTATTTGAAAGTATTTTTTATTTTCATATCAATTATAAATAATGATATAAGTTGGAGGTGAAATCAAAGGTGATCTTCCTCATCATGTATAGTGTTGAGAACTTTGAATATCATATTTGGGATGGTGAAATGAAAGGAATCATCAGGAGAAGTGATTTTTTTTCAATTAATAATTTATGGGGAAAGGTAAGAACTTATATGAAAAGGGAGTAATGGTTCAATATGACTAGACATATGTTATTGGGTAGGCTTTGTATCCAAAAAAATTAGGGGAAACTTCAGAAGCTGGAACTTTGATGGTCAATATAATAGATGAAGAATGCTCAAAAAATTGTACCATATGAATAATGTTCATATGAATGACTATCATATGGAGTGGTTATACGATTATAACCTGATATTTTTATAATAACATCCTTTCATATTATAAAATCTGATTGTAGGTTTTAGGCTGATATAAACTTTCTAATTCTAATGGATATATGAGAACTAGAATGTCTGGAAGAATAAGCTACTCTTAAAGGATCAAAATAGTGGGATTCTTCCATGGAAGAGGAAATAAATTATTTAAATATCAATAATACCTGGGATTTGAATTAAATAATAGAAATAAAATGAGAACTGAAAAAATTGGTTTTTTTGTTTGAAAGAAGAAGCTAATGGAAGTATGAGATACAAAGAAAAGAAGGTGGTGAACGATTTTCAATAAAAGGAAGGGATTGAATTTTCTAAAATTTTCTCCCCATAATTATATCACACAACCATTCAAATAATTTTTAGTATTATTGTGTCTAATTATTTAAACTTAGAGCATGTGGATGTAAAGAAATATTTTCTTCACAAGAATTTGGAGGAAGAAATATACTAGATATAGCCTAAGGGTTATGAAATTAATCAAAAGTAAAATCTTGTTTTCAAGTTGAAATAAATACTTTATATCTTGAATTACGATCCACGATAGTTGAATCAAAAGTTTTATACTTTCATTATTGATTTAAGTTTTATTTTATGTGATTCTAATCATTTTTATTACCAGATTCAATGGGATGATGGAACATATATCAAAATATTTTTGTATGTTAATTATAGATTGATTATAGGTATGGATTTCCAACTGATTTAGGAATTAAAGAGGATGTTTTCTAGAAGGTTTGAGATGAATAACCTAGAAAAAGTAAAAAAATATTATGGATGAGAATTTATAGGGATAGAAAATCTGACACTTTGGTTTTATCTTGGAAGGAATACAACATTAAGGTAATCAAGAAGTTCAGAATGATAGGATGTAAAGCTATATTAACCCCCTCTATAAACACTTAAATATTTCAAAATAACCCACACCATCAAAAGATAGAGAATTTTATGACATGAAAAGGGAATATTTTTATTCATCTTTTGGAATTTTTATATATATAATGGTATGAAAACAACAATACATTACTTTTATAGTGGTATCTATTAGCCATTTTATATTAAATCCTAGATGGAAACATTAAGAAGTTTCGAAATGGATCATTAAATACATGAAAGGATTGGAATATAAATCTTTATGTTTCAGAGATGATGATTTTTTGAAGGGATTTTTATATTCATATTTTGTTGGAGACATGGATTTATGAAAAAGTGAATTTGGTTTTGTGTTTAGTTTTGGTGGAGCAATAAATTGATGGATTTCTTAGTTGCATCCGATTTTTACTTTATCTATAATGGAAGAAGAGTATGTACTACTACTGAATAAGTGAAAGAGGTGAAATGATTTATGTGATTGCTAAAGGAAAATGGAAAAGACCTAGATAAATAAAAGTTATTCTATGATAGTTATAGTGAAATCCATCTTTCTCGCAATCTAGTGTTTCATGCAAGAGAAAAATTAATTGACCTAAAATATCATGTTATAAAAATACTATTGGAAGATAAAGTGTCATGGATATAGAATATTATTATAAATTCTAATCCTTATGATATGTTTATAAATTTTATTATCCATGAAAGTCTAAGGAAATAAGTACCTTAGTCGGACTTTTCTGGCCAAATAGGGGGGAGAACAATGCATGCATTGGAAAGAGGATAATCTTAAGAGGATTTTTGAAAAATGATGAATTCATGAAGCAATATTTAAGGGGGAGATTATCGGTTTTTGTTAAGATTATTAATTTTTATTGATTATAGTTTTTTTATTCCGATTATTAGATAGAGATCACCAAATAGAGGTTTCCTACTGAACTGTCTTGGAAAGGTTGAGCAGAAGAGTTTTATTAGAAAACTTTCACTAGATGGATTCCATTAGATAGAGTTCCAATAGAATATTTTAACTAGGATGAAACCTCAATTTTTATGTAAAAATAATGGATTTCATATAATGGACATTTCATTAAAAGGTTCAATAATGTATCAATGGTTTTTCATAGTCAACTAGAGGTTGTACATGATTCTCAAAAGGTTTTTTGATCGGTTCACCAGATGGATACCTCTATAGATAGTGGTGGTGTCCCATCTATGATGTATGTATGAATTTATTCTTAATATGATGATAGTTTATAACCTTATTTTCTAACTCTTTTTTAATTATAAAGGAATTGTGTGATGAGTTTTTTATTCGATTTTATCTCTATAATAAAAATGTTTTCTGTATTCACTCTTAGATATAAAATGTTTTTTTGAACCACATAATCATATTTTACCATTTATTTTAGATTGTTTGTCTGAAGTGAGTTCATTGAGTTTGTAGGGGTGACTAGGTGGGATCATCCTAGTTCCAATGCATAGACTCAAGAGGAGGTGGTTATTGAATGAACCTTCATCTGGTGGTTTTTAGAGCTTCCCACTGCATAGGATGATACTATTGGAAGGACATATTTCTAGTGTATTAAGTTTTCACTATGTTAGTTTGGTGATCATACACAATTATGATCTTCCTTATTTCTCCCTTAATTAATATCTAGGTCATTGAGTTCTTGATGGCTCTCTGCTAGGTACCTAGTAGCAACTACATCAATACTACAGTTAACAACATGAACTTTCCCTTCTTCAAACACCCAATATTCCACATAAATATCTCAAAATACCTGAAACATTTCTAAAAACATCCCCTTATAATGTTACAACTCTCATAATTCCAATCTGAATACCCAACTTCAAAACACCTATGCTTTGGAGATCAAAAATTCAAATTTTATCTAAATTTGTAAACCAATAATAATTTTGGTCCTTACAAAATCCCCTACAGAGGGATTATTATCCCCTGAAATTATATAGAATGATCCATAAATACCCAATATAACCATAAAAATTAAATTGCACTACTCATGCTCAATTATGTTGGTTACAAATGCATTGCATCAACTCCCAATCCTGCTCATTGGGATTTTCTCTAAAAAAAATACTAGACTGAGACCACACATGAATCCTTCATCATTTGAACATTGTATATTATTCCAAGGTCATTTTATCTACTCAAAGACACTCATAAAAACCCATAAACCCCTACCAAATATTGACTTTATCATGAAACATATGTTTACTACCACAACTATGACTCTTAGTATACAATGAGATGTTTTAATTAGGTGACATCACAAACACATGAGCACCACCTAAATATTTCACCAAACCCCATTCCACCATTAGCCAATGAATTTGATGATATTAACCACCATTATGTACAATTTAAAAAATATGGTGTGATCTTGAAAGAAGAAATTGTTTATCATATCTTCATACTAAGAATCACTGAATTCATCATCCTATTAATCACAGTCAACATTCAATAATCCCAACATCGACCACCCCCACCTAATACATATTTCACATGCCATAAGACCAGTATGAAAATCCTCACTATAAGATAGTATATACCATCATCCCACTGATAGAACAATGAAAAAACACTATCATTCAATCAGGATCCCCCATGTGATCATTTCTAATAAAAAACTAACAATCCTTGAACCACGAGCCTTTCTTTTAGATACTACAATAGTAAATATCCCAACAAACCTTGCTTGATCTAGAAAAATATTAGTTTCCACCACTGATCTATGATACACTGTATCCCCTTTGGGTACACCAACTAGGTCCACAAAACCAAACTAAACTCATCACAACAACCACCAACTACTATCTCACATTTCTGAATAACACCATGTGCTATATCACACCTCTCCCCTATAGAGCATGGAAAACTCTACTCTCATGCCAACATTACATAGATGAGACTTCTTTTTACCCACCATCAATTGAAAATAATCAACTGCTTGAAATCATCAATTACCATTCACAACTAGCTCTTTACCAAACCAATCCTCTCTAATATGTATTTCACCAAAAATTCACATAGACATACCCCAATTCCAAATGATCCTACTAGGATTTCCATTGGATATTGAATAACTCATCACCATATCCCAATTTTTTTAATTCACTACTGAGTGTTCCAAATATTTTCACTGTGACCACTCCTAGGGTAGTTTCATGGAGGAACTACCCACTATAGATATTCATAAACCATGCTTGACATTCTAGGAGAAACAACTCTATAGTAATTTATCATCCACATTAGGAAAACTTCTTGATGTCCATTTTCCAATGAATAATATATTTATTAAAATATAATCCATCTAAGGTTCCTCAAACCACTCATATCCAAAACCCATTATAATTACAAAACATACTCATATGATCATGTCATATTTCCTCAACCAAATATTTATCTTAAAAAAAATGAAATATGGTTTATAAAATAAAAATAAGATCCAACTAAAATCTACTAAATTCTATAAGGTCAACATGTTCCTCACAGATCACTGATGGTTCCTTCATTCCCAACACACTCAAGGAAACACTAAATAAACACCAAACATACAATCCCATACTACAATTGATTATTATCCAATATATAAGTATCTGAACAAACTCCTCTCACCCCATGAAGTATCCAACTGTACACTTAACATGAAAAGAAAAACTCTTTAATTTATCCCTTTAGATAATGAGTACCAACTATGAAATAATAGAACACCATAACCATCATACCATAAAAGAAAACTAAAAACTGTATCTCAAAGTCCCCTCCCTACTCACACTAGATATAGACACAAATCCTTCTTAAGGAAATATCAAATGACAATCGGACCCATTGAAGTGTCTCTAATCAACTAAACCTCTCATACTAGATCAAATCATAAATGAACACATCTTTGATCCTAAAACAAGGTAGAATGTGATAAAATTAGTGAAAACTTATTTAAAGGAAATGGAAAGTCCATTTCTTCAAAGAAAATTAATTTTTTCTCCAAATATTAGTTGATATCTTTTGATGTGTAAAGTTAAAGAGAAGAATGTGATTCAAATAATAAAGGAGAAAATCTTTTATGGAAAATCTAAACAACCCAATGATCCCTCTAGTGAAGAAAAGGTATTAGTGAAGAGCAAATGAATGATGAAGATATCTTAAATTAAGGATAAATATATTTTTGTGTTTTAAATAAAATTTGTACCTTGAAAGAGAAAATAAATTCTTATATATTGAAAATGACTCATTAATAAAATATTTTAATAGATAAAATTCTAATGAAAATATAGAGATGTAAATGGATTTTTATGAAAGAAGGATGATCTAAATGAAATACATGAATGAATAAGCAATATTCTTAATATTACTATAAAAAATTTTATTGCTATAAATTAAGAGGTGAAATGGTTTGTGATTAGGTTGGTTGAAGTAGAAAATTCACAAAGTTAATCTAAATTTGAATTTCAAAAAAAAATCAAGGAGATTGAAGAATCATCCAGACAAGTATGGAATATTTTTAATTCAACTAAAAAATTATAAATTTTCCTATGATACCATGGAATTATTTTTAACACTTAATATTACAATAAAAAATGTATCACAAGAAATATAAAGGGGAATAGGGTTGTTATTTCACTAAATAATAAAATACTTGTCTATTTTTACTTCAAGTGGTGGTGTTAAAAATAAAAAAACAGTAAATTGTAGAATAAGTAAGATGTTATAACTAATAATAAGTGAAAATAAAAGGTTAATAACAACATTAATAATCATGTAAAATTTTATATGAATCATTAAAGTTCATATATTGAAATAAATTAGTGATAAAAATTTTAAGAACATCATTTCTAGTTGAGGAGATTTTTATTTGAATGAATATTTTAGAATTTTGATATTTTTTGACACAAATTATAAGTGTGCTATTACAATATGTCACTCCATTAATGAAATATATTACATTAATTTAGATTTAGTCTAGCTAAAGACATAATAAGTTAACTAAAACAATATCCAAAAGAGAAGGTATCATTACATAACTCTTAATTTTATCTTGAGAAAACTTTTGGGAGGTGTGATCAACCTAGTCACACCATTAAAAAGTGTATCAATTTACTATTAAATCAACTAAAGTCAAAGGATAACTCTAAATCTATAAAATGAGTAATCAAGAGTAATCCATGTTAGTTGAGGTGGTGTACAAAGCAATAAAATGAGAAAATTCATGGATCTAAGTGAGAAATTTCTCATCATATATAACCTAAAATTAATTGATTTTAAAGGATATCTGAAGGAATGATAGAGTATATATCAATTTAAAAAATGATGGACCATTTAATATAAAAGTATTTAAAATTATTGAAATTAGTTAAAAATTTGAATACATTTTTGTTCACATTATTGATGGGTTGAAGTACAACGACTTAAGTGTTTAAAATATTGTGATAATGGGAATGAATATATATTATAAAAAAATATATTTCATTAGAAATTTGAAATATGGAACAATCACAATGAATTTATAATATAAATATTATACTTTAATATAGATTTTTAAATATAAAAACACTTATTGTAGGAGTGTGAAGGAATATAATGATATTTGGAATCAAAGACTTCTCTATTCAGGTTAAAAAACAAAAACAACATTATCAAATATGATGTTTTGATAAGTCCTATAAATATGATTCATGATATAATAAAAATATTTTAAGTGTGTCATAAAATAAAAAAAGTTAAAAAGAGTTATAATAAAGTAGATATAAAAATAAACAAGCCTCTTGAATTGATAAAATGGAATGTGTGTAGTATAATGATTTTAAACAAACTAGAAAAGATAATTATCTCATTACTTTGGTCAATGATTGAAATTATATGACCTATTTTTTTATACATTGAGTCAATAACATACTCATTACAGGTTTAATCACTTTTGGAGGTATTTTAAAATTCAAATAGGATACGATATCAAAGAAATTTTGTCTAATAAGGTATCTAAATATAGGAATGATAACTTTAAAGAATATTTTGAGAAGTATTGATTAAGACATTAATATAATTATATATACACAACCTAAAAAATGAAGTAATTTAAATGAATAAATATAGATTATTGGAAACAAAGAGAACTATGTTATTAGAGTTTATCACTACAAAAATATTTTAGAGATAAGTCCTAAAAATGATTTTCAACATTTTCAATTGGTTCTTACTTTAAATTAATTCTATAAATATTCCTTATGATATATATTGGTAATAATTACAACATAAAGAGTTTAAAATTATTCAAGATATTATGTTACAATAATGTTAAAGGAAGAAATTTGTGTAAATTTGATGAATGATCTGATGAGGGGATATTTCTTAGATATAATCTTGGTAGATTGAGTTACCATTGTAATAACTAGATTCTAAAGAAAATAATTGTTGAATATGATGTTAAAATCATGAAAAATAAAAGTTCATTGAAAAAATAATTTCATATTATTAATGATATTAAAGGAATTCAAGGACTAAGTGAAGGAAAAAATGAGACATGTGGTTACGATAATAGATTTTCAAGATTCCCATATTGATTCCAAAATATCCAGTGTTGATGAGGCCATAGATCAAGTATGAAATAACTTCAAAAGACCTAAAAAACATGATGAGTCTAAAAACATACTTAGTGATAACAGAAATATTATTCATTCCTAGATAATTATAAGTTATTCCAATCATACTGGATTGATTTAACATGCCGAGCTGAAAAGTGTTGATGAAGAATTATATTGTAATGATTAGATTATAGAAATGGGGTATGATATATATCAGATTGAGAATATTGACACTTGTTAGGTGGTGTCCAATGACTAATACAAGAATATCATTGATAAGAAATGTATTTTTAGAAATAATTTAAATGAGAAGGGAGAATTAGAATATAATACAACTTCTCTTTTTTGCAAATGATACTCTAGAATTGAGGGTATAGAATTTTATGAGGAATTGTTTCAAGTTATATGGATTGAAATGAATCATATTTTTCTTTTGATATATTCTCAAAGTAACTATAATGAGTTCCAAATGGATGTGAAGCCAATGATATTGAATAATGAAATTAAGGAAGTTGATTAAATTAAATAACAGGAAGGATTAATCCTTGATGGTTATTGTTCTCATGTTTGAATGTTAAAGAAGGAATTATATAATCCTAAATAATTTCCTTAATCATTGTGTTTAAATATATATAAGCTTAAAGAGTATAGATTTTAGGAAAGGAAATATGTATATAAATCTCTTTATCAATATAAATAGAAAAAATTCACTCCATCCATCCATATTTTTTTGAATTTTAAAATCACACTTTTGAAGGGGAAAGTGTGAACCCACCACAAGTCCAACCAGATACAAAACCCGCCCACTGAAAAAACCCAAGAAACAACCAGATACATCCTGCCCATGCAAAAACCAAAGAACCACACCCATTAAAGTTTTTCACATTTCAAAATTCAAATTTCAAAAGCCGATCACCACCAAACGCGGGAAAAAGCAACACGCACCCCGTCGCTGCCTATCACCATCAAAGTAATCCACCGCCCGAGACATCTCACCACAATCATCGCAGAAAAATAAACCATGAGCCACCCAAGGACTGACATCCAGTACGCCTCATCAATTGAATCGCCCCTATCAATCTGTTCACTATCATCATCAATACTTCTAGAAACTAACTCCCATGTCGTCGCCGCCTTATCATCACCGAAGCTGGAAACCGGAGCAACCGAAAACTCATCAACAATGAAAAACTCCACTGTCCGCACATCACCGTCGTTGAAAAACTGAGCTAGAGGCTCATTCCTTGGAGAACTGATGACTGCTCGAATGCCACCTCCCAATGCCCCTCATTCACTCATTGTGATTGTGTATGTCAATGAAATTATTTTTAGAAATAAAATGATTATTTTTTATGAATTTTCTATTTAAATTAAATTTTTTTTTTACATTTCAATGATTAGGGAAATGAAATTATTTTTCGGTTTAAAATTCATGAACATAATAGGTTTTATCATTATTTAAAAAGAAAAATATACTCATGAGTTGCTAAAGAGGTTTGTAATGGAAAAATAAATGGAGGTCTCTACTAATATGACACTTTGGGAGACGTTTTCATTGTATTAATAATGAGTGTTGTTAAAAATATGTTCTAAGTTCATATTAGAATCTTAATTAGCTTGAAAATATATAAACCAAATATTGTATTTATTGGTAGTCCTTTTCATTATTATAAAGTAATCCTAAGGAGTCATATATTATTCCAATAATTTTTTTCTATGTCAAATAGACATTAAATTAGGGGTTAAGTTATGATAAATGCACATATTTATAACTTTATGTATTTTTTGATGTGGATTTTGTAGGTGACATTGGACACTGAAAGTAAAATTTTGGAGGTGAATTCTGTATTGAAGTAAAATGTGTTTCCTGTCACTCCAAGAAGTAAAATTTAGACACACTAAGTACAAAAAAGGTTGAGTATGTTTCATCAACATAATCCATAACATAAATAAAGAAGATAAAGTCACAACTTGAATACATGAATATAAATGTATCATACCCATTTGTGATTGTGTGTGATAATCTAAGCTCTCTTAATTTGTCAAAGAATCTAGTGTTATATTTTAGGGAAATGGATATTGACTTCAAGTGACACTTCATCAAATAAAAGGTAGAACAATGAGATTTTAAATTGTAATATGTTTCAATAAGTGATATTTCTAGGAATATAGTGAAAAGTCCCCTAATTAAGGATGAATTCAATGACATGAGTTTTTTTTGGGAGTGTATTTTCTCACAAAATCCATGAGAGTTTATTTTTTTCTCTATAATTACATTGATTTTTAAAAAAAGGGATAAAATTTTGTGGGAAATATTCTTTCAAATGGGGGGAGACTCTAAAAATTTATGGGTGACAATAAAGGGGGAGAAGATAGGTTAAGTTTCATTTATAAGGGGATTCATGAAGTACTGGTAAGTGAATCCTAAAGAAGATTTCAATATATTCTTAATATGTTTCTAACAAATATAAATGGAGAGATTAATAAGCCCTTAATGACTAAATAATCCTCATAAAGTGAATTTATAAAGGGGTATATAATATTACTTCAATTTATACATGGTAAATATGGTATTAATTTTTACACTTGTGGTTAGATAACTCTCAAAAACCTTATTTAATATAATAGTATGAGGTTTAGATATCTCCCAAATTGAGATATTATTATGACTAGTTTCTTTAGATGATATATTTATAAGTTTTGATGGTGTTTTAAAGTTTTATTTATTATTAAAATATTAATGGTTAATTTTGGGGATTATAGGAGTTAATTTGAAAGAAAAGGAATGGATAAATTTTGGGTTGACATAAATGATGCTGAAGTTCTTTCCAAAACATACTGTAGTTGGTATGTGGAAATGGGGAATAAATGATTGAAGGGAAAAATGATAATTTATAGGTTCATAGTTTAATATATGTAACACCCATAAATTATAAAATAACAAAAAATTATATTTGATATCATATTTTATATGCAACTCCAAGCATAAACAACTAATAAAATATATTTCTTTAAATTTAATATCTTTGATAGATTGCAGAACATTCAACCCTGAGTCTAAATGAATATTAATATAGTATATCATTATAAACTAGCCATTAAAACGTATACTAATAATATAAATAACTAAATTATGTAAATTATTCTTATATATTTATTATAAATAAAATAATAATCTTTTAAATTTAAAATAAATGTTTCCTGAAAAACTGTATATTTTCAAAAAGATAGTTTAGTTGTGTTTTGTGAACACAATTTAAAATTATTTTTTTACAAATTTTGGAAACTTTATTTTATAAAACGAAATTAATTTTTTAAATCATAATATCAAAATTATCTTCGGCACAATTTTGGGATTTTTTTTGATTTTTTTATTTTTTGATTAAGAGTGAAAAATACTGAATTTTAATCGAAATTGCATTTTCCATTAAATTATTTATAAAGTTAAATTATATTTTTAATTAGGTTTAAAGTAAAATTAATTAAATTAAATATAAATTAATCCAATTTAGTTTATAGGAATCATTTTCATATTTAATTTTTATATGAAAACTTTGTAATCTTTTGAACATTATCTCTTTGAAAATATGCTTTTTCATTGTATTTATAGGATTACTTTTAAATTAAAATTTTCCACTTATATGAATAGAATTTAGAAAATTTGATTAAATATTTTTAATAAGAATAATTTATATTTTATAACAATTTAAACATAATTTTTAACATAACGGACAATAAAAATAATAAAAATTATTTACTATGGTTAAGGTAAAAATGGATTTACTGGGGACTAAACTAAGAAGATAAGGGTTAAATTGACCAAAAAATTGACTAATATCTATTATATGGATATATATTTATACCTTATCATGTATATTTATATATAATAATTCATTTTCACTATTTATTCATTTTAAAAACGTGGGTACACCTTTTTCTTTTCCAATAATTACAAGTGTTCCACTCACCTCACTTATAAAAGGTCACCCTCTCCTTTTCTCTTCATACCCTAAAAACCTTTTAGTTTGTACCAAAAATGACCAAATAACTTCCCAGATTTACTCCTATCATCTTATAATCCTTAGTTTTGGTATAAACCTACACTGGGAAGTATTTTTGTGCAAAATTAATAAGGTTACCCGAAGAAGAGGTAACATTTTTCAACAAGCATTTTTATTTTATTTCTTCATCCACCTCCTTAAATTATTAATAAACCATGATGATATAATAAACTATGTATATTATATATAATAAAATTTTTTCATTTTAATTGAATTACCTAAAACCATCCCCACTTCCATCAAATGGGTTACAAAATCATTATTCTTGTCTAAGACGAACTACCTCCTTGCGAACTGATGTCATCTCTTTTTCCATTACCACATCTAATAGTTTGGTATTATGATGGATATAAAGCATATATATGATATTTATAATATAAACATATCTCGAGATTGATTATATCAAATATAAATTTTTTTACTTTCCATTCGATAGGGGATACAATAACGTCGCTTGTGTGTATGGCGGACTACCGCCGCACGAAGAGATGTGATTGATGTTTCACTAATAATTTAAATGTAACGTGATAAGAATAAAGTTAATGAATATATGTGATATAAAGTAAATAGTTATGATATTAATGACATATTTATCTTTATTAAAAGATAATACATCATTTTATTTGTCTATCTTTTCACTCACTAAATAATGATAACATCGTTCAGGTACATGTGGACTACTGCCTTCATGAAGTGATGTGACTCTATTTTCATCACCAAAATAATTGGATTATTTGTATAAATATATTAAAAAAAATATTATGATATTATTATTATTCTTTAAAAGTAAAATTTTACTTATATTTTTTTAATAATGCTCATTGAAAAATATAAATGTTACTCATGCATACATACAACCCACCATCTCTATGATCGTAACATACTTCATTTCTCAAAATAATGTTTACTGATTGGTATTAACAACATAATTAATTTATAAATATTATAATTATGTAATTATTATTATTATGGATATTATGGAAATATATAATATTCATAAGAATTTGAACTTTCATGACAAATAATAAATGAGAAAACAAGGCAATTAAAACCCAAAACAATTAAAATAAAGAATGATTATTAATGAAATGGTGATAATATCATTTAAAGGGAACATATATGATATTATAAACATGAATATGGTTATATAATATAATAATAAAAATATTAAAACCATTATAAATGAGGCTAAATCATGTTCAAACAAAATTAAGTGTGAGGTACGGGATTTCTTAACTCAATTTCCATTCAATGGGTTAAACTTTTACTTCATTGATTATGTCATGATAAGATTATGCATGTAATGGAATTTGATTATTTTATGTCATATTTCTAGTTGTTTTATATGTATTTAAATTTTATATAAATAATCAATTCATTGGTTAATTCTCACCTCAATGTCATGATCTTTGAAAGGGTTCATTTCACAATCTCATTTTAATTGACATTGTTTATACTTGAATTTACATTGAAGGAAATTATTTGATAATTTTTTAATAAAAAATTTATTTTTATTATAATGTAGATATTCAATAAAATTTTCAAGTAATAGTACCATTCCCACTCTTTGGTACACAAAATAATTGAGAAAATGTTTTTAATAAAATCTGACTTCAATTCTCTCTTCAGTCGAAAATTCGATTTCTTCTAAAACCATATTTTCTAAAACATGTTTTCAAAAATTATTTTAACCTTTAAAAAATTATTTATTAATTAAATTTTTAATCAATTTTATTTTTTAAATATTTTTTAAGGAATATTCATGTCATTCTCAAAACAATTATCATTTGGATTTTACCAAAAAGTGAAAGGAATATTTGTTTTAACGTGTATGAGATGAACACAATTTCCATACTTCAGAAACAATCAAATGTTTTAAATATTATTTTATAAATTTTAATGGTGATTTTCAATTAAAATTATTTTCAATTTTTTTGAACTTTTATTTTAAAAAACATATATTTTCAAAGTGAAAATGTTATTTTCCGTAATAATGTTTTAATGATATTTTTATGGTATTTATATTCGAAGAAAACAACACCCATTTATTTTAATTATAATCCAATGGGAATAGGTTATATTGATTCAATAATTATTACTAATATGGATGGTTTATTATTATTTTGACCAAGGATAGAATTGACTCTTACTTCATTGATTCATTTTCTGTAGTTATTAAATTATCCTTAAATTATTAACTTTCCTATTATTATTGGATATTAAATTTCCCCAAAATGTCCATATTATTTATCATGTATATTTTTATTGATTCAACCATATATAATTTATACATTTGGTGTTTTACTTTTAAATTCCAGTAATATTCTAATAGATTTCAACATTACTACTGATGAGAACATTTCATCATAGTTTATGCCTTGAAATTTCTTGAAACCCTTCGCTAGTTGTCTTTCCTTAAAGGTGTTGATCTTACCATCCATGTACAACGTTTTCTTGAATACCCATTTGAACCTGATGGGTTTTACATTAGTTGGAGGGTCTTCTAAAATCTAAACTTGATTTTAATACATATAATCCATCTCAGAATGCATGTAATCTTTCCATTTAGAATCATACTTAACATCTATTGATTTTTATAGGTTAGAGGTTAATCATCCTCAAGGAGTAATGTTCCACTAGGATCAATGATAAGAAAACCATAATTCTCTAGTTCACTAACCTCTAGTGTTGACCTATACAATACTTGTGTCTCAAGAACATTTTCATCTCCCACTGTCTCTTGTAGAGATTCTTCCTATACCAACTCTTGTGTATCTAGAGCATCAAATAATCAAATTCAATATTTCTCTAATTATTTAATTAGAAACATTTTACATTTCTATAAATAATCTTGTTATTCCACAGTCAATTTTATATCTAAAAAGTTATATAGGTAATATCCTTTAGTTTATTTAGGATAACCTAAAAAGATTCACTTTGTTCTTTGGGATACTCATTTTTCACTAGGTATAGTATTGAAAAAATACTCACATCCCCATACACATAAGTTTGATAGATTTTGTTTCTTTCCATACCAAAACTCACATGGAATCCCATCTATCACTTTAGATCATACTCGGTTAGGATTATATTCCATTTTCTACAAGGGGTATCCCAAAAAGGATAATGGAAGAGTTTCTTGACTCATAATTGATCTGAAAATGTATTTCAAGGTCTAATTCCTACTTTTACTAACATCATTCCAGTATGGTGTATAATGAGGTGTGAGTTGGGATACTATCCAACACTCTTTTAAGTGATCAATAAAATCTTGGTTAAGATACTCTCCACCTTAACTGGTGAGTGGCTCCTTAATATTCTCACCAAGATAGTTTTGTACTTCATTCTGATATTCCTTAAACATCCAAAATGAATTTGTCTTACACATCATTTATCATATATATACTTACATACTATATTCCTAAGTAAAATTAATGAAGTATGAAAAAACACCCCTTTTCTTTACTATAGAGGGACCATATGCGTCAGTATGAATCAATTCCAGTATTTTCTTATCTCTTTTTTCCTTGAAAGAGAAGTTTGATTTGAAAATTTTTCCTTGTAAAAAATAATGACATTCATCCATAGGTTCTAACTCAGCAGAGTCTAAATATACTAATTGATGTAATTTATCTAAATTTTTCTCATTTACATTACCAAGCCTGATGTGCAATAGGCAAGTTTTATATGAGTCATATTCATTTGATTTTCCATTGATTTCCATTACTAGGTTTTCGAGTTCATGTATATATAACCCATTGTTAAGATGTTCCATACCATAAGATTTATTACCCTTATAAAAGAGACAAAATTTATTTCCAAACATGAAATAAAATATAATAGTATCCAAAATTAACACTAAGATTATGTTTTTGGTTTCTGAATGTACATAATAACAATTATTCAATAAAATAACCAAACCACTAGGAAAATTTAAGTGATAATCTCCCACAACCAAGGCTGCTAGAACTACACAATTTTTACCTCGGAGATATACCTCACCTTTTGATATATTATTGAATCTACTTATTTTTTTTATTTTAAAAAAAATCTGAAAACTATATTCTATATCCAAGAACTAACATTTAGATGAAGATAGATTGATTTCAATGAAAAAGATACCTAAAATAGAAGAATCTCCTTGCTTCTTCCTAGATCTATAATTCTTCTTCTAGTGTCCTTTCATACCACATGAAAACCAAAAAAATTCTTCCTCATTTCCTTCCCTCTGTTTCTTCGTATTTTTTGAAGGATGGTTCTTAGGTGTCTTTGACTTGGACTTTGCCTTAGATTCCATAGCATTTCCCTCCCCCATCTTTTTCACCATAAGGACTGAATAATTTTTATTCTTCATTTCCTTATCACCTTGGTGAACCAAAACAAAAATATTTAGAAGTGACTTTGACATGTTATTCACATTATAATTAATAATAAAGTCACGAATCTATGTGGTAAATTGGAAAGGGTGATATTAGTTACTAGTTCTTAGTTCAATTTGAACCCAAGAGATTCATGTCTCTCAATGTACCCAATCATCTTAAGTACATGAGGTTCTTCTTGATTCCCTTCTTCTAGCAAGTACCTATACTATTCACTAGATATATCATATATTTCTATCATTACTTTCTCTTTAAATAGTTCTTAGAGATGAGTTAGCATCTTTTAGGAATCTTCACCCTAATGAATTTTCTGTAGTTGGTGGGATGTAGATGGAAACATGATACAATATACATGTAGTGCATCATCTACATTCTTTTTTACATGTCTTCATCTTCCTTTATAGCTCCCCGAGAAGTCTCTATAGGAAGTGAGGATTTCATCACATAAAGCTTCCTCTCTGGTCATAGTATTATGCACAGGGGCCTGTACTACTCCTCAAAGTCATGTCTGGTCATGATATTTTATTTATCCATTATTGATCACAGTGATAATGTACTGGTGGTGTCGGTGATTTCCATTTTTTTATCCACAATTTTTTTGAAGTTATCGGTTTATCTTTATGACCTTTTGACTCATTTTAATTAAAAAATTATTAAATATTTACATGTCTCCCACTATTTTATCAAATTCTAATATCCCTCACTACTATAATCAAAATAATCTATCACTTGAGTAATCCTATGGAAAGTATCCTTGAAACCTACCCTCAAAGTCTACAAGCAGTGGATACACTGCTACTTCTAGAGTTTAAAGGTAAGAAAAAGTCTGGTCAACCATATTAACACATGGTTCCTTGATCTATTGTGTAAAGTCCCAACTTATCAGAATTGTTGCCTTCATTCCCTTAATACTTTGCCTCTAAAGTGATAGAAATATAGCTATGGATACTCATTTTTTACCAACTTTAGTTAATTCAACTCATGATTCTTATAAAAACTCTTTGGTAGTAGGAGGTACCCTCAACTATGGCTGGCGAGTACCCCGTACGACCAGTTTTTTTTTTCAAATTTGAGTTATGGAAGACATTCATGACTTAATATTCTTTTAAGGGATTATTAATATTTTTGAAAAATGTAATCATTTTCTATTAAATGTGTTTAGGCTATGTTTTCATTCTCACAATTGAACATTCATTTAATAGAATACATTCATCATGCCTTTATGCATTTTATCTATTTATTATTTTATGTGATCTCAGAAACATGAAAATGAAAAAAATAATAAACTATAAATAAAGGAAATATTTTACACGACTCATCTTGAGAATATAATAATGGTCAATCCATTTAAAATTAATTGATCAGTCATGACCTAGGTTAATCATACTTGAGTAAAATTTTGATTCATATCATAGATCATCCCAATAAAGTGTATTCACTTCTCGTATGAGGTATCACCTCATCTTGGAGGGGTCCTAACCTTACAACATCATTGTAAAATATACAAGTATACTGAAACACGTGCGAGGGGAATTAGGGAAGAACAAAATACATATAGATAATTAGGTTTTTAGGACCTTATACACATTGAATGAAGAGAATACGATGTGTAGACTGTCATAAAATTAATTACTTATTACAAACATCACAAATAATAAATAATTAACTAAATTATCCATACATAGAGAGGTTTTCCCGATTTTTCAAGACTAGTTGGTATGAAAAGTAATTGCATGATAAAACTAAATTGAAATAAATTTAAAGTTGATGGTTTTTCAATAAATTATATAAATTATACAATTAAAATAATTTATTTTGTTCGGTCTGTAAAACAATTTAATTTTATATTCCAAAAATACAATTAATCAATTAATTTAATTTAATACCTAAATTAAATTAATTATTTTAAATAGAAAAATTATTATTATTCTAAACCAATAAATTAATAAATTAATTTTCAATTTAATTAAAAATTTTCAACGCCCAAATTCCCACCCAGGTCTATTGTCGGAACTTACACAGGCCCGTACTGGGCAGGAAGTTTTTGCCTAGGGCCTTTGTGGGTTGATAAGACCCCGTGAAGGGTAGTTTCAGGTTGGGAATTCCTTTTTTATTCATTTTTGGGTTAGAAAAAACCTCTTTGGATCCAATTCAGATGCTAGATTGGCTAGTAGAGGTTGCACGGCTACGTGCAGTGAACATAGGGTTTGTTCAATGGGATTGATCCAGAAAATTGTGGTACTGGGAGAAGAAAGGGGTATCCTTCTGTGGAAGGGGATCCAATTAATAGTGAGAACTAGAGGGGTTGATCTGTGAGATAACAGATTAAGGTGATGGAATTGAGGTTTATTGTGGTCAATAGCGGTGACGGTCGGCTTCAGTGAGTGGTGAAGTAGCGTGGGCGGCTGAGCCGGACAACACATGTTCGAAGGAGGCGCCACTATTGGTATGGTGAACAGTGGAGGATCTCCTTGCAGAGGAGGGATGACAAACCAGTGGGACACTGGTGGGCCATATCTTTGGATGATCCATGGGGACTCTCATCAGAGTATAAGACCCATGGGCGGTCAACCTTGACGGAAGTGATGAGATGGAATTGTGGCGGCGAAGGGGCAGTGAGCTCATGAGGAGGGAGGAATACGGCTATGGTGGGGCTGAGTGAGTGCATGAGAGTCTGATTAGTGGTGAAGGGAAGTTAATCACAGGAAGACTCGTTGATGGTGGGATGCTGGTTTGTGGCTTGATGGGCAAGGAGGCACACAAGAAGGGTTGAGGCGGCTAGTGAAGAAGGGTGGGGACCTTGGATTCTTTCTGAGTAAGCATAAGCCTCATTTTTAATTTAAAAAATGATAAATTTTTTTCTCCCATAGGAAGCCAATTGGTAGGATAACCAACCTCTCCCCTTTATCTATGTGTTCATATTTTTCATAGTCTTACAATATAGGATTTAAATTATTATTTTTTTGAAAATATTCCAATCACCAAATAAAAGTGTTGGTAGGTGAAACTTTTGTCGGAAATTGAGCACCTAAAAATAAAATCACCAAAAATTATATATTTATAATATTCATCAATTTTTAAACCATGAAAATCATGTATTTGATCTGTACTAATTTTTTTGGATGACCATAACTTGTCCATCTGGAACAGGATCAATGCACGAACTATTCTATTGGGTCTGAGTTGAAACCCTCAAATAATTTAATAAAAACAGATTTTTTCTTAACTAAAAAAATTTACACAATTCCTCTTATACCAATTGAAGGTTTTAGAGCTTACAATAGAAGCTGGTGATCTAGGGATTTTAAAATTTTCATCACCAGAGAAACATAAATTCATCGTCTCCAGCAATCCAAGCCTCGATAGAGGTCTAAGGATCTGACATAAATAATTTATATAAAAAAATTAAACAAATGGTTACCTCATTTGATTCGAATTTCATTTGATTGAAACTCATTTCTGGTGATCATTACTTAAAGGATCTAAAGCTGAACCCCTCATATTTTCCACACAAAATAAAAGAATCCATATTTACACCATTCATCAAATTCCTAGTGCTAGCATGGAGATCCAACGATCTCTTCGATGTCATGGTGATCACCTAGATCTCATGCCTTTGATCCACAAAGGCTTTCTTAGATCAGTTTCTTTGATAGAGACTTTCTCTCTCTAAGATGCGGGAGGGGAGATGATCTCTCAATCTATTGGAATGAATTTTTTTAGAAATGATCTCCTCATTTACTTATATAGTGGATGTCAAAAATACTCAGTTAGTGTTCCCTGACCCCCATATATTTAACATCCACAAAATAAGTAATAAATAAATAATTATGATGAACTAACTATGACCTAAATATTATTAATATTTTTTCAAATACTTTTAATATATATTAAATATAATACATGATAAAACCTGAATCATTAACTTGACTCAGAATTCCCGCTAATATTAAACAAACCTTAAATATTAAAATTATATTCGTTCATATAATATTCTTCCATGTATTTTACTAAATACTTATAAATTCTTTTAATAAATAAATTCAACCCAATTAATCTATAATCAGATAATAATGAATTTATTTATTTTTTTGGTGATCAATAATGCTTGGAAAACTTTTGGTCCGGTGGTGGGGCCCACCATGTCCTATATACCTATTCACTAGAATAGTAATGAATCATGAATGCACTATTATGTGTGACCCTCTAGGACCTTACCTCGATAGTAGAAAATAGTATTCAAAGACCAAGAGTGGAGTCTAGAAACTCATCAAAGCCCCTACAGTGATAAGGAATAGTCATTGCAACAACAACAATCCTACAAACTCACACTATGTAATATAATATTTTTTTTTCATATGATATATCATAAAGTAGGATGTGAAACTTGTATTATCATCCATTATTGATTTATTATTTGTTGATCTAACTGTATAGATTTACCTTTTACTAGAATGGCCATGGATTTAATGAAGATACTACCATCCTGATCAACTAGGCCTGAGATATTACTTCCTCAAATCAAAAGTGAAAAATTATATCTTGATCATTCAACCAATGACACACCACCAATGGATCACCCAACACAAGATACATTTTCACAACTTCATTGTAGTGATTTTTTCAATGTATTAAAGAATGTGATCAAATGGAACACATTGATAATTATCTCAATTTAGGAGATCAATACACATGTTCATAGATTGGAATAAACAATGGCACATGAAACATGTGATGTTATTATTGATAGGTTTGTCCTCATGATCTCACCTACTATTGATCACAAAGTGCAAACTTTATGGGAAGATGTCTCAATGCTTATGATCCCCCAAAACCTGATTGTCCGACATAAGTCGTGTCCAGTCATTATGATGTATCTAGAACATAGGATATAACTTCAAGATTACTTTCATAGTATCTCTAAGTTTTCATTATATCTTACGAACTACTATATCCTTTTGATATGACATGTAATCTAAGACATTACCATAAATACAGTGGATCCAAAAGTATCAAAACTATTCTGGTAATATAAACACAAGTATATATAAAACTATATACATGTAATGGTAATCAATGTACAAACACATGTTGGGTCTAAGGAACCCACTTCCAACAACGATCATATATTTTTTAGAGTATTTCATTATCATGGAGACCATAGGATTTGAAAACATAGTAAAATTTTACAAAGGTTTATTTGACAATTTATGGTTTCAAAGTGTATTTGAGAAGTATCTTAACAATTGTAGATTCCTTATCAACTAGGTAAGAGTTAAGATATATCCCATGTGTTTAAACTTTTAAAGTATATTCCTAATCTAAATCTTATAATTTATTAGGATACGATTGAATTAGAGGAAGACGTGAATAATGTGGCACATCCCATGGATATTATTTATAATGGGGAATCAATTTTATATAGATCTGTTATTCCTTTAGTGCTAGTTTTAGAGGGGAGTGGTGCAATAGAATATATTTCTTGTAGTCGATAATCTCAAATGAGGGTTCAATGAATTGAGTTATTTTAATTGTTTCTTTTGTTTATAATAGAAATTTCTGTAGAATATTAGAATAATAAAAAATTATTAATGATTCTTGTATGATGATTTTTCTTGTCTTTTTTATATTGAAATGTTTTTAATTTGGAGAGAATACCGTGACCCATATTTTGGTTTTTAATGTTTTTAAATTTTTTATTGATGGAATTTTAGTCATTTTGAATATGAAGGGTAAAATGGTCATTTTACATGTATTATATTAAATTTCCAAAAGAAACATTGGATTTATAAAATGAGGTTAACCCTAAGTTGTGATTTTCCTAGGAATCTATGGTGAATGAATTTTTGAGAAATAATATCAGATTATTTATATATTTATTTTATGATATTAATTAATTAATTATAATATATCTTCTGTTATTGTGTTAAGTAGAAATGTGGATATTTTAATGAGATATTTTCACCTTGGTCAACCAATGACATGTGATATAGTCAAATGGGATGGTATCTGATTTCAATAATAAATTTGTGAATTAAACATGGATATTCAATAATGGAAGTTAAATGTATAAGGTGGAATCAATTATTGTATATTTACCATGGTGGTTTATGATTTAATAGTGAAGGTGTAAATTCCATCTATTAAATAAGTACATGATTATAGAATATTTTTCTCATTCATTAATCCCACTCTTCTCTAATTAGCATGTGATTCATTTAAATTTGTTCATGTCGTGGTGGATTAATAATGAAGAATGAGGGTTGATGAGAAACAAATGTAGAATAATGAATAGAGATTTTTTGAGGTAGGTGTATCTATATATTCACTCTATATTTAATTCCATGTTGGTAAATCATTCCTATGTTATTTCTAAAATTTTAGAAAAATATAGATAAAACTTTATTTATATTAATGGGGATATATGCAATTCCTTGGTTAAATTATAGATCACGATTATTGTTTTATTAAATGAAAAATAAACAGTTTCCAATAGATTAAAGGAGGATTTTAAAATTACACAATAAAATTATTGTTATCATTATATTTTCATATGATTTTTTTTAGAAATTTAAAATGAAATTATTTTACTAGCGTGGTGGTATGCCATTTTTCACGGTGTCATTCTATAATGATAAAATTTAGATTTAATTGAAAATTTTATTATGAGTTATTAATATATTATTTATGACTTTGTACTTGGGTTCATAATATGTTTCCTGGGGTTTGTGATAATCAATAAAAGATGAATCATTTAAGAAAATGTTTCCTTTGACTAAGGTAATATTTTATTATTAGGTTGGAATAATATAAAGATACAAAAGAGGTGTGTGTGTGTGGGGGGGTGAATTGTACCTTTTCGATAATCTTAGACAGATTATGGCTTTCATCCTTATTTAAAATTTATGTAGATATAAAGCATTATGTTTTGTAAATAGTTTGAGAAGAGGATAAATATTAAACAAGAACAATTGAATTTTTATAGTGGTTTAGGGAACAATGACCCCCTAGTCCACTACACCAATACACTCTCTATGAGCTTGGGGATTTTTACTAGAAAGGAAATATTATCATAAGAAATTCACAATTGAGTGATAGTAGTTGACACCTTTACAATAAGGTTTTATATGGCCTTATGGTTCTTTTATAAGGAACCAAATTCTTTATATCTTATTTTGAGAAGTTGATACTCTACCATGACTGAGTCGAAGTAGATAAACCTCTAATAAATCAAAAGTGTTTGATTTTATTGATTAAACATGTTATTGATCATAGTTTCAACAACAAGTTAAATAATACAAATATTCTTCTTCAGTGATAAATTTCTTCAAGAATGAATATATTTGAAGATATCCTAGTTTCTAATGATCTCCAATAAATATAAAAAAACAAACAATTGTAATTACACAACACAAAGTTGAAACATGCATGTCTCCCAAGTGTAGCTTCCTCATAATAACATAGTCATTCTATATTTTGTTTCTTTTTAGTGGTTATATATTCAAATATATTGTACATACAATATATTATAATCCTATAGTAAAGTAAAAATACTCTTGCTATATATATAGAAATATTGGCATTCTTTAGGTTAATAGATCCAATAATGTCGCCTGAAAAATCACAATCATTCAAATTAAATCATTCAAGAGAGTCAAAACTTCCCTTAGAAATGAGAATGTTTTAATCCATTAAATATAAGCCTTTAAATGAGTCATACATATGATTTAAAATGATATTTATCTCCATAGAGGCAGTTTCCATAAATCAAGGAAAATGTCGTTAATTTTAAAGTCCATCATTGAATAGTAAAATATAGGATTTCTTCACATAAATGCAAAAATCCAAAAATATGATTGACACTATATGGTTGTTCACAAATTAAGAGTTGATGATTTATAGTTATTTACAAACATAGGGTTGATAAAAAATTCTTTTCTTTCCATAAACATAATGTTGCTTAAAAAATAGGGTTAATGATCCATACTTTTCCAAGAACATAGGGTACATGATCCATATGTGTTATTTGAAATGTAGGGTTTCTGAACCACATGTTATGCTTACAAACATAGTGTATAAACAATATTTCTAGAATACTTCAAAACAAGTCCAGAATACTTTAACAAATATTTCAACCCGTAAATAAGTTAAATTATCAAGAAATTTATCCCTGAAAATTACTTAAATTAATTTCATCAGTAAAATAAACAAGAGTATTTTTGATAATAAAAATCAATAATATTTATAGTTTATTTTTGAGAGAATACATACCCAATAGTCTCCTCATATTTTATGATAAAAAACCCATAAAATAACTTCGAGAAAATTTAGTAATTATAAATAGAAATGAAATAACATCTTTAAAAAGATATAGAAATTATAGTTATTTAAACTTAATTTACACAAAAGATCCTCTCCTTTTAATTAAAATAGGAACTAATAAAATAATCAAGAATTCTATGTTTACTTAATTTTATCTCTCTTTTGTGATATAAAAAATAATGTAGATGAAAATGGAATAAAACACATTCAATATAGCACATAATTATTAATGAATGTTATAATCTTGTAAAGACTAAAATGATATGATTTTTGGTAGAAGAAATGTACATAAATAATGATAAATAGGAATACAATAAATGAAATAATTTCATGAGAAGATGTTTATGATTACAAGATTCATTTAGGCTGAGAAATCCTAACATGTAGGACAATATGAATGTGGAATGTAATGTCCTAAAGATGCGTATGACTCCGTTGAAGCTTGAAAAACTTGAATAAAGTCCCTCATTTCTTATATCTTACCTCTTAATCTTTCATTAATATTTTCATCCCAAATTATCATCAAAATCTTGGAATCTTGACAAATATTTAAACTTTCAACTAAATTTACTTTCATAATTTCCTGAACGTTTTCTTTTGACTAAACAAACTAAGAGATCATTTCTCCTATCTGATTTATAATATGTCATATACCAAGTTCTCCTGGGGTTAATTTCTTAATTAGATTATCTGGTTGTATAATAAAACACTTAAACAGGAACTATCACACTATAATGAATGAATCATGTCATTGAAAGTATACATTATAGTAGTGATTGCTTCAAACCTTCAGATAAAATATAAAGAAGTTTGAGGTGTAGATGTAGATACTATAGAATGATTTCACTACTTATTAATGATTCAAACTAACTCCCAAAATATCCCTTTTAAATCACTGAAATCTATTTTTGAAACAAACTCTTTTTGGAGCTTCCCAAATTGATATGTCATTTCTCTATAAAATTAATCAAAACCTCTTCATGAAAATGAACATTCTCTAAGATTATGTAGTTGATCTTGAAAAGATTCAAATTATTCTCTAGGTACAGTTTAATTTCTAAAATCTTCCTAATATTTCATTTTAGACTCCAGTTAACTTTGTAGACTTGAATTTTCATCTCACAGCTTATTAAAATGAACAAAAAATCCTTCAATTTGATCATTTTAAGAATCAAAAGATTCTTCTTCTTGAGATTGATATGGTTGTTCTATGTCAACCAATTTAAATTATTTTTCTTTATATTTTACACTATAGGTAGAAAATTCAATTTTATGAACCTCTGTATTCTTAGAAGGTTTAGAAATAGCCTTATCCAATGAATCATCAACCATAGAAATTGATTTATTCTTAATTAACATTGTATTATCATCTTCAATTGGTTGTTCTCACTCATTTCCTTAATAATTATCCTAAATTTTTTCTTCAATAGGATCTATTTGATTCTGATTTACATCAAGAGACTCTTTCTCTTCTCTGATGGCTGGTTGAATTTTAGTTTGGTGTTCTTATGGAGTTACTGAAACTCATAAAAATATTGTTTGGGAAACATCACCAGTTTTAGTAGCCTCTTATATGTTTTATGATATTTAGGGACTTGATCAAAAGGTTTATCCATTTTTTATGCCAGATGATAAGGGCCTTATCATTTGGTTCTTCCAATTTTTCTTCAAAAAATTGAGGAACATATCTTGCAACTTCTGAATAAAATTCATCATATCTGATTATGCATCACTTTGTTTAAAATTTTTCATCTATTCAAGATTCTATAACTTCTTTTTCTAAAATTCAGACTATAGAAATAGATCTAAAATTCCTCCCACTTGGAGTGATAAGACAAGATTCCTATTGGTAATCTTCACTAATAGGTAATATCTTTCCTCTTGCGATACTCTAGAAGAAACCTATCTTCCTCAAAGATCAAACATTTAAAATGTTACTATAATGAAAATTGGTGTGCATCTGTATATCTTTAATCATGCTTATTTTGTACAGGAAAAAAGAAATTATCCATCCATAATCATAAAAACACATTCTTGACTCTTCTTGGAAATAGTGACGCATATAACTTAACATGTATCTTGTGAAATTAAACTTAATATCAATCATTATCAAAAATATCATATACATGTTGGGATATAAAATATTTTCTAGATAAAAAATTCATGGGATTATTCTGATTGAATAAACTTGGCCAACACCTTCTGTTCAACCGTAATATCTTTTACAAACAATTTTCTTATTATGGAAGAGAAAAATAGAAATTTTGTAATATCCAATGATTTATTTTATTGATTTCCAATAAACAGAAGATAAAAATGAAAAACCCATTCATGGGGACACTAAAAAACTTTTGTTCTTTCAACTAAAGAGATAACAATCCCTATCATTTACCTGAGAAATGATAACATCTTCCATGTCACTAAAAATGAATTGAATATTCTTAGAAAATTATTTTACATTTATATAAAAAAATCAGTTTTTTCCTTTTGCAAAAATAAATTATAGACCTTGAAATTCTAGAGCTTGTCTTAGAAGAATATTTTTCTCATAGAGCCATTGAAAAACTATAACCTTTCCTTGAAGGATTTTTCTATAGGTGATAGATTTACACTCCGTTCTACTTTGTTCATCTTCATATTTTCTCTTAATCATCGACATTGATATGAATATGATGGTTAAAGGATAAGATCCTAGGATTTCAAATTAAAAATGAGATCTCTGGAAGTTAAAAGGGTTTTAATACTAAGGATAAGAGTGATATATATATATATATGTGTGTGTGTGTGTGTGTGTGTGTTTGTTTCTTTTGGTGTGGTTGGTTCTGGTTTCCTGAGCCAATTAATCAACATAATCATTAATTTTTTATTTTGAAAAGATGTGATTTTTCAAAATCAAAATAAATTCTAATTTTATTTAAAGAATCAATAAATAAATAATAACTAAATAAAATGAAAACAATAAATAAATAAAATAATGAAACAGATTAATAAAATTTATTAAAAATTAAATATTCATAAATCCTACTTAATTAAATAAAAGCTTACATTGTGTCATGGTTTTGTAAAAATATTAGTAAGTTGATATTATGTATTTAAAAATTCTAAAGATATATCGTTTTTAAGAACATGATATCTTTGAAAATGATGTCTTATATCAATATGATTGGTTCTTGAGGGGCTTACATGATTTTTTTAAATATTAATTGTTCTTTTATTATCACATAATATAGGAATATTATTAAAATTTAGTCTAAATTATAGTAAGGTATGTTTCATCCACAACACTTGTTCATAGAAACTTCTATCAGATATATATTATTCCTCAACTATTGAAAGAGAAACTGTTTTTTTATTACTTGACCATGAAAGAAAATAATTTCATAACAAGGGATTGGTTCATGATGTTCTTTTCTTATCTAATCTAAACCCTCTAAAACCAGTATATGAATAGTAAATTAAATTAAAATAAAAATTTTTCTATAAAGTATAGATCGAAAAATAGTTACTTTTAAATATCTAGAAATTATTTTAATAGTTGTATGATGTGATTATTTTGGATTTGATTAAAATATTTCACATTAACATAAAAAAATATTATGTTTGGTCTACTAGTAGTAAGATATAATAAACTACCAATCATTTATAACTTTTTAGCAATAAGTATTCTAGCTTCATACTAATTAAGTTTTGTATTAGTATATATGGAAATTGTATAAGTATTACTATTTTCTAGTCTAAAATTTTTCATTAAATAATTATTTTATTTTATATGATTTAAAAAATTTCTATAATATTTTTTGATATATTTGAAATCCCAGAAATAAATTTAATTATCCCATTAGAATCATTTTAAATTATTTGTTTCATAAGGTTTGAAAAATCCCCACAAAGGTTTTTATTTGTTAATTTGAAAACAATATCATCTACATAAATTTATAATAATAATATATTAGAACAAAAGTTTTCTAAAATATATTAGGATCTTCTAACCCTACAAAAATTCCATTTTCCAACAAAAATGAGCTTAATCTTTCATAACAATCCCTATGTGCTTGTTTAAGGCCATAAAGATCTTTAATAAGTTTGAAAATTGAATTTAGTAGATGAGGGTTTTCAAAACTCAGTGGACATACAATATAAACTTCCTCCATTAAATATCCATTTAAAAATATGATTTTACATCCATATGACATAATTTAAAATTCATATGAGATGCATAATCTAGAAGGATCTTGATTTCTTTTAATCTAGAAATAGGTGAAAATATTTCATCATAGTCTGTTTCTTATTTTATGTTATATCCTTTTGAACCAAATGCAGATTTATTTCTAGAAATTATTCCTTGATCATCTTGTTTTTTTCTAAAAACCCATTTGGATACTATTATTATATAATTGGTTGGTCTATCAACTAATTCCCAAATCTTATTTCTACTGAATTGATTAAGTTCTTCTTGGATAGCCAATATCTAACTTTCATCTTTTAAGGCTTCTTTTATAGTATTATTTTCTAATTGTGATAGGAAGGCATAAAATTCAGATAATTTTTCTACATTACTTCTAGTTCTTAATCTAGTATCTAGATGTCATATAATAGTTTCTAAAGGATGATCCTTCAAAGTTCTAGATTGTCTTGGTAAGACAATTTCAGGTTTATCTACTTCATGTTATTTTTTATTGTATTTAATTTAATTAATATTAATTCTAAAACAAGTATTAAGTGATTCAAGCCTTATGTTGTCAAAGTAGTCAATAATTTCATATGTTTGATATTTCCTTTTATCAAAAGGATCAATTTCATAAAAATTCACATGAATTGATTCTTAAAAAATTCTTAAAATTTTATTATAAACTATATAGGCTTTAGAAGTAACATAATATCATAAAAATATTCCTTCATCAACCTTTAGATCAAATTTACCAATGTTTTAATTAGTATTCAAAATATACAACTTGAATCCAAATACTTCAAAGTACCATAATTTAGATTTTTTATTATTCCAAAGTTCATAGGGTGTCTTTTTAATAACGGTTCTTATTGAAACTCTATTCATGATATAGAAATATGTGTTTATGTATTCCACCTAAAAATAGGTTGGGAGACTATATTCATTTAACATAGTCTTTTACATCTCTTGAATAGTTCTATCTATTCTTTTAACAATTCCATTTTGTTGAGGTGTTCTTGGTGTAGAGATGGTGTGTTTAATACCCCAGTTTGAGAAAAATAATTATATTATTAATTCTAAAATTATCTGCCATGATTACTTCTTAATGATATAATTATGAAATATTTTTCATTTTGAACAATTTTACAAAAGATTTCAAAAATAGTTAACACTTCAATTTTAAATTTTAGAAAATGAACCCATGTAAATCCTGAAGAATCATCAAATAATACATAATCATATAATTTTCCAGTCAAACTTGCTACCCTTTATGGCATAAAAACTCAATGTGGATAAGTTGTAGTGGTTTAGATGTATCAAATTTGTTAATTGATGTGAAATATGATTTTTGTTGTTTTCCAATTTCTCTTGAATTACATAATATATTATTATCAAATTTAAGACTAAGAAAATCAGAAACTAAGTGTTTCTTAGATAATTTATATAAATTAAATATATTACAGTGTCAAAGTATTCTATGCCATATCACCGACCCATTTCTCTCAATATTTAAATAATTCAATTTTTGTTTACACAAGGAATTAACATCCAAGGTATAAACATTTTTAGTTCTATGTGATCTAAATTTATGTAATTTATCTTTGAAAACAAAGTAGGAATTGTTAGAGAAATCAATATAAAAGCCATCATCATAGAGTTGAGAAACACTTACCAGGTTGTTCTTTATCCCTTGAACATATATCACTATGTTGATTGGAATCATCTTTGGATCTTCAACTCATCCAACTCTAACTAAATTCTCTTTAGAATTATCACAAGATGAAACTAGTCCTCCATCCTATTTTTCTAGTGTATGAAAATTGGAAGTGTATCCAGTCATGTGTCTCAAGTAGATGATGTCTATATAACATTCCAAAATGTTATTCCTGTGGTATTTTTCATATAAAATTATTTAAAAAATAGTTAGTTTCGGTACCCATATTTTATTAGGTCCAGATGTGTCAGCAAGAAAAATCTAGGATTATATATTTTCTTTATCTTATAAAAATTTATAATATTTTCTTCAGATATATTTCTTGAAATAAAAGTATTTTTAAATCTAATTATTTGAATTTTTATTCAACAAAAGTTGTTAGAATAATTTCCTTCAACTCCACGATAGAAACATATATAATTTTAAGAATTATTTATGAAATAATTTTATAAAACTTTGATTTTTTACCCTTTATTCCTATTCTATATTTTTATCTTTTTAATAACATTTTTTCCCCAGAATCATTTAGATATTTTTCAACTTCAACTAATATACAATCAATATTTTTGAATGATTTTACTTTATCTTATAATGCTTTTATTTTATCTTCTTTAATAGTGTAGTTTGTTTTAGTTTTTTTAAAATGTTTCTTTTAATTCATGATGTTGTTTTAACATTGGATCTTTTTCACATAAAAAAACATTATGAATATTTTTTAGTGTATTATAATTTTCTAATATATATTCAAATTTTTATTCTAACATTGAGAAATAAGTAGATAATTATTTACTTGAGAATATATCATAATCATAAGAAGAAGAATAATAGGATTGTACATCATATTCTTCCTTAACAATAAAGCACATGTTTGCTTTTAGTTTTTTTGGATCATTTTTGAGTTATATTTGGAAGAGAATTTCGAGTATTTAGGCACACTCTAAGTATCCTTCATGGATATTTTTCATTTTTTCTCATAATTATATTTCTTCTAAATTTTCTTTTCCACATTTCATATTTCTTCTTTAAAATGTGGGAAATGAAGATTGATATAACCCATCTATTTTCATTCATAAAATATTACTTATTTATATCCTTTTCACGTTTCTTGAAGTATTTTTTGAAGCATCTATTTTTTTTATAAAATCTGCTAAATTTTCTGTCTAGCTTAGCCTGTTCCATTTTAGAATATCAGTAATCTAAATCTTATAAGATTTTGTCATATTATTTAAATTTATTTTCATTATTCTGAGATATAACTCTAAGAGAAGTATTTTACCTTTTTACTATCTTATAATATTTTGCGTCATCTTACATCTCTTCTTTATATATCATCAAGGTTCTAATCAATTGTTTCATTGTCAAATATTTGACTGGTGATGATTTTTTTATAGTAGTAGATATTTCATTCTATTTTTAGGGTAGTACTTTGAGTAATTTTCGCACTTGATCTAATTTTAAAATAGAATCTATCAAAGTAGCAATATCATTGGATATATCTATAAATATTACATTCATTTGGCTGATTCATTCACCATCATACATTATGAAGAATTAAAACTTCATTTTCGAAGTATCATACCTTAATTATTTAATATTTTTAGTTTCTTCATTTGAAACAACAGTCATTTTCAACATTTCATAAGCATTAGGACATTAATATACTCAATTAGATTCATCTGGACCAAGTCCACAAATAATAGTATTCATTTATTTTTAATTTATTTCATATTCACCTTCTTTGGAAGCATCCTCTATTTCTAATTTTTCAGGGATTCCATAAGAATTGAAAATATTCATATATACTTCAAATCCAATATTTTTTAGATAGATTATCATATGATATTTCTAATATCCATAGTTATCACCATTTAAGTATGAAACATGTATCATTGACATACCTACTATAGGATCATCAACTGAATTCTATCTTTTTATAGAACTTATACTTTGATCTTACAAGATCTTATATGATTTATTCAAAAATACCTACTTTGATACCAATTTTTAGGTTGAAATAATACAAAGATATAAAAGAGGGTGGATGAATTGTGTCTTTTTGATAATATTATACAAATTATTTCTTTAATATTATATGTTATTTATGAAGATATGAAATGTAACACCCTAATATTTCATAGTGTGTTACTTCTTCAAAATAATTTAATAACTTGCACTACACGCAACACCGAGTTCAAGCGCACCATGACTTACCAAACAAGCCGTTCAAAAGAGGTTATGAATAGTATTAACTAAAATTTTAACTTTATAAAATCCTTATAATTTTAGAATCCATATTACGAGTTTCTTATACATAATTTAAGAACAAATTCATTTTTAGCAGATAAAAGAAGTATTTTTCAAAAAAATGCACTTTTACCAACTTTTAATAGTGAAACCTTTTTAAATCCAATATTTTAAACTTTTATATATTCAATTTGACTAAATATATTTATTATTTAATGGGGACATCAAAAATTTACAATGTAAAACCCCAAGTTTCCACGGTACGCTTCTCTTTGAATAATACAGTAGCGTGTGTTGCACGCAACTTCGAGTTCTAACACACACCACAACCAATCAAAGTAGCCGTTATGAATAGTAATACATACTTTTTGAAATTTTATAACTTTTATCTCTCAAAATGGACTTCATTTTTGGATTAGGAATATCTAATTTAGCCTAGGGTGAAATTTTGGTACCTTTCGGATAACTTTTATATTTTTATGAATAGTGAAAATTACTAAATTTTAATTAAAAACAACCTTTTTAATCAAAATAATTAATAGTGATAAATTATGAATTTGAGTTGTTTTAAAGTATAAATAGAATATATTTTTACCATTTAATACAATTTTTTTCATTGGACATAGTTTCACAATTAAACCGGACATAAACAAGTGTCAATCTTTTGATAGTTATTATATCTTAAAAACATGCTTTTTGTTTTGACAGCATGAATTAATTTTAAATTAATTTATTCCACTTATGTGTTTTGAATTTGGAAAAATGGAATCCATATTTGGAATCAGGATGTCCAAATTGTGTAAATAGGTAACTTTTATTTTTAGACATTTTGAATAATTACTTCGGTAAATATTTTATTTACCATGGTTAAAGGGTAAATCCGGTAAATAAGGGTAAAAAAAATATTATAATAATAATAAATTAACCTAAAACGTGTTATAACCTTATTTGTGGATAAATGTCCCACCATGGGAATATTTGGGTCGATTTTGGGACCCAATTGATCCACTTGTAAGTGATAATGACACATTATATTAATTAAGTTAAAATAAATACAAAAATGACATAAGCATATATCCTTTAGTAAAACAATTTTTACATAGGGTTATATATGTTGTATTTTCGACTATAAATATTAATTAGAAAGATAAAAATATTTCCTACATAATGGGATTTTATTTATAATTTTTATACATTAAATAATTTAATTTATTTATGACACAATGATGATGTAGTAATTACCATAATAGTAAAAAATTAAAATAATTGATATTATAAACACCCAAATAAATGTAATTTGAGACTTTTTATGAATTAAACTAATTTTATAATTTAATATGACATGTTATTATTGATTTAATTAAATTTTTTAGAAGTAATCATTCTGTTATGAGTTTCAAAAAAATCAATTTTCTAAATAGTGTCAAAATTGACATAAAAGAGTTTTTAAAACAAATATTATATAATTAATTGATATTAAATTCATAAAAATCTAAGTTTTGTCCAAGATACTAATTATAGGTGTATAATTAATGTACTACTTGGGGGTCTCTTGGATGTATATAGTAAGTTTATTAACTATATAATATAAAAATACAAAGTGACACGGTAATTGTTAAACTAATTAACTAAGAGTTAAAACTAAAAGATAAGGTTAATATAGTGACCAAAACCTGTCTAAAAACTATTTTTTGAGTTCGTTTTGACCTATAACCATCTTAAAATTTAAATAAAACACTTTGGAGCCACTAGAAACCGAATATGAATTTATTATAAATTAATACTTTAAGTTTTTCCTAAAGAGCCCCTCCTCCCCCTTATAAAAGGACCCAACTTCTAACCAATTATTCACACCTTCAAAGAATTTTGGTTTGGCAAAACCCTGACAAAATACTCTCTCAAATTCCCTCAATTCATCCTATAGGCCTTAGTTTGATCAGAAATCTAACCTAAGGGGCCATTTTAATCAAATCAAAAGGAAGAACCCGAAGAAGAGGTAACGTCTTCACCACCCTCTTTAAAGTTCCTTTCTTATTCAACTTATTCTTTACTTGTTATTTCCATTATAAAATAATAAATCTAGTATCTTATATATACTGTGATGTTATTATAATTATGGAACAAAAAAATTCACTATTATATCCATCCCTTGAATGACATGTCACCATACGTGCGTACGTACGGCCTACCGTCTCCACATTGTGGTGTAATTGTTATTCAATATATTATTATTTAGATGGTTATAATAATGATGTATAATTCCTGTAAATAATAAATATAACATGATAATGATTCTTTATATATGATATACCATCCAATTACGTATTATTTTAATATCAAAAGATTGATATTTTCGCTCGTGCGTACGTATGGATTACCGTCTCCACGACACGATGAGATTCATTTCCAAGTTCACCATTCATCGAAGATTATAAAAATATATATTACTAATAAGTATGTAATATATGGCATAATAATGATACTATATATATATATACTTATATATATAAGTATTTAGGTACTTACATATATCTTATTCACTTACTTCCGTTCAATTCTATATGAAAACAGAAACAACATTTATGCGTACGTACGGACTACCGTCTCCATAAACAGTGCTTTCCATTTCATATATATGTCTATTATACATATTTATATTCTAAATATATATGATATATTTATCATGTTTTATATTCTGGAAGTATTTAAATCATGATATATGTGATACAATCAAGAGTAACATGTTAAAACACGTACGATAAAGAAAGCGATTATTACAGGAAATATTAATTTAACATGGAAATTATTATTAAATGGTTAGTATAAAGTCATAAATGAATCATGTATGATATCATAAATATTAATATGGTTATGGTATAATTTAATAACATACTACGATCTTCGTACAAGAGGTTAAACATACCCTCGACTAAAGGAAAGTGCAAGGTAAGGGGTTTATATCTCACTCCTTATTCGCGTGAGATTAATGCCATATTGACACTATTAACTTTTTTGTGGTGTATGTACTACCCATAATTGCATTATTTGTGTAATAAACTTTAATTTATGTGTATTTTAAATATTCATTTTATGATACCTCTTTCATGGGTTGTATGTTTCGTAAGTTACCAAATTGGTAAGGGTTAATTCCTCAATCTCATTTTTATCCGAGATTGTTTATGTGTAAGTATTTACTGGGAAATTTTTATCATCCATGTCCAGTTTTCATAAAAATGATTTCGAAATGAAGATTTTAAGTATTTTTAAAGGTACTCTTTATCAAGATCAGAATTTCAAATGTTTTAAAAATTTATCTTTCTAAATCTTTTTAATTAATGTCCACGTTTTCAAAATGATTTTAAGGATTTATTTATATGGACATGACTGTTTTGAAATTATAATTATTTTTAAAAGTTTCAAAGTGGTATGGGAAACTTTGATTCAAAAATATCTTTTAAATTACTTCCTTTATAAATGTGGGACTTTTAAATGATTTTACAAAAATGATATTTCTCTCAATTACTCTTCATTTTCATCTATGTCAACATCCTTTGATGGATTTTAAGCTCATTTGAAGTTGATTTATTATAAAAAACTTAAATTGAAGGTTTTGTGATATGTTTGACTATGGATGTGTTATTTTTATACCATTCATGGTTTATGGATAAAGTATTGACATTTCGTATGCTAGTTTTAATACGAATGTTTATATTATGTTTGCACCTATTCATATGAGGAATGCATTGGACTTAGTAAGTAATGGGTGGAGCCCGCTATAGCTCCTCGATGCATCGGTAGGTCTCATGAGACAAACTAGTGTCTTGGAACAAGGCCTTGAAAAAATCTTATTTGTAGTCTTGGCATGAGGCCTTGGCAATGTGGTTATGATAGTCTGACATTATGCATTCCATCATTATGAAAGTGGTTATTGATATTGCATGTGATTATTATACTAGTAGAATATCCATGTGAATAAGTAAATGGAATTAATTCATTTTATTTTTTCCATATTATGTTGAAGTTCAAGTTTAAAAGGATTTTGTTTTAGTTATACATTTCCTTAAATGTTTATTCTTATTTATGAAAGTTTCCGCTGTATTGCTTACCCTTACTGAGCGTTTGAGCTCACCCCTTTCTATGTTTTATTTTTCCCAGGATTCCAAGAAGTGTATTGTGATTGATATACAGGGTTAAGCCAATGGATTAATGGCATTCATAAAGATTATTTATGTTGTTTTGTATGTCTTAAAATGCAATGTAACATTCATGTGTGTAATCTATTTTCCAAGACTGCTAAACTGATCGGTCCTTCAGGACTTCATTCCTTGTAATAATGCCAATGTATTAAAATAATGCATCGACTCTGGGTAACTGGGGTCAGGGCGTTACAGTTTGTACCATAGGAAGTTTAGAAATAACCTTGGAAACTAGATTTAGAGAAACTCTTATTAGGGCACATAGCCGTAAGATATACTTTGAGGATTAGTATAGAAGAACTTCCTAGAATTTCGGAATTATAGAGATTGTTTTTGAGTTTTCTGAGAAATACATCCCTGTCTGGATATGAGCAGGTAGAGACGGCTTTGGCACAGATGTACCTAGGGGTAAAACCCGAAAACACCGCTTTGAGCTAGACTTGAACGAGAACTAGTGCACGACAACGGGCCTTGCTGCACTCTTGGTTACGACACTCCTGGGGGATATGCTTAGGATAATTCTCATTTTCTTTACAGACCATTATGAAGGGATCATGATTATATAATTACTCAAAGAAAACATTTTTATGATTATGGATTATATCTATAAACTGGTCAACTTGCGTTTGGTATTTTACAAGTTTAGAATTATTCATTGCAATTCATAAATTGACCTAGTTTATGCTATTGTATAGAAATGGCGCCCAATAGAAGGAATGTGAACTCCAGTAATACTTATGATCCAAAGAATAAGAAGGATCATATCTTTCATGGTATTAGGCCATCATTTAGAAGAGAAATAGTCTCCCACGTATTGTCAACATATGAATAAATAGTATCATGTGTTGATAATATAAGTAAAGAGTTTACTGAGACCTATGGCTTTTAAGGGAAGCAAGAGAGGAAAAGGATGGAAGAGAGAAATATGGATAAAGGGAAGAGGGAAAAGAAGAAGTTTCCCATATGTGATAACTGTGGGAAGAAACACCCTGGAACTTTCCTGAAAGGAATGAGAGTTTGTTATAAGTGTGGAGAAAAAGGACACCATGTACGTGACTGCAAGGGTAATAAAATGGTTTCAAATGTACAATGCTTCATTTGCAAGGAGTTTGGACACTACACAAACCTATGTCCAAGTCATCAGACTATTCCGCAAATGATTCTATTGGATAATAATCATGTTATGATACTACCACAGATGAAGAGGAATGATTAGAGTTCTTATGTTGATTATGTCATTTGAGTGTTTTATCAACAATGTACTTGTTATAATAATTATGGAGTATATAAGGATTGTACTGTAGTACTATTTCCTTAAGGACTTGATATTGTGTGGAACAAAGAAAAGTGACTCAATAGCAGGTTAAAATTTTGGAAAATATGTGATTGAGAGAAAGATAAACCATAATATGGTTCTGATACCGAGGTAGTGATTTTGGAATAACACATGGTTGGTTTGGATAAATTGGATATTCTTGACTACCTTAAAACTGGTTAATTATTTGTATATTCCATTATTGTTGGAGTTTACAACATTTTTTTGATAGAAGGAGTATATTCAGTATTCTATAAGTAATAAGGGATTATGAATGTAATCAATAAGGTTTTATGGTAATTCAAGATGTTACAGTGTTTTAAAAGAATACATGATGAAGGTGTTCACATGTTATTACATGGAAAAAAGTATCTTCATTGTGTTTACCTTCATTATAAATTTTGGAATGAAGTATTTTTGATATTTCTAGTTTGGATTATTTTTGGATTTCCATAAAAGGATAACCCAGAGGTCGAATGACAACCCTTCGCATCCGGTAAGACCGCAAGACTTGAACACACAACCGAAGGGCGATAAGGGTGTATCACCTACCACTGACCCACGTGATGTCTTGGATTAAATAATTTAGTTTTTTAAAGATCTCGTAGATGAATTATAAATTCATTTTTTGGAACCCTATACGAATAGGATAAATAGAATATATTTTTTACGTTCTATTAACTTTTAGAGTGAAATATGAGTTTGTGGTAGAAATTAGCTAAAGGATATAACTCTACTTGTCAAGAATATAATTTTCTTTTTATCTTATTATATGAAGAAATTAATTCTTATACTTTATTTAAGGGATCCTAAAACCAAAAATGTGTTATTCAACTACCCTATGTTTTGTTGAACTGATGGTATTTCAAATCATCATAGATTGATGAATTTAAGGACCTCAATTTTACACTTGTTTGTGATTGATGACCTCAATCACTACCTATAAATATTTATTTTTTTCCTCCAATTAAATGTCTCTAATTTCCACTAATGTTCTCCTAATATAGATCATAATTTGGTGGTGACCATTTGATTTCTCTTTTCCTCTTATTAAGACTAAATTTTATTAACCCAATTTCCGATGTGGGGTTTCCCACAAAGATATTTTCTGTTTTCAACCTTTTATTTTTGAAGAATAATTTCATATTGTGAGGACAAAATTTATTAAAAGAGGGGAGAATGTAACACCCCAAGATTTCATAGTGTGTTACTTCTTCAAAATAATTCAATAACTTGCACTACACGCAACACTGAGTTCAAGCGCACCATGACTTACCAAACAAGACGTTCAAAAGAGGTTATGAATAGTATTAACTAAATTTTGAACTTTATATAATCCTTATAATTTTAGAATCCATATTATTAGTTTCTTATACATAATTTAATAAAAAATTCATTTTTTTAGATAAAATAAGTATTTCTAAAAAAATGAACTTTTACTAACTTTTAATATTAAACCCTTTTTAAATCCAATATTTTAAACTTTTATATATTCAATTTGACTAAATAAATTTATTCTTTAATGGGGACATCTAAAATTTACAATGTAAAACCCCAATCTTCCATGGTACGCTTCTCTTTGAATAATACAGTAGCGTGTGTTATACGCAACTTCGAGTTCTAACACACACCACAACCAATCAAAGTAGCCGTTATGAATAGTAATACCTACTTTTTGAAATTTTATAAATTTTATCTCTAAAAATGGACTTCATTTTTGGATTCAGAATATCTAATTTAGCCTAGGGTGAAATTTTGGTACCTTTTAGATAACATTTATATTTTGATGAATAGTGAAAATTACTAAATTTTAATTAAAAACAACCTTTTTAATCAAAATAATTAATAGTGATAAATTATGAATTTGAGTGGTTTTAAAGTATAAATATAATATATTTTTACCATTTAATACAATTTTGTTCATTGTACATGGTTTCACAATTAAACCGGACATAAACAAGTGTCAATCTTTTGATAGTTATTATATCTTAAAAACACGCTTTTTGTTTTGACAACGAGAATTAATTTTAAATTAATTTCTACCACTTCTGTGTTTTGAATTTGAAAATATGGATTCAATATTTGGAATTAATATTTCCATATTGTGTAAATAAGTAACTTTTATTTTCATACATTTTGAATAATTACTTCGGTAAATATTTTATTTACCATGGTTAAAGGGTAAATCCAGTAAATAAGGGTAACAAATAATATTATAAAAATAATAAATTATCCTAAAACGTGTCCTAACCTTATTGGTGGATACATGTCTGACCATGGTAATATTTGGGTTGATTTTGGGACCCCATGGATCCACTTGTAAGTGATAATGACACTTTATATTAATTAAGTTAAAATAAATACAAAAATGACCTAAGCATATATCTTTTTGCAAATCAATTTTTACATAGGGCTATATATGTTTGATTTTAAAATATAAATATTAATTATAAATATAAAATATTTACTACATAATGGTATTTTATTTATAATTTTTAGACATTAAATAATTTAATTTATTTATGACACAATGATGATGCAGTAATTACCATAATAGTGAAAAATTAAAATAATTGATATTATAAACACCCAAATAAATATAATTTGATACTTTTTAGGAATTAAATTAATTTTATAGGTTAATATGAAATTTTAGGATTTATTTAATTAACTTTGTTCTAAGTAATCATTCTGTTATGATTTTCACAAAAATCAATTTTCTAAATAGTGTCAAAATTGACATAAAAGAGTTTTTAAAACAAATATTATATTATTAACTGATATTAAATTCCTAAAAAATATTCGGTTCGGTCAAGAGACTTATATCATGATATGTGTATCATTAATGGACCACTTGGGGGTCTCTTGTATGTATATAGTATGTTTATTAACTATATAATATAAAAATACAAAGTGACATGGTAATTGTTAAACTAATTAACTAAGAGTTAAAACTAAAAGATAAGGTTAATATAGTGACCAAAACCTGTCTAAAACCTATTGGTTGAGTGTTTTTAGACCCATAACCATCTTAAAATTTAAATAACACACTTTGGAGCCATTAGAAACCGAATATGAATTTATTATAAATTAATACTTTAAATTTTTCCTAAAGAGCCCCTCCTCCCCCTTATAAAAGGACCCAATTTCTAACCAATTATTCACACCTTAAAAGCCTTTTGGTTCGGCAAAACCCTACCCAAATACTCTCTCAACTTCCCTAAATTCATCCTAGATGCCTTAGTTTGATCATAAATCCAACCTAATGGGCCATTTTGATCAAATCAAAAGGAAGAACCCGAAGAAGAGGTAACGTCTTCACCACCCTCTTTAAAGTTTTTTTATTCTTCAACTTCTTCTTTCCTTGTTATTTCCATTATAAAATAATAACTCTAGTATTTTATATATACTATGATGTTATTATAATTATGGAACAAAAAAATTCACTATTCTATCCATCCCTTGAATGACATGTCACCATACGTGCGTACGTACGACCTACAGTCTCCACGTTGTGGTGTAATTGTTATTCAATATATTATTATTTATATGGTTATAATAATGATGTATAATTCATGTAAATAATAAATATAACATGATAATTATTCTTTATATATGATATACTATCCAATTATGTATTATTTTAATATCAAAAGAATGATATTTTCGCTCGTGCGTACGTACGAATTACCGTCTCCACGACACGATGAGATTCATTTCCATGTTCACCATTCATCGACGATTATAAAAATATATATTAAAAATAAGTATGTAATATATGGCATAATAATGATACTGTAGATATATATATTTATATATTTAAGTATTTATGTACTTACATATATCTTATTCACTTACTTCCGTTCAATACTATATGAAAACAGAAACAACGTTTATGCGTACGTACAGACTACCGTCTCCATAAACGGTGTTTTCCATTTAATATATATATCTATTATACATATTTATATTCTAAATATATATTATATATTTATCATGTTTTATATTTTGGATGTATTTAAATCATGATCTATGTGATACAATCAAGAGTAACATGTTAAAAAACGTACGATAAAGAAAGCGATTATTACTCGAAATATTAATTTAACATGGAAATTATTATTAAATGGGTAGTATAAAGTCATAAATGAATCATGTATGATATCATAAATATTAATATGGTTCTGGTATAATTTAATAACATACTACGATCTTCGTACAGGAGGTTAAACATAACCTCGACTAAAGGAAGGTGCAAGGTAAGGGGTTTTCATCTCACTCCTTATTCCCGTGAGATTCATGCCATATTTCCACTATTACCTTTTGTGTGGTGTATGTACTACCCATAATTGTATTCTTTGTGTAATACACTTTAATTTATGTGTATTTACATATTCATTGTATGATACCTCTTTCATGGGTTGTATGGTTCGTAAGTTACCAAATTGGTAAGGGTTAATTCCTCAATCTCATTATTATCCGAGATTGTATATGTGTAAGTATTTACTGGGAAATTTTTATCATCCATGTACAGTTTTCATTAAAATTATTTCAAAATGAATATTTTAAGGATTTTTAAAGGTACTCTTTATCAAGATCATAATTTCAAATGTTTTAAAGATTTATCTTTCTAAATATTTTTAATTAATGTCCATGTTTTCAAAATGATTTTAAGGATTTATTTATATGGACATGACTGTTTTGAAATTATAATTCTTTTAAAAAGTTTCAAAGTGGTATGCGACACTTTGATTCAAAAATTTATTTTAAATTACTTCCTTTATAAATGTGTGACTTTTAAATGATTTTACAAAAAGGATATTTCTCTTAAAAATTTTTACTCATCATTTTCATCTATGTCAACATCCTTTGATGGATTTTAAGCTCATTTGAAGTTGATTTATTATAAAAAAACTTCCATTTAAGGTTTTGTGATATGTTTGACTATGGATGTGTTATTTTTATACCATTCATGGTTTATGGAGAAAGTATTGACATTTTGTATGATAGTTTTAATACAAATGTTTATGTTATGTTTGAACCTATTCTTATGAGGAATGCATTGGACTTAGTAAGTGACGGGTGGAGCCCAATATAGCTCCTCGATGCATTGGTCGGTCTCATGAGACAAAATAGTGTCTTGGCACAAGGCCTTGACAAAATCTTATTTTTAGTCTTGGCACGAGGCCTTGGCTATGTGGTTATGATAGTCTGGCATTATGCATTCCATCATTATGAAAGTTGTTATTGATATTTCATGTGATTATTTGACTAGTATAATATCCATGTGAATAAGTAAATTGAATTAATTCATTTTATTTTTTCCATATTATGTTTAAGTTCAAGTTTAAAAGGATTTTTTTTAGTTATACATTGCCTTAAATGTTTATTCTTATTTATGAAAGTTTCCGCTATATTTCTTACCCTTACTGAGCATTTGAGCTCACCCCTTTCTATGTTTTATTTTTCCCAGGATTCCAAGAAGTGTATTATGATTGATATGCAGGGTTAAGCCAATGGAATAATGTCATTCATAAAGATTATTTATGTTTTTTTGTATGTCTTAAAATGTAATGTAACATTCATGTATGTAATCTATTTTCCAAGATTGCTAAACTGATCGGTCCTTCGGGACTTCATTCCTTGTAATCATGCCAATGTATTAAAATAATGCACCAACTCTAGGTAACTGGGGTCAGGGCGTTACATGAAATGTTATCTTATTTAAATATTTTGAGTTTTAGATGAATAGTAAATAGGAACAAAGAAATTTTTATACTGGTTTAGGGCACAAAGACCTCCTATTCAACTCCACCAACACTCTCTTGGTGAGCTTGGTGATTCTCACTAGAAAGTTCATTTTATTAGAATACTTTCACAACTAATTTTAGGCAGTTGAAACCTTTATAATAAGACTTTATATGGACTTTTGGTTCTTTTATAAGGAACTAGATTCTCTATATCTTAGTCTAAGAAGCTGATAATCTACCACAACTGAGTCCAAGCAGCCAAAACTACAATAAATCAGTAGATTTTGATTTGATTGATTGAATAGGTTCTTGATCATAGTTTCAGCATAAATTGACATAATAAATATCTTATTCTTCAATGATAAATTTCTTCAAGATAGAATAACTTCAAATATATCCTGGTTGTGAATGATCTTCAATAAAAACAAAAACAATCAAACAACAGTAGTTACAAAACATGAGGTTGAAACATGTTTGTATCCAAAGTGTTTCTTCTTCAGAATAATAGATTCATTTGATCCTTTGTTTCTTTATAAAAAATCTATATTCAAAGATATTGTATATTTTATATATTATAATCCTTTGGTAAATAAAAAATAATCTTGTCATATATATAGAAAACATGTATTTATTTTGTTTTTGTATATCCAATAATTTCTCATAACAAATCGCAACCATTCAAATTTAAATCATTCAAGAGAGTCATAACTTCCCTTAGAAATAGGAATGATTTAATCCATTGAATATGACCCTTTGAATCAGTTTTAAATCATCTTTCAAACTATATTTACTTTCATCAAGACCATTTATAGAAATCACAGAAAATATATTTAATTTTAAAATCTGTATTTGAATAGTAAAACATATGGTTCCTTTACGTAATGAAAAAACTCCAAATATAAGGTTGATAATGTATGATTTTTCAAAAACATAGGGTTGTCGACATACGTTTGTTTACAAATGTTGTTTTGATAAGCAATAATTTTCAATCCTTAAACATAGTGTTGCTTCTAGAAATAGGGTTGATGATCCATCATTTTCCAACTGTATATTGTACATGATCCATACATGTTATTTGAAATGTTGGGTTGTTGAACCATACATTATTCTTACAAATGTAGGGTATGAATAGTGTTTCAAGAATATATTCAAACATGTATAGAATAATTTAACAAATATTTAATCCCATAAATATACAAACTTATCAAGATATATATTCCTAAAAAATACATAACTTAATTTCATTAATAAAAAAAAAGTTTTTTTTGAGCATCTAAATAAATAATATTTATTGATTATTATTAAGACAATACATTCCCAAAAGTTACACAGATCATGAAAATTTGGCATGGGTTTAATTATAATCACTAGGAGTATATACCATTGAGCAAGATACATACACGGGGGTGAGGTAAAATATATACAAGATTTTTCCACATTAGAATGAGGTTGTATCAAGTAATACATGATATTTGTTCCACTTACTATATTATTTAAGATTTTTCTCAACATCAACTGGTTAGTATAAATTAGATTATAAATTTTGTAACATACTAATTAGAATATTTACTTATTTTAATAATAATAAAAGTTTTTGAAGAGGTTATGGAATAAGATGATGAAATATATTTATAGGTAATTATAATGAGTCATAATTACCAATGGTGCTATAATTTCTATTGATTTTAGAAAACTAGAATTAATGAAGGAGCTATTATAATTGTGTATTTCCTAGAACCTACTTGAATATTACTTTTCGATTACCATACTAGGTATATAGTGAGTTATTCATGATGTACACTTACCATTATAGCATTTATATTTTTGCATCCACTATTTAGATAGTAATTTTTATAGATTATTGTTCATTTCAAAAGGTTATATAAGTTTATAGGATAGAATGAGAACCTTGAGATAATATGACACTAATATTAAACATATTTCATATGGTCTGGATACATCTACTAACTGAACACAGTCGATGTCTGACCATTATGTGCTGGGGGATCATAAGCATTGAGACTTCTTTTCATGAAGTTCAAACTTAGTTATCTCTAGTAGGTGATATTATGAAGACATACCTACCGATAGGAACACCACATTTTTATTGTGTCATTATTTGTTCCTATCCATAAACATGTGTATTGGTCTCCTGACTTGAGATCATTATCAATGTGTACCATTTTATTGTGTAATTTGATGCAAGGAAAAAATCACGTCATTGAAGTCATGGAGAGTTATATTGTGTTGTGTGAATCATTGGTGGTATGATAATGGTTTAATGTCCAAGATAGAATTTATCACTTCTAAGTTGAGGAAGTGATATCTCAAGCCTAATTGATCTGGATGATATTACCTTCATAAATATTTGGACAAGGTAGTTGAAGGTAAGTATATCTAGTTAGATCAATAAATAATAAAGAAGGAATGGATGATGTCACAAGTTTTTCATCCTGTTTTATGAGATAGTGAGAGACAAAGAGATTATATTACACAATACATGTCTTTAGGAATGGTAGTCTTTGCTATGAGTTTCCCTTATCTCCTTAGGGGCCATGATGGGTTGGTAGTGTCACAAACCTACTTAGAAACCTTGGTGTCCTAGTAACCAAGCCAGCCCTAACACGGTCGAATGTCAATTCCCGATGCCCACACGTTGGCGATTAGTACCTGACATTATACAAGATAAAGAGGGAATAAATTTTCCACATAAATAGTGGAAGAAAAAGATAAAAGTAAGTATGATCAAACTAAAAATCCACATGGATAAAAAGTACCAGAAGTCAAAAAGGTATCTAACCAAAGTATGACATCAAAGTACCGTAAAACAAGATAAACAACCCAAGTCCCAATGGAGACAATATCTCAGGGCCAAAAGATCAATAGAAACTAACACATCCAAGTGGTGATTTCCCCTTACTCAAACATGGTAGGAGGAAATCTAAAAATTCCCAAAGGAAAAGGTAGGTTGTGAGAAAAAACCTTAAGATAGCCTCACCAAGGATTTCATAATACGATTATAATATAAATAAACCAAACAATTCTTTCAATTTCAAATAAAATAGGCATGGTACACAATCATATTTATAAAAAATTAGGACTTAACTTTCAAATGATTGAAATATTTCAAACAATGGTTTAGTAAAAATTTTATATAAGATAGTTTATATAAATTCATAAGGCATTTGTAAAATAGTTTACAGACAATGGAATATATATATATATATATAAATATATATATCAAAATAATCACAAATGAGAAACATGGTCATCTTCCAAGAAGTAATATAGTTCTAGGTTATGGGACCCTCACACAGTTGAATAGGTGATCATGAAAATATGTGTACACACATCCCTGAGACACTTGTCAAAGAAGAATCACCACCATCCCATTGGGGATGTGACCTGTTGCACTATGTATTGTTAGAGCTGTAAAGCGTCAATAGTGTGTTGTATCAAATAACTCACTCACTAACTAGGATTTCGTGTGATTTAACAAAAATCAATAATGGTCAATTTATTTCCAAATTGTTCAAAATAAAATTAACCCATTTCCCATTTCAATATGTCAATTTCCATTTAAAAAACAAATCTTATTTTTTAACAATTCATGCCTTTTTGAGGATAAAATGAAAAAAGGTTACCATAAAAAAAATTTAATCCATTTTTCTCAAATATAAATTTGAAATCAATTTCAAAAACAAATTTCACAATTTTACATCAAATTTCACAATCACAACCCAATTCACTAGAATTGTGGGTTTTCCCCAATTTTCATGACAATGAAAATCCAAATCACAATCCATAAAAAAATGTTTTTTCACAATTTAATTTAAATAAATTTAATTTAAAACAAACAATTTAGGGTTAAATAAATTTTACAATATTAAACAGAACCACCTATCCAAACAAAGAGAATAAAAATCATAACACCCACAATAAGAAACTACAAAGAATAATGTTAGTGATGGAGAGCTGAGAATCAAACCTAGATTAACAATCTAAAACAACAAAGATTAGATCCTCCAAAAACATGAAGATCTATCAAACCATAAAGAGGTGAGGGGAAGAGAGTGTAAGATAGAGAACATGAGAATAACTATTACCAGGGAGAGATTTAATAATGATTTCTATGAATTAATTCACTTAGAATGGGGTTTTGAGGAGCCAAAATCACCTCTAGAAATCCTCCATCGAAGAGGAAATTAATTTTAGGTCGAATGAGATCATTGATCACTTAAACCAGGGGTTTTATAATTTTAAAATTAATTTTTGGAATTAAAAATTCCCATTCTCATGGTTAGCTGGGCAGATCTGCGCGGTTAGAAAAACTATGCACCCTAACCATGAACCTATATAGTGGGGTTCATGGTTTATACTATGGGACACATGGTTTGCCAAAACATGCACCAAACGTGAAAACACCCAATGTTTGAGTTTGTATAGTATAGCCTGGGTGGGTGCTCAGTTTAAGAAAACCATGCACCAACCCGACACAACCCAAAAGCCTTCCAAAATTTTTAAATTTATTTCCAAAACACCCTTAAATGATACCCAACCATAGAATGATCAAAATAAGAGTTTAAGAGTACCTAAATACATTAAATGGATGTTACAACTTCCCCACCATAGAAACTTTTTGTTCCTAGGAAGCTTGTTAATAAGATTCCATGTCAAAAATATGAGACCACTACTCTCATATCAGTGCCTGTCTCTCACACGTCTCATGTGTATCAAAACCATGCTTCCATAGAACTCAAACCAAAGGTATCATCCTCCCACAAATAACCTTAGTTTCATAATAAACTTTAATGATTGGATGCTTAGTAATGGGTAAATCTAACTCAACCTCAAGATCACTCTAACTCAGAACATGAGATGGATCAGAAAGATACTTTCATAGATGTAATACAGAGAACATGTTATGTATTAACGTCAACTTTTTAGGAATTTATAAATGGTAAGAAACTTTACCCACCCACTAAACAACCTCAAAAGGTTCCACAAAATGAGGATCAATCTTCCCTTACATCCCAATTCATCGATGACCCAACCGAGGTAAAACATTTAAGAACACTTGATCTCCAATGGAAAATACCAACAGTCTGCGATAATGATCAATATAAGATTTATAAGAGTTCTATTCCATCAAGATTCTACGATGAATCAGTAGAATGATTTCAATAATATCTTGAACCAATCTTATGCCAACCAAGTAACTTCCATCAATCTCTGACAAAAACAATAGAGATTTACAAGGAAGACCATACAAGGCCTCAAAAGTATCCATTTTGGCCACAGACTAGTAACTATTATTAAAATCAAAATTAACCAGCCTTAAAAGGTCATCCCAAGCTCTACCAAAGTTGAGAATGTTGGCGCAAAGAATATCATCAAGAATTTGTATAGCTCTTTCATTCTGGATATCCGACTGCGGATGGTATACCATAATCAAACAAACCTTAGATCCTAGTGCCTCTTGAAGGCCTCTCCAAAAGTGAGATGTAAACCGAGGATCTATATGAGAAACTATAGCAGATGGAACTATGCGAAAACAAATAATATCTTTCACATATATATTTTCAAACTCCTCAAATTTGGATTAATCAAACAATGGTAAAAAGTGATCTGATTTAGTCAGCCTAAAAAACAAAAACCATATCACATTATTCTTTTTCTAGATATATGGAAACCCAACCCCAATGTCCATAGAGATCTCATCCCACTTCCAAGTCAACAACATAATTAGATGAAGAAAACATGAAGGTCTTTGGTGCTCGACCTTGACCTGTTTTCATATATTAGAATGAGATATAAAATCAACAATGCCTTATCTCATACATAGCCACCATAATCAGCACCACATGTCATAGAACATATTTGTGGTTTCTAAGTGCACTTACCATTGGGAATTATTGAAATCCACCTCCACAACTTTCCTGATTGATAACGGTACAAAAAAAAGATTACAATAACATAGAATTCCCTCCATGGGAAAAGACCACTCTACAACAGTATCCTCAACATAAAGAGAGTCTCTAATGATTCAAAATTCATCATCGATCTACTGTTCCTAAAGAATCATATCAATAAGCGAATAATTAAACTAAACATTGGCCAAGGAAACCTCATACCTAACTCCTAGACTCTTATATACAATTGTGAAAACGATCCATTAAGTTCCAATCTTCCGACGATTTCTTCACGGTCTAGGTTGAAAGTTTCCTACTCAAGGTATTAGTGAGGTAATTTCATTTCCTCAGTGTATATGCGATTTAAATGCCAAAATATTGCAGGTATTCCACCCATTACCTCTGGTAGATATTCAAATATTTTTGAGAGAAGATATAACTCAAGCCCTTCTATTCTGAATACATGATAATCCTTTCTCCAAAAAGGTAATTCCACCAACTCTTAAGTTCATGAATCAGAGATTTCAATTGAATGACATGGGTTGGATAATTCTTCTTGTGTGGACTAATCTAACAAGATACACAAATAATTACATTATCAACCAATATTAGAACACATCCCAAACCTGAACATGATGCATCTCTGAAGACCAAATTGCCCTACTCGACCTCGAGAAGAGTCAACACCAGTGCAGAAGTAAAAAAGACATTTCATCTGAAAAAATTAACTCTAACAATTTTCATCCCAAACAAACATTACTCCTTTCAGAGTTAGATAATTCATCATAGAATCCAACTTAGATAATCCCTTTAAAAATTGGAGATAATACCCAGCCAAACCCAAGAATATTTTAATCTTGAAAACATTCCACGATTGCTCCCATGTCATAAAATCTCTCACCTTATCAGGATCAAATGAGACACCATGTTCCGACACCACGTGTACCAAAAACTTCACTTCCCAAATCTAGAAATCACTTTTCAATAGATTGGAGTAAATTAGGCGATTTCTCAAAAATACATGAACAACTTTTAAATGAAACACAGGATCATTCTTAGACATAGAGTGAACAAGGATTTCATCCAAAAACACCACCATGAAAGTATAAATACACTCATGGAAGATCCTATACATCAAATATATAAAGACTACATGACCATTGGTTAGACAAAATGGAATGAAAAGGTACTCATAATGGATATACCAGCTTTGGAAGGTGGTTTTATGAATGTCATATTTTTTTCTCAACTGATGGTAACCAGATTTAAGATAAATATTTGAGAAACACTACACCCCTTTCAAATGATCAAAAATATCACCAATCCAGGGTAATGGGTAATTTTTTTTACCATAACTTGATTGATTATCCAATAACCAACCCAAAGGAAAAACAACCAAGAATATTTATTAGAAAATAGAACATGATCTGCCCAAGGTGACACACTTTGAAGTATAAATACTTTCTCTAAAAATTCATCCAACTTAGTATTAAAATATTTCAATTAAGATTGTTTCATGTAGTAATAAGGAATATATATTGATCAAGTACCAAGAACTAAAAAAAATATAGAACTCTACCTCCCTTACTGGTATAAAACCAGATAAGTCCGAAGGGAAAATGCTGGGAAACTCGATGAAAACTAGAAGAATATCATTTCTCAAAGATTATTTATCTAGGTAAAAATAGAACCATGATATTACTTTCCCTAACTCTAGATAAGAAGGTCCATCTCTAATTGACCCCACACCCCGTTCTCCCTGAAAGTCATGACACACCCCATCAGGCGTAATAAAAGAGACCCATAGAAGATAACAATAAATCCTAGATTTATTTGTAGTGATCCAATCCATATAAAAAATGATGTCAATTGGTTTCATTTTTAGAGATAGAAAATCCCAATTATGATCAATGTTTGATAAATATAAAACACAAGTACAACTATAACGATCATGCAGTGTAGTGATATCCATCACATAAGAAGAAAGATCCATATAAATCTTTCTATATTTCAAAATATGACTTAAAATAAATAAATGGTACACACTGATATCAAATTAAGAAGTCACTAAAGATTAGTCTAATGTTATGGTAACCTCAAAGTCACATGACCCATATCTACTTCCTCTGGAGACTCTTCTATTTCATAGAGAAACTTTTTTCAGATGCTTGTTCCTGGAACCCCTTTTTTTCATGAAGCAACTGATTACACCATAGTTTTATTAGGTGATAACGATCCAATGAAAATGCGTGGAGTAGAAAAGTTATGATACAACACTTACAAGGGACCTGGGCGTCTTCACGAACCACATTTTCTGGGTGCCTCAGTGGAAACTCGTTTCGAGGGCCCAATTTTTCCACACTAGTAAGAAATCAAGGGGTCTCTTCACAATACAAAATGAGGGTTTTCATCATGGTTCTTGAAAAAGTGTTATTAAATTTAATTCCCGAACCCCAAGGGTTGGTGAATAGCACCTGGAATCATAAAATATAAGCAGTGAACAATTTTACCACATAAACAGTGGAAGAAATAGTTAGAAGTTAGTATGATCAAAAGAAAACCCCATAGAGAGAACAAGTACTGGAATTAAAATAGCTAAATAACCTAAAGTATGTCATCAAAGTAGCCAAAAACAGGATACAAAACCCAAGTCCCAATGGACACAACAACTCAATGCCAAAATATCAACATCAACTACCACCTCCAAGTGATGGTGTCCCCTTAATCGAACCTAACATGAGGAAATCTACAAACACCAAAGGGAAATGGTAGGGTTCGAGATATAATCCTTGTAGGATCTCACCAAGGATTACATAATAAGATGAAAATATAAATAAACAAAATAATTTTTTAAATTCTAAATAAAACAAGTATGGATGTGTAAAAAAATATTTAAAACAAATCATGATGTACATTGAAAATGAGGTAAATATTTTAAAAAATGACTTAATAAACATTTATATAAAATAGTCTATATAAATTCACAAGGCATGTGAAAAATAGTTTTAAAAAATGGAATATATATATATATCAAAATTATCCTAAATGATCAAAATAGACATCTTACAAGTGGTGCGATAGTTCCAAGTTATGATATTCTCACACACTCGAATAGGTGATCATAGAACTATGTGTACACACATCCCTCAAACAATGGTAAAATAAGACTCATCACCATCCTATTGGGGATGTGACCTACTACACTATGTATTACTAGAGTTATAAAGGTTTGATAGAGTGTTATCCAAAATAACTCACTAACTACCTAGGCTTATATGTGTTACAACAACAATCAATCATGTGAAATTTATTTTAAAACCATTCAAAAATATAATCAACCAATTTCCCATTTCAATATGCCAATTTCCATTTATAAACCAAAATGGGTTTTTAAAAAATTCATTCATTTTTTAGGATAAAACCAACCAAGGTTCTTGTTAAAAAAATTTAATCCATTTTTCTCAAATACAAATTTGAAATCAATTTCACAATCCAATTTCACAATTTTCAATTAAATTTCACAATCACATCACAATTCACTAGAATTCAATATTTAACTTAATTTTCATGCCAAATAAAATAAAAATCAAATTCCACAAAGAATTGGGTTTTCACAGTTTAATTGAATGTAATTTAACTTAAATCAATAAATTTAGGATTAAATCAATTGTCCAATATTAAATGGAACCACCTACCGAAATAAAGAGATAATCTTTCAAAACTCCCACACTGAGAACCTCCAAAGAAAAACATCGCCAATATAGATCCAAGAATCAAACATAGATTCATGATATAAAACAATGTATATTAGATCCTCCTATAGAATTGAGATCTATAAAACCTTGTGGAGGATAGAAAAAGAGAGTGGAAGATATAGAATAAGAGAAGAAATATTACCGGGGAAAGATCAAACGACATTCTCCATGCTTTGATTCACCTTGTAAGGGGGTTAGAGGATATAAAATCACTTATAGGGAGCCTATAAGGAAGAGAAAATCAAGTTAGGGTTGAATGGGATCATCGAGCACTTAAACTGGGGTTTTAGGATTTTAAAATTAATTTTCAGAATTAAAAATTCATATTTTCATGGTTAGCTAGGATGGGTAACACAGTTAGAAAAACTGTGTGCCTTAGCAGTTCACCCCTCTAGTAGGGTGCATAGTTTTTAGTAGGTGGGTGCACAGTTTTTCCTACCGTGTGCCAGTTGTGTAAACCCCCACTATTTGGGTTTTCACAGTTTACCTAGGGTGGGTGTACAATTTGGGAAAATTGTGTGCCAGCTGTGAAAATCCTATAAGCCTTCCAAAATTTTTAAATTTCTTTCTGAAATAGCCTTAAATGACACCCAACCAAAGAAATATGAAAAAGGGGTTTGAAGTACTCGAAAATAGTGAAAAGATTTGACATCTTAAAACTTCTTTTGGTTTATAAATAGTATTAACTACTATCGAGATAAGGGTCTATAGAGTTATACACAATAGCATATTCTAGATTCTACCTGATTCTGGTGGATAGGTGTATAAGACATTGTGGGCCCCACCATAAGGTCCAAGAAATTACCAAGTATTATAAATCACCAATGAATAAATAAAATCCTTATTATTCAAGTATAGAATAATTTGGTTGGATTTATTTATTAAAATAATTCACAAGGTAATAAGTGAATATGTGGAAAAATATTATATGAAATATTATTATTTTAATATTCAAGGTTCGTTTAATATTGAAAGAATTACAAGACATGTTAATGAATTAGGTTTATCACATAATATATTTTTTATATATTAAATGTTTCTGATAAACATATAATTTAAATTATGACATAGTTAGTTCATCATAACGTGACATTAACTTCTTATTTAATGGATGTTTTATTTATGGGGGACATGGAACCAATTCCAGGTATTTTGGACATCTAATAAATAAGAAGGGGAGGAGCTCTATTCTATAGATTGTTTATTCTAATGGATAGATACATCTTCTATCCTCTTCTCACATTCTAGATATATAAATACACCATTCAAGAAAATTATCCAAGAACGTCTTCACAGATCGTTCGAATGGAGTTGAGGGGACCATCAAGACATAGAAGGATTCTTCATAGCTCTATTCTAGAACATATAATCTGACAACCAGAGTACATGTGGATTCTTGGAGCATGTGTGGGAAATCTAGATAGGTTCAAGCTCAGATTCTTCTAGCAATGATATCCAGTGATGTTCGATAGTATAAAAAGATACTGATTCAAATGTGGTAACCATTAATTTTAATTTTTATGATTTAATAATTCAAAAAATATCCTATTACCTATATTAGGGCTCAAATATCCAAAGATGACTAGGCTTTGTTGCTCTGGGGATGAAAGTTTTTCAATCCATTTTTCACTGGCTTCCACTGCATTCCCCAGTACAAAAAATTGGTATCAAAGTTACTGCATAATTTTTTTGAGACAAGAATAACAAATTTTACTTAAATTAAGTAGATGGATTTAATTTAGTCTTAATAAAACTGACCGTGCATTGATCCAATCTTATCTGATAATGTTATGGCCTTCTGAAAAAATTAATACAGATTGTTTGTGGTTTGATTTTAGGTATAAAAATATGAAAAATATTTTTTATATGTGTTTATTTTATTGAATTTCAGTTTCTGGTGGTTTTTACATTGAAACTCATTTTCATGGAAATCCTATACATTTTGGACATGTTTTTGGCTTGAATAATATTCTCCAGGTAGTGGGGATAGATTCCACCAATGATGGATTTTTTTTGTTTTTAAAAAAATATATTTGTGTTCCACAAGGATAATTGAACTTGATTTTTGATTTTTCAGGAATAAAAACAAAACAGTAATGAGGGTGGCATGACCTAAGAGTTAGATAAAAGAAGAGTCCCACATTAGGATGGATTCCAATGAAAGAAAACATGTTATTTTAAAGAAATTCATGCGGCCCCCCTACCAAACCACGTCACCACTACATGTGGCCCTTACCACTGCCCCTTATAATACTCCTCTCTTAAGACTCCATTCCATGTCCAACATGCCAGCCAGTGTTGCCACATCTGGATGAACTCCTTTCGACTCATGACCTTTCCCCTCCCTACTCAATTACTAGCTTTATTACTTCTAGTTTCCACTGGACTACCACGTCCCTTCCAGATAGTAGGTCACCACCGGTGGGGCGTATGAACACCCCCCAACCAGATCTTGTCCCGATTACCACTTACACCATGACCTGTCCATCCCAAGAACACAATCTCTACCAATCCAGTGCGTCATTGGGTGCTAGCCACTCATGACCAAATCATTTCCGCCAACTGTGCCTTAGTCAAGCCTAACCAACCCCAATGATGGAAAAATCCATGGAAAACCTCAAATTTTATGGACTCATATTCAATGTGCATTGTACCTGACAGACCCCAATGAATCCTTTCAATAGGGTTCCCAATATGGACGTCCTTCAGCTAGATCTGATCACCACTGGAAAGTCCAACCCACACAGGTAATCAACTACCCACTTCAATGATTCTTCTGACCCAGAATAAGTTATGATGGGTCTTCCCAACCTAGGACTGCCTTGAACAATCCCTTTGAACTCTCAACAGTCCAGGGTGGGTTCTGTCTTGCCAAAATGAGCATTTGTGGGTTCAACTATACCTGTAATGGGCCTGGGTTGTGTTATAGGGCCCAATAAATAAAATTTAAATGTAATAAAATATTAAAAAATTATATTTGGAATTTAAAAATAATATTTTTTATAGTTTATATTAATTTAATTTTTTTAATAAAATTCAATTAATTGATCAATTAAATTTTTGATTTGAAATTAAATTAATCCAGGGTCTGAATAATAATCAATTATTTGAATTAAGATAATTAATATAATTTATTAATTTTCATTGATTTAATTTTATTAATTTTTAATTTTTATCATACTTTTTTAATTTACCCCTACATCAGTCTTGAGTTGTGACCGACCATGTGTTTTTTTTAGATTATTTTATTTAAATATTTACTAAAACTACGTGTGATGTGTGTAATAATTATTTATTTTTTGATGGTCTATGCATCATATTTTTATTCAATATGTATAGCATCTTGTGCGTCCATCATTATTTGTATAGATACCATGATTTTCTTACATTACTTTTACAACATTTTAATGACAAACAACATAAAAATATTATACAATGAGGATCCAGGGGTTTAGTGTCTTGGGTAAACTAGGACCATACATAACATTTACAACATAAAACATTTATTTAATTCCTTCTTCTCTAGATTCTTATTTTCTCTTGAGTTCTCCTTAGTACATATAATCACCTAAGGATATACATAAAAAAGGGGTGATCTAAAAGCCCAGTAAGAGGATAGATAATAACATGAAACAATATATCATGGGGTGATCATATCCATATCATCATCATCATAACCATGATAGGAAGTATTATATAAGGAAATGAAATGTGGCAATGCATAAAAATGAAACATCATATCTTAGTGGTAAACTACAACACATAGTTGTGAACAATGATAGCATCATGTTTACGCATATTTCACTTTACTCAAGAGGTTATTTAAATTACCTAATTCATTGGAGCAATATATAATTCTGGGTTCACCTATCATATCATAACATTTCATTACGCAATATAATTTTGGGCGCACCTGTCACATCATAACATTTACACTATCATGCATGCCACATGGAAAATATATCAATATTGAACAAAAAAACCCATGGAAAGTAATGGGTTCACTTTATAAAGCATACATTAATAAAATTTCAGTTACTAAATGAAAGAGGGAATAACATACTTTATACAAGCACCATCAACTTTGTGTGGGAAGTAAAAGGTGTGTTTTTGAAAAAAGAGTTCTTTTAAAAAACATTGGGTTTGAAATAAACTCCACAGATAAACATGTATAACCTAGAAAAGGTAATATAATTACAAAGAAAATATTTTTAAGTAATAAACATACTGAAAATGGAGTGAAAGAGGGAAAACCCAAAGAAAGCGAGTTGGGTTCAAGAATTCCCCTTACCGTGTATCCGAACAATTTCTTCACTTTAATGTCCTATATAATGACATTATATTTACTAATTAACACCTATAAAAACTTTTATAAATGAATATGGCTCATTTTGGTTTAATTAAATTCTTTTATGGTACTTTTTATGAGTTATAGAGTTTAAATTTATTGTTCGGGAGTGTTCCTTTTCTTCATTTTCATGAACGGTTCACCTGAACAGATGAATGAAAGTTCATGTATAACATGGATAAACATACAAATATTCTATTAAATGTTATTAATTATATTACATAAGTTTAAATGATATTATTATTAATTTTTTTATAAACCATGAGAATGATTCATTATATAAAATTTAATGAAAATCCTTTTAGGATAATTTTGGCAGTTTTTTGGGTCAGAACGAACATGTTTTGTTTTATCATTTAGTATTATGTATAATTTTTTTACAAAACATTAAAAGGGTTAAAAAATACATATTAAAATATTTTTTAAACATTAAATGGTTTTATTGACAAAATTGAAGTCATTGAAGGAAAATTGATGTTCATCGCCACCGATTATGACAAATTAACACATCACTGGGAATGATTTAATTTTAAAAATTAAGAGAGATAGAGTCAGGATTTTAATGAATAATATTCCATTAACATGATATAATACCAGTATATCTATCATTCTGGAGTTATCAAGACATTTGGATAAGAGAATTTGAGGATAAAAGAAGAAAAAAAATTAAATTTGAAAGGAATTTGAATGAAAAGAGAGGGAGAAATTACCTCTTGAATATATCTTCCTTCAGAGCCTCTTTAGGGGAGAGGATTTAGTCTTTTAATGAGAACATGGGATAATTGACATGGGAGATGATCTTGGGAAGATATTTATGAATAATTTTTAGTAGGCACAAGTGTTTAGAGGTGTGAGGAAAGGTGGTTGTGAGGGGTGGTATTTATAGTGGAGGGGAGAGGGGCTTTCTCAATATTTAATTTCTTAGTTTATTAATTTCCCTCAAGACAAGAAACAATGAGGTTTCTTATTACTAAAAACAGTAAATTGGGCATGATAGTTCTAAATAATTCCTATTTAAATCATCCATGACTCAAACATGATGCATAAATTTATTTATTTAGCATATTCTGTAAATTACCAAATTTCACTATTTACCAAAAATTAAATTATTTCAGAAAAATATAAAAAATCACCGAAAACATTTTTCAATGGATAGAATTCAAAAATGAACTCAATTTCATGAAAATAATTTTTTAAATATGTGTAATTTAATTTTTAAATAAAATCACAATTTACTTGAAAAATACAAATTTTAAAATTAAAACTATTTTTCTAACACTTTGAAAAATTAATTAAGGTCTCCTAAAATTACTATATAATCATAAGACTTCAAAATACTAGTTTTTTAATACATTTTTTGATTTTTTTTAATTATTAAATTAATCATTAAATATTCATGACTTACAAAAATACCAATACTATAATATAATTATATCATATTGTCACTTATAAGATGGATAAATTTTATTTATACTATAATTGGTAAGGTTCCTATTCTATTGGCCATTTTACTATTCATAGGGGTCATATTACTATTCATAAGAGTAATATTACTATTCATAAGGGTATGTTACTATTCACTAAAAATTATGTATACCCTATCGGATTCCAAACAGCTTACTGATCACAAACATGTATATCATAATTTTGAAATTCTAATCATTAAAGTGGAAAAAGTATGTTTAAATGACACATAGAATTTAGTAGTTCATTTTATCATGATGTAAAATTGTGTTTCTTAATGTGATTTTATGTGATTATACTATATGACATTACTTCAAGAAGGGAGAAATTTTACTGCTAAAAGTTTTGGTCGTAACATTCTTCACCCCTTTTGAAAATTTTCCCTCCAATTGTGTTTACATAAACAGGTGAGGGTAATTCTCTTTCATCGCATCCTATGATTCTCAAGTTGATTCTTCATACTTATGGTTCCTCCACAACACTTTGATAATGTGGATTATCTTATTGTGTAGAACCTTATCTCTTTGGTCCAAAATCTTTACTGGCTACTCCTCATAAGAGATATCATCTTCCAGCTATACCATCTCTGAGTTTAGTACATGTGAGGGATCTGGTATATACTTACTTAGGAGTGATACGTGAAACGCATCCTGAACTTTATCCATATTTAGTGGGAGTTCAAGATTATAAGCCACAAATCCTATGCGCTAAAGGTTCTCAAAGGGACCAATATACCTTGGGATTAACTTCCCATTCTTTCCAAAATGCACGACTCTCTTATATGGTGATATTCAATGGAATATTTTTTCTCCAACGTCGAACTCTAAGTCCCTTCGATGGTTGTCTGCATAGCGCTTTTGTCAACTCTGAGTAGCATTGATATGTTTCTGGATGACTTGAACCTTCTCTGTCATCTCTTGCACAAGACCAGTTCCAAGTATCTTTTTTCTCCAAATTCATCCCAATAGGTTGGGGTTCTACATCGCTTTCCATACAAAGCTTCATATGGAACCATATGGATACTCGACTAGAAACTATTGTTGTATGAGAACTCAAACAATGGGAGATACTGATCCCATCCTCCTTTGAATTCTAAAGATAATTCTCTTAGAATATTTTAGAGAATATTAATAGTCCTTTTAGATTGTCCATCAGTTTGGGGGTGATAGGTCATGCTAAAATTCAATTCATCACTCAAATAACGTTAAAGACTCCTCCAGAATTTAGATGTGAACCTGGGATCATGATTAGAGACAATCGAGAGTGGAACCCAATGCAGTGTCACCACTTCCTTCACATATATCTTTAGAGGTTGTTCAATCAATAGAACTTCCCAAATAGAGATAAAGTGGGAAGTCTTGGTGAGTCGGTCCACCACAAACCATATCACATTATCTTCTTTGGATGTATTCAGGAGACTTGTGACAAATTCCATAGCGACATTATCCAATTTCCACATGGGAATGGGAAACGTTTTTATCATACCTATGGATTTCTATCACTCTACATTAATTTTCTGATATATCAAGCACCTTGAGATATACTCAGAAATCTTATTCTTCATGTTGTCCCACCAAAAGTATTCTTGGAGATCATGGTAAATCTTGGTGCTACCAGTATGGATAGAGGAATGTGATCTATGTGCACTATCAAATATCTCATTCTTTATCTCAGGTTATGAAGGCACACAAAACTGTGTTCCAAACAAAATCATCCCATTATCATTGATATGGAACTCTTGTGGCTTCTAATCCTTTACTACATTCACCTTCTTTTGTAACTCTAGATAATACCTTTGTGCCTCCTTAATATTCTCTTGGATAGATGGTTGATAAATAATTTTGTAAAGGTAGGATTTATTCTCTACCATTATGATTTCTAAATCCATCCTTTGAATATCCATGAATATAGGATCTTTCTTAATTCGTAACATGGATATAGTAGCAAATTATTTTCTGTTTAGAGCATCAGATACCTTGTTTTCCTTACAAGATGATAGTGAATAGAACAATCATAGTCTCTTATTAGCTCAAAAAATATACTTTGATGAATATTGAGATCCTTTTGTGTAAATATATACTTTAAACTCTTTTTATTGGTATATATGTCACACTTCTCACCATAGAGGTAGTGACTCTAGATTTTCAAGGAAAAAATCATAGCTGCTAGCTACAAATCATGCGCCCGGTAGTTTTTCTCAAGGATATTTAACTTTCATGAGACGTACGCTATCAAAATATAATTTTTTAGGATTACACAATGCAAGAATTTCTTTGAAGCATCACTGTATATCACAAAACATTTTCCACTTTTTGGTAATGTGAGTACAGGTACAGTGATCCACTTTCTCTTTAGCTCCTTAAATATTTTCTCACATTCATCCGTCCAGACATACTTTACCCATTTACATATAAACTTAGTCACTAGGCTTGACAATCATGATAAATTTCTCAAAAAATGTCGATAGTACCCTACTAATCCAAGAAAACTACAGTTTTCTATGACATTAGAGGGTCTAGGCCATTCCTCAATAGCCTTTTTTTAAAGGACCACAAAAATTCCCTCACTTGTGATCACATTTCCCATGAACGTGACTCGCTTCATCCAAAATTCACACTTGATGAACTTAGAATAGAACGTATCCTTCCTCAATGTCGCCAACACAAGCCTTAGATGTTCTTAATGTTCCTCCTATACCATGGAGTATATGAGAATATCATCAATATACACTACCACAAATTTTTCCAGGTAATGTATAAAGACTCTATTCATCAAATCCATGAATATTTTAGGGGAATTAGTAAGCTAGAAGGGAATTACTAGAAACTCATAGTGCCCATACCTTGTACGGAAGGTAGTCTTCTGAATATCTTCCTTCTCCACCTTTAGCTAATGATATCCAGAATGAAGATCACCCTTTGAGAAGTATTTAGCTCATCATATCTGATTGAACAAGTCGTCAATCCTTGGAATATGATACATGTTCTTCATGGTGATGTTGTTGAGTTCTTGATAATTGATACACAGATTCATTAGTCTATCATTCTTCTTCACAAAGAGTACTAGAGAAACCCTTGGTGATTCACTAGGGTGTATGGACTCTTTGTTAAAATGCTCTTGCATCTGCTTCTTTAATTCCTCCAGTTCAATAGGAACCATCCTATAGGGACACTTTGAGATAGGAGTAGCTCTGGGTATGAGTTCTATGGAAAACTCTTACTCACGATCTGGGGTAAGTTTGGGTAACTCTTCAAGAAATATATCACCATATTCCCTCATGATGGAAATTTCCTCTAGGTGGACACTTTTACTTTGAATCAAACATTTTAGCGAGGTATGCTTCTTCACATAGAACCAACACCCACACCATTGAAGGATTTTTCAAAGGAGATTCATGATATTCCTTTTATTTGTAGAGGATCATGGGATGGTTTGAAATATGAAAATATATTTCCTTTTCCCAATAGTTGATATGTGCTCTATATAACGAGATCCAATCCATTCCCATTATAGAATTGAATTTAACCAAGGGAAGTATCATGATATTCACTTGAAGAATCTTCCCACATACACCAACATTAGAAGAGTCCAATAATTGGATTTCATTGATTGAACTACTTGGTGTTTTTACATATATATCTACTTCAAGGTTTTTGGGCTTCAATTATGTAGATCTATAAAACTTACCAGATATAAAGGAATGTGTAGAACCAAAATCAAATAAGAATTTTCCCATTCTTGAGTGAATAGAAAGTGTACCTTGTACAACTTCATTTTTTTCTCAACTTCTGTAGTAGTGATGGAATTAGAATTTCCTTGCTCCTTTGGATTTTGTAACTGATGACGCTGATTACCCACAAGAGCTTGAGGATTAGTTCATTGGTTTGTATAGTGTCCATGCTCCCTAAAATTGTATCACTGGACCATGTGTGGTGCTCTCATTCCCTCCACCACAATCTCCCACCTTCTCATGTCTTTTTTACACTCTTGAGCTTGGTGGCCCTCTCTCCCACACTTGAAGCATTTCCCCATCACTTTGACATAATTTCTATGATGATTCTTCCCACATTTTTGATAGGTGGGTGGTTGATTTTTCTTTCCACCTTCCTCATTAGATCCTCTATAATAAAACTAAATCTTTATTTTCTTATCACCATATCCATAAGACCATTACCCAAAAAAACATAAAGGAATCTTGTACAGTTCATACACAAAAAGGAATTTTTTAGCAAGATTTAATAGGTTGTTCATTTTGGAATTGTAATTACATTCTTGTACATAAAATAATCTCGCTGAACAACCAGCTGAAGCTCGCTGAACATCCTGCTGCTACTACTGAAAGGGCCTGGATGGAAACTGCTGCTGCTGAGGTGGTTGTTGAACTGACCCACCCCCACTGTACTGCACTCGGTCTGGGCAATGATTCTGAAGGTTCCCATATCTTCCATAGATGTAGAATCTCGGTCCTGGGAACGAAAAGAAAGGGCGAGGATAGGGAGATCGAAATTGGAACTGCTAGGGCCTACTCCCCACTGGCCAAAACCTAAAAGGCCTAGACGCTGGAGGCCTACTGCTGATGACCTTTCCATTTGGCGAGACCCACCGACTCCCTTCTCATGGCATACCTCCCAGTTTTTAGATCCTCTCCATCACTTCAGCCTTCTTCTGGATTTCCAAGTATGTCAGTAGAGTGAAGGGAGTAACATTATACTGAAGAGAATTTCAGAGTTCCTCCTCTAAACGTCTCACCCGAGACTCCTCATCCGGAAAGAGGTTCAGAGAAAAGATAAGGAGATCTTTGAACTTGATCCCCAACTATATCACTAACATACTCCCCTGATGAAGGGATAATAGCTCTAAACTCTTCTCATCCTTCATTGTGGAAGAGAATAATTTCACCCAGAACTCCCTCTCGAAGTCAATCCACATAAACTCAGCCTCCCTCTTGTCCCCAAGATAGAGATTCCCCCACTGGCATGCTACTCCCCACATCTATCTTACAACAAGAGGAACCCAGTACTTTGTCAGATCCTGAATTATGTTGAAAGCTATCACCAGCTCCTCAATCCATCTCTGTGTCTCCATATCTGAGATGCTACCCTCATACTTCCTGAGGGTCTGCCGCTGAAAGTCAAGAATCATCCTATGCTACTAATCATCCTCCTCCTCTTAGTCATCCCTCTACCAATCATCCAAATCAACCTCCTGTGCCTCGATCGCCTACACTACACGTGGTCTTCATCCAGATTCCATAGCTATAAGGTAAATAAGGAATGCCTTGGCCTGAGTAGTATAGAATATTGCCTTTTAATTTTTCTTGGACTTTTTATTTATTTTAAATCAAAAAAATATACAAGACAAACAAGAACACAAGTCATTATTATGCATGTACCTTTCCTAGGGTCTCTACCCTACAATCAGTGTAGCCTCACTTGGTCATTCGGTAGGCCTAGAGTCCTTGCATCAGAGCAGAGGGGGCCCTAAAATCACATGTCCTAGCCGGTCTTACCTAGCCTATTTCACACACCAAGATTTCCTAACACTGTTTCCCTACCATTCCATGTAATCCTCATTATGCCTAATCCCAAGCTCCATCCATTTTCTCAACCTCTCCTCTAATACCATTCGGTCATGACTTGCATTCACCAAGATGAGGGAAGGGATAGTAGATTTCCTGAACCTTGCTTCTTCAAGTTTTAGGAGAGATAACGAACCCCGAGACCCACCTTCAATAGGTCCCGGAGTGGAGACTATCCCCAAGGATATAGATTCACATGAAAAATGGAAGGCATTACCCTTTTTATTTAGTAGGATCAGGAGATAAGATAGTAAATCTCAAAAAACACCAAAAGTGGAATTAAAAGTAAAGCGAAAACAAACCATTACCACATGCATGTTTTAAAAGTAATTGCTATAGAATTACAAGAAAACCCCAAAGGAAAGTACCAAAAGAAAAGAAAAACAGCAACATCAATGGTCCCGACGTCCGAGCTAATAGGGTTTGGCACGGTCCTCTAAGTCCTCCTAGAAACCTGAAAACAACATTATATACTTAGGGTGAGTATAACGGTATACATATTATGGAAAAACAATAGCTCTCGTGCACAAGTGGGGAGGCATTCTAATGCCCCGTGAAAAAGGAGACAACCAAAGCACCTAGCAAGGAAACTATCCACCCAAACATCACTAAAGCACACTCCCCAAATAATTCAATTCAAGTAAAATAATAGTAATAACACATCAATGTTTGGGTACCCCACACCACTTTCCCACTGGTTATTGAAGACATCCTACGCATCAGACCTCCCCAGACATTCTCACTGCAGACCCACTTCCATACCCCACCCGCACACACTTGGGATACCAAAACCTCACATCCCACCCACAAAAACCTAGGCCATAGCCACACATAACCATGACCATAGACACTTATTCCAGAACAACTACTGCCATGCCTGAAGACACCTGGGCCAGAACAACTACCACCATGCCCATAGACACCTGGGCCTCATCCCGAAAGACACTTGGGAAACAATATGCCCACACACACCTAGGCCAACCACCACAACGTACCATGCTTGAAAAATATTGTGCTATAATGGACCTCAGGCCATCAAAACATGCCCGAAGAGTCTTGGGATATTCAGGAAAGGGAGAAGAAAAGGAGCTAATAACCAACCACTGACAGGAGTGTTGGAAAAAACACCCCCATGAACTGGGGGTGTTTAGCACGAAGTGCTCAACTAGGGTGGGGTGTGAATAAGAAAAATAAGAACTAAATTATACATATAGGTAACATGAACTCATCCCAACCTAGGGGTTCCAACACCATCCCATACACAAACACCCTTGTTATTATTCATTCATAAAAAGCACAACAACCACAACCAAGTCACAACTCATCCCCAAAAAACAATTTCCCATTGAACCCATTCTTGTTTTCATATTCTTGTGATTCCATTTAAATAATTATTCACCACCGAGCAACTAACAGAAATCGTCACATTCCAAGGAGGGAAAAAATAGCCAAGCAACAATTTAAGCATTCACACTCGGTTCTCTTGTAATGTCACAACAACAAAAGGGATCCGTGAGATCCTTCAAAGTACTAGAACCAAGCCAAGCCCCAACATACAGCCCCACACGACCTTAGATCCACAAACCAACAACTGCACCATAATAGGGGATCCCATCCCCATCCATCTCACCCACAAGAATCAAACCGAACAACCACACATAATACCAAGACAGAAAAGGGAGTTTCTAAATTTGAACACACCATTCATTGAGTTAGTCTTTTTTACATTGGGTTAACTAGGGTGATCACACAAGGATTCTTGTTTACTGGACATCTATTTAATCAACTAAGATTACGTGATTAACCAATTTCTATGTCAAATCCATTCAATAATCATAGAAGATAGGGGTTCATTAGTGTGCAAGGAAAGACCACCAACGACTATGATTTTCATTAGACATAAGCCCATACAATTCACAACATATAAGCAAGGCAAAAATAGTACAACAACACCATAAAAAAAACACTTCATTATTTAAAAGTTCATTTATTATCATCATTAAGGTTTGGTTTCAACCATCCCCATAGAAACATTAGAATACTTTCCCCGCATGATACACAGTAAAGAGACACGAAGGAGTAACCCTAGTTGGATGATCAACGATCGAAGTTTCTCTCCACCCGCTAAGAAATCGGGATGTGTGACTTGCAGGGGAGGAACTTAGGAGACTCTAAGAGTGAGTAGGAAGGGATCCAACATAGTTGAAAAATTAGGCTTAGGAAGGGTGACTCCTAACAAAACAAGGAAATAAAAGGATACCATCCAAGAAGAAGAAATAATTCCTCTGTGATAAAAAGCGAGATCCTGGATTTACGAGATATGAATTTTGAACGACTTTAAAGGCGGATTGTGGTTTCACCATGCAGTTGGATAGTTACACATGACATAATTAACTATTATTTAATAATTATCATTGAAGAGGTGTCCATAATAGTTGTGATTTAAAGGGTTTCCTTTAAATAGGGTAAAATGCATAACAGGGGAGGAACTAGAATATTTGGGAAAAGGGTGTGGCACCGAAAAAAAAGCCACACATTTTTGAAGGTCATGGGTCACCTGGATATAGGGGGATTTTAGATATCATTTATGGTATTTTAATGTATTTAAAAGTGGTATAAAAACTCTCTTATGTCAAAATATACGTTTTAGGTAAGGGAAAAAGTTAGAAACTAGAAAAAGAACAAGGGTGGGACATCGTTTGGTGAGACACCGTAAGCATTTCCACGGTCATGGTACCGCCATCACGGTTCCACCCTCATGATGCCAAAGTAAGCAGTGCCACCATTTTTGTGTGAGACCGTGATGGTGCAACCGTTACGGTGCCTCCCTCATGGTTCCACCGTCACAGTGTCACTGTCAGTAGTGCCAGCATTTCAGTGTGTGACTGTGACAGTGCAACCGTTACGGTGCCACCATCACGGTGCTACCCTCACGGTTCCACCATTAATGGTGCCACCATTTTGGTGTGAGAATGTGACCGGTGCCACTGTTTTGGTGGAAACATTTTATAGAACCCAGTTTTTGGAAAAAATTTTAATGAGTCATTGTCCGTGCCATTACATTACTAGTTCACCCTCTCCCCCATTTGGTGATATAATACTAATCCAGGTTCACTAGGGAAGTATAAAAGGGAGTCTAGAGGATTTAAATTATAAAGAATTATTCACATGTTTTTTAATATAAATTTCTTATGTATCAAGTCCTCAAACAAAATAAAAAAGGTTCTTCTAGTTGTGTTAGATTATTATGAAATGTAATTCTAATGCGGATTTTTTTGAAATTTTATCTTGGATCATCTCACTTGATTTCAAAGTTAATTTTTAAAAGCATTTGTTTTAGAATCAAACCTAAGAGTGTGGTTATGTGTCACATAATTTGGAATTAAATTCGTTTTAGTTGTTTTTTAGAATCATTTTAGTTATTTTTTTGGATTAGGATTAGATAAAATTATAAAAAATATTAGGGAGAAGTATAATGGGTAAGTTTAAGCAAAGGATAACATCTTGGAGTTTTATTAAAGAAGATATTGTATGGTTCTACTAGAAATTATATCCCTATCTAGATACTACAAGTGAATACAGTCTCTAAAATAGATGTACCTATGGGTAATAACCCTAAAATGGGTGGATTAGGTATTAACATGATCATCACATGTTTCACAATAAAGAGGCCGAATCGAACACCTCGTTTGTCACTCCTTATAGGAATGATTTGGTTAATAGATTTTTCTTTATGGGACATTATGAATGATTTATTATGTTAAAGAATTAGGTTATGGAATATGAGATAACAAAACCAAAAAAACTAGATTTAACTAAGAGATATTTAGAATAAACTGAAGGATAATGTGATAGTTTTAGAGAGTAACGCATTTAGAGGTTGAATTTTTCATAGTTCCATTATAATGTTTATATTTATCACACATGATTAAATTGTTTTGTTTTATAAAATGATAGATTAATTAGGATAAAACTTAATAGTGGTCATAATGAACAATATAATATTTTTTTCCAATAATAAACTAAGTGGGATAAAAGATGTTTTAAAAAATCATGTGGTTATTCTCTCCCAACTATCTCAAGTTATGATTAATATCTTAAATATTTTCAAACATTAGACCACATGATATATGATACTTATGGAGTTTCATAGAATATCTGGTGATGAAGATGATTAAGTAAAGAATTTTCAACAACCATTGGGCCATGAATTTGGAAATAAACTCTTAGGTAAAAGTCTCAAGAGAATAAGAAGATGTTTTAACTGTGGAAAAGAGGACATAAAGAAAAAACTACGGAGGAAAAATAAATACATCAGTTAACATGATAAAGGGAAATAAATCTCATCTAAATTTACCACTATTAGTTCAATTTGGTTAACTTATGAATTATACAAGTCATTTACCTAATCAAAATACAAACAAGGATGATAAGAATCAACAATCTCCTTGACCAAGTGTAAGGTAAATATCCCATGAAACCACTAATATTGAATTATAACATGATAATTATGTGGGTAAAGTATAAGTGACCATCATGATATGTGGAAAAATGTCACACAGAACCCTATTTTCTCTTCTAGAGTATATGATTGAAATAATCATTGCTAAATCTAGATCAAGATATTTGGAATCCTTTTACAACAATTATATTACATGAAATAGCATTAAAATATATCCCCATCTTATTTTGTAATTCTATATAATAAAGGGTCATGTTAAAAATTAGATCATATTTTTGAGACCCCAACAATCCCATCTTACTTGTTTTGGATAATACCATGTGGGAATTTATCAAATTTTTACAATGGCATGATCAGAAAAGGGCCTTATAATCCACTATAATATGGAAATTGATTGTGATATTTGTAAAATTCATGTTGTACTCTCATTATATTACTATTTTTAATATCTTAAAATGCATACCCTTATTCAAAAAACTCAAGTTAAATTGAATCCTATAGTTTTGTAAAAAAAATCTAGAATGATATTTCAAAATTTTATGTTCAAATTTCACAATCATATATCACCGTCTATAATCACTCACACTTATTTAAAAATTTTTATCACCTTTATAATTGGGAAGAATAATTTTTATAATTTTGAAGCCTTATGATGAATTTTATCAACTCATAGATCTATCTTGCTGAACCAGTAATCCTCCAAAAGAAACAATAAAATTGGAGTACCTAGTGATATTTATTTTAAATGGTATGTGTATAAACAATGAATTCTATAAATACGTATGGAATAATAATTTTAAAAAATGGTTTCAATAAATAAAAATTATGAAGAATAATATTATTATCCTAGTATTACCCAAGTTAGTAAGATATATTTTTTAATAGAAGTTATATGTCAAGTCATGACTATATTAAGAAATCCATCATCTATTTCATTAGTGATAGAAACTAAAATTGTGAGGATAAAATTTATTTAAGAATGGAATAATGTAACAACCTAATATATATATATATATATATACATATATACATACATATATATATATATATATATCGTTTTCACTAAATAAATTCTATATTTGATAGTTTGTTCTACAAAAAGCATCGAACTAAAACAACCGGTGAAATATTTATTAATAAGAATATTTACAAATAATAAAACCACTATTAAACTAAAAAATATACTTTAATCAATTATAAAATGCCTATACAATATGATTAGGAATACTTATTGTTTAAAAAAATATTTTTTTTATATTAAATGTAGTTTTGATTATATAGATTGCATTTTCACTTAAAAGTTAAACTTAAAAATTTTGAATTTTAATTTTAAAAAACTAAATTCATTTTTTAATTCCATATAATAAAAAGATCATATAGTGATTTTTTTATATATTTATACAATAATTTATTTTTAGGTGAATAACAAAAAAATATCAAATTTTATAATACTGTCACCTTTATAACATTATCATAATACAATAATGACATAAAATTTTATAAAACATATTCTATATAAATCTATATATTTATAAAGTAAAATAATCATTTAAAAATACTATATTTAATTTATTAAACCCATGTTTAATTTTTTGGAAACATAGGTAATATTTTATGTCAAAACATTTTTATTCACTTATATTAAAAATTAGTTCTTATAAATGGTATAAATTAATTCTATAAAAGTTTATTTCATATTATAGATCAATAAGATAATATTAATAAAAAATTTCAATCTCATTTTTGGGCATAGATGTATGATTTTTATGATTAAAGTCAATTGCCTTGATAATGGTAAAACTGTTTTTTTCAAAGAACTATTTTATAAATAATGTGTAATATGAATCTAATCAAATAAATCCATATATTGTCGAAACTTAATTTATTATAATTTTTAAACCTATATAATAATATATTATAACTCTTTCAGTTGGTAGTCAATACTAAATAAAATTAATAACACATAATGTTAAAAATGATTTTTTTATAAAATAATTTTTCTTTATATTAAATGTTTTAATTTAATAGTTAATTATATATTATTTAGAAATTTACTTTTATTAAATTATAGTAAAATTTATTATCATGACCCCAAAATTTTCTAAGAGTGGTTATTTTATATTTTTTAGTAAAACATATATTACTTAGTTAAAAACTTGTTACAAAGGTAAAAACAAAAATAGGGAAATATAAGAACCTAAATATAAATCACTTTAAAAATGTTTAAAATGTGTGTTAAAATGAGATTTAGGGTCTTTATCAACCTTATCCCATTAAAAACTCAATTATCCTTCTCTTTTGTATTTTTTGACCCATGAATAGTGTTAGTCCATTACTGAAAAACAATAGGTGTTCAAAAAAGTTCCCATTTCTTAACTTATAAAAGGGAGCACTAACACCCCTTCATTAAAAACTTATTACTTATATTTTAATCCTTAAACAATTCCATTTTTATTCTTCTATAATTTTATATAATTTTTATAAACATATTATCATAATTAGTTATCCTAATCCCTCTATTTCCAAGGAGACTTTCAAGTGAAATATCAAGGTCCCAAACTGAGTACTACATAATCCTCATATTTTTAATATTAAAATTTCTCTTCCAAACATACCCTAAACATATTAATATAATTAAATTTAATTATTTTATTATAAAAACCAATATTTATTCCTTATAATCCACTTATAATACCAAAAGAACATCGATCATGCATTTGTGTGGACTACCGCCTCCATGAAGCGACATCTTCTATTTTCCACCACCGTCTCTATTTGATAATTATAAGGATATAATTGATGAATAAATTTGGAATATATAATATAATTATTATTATAATGTGAAAAAGTATAATAAAACTTCATTTTAACTCATTCATTGGTAAATGAAAACATTAACTATGCATTTTTTTAGAATACCACATCCACAAATTAGTGATTTTTGATTTTAATATTGATTTTAATTATTTATATAAATATATTAAAATATGATATAACACCTTAAAAATATCAAAATTATATCATTATTATTATTTAATAATGATATTATCCAAAAATAAACCACTTTCATAACCACAATCATCCAATAGTTAGGGCATGTTCATGTTCAGGCCAATCTTACAACAGACTAGAATAATGCAATAAACTAATATCATGGATGACAATGGGAAATTAATTACTGATGATATATGATATAAATAACTAAATAATTATCCGAATTTGTTTATGTAATGAAAATATTAATATTAAACTCATTAACTAAGATACCGCCATTCATTTGTTAAACATCAACAGAACATGCTTGTCGCCAAATTTTTCTAAAAGAACCACAAAAAAAAAATCATGGAATGAAATTTTAACATTATAATATATCATGAAAACTCTATTATATTTACTTTTATGATATTGTAATTATGAAATTTGGTAGAATAATTTAGAAAAACTCCACTATTATGAAAACAGTTCAAAAAAATCAAGATAACTCACTCCCATATTGAAAATAGATAATAAATAACTAATATACATGTAGAGAATAATTATAAATGATTTTTATAAAAGGTTATAGATATGAATAAATTTTATAATGTGGTGATTAAGTTATTCATTTTTATACAATATATTTGATTGTTTTAGTGGATGTTAAGAATTAAGATAAGGGATTCTTTGTAACAAATTTAATTTTTTGAGATATATTTCATATTGTGCACCACAATATTTTTGATTACTAGATAATGAATGTATTTTACCATGTTTATTTAATTAATGGGGTTTTATGATCCTATAATTTTATATTTTTAAATGGATTTTGATTCAAGGGATACAAAAGTTGTTGGGGCCTTTGTTAGCTCAACATCCTTCTTTGAGTTATAATGCATCTTATTGATTTGTTTCATCAAATATTTGTTTCTTAAACACTATAATTTTATTTCAAGTTTATTTATATTCCTAAATAGGGGAAATCAAAATTTTGATTCAAATATTCCACCTATATTGATATCCTCCTCATTAAAGTATGACATTGTTATGGATAATTTACATTATCTTTAATAATTACATTTCTTTCTTGTATATATTTTATTTTTCACCAACCTTATAATTTATAATTTTAAGCCAAATAATGTGTTATATCATGAAACCTTCACATTTACATTATCCTATTTTAAATATTATTCCTTTTTTACTCTTTTTATGATATGATTTTTCAAAAAAGGTATTTCAAAATATTAAAAAGGTCTTCCAACCTTCCAAAATCAAATATTCTATTTTCCACTCCATATTTATTTTTCATAACATTTATTTACATTAAAATATATGTTATTTAGTATCCTTTTTAAAATTAAATGTTTTTACAAAACATTTCACTTCACCCTTTTGAAACCGTTATGTCGTTTTCACGGATACACTTTTGAAAGGTCCTTTTAGAAGTTAATCACATTGAAAGGATTTCAATTTACCTTATCAAAAATTATTTTTCTATGTGACTATAATTTTATATTTTATTCCAAAAAAAATAATTTTATAAAAAAATGTAATGATTTCACTACTATTTCCTCTTTATCTCTAAAGGATTTATTTCTTTAGAAACCATTTTTCATGAATAACCCTCTAAATGTTATTATAAAATCCTATTTTTGGGTGATTGAATTTTTCATATAATTCATTTATATTCTTGTGGATAATTTCGGTGATACCATTTTGAAATGATATAAAACCCATTTTCAATCCATGGTTTCTTTTGGTTATGAAATTAGATTTATTTTTTTATGATATATATGTGTATGAATTTTAATTATGAGATAGTTTGGGTTTGATAAAAGAATGATACTATTTGGGTTAGGTAGTACCATAAGAGAGTTTAGGTCTTAAAAATCATAAAGAAGGTTTGATTTTGATAAAAATATTAGATATTTTGTGTTTGATAAAACCCTAAAATAGTTGGGTATGATAAAACCTTGGGATTATTTGGATCCAATAAATCCCTAAGATAGTTTGGGTTCGATAAAAATGTAAAAAAGTTTGGGTCTTATAAATACATGAGATATTTTGAGTCCATTAAATACCTAAAATTCATTGGTTTAGGTTTATATCTCATTAAATAAGTATGATAAGAATGGTCATTTTGTTTTTTCACAAAAGTAAGTGTGGACATTTTTTTCCACAAAATGAAGTGTGGAAATTTTGTTTATTCACATAAGAAATCCAATAAATTTTGTTTTCTTCACAACATGTTGTGTGGAATGTTTTTTATAACTTAATTTTTGTGTGAAATTAAATTAGATCACAATGCTATATTTTTTATATGATAATGTTTTATCCAAATTTATTTTTTATGATATGTTTCAAGGTATTGGTTTATTCCCCTATCATATGACTATGATTATTATTTTTATATAATATTCATTATATTAAGATTCATTAATATTTTGGTATGGTATATGTTTGTTAATTTGAGATTTAATTTCATTCTGTCCTGATTTATAGACATCTTTTATTGTTCAATGTTCTTTTTGATATGAAATTTCACCTCTTCCCATGATTTCTCATAAGCTTATGATCTTACCCTTTATGACTTGCTAATCAATTTTCCTTTACTAAGCATTTGAGATAACCCATTTCATATATTTTATTTTCCTAGTTTATGAAGAGAAGTAAAATTTTTTGAAGAATAAAAGGGAGTATATAATACTTTGATTATGGAGAAATTTTCACATGTGTTATGAAATAAAATTTTTATGTAGCTAGTCCTTGAAGACACTAAATGGAATGGTTCTTTAAGTTGTGTGAGATAATTATGATATTTAATATTATTGTGAAGTTTCTTTAATTTTATCTTGGATCATATCAATTGGAATCAAATTTAATTTATAAAATAATTTGTTTTTATCAATAAACCAGAGTGTGTGGGTCTGCGGTACCTCATCTATAGACATGAATCTCTCACATTACTTACTTAATAGTGATCTATTGTTTGTTTTAATGGAAGCATTAAAGGTAATATCTTTATTTATATTATATTTAATATTATCCCCCTTTCTATTAATTTTTTATTCCACTTATATTATGCTATCAAACCCTAGTTACCCATAATGATCAAGTATATAACTTTGGATGAGTTTTTAAAATTGAATCCCTTGGTTTCTAGAAGTTATGAGGATCCACTACTTCTTTTTCTTGTGGTATACTAATATGGTGTAAAGTTTATGTCAAGTGTGAGGCAGGAGTATCTATATAAAAGATATATACTTTAGAATACCTATAATAAATTATTTTTTATTGTCAAATTCACTAAAATATGTTTAAAATAGGTTTTTTGAGGGCTATTTTAGGTGTTTTTATTGTATTCCTTGAGTTTTTCTTAAAAAATACGATTTTACATTGTTTTAAGTTAAACAATTTTTTTTTGTAAACATTACATTTAAAAAATACTTCAAATGGGTTTTCATTTACAGTGGATTTTTAGCAGATATCTTAATAAATTTTTTTTTGAGGTTATATATCATCGATTTGGACCCTAGATTTAATGTGAAGAATTTTTGATCATTTAAAAATTAATGTTGATACTATCATGAGACATGGTTCTATTTCTAATGAGTAGCACATGGAAACCTTGGATATAAATTTTGGTGAATGGACTAGTTCCCCCTAGTAAATATTGTTCTTTGACAAATGCCATAAGAATTAATGTGTTCTACTTGGTATTAAATCCTAATGAGACCAAGAGAGTAAGATGGTGTTGTGTTGTAGTTAGTAGGACCTAGGTTTTTTAGTGTCCTATAAGTGATGTCTTAGATCATCCCATTTCATTTTACATGTCCCAGTAGTTTATTCCCTTTTGAGAACTTTTTGTGATGTGCTTTTTCATATTGATACTTGATGATTATGTTACATTGAGATTGGTTATTCTTACTACTTGATATGTTTCAATTTACTTCTAAATTAGGTCTTTTTATAATTAAAACTAAATGTATATAAAATGGGTTTTAATCATTTTTTAGAAATTAACGTTTTTTTCTCTTAAATAAATTGTTTTATAAAACCTATTATAAAAGTAGTATTAAAGGTATCAAATATTAAATATATTATATAGATTCATGGTGGTATCCCACTATGATTTTCCTAAAACATTACTTTCATCCACTTGGTGAATAAAAACTGTGATATATTTGATTCATGTGAAGGGAAGGGGCTATGTATTATGGTATACATTCTTGATGAATTTTTTATCCTTCAGAGTTTACGACTATTAGTGACTATGGGACATATAGAGATTTATCAAGTGGAGAATCATGTGGACCTCAAGTGGTGATTTTTTGTTGATTATGTATTATCCTATTTGGGATTATAATTGCTTATTAGACTCAGGTTTATGTATATTATGATTGTAAAATCACTTTACTTTTTGAATTTTGATGTGTTGTTCAGTTATTCAGTTGTTATGATATGTTATGCTATGTTTGGGAAATTGTTTATTATCATTTATAATTATTTATGGTAATGGATATTCGATGCATGGATACATGATTTTATATTTCGTTGTGGTATATATGTTGTAATTTATGTTTTTTTGAGAGTGAAATCATTCCCAAAGGTTATATTTGATTCCCTTAGTGCTTGTTTCCATCCCATGGTGATTGGGGATGCCCTTTAGTCATTTTGAAGTGGTGGTTTGATCGAGGTTAGTTTATTACAATTTATCCTAACTAAGAAATGTGTAAGGAGGAAACAAAAATAAAGCACTAGTGTACCAAAATCACTATGTGCACTTCTTTTACAAATATTATCGATAATTTACTATACCATTATTCAACATATTTAAAATATAAATATATAAATAATGGATACAATAAATTTATCCTCCATTGTTTACATACATCTATACATTTTTATTTTTATATTATATATAAAATATAACTTGTCATTCTTTAAATCAATTCCTAGAAATCTATTCTATACAATTCTTAGAACTATTAGAAATTACCTATTTCTGAAAAATATTATTTGAATCATAAAAATAACCACATAATACATTATGACTAGAATTATTTCTATAATTCATATCAATTTGAAAATTTAACATTGGTCACCTTAAAAATTCCATGTCATCATGTCATAAGTTTATTCTAGTTTCACTATTTTTCTTTAATAGTTGAATTAATTCACCAACATAAGAGTAGTAACTGCTTGAAATAGTATTTTTATTATTTTGGGAAACCAATTTTTGGTTAAGTGGGATCCTTACAAAACCTTTCATAGCCACACATACACCACAAAACCCAATTCAAAATTACTAATTCAGTATTAAAAAATTAAAATTTCAAACTGTAAGAACATTACCTCATCGGGCCACATCCCACCTTGTGAGGTGTTCCCTAACACAAAAAATCCCGTAATAATACTAGATCACCGGTGAGGAAGCCTATGGAATTCATCATCATCATTGAGCACTATCATCATTATCAATAAACACACAACTTTCAGAAAATCAATAGGAATCTAACCTTATCACTTTCACAATGTCACTGAGAACTAGACCGACCTAAAGAAACCACCAATGAAATCGAAACAAACCATCGTCAAGGGAGAAAAACCACCACCATATAGGAGTTTTTTATCCATAATCAAAGGGGACACCAGATAGAGAGTCGAAGGAAAAAATCCCACACCAGAGCGCTTCTTATAATGCCATTGGATGCTTAAAAAAACATACCAAGGCCTTCTTCAGAACCAATGCACTAAACTAACTCAGAAGGGAGCATACAACCATGAATCTAGGGTAGATTTGAGCGGATAAAGGGCACAACAATGAGCCTCTCATTTAAGTAATAAAAAATGAAATAAAATCCATTGTTTCTGACGCTTTCTTCAGGGCACGCACATCCGTCACGCAGAGGATGTGCTGCTGTTACCCCACATTCCTACTTTCCAAATGCGGGCGGTATCCACTCCTTATTCATGGACGTCTACTCCTTGATCGAGGTGAGATGATGGGATGTCGGTTCTTCCTTCTGTGGATTCCTCCTCAGAGCTTTTCACCTAGTCTGGGTCTCCCTCATAGATTTAAAACATAATTCATGAAGCTCTTCCCAGTACCCTATCTTCATGGACACCATTTAATTACGTCACTTTTGTCAGGACCCTCCAAGGGGTCCGGTTAGGGTAGCAACCATCAGTTAGGAGAGTAGTCACGTTGGGGCATCACCGACGTGTCTTGACGCTGGGGATTGGCATGTCTATCTTCTGCCTCTTATTATAGGGCTTCTTGAGGATGCGCAAGCCCGATGCATCCCACATTGAACGCGTGGAATTGTATGCCATAGGCATGTATCTGAGGTTTTCCTCAGCTTCCCATGTGTAACACAGGGTATGCCGCGAGTTTAACATCCATAGGAGACAGATTAGAATGATCAGAACACTGATAAGAGTGGATCAGATTGAGGAACTCCATGGAGAGAACACTGATGTTTGGGATAGCATGTGGGCGACTTCTTAAATGCTGTGGAGGGGAATGAAGAGTGAAGTGGCATGATCCCACTAGGATGTGGTGGCCTGGGTAAGAATCAGGATGAATGATGGCTTTGGGTTTGGGTCTTGAAGAGAATTCCTACGTATCCCTGTGGCAGGGAATCAAAGTCCACATAGTTCGATGATACAGTGGTATAGGTGAAGAGGAGACCCATGAGAATGAACACGTGGATGGGACTCAAGGGAATTAGAACCTCTGGGTTGGGGCATGAGCTTCCCGAGACACGTGGGTTCGAGGGAGAGATAAGGATGAGTGATGGGCTTGAGCCTCGTGGAGGCCTCCTACGTATTCCCATGGCAGGGAATCAAAGTCTTCGTAGTTCAGGTGGCTGATATAGTTTAATGTCATGCAGGATGAGAATGGGGTTTATACTCTGAGGTGGCCCATTGTGATGACGAACCAATGTGAATGGGGACCTGGGGTCCAGATGGATTGGTTCTTACACTCTGAGGTGGCCCATGGTGGTGGGGATTGAACCTCATAGAGGCTTCCTACGTACCATGCCTTATCACGGATCAAAGTCCCCATATTTCGGGATGGATGGGGATTACACTCTGAGATGACCCATGGTGGTGAGGCTTGAACCTCGTGGAGGCTTCCTAGGTACCATTTCTTAGCATGGATCAAAGTCCCCGTAGTTCGGGTTGGATGGGGCTTACGCTCTAAGACGGCCCATGGTGGTGTGGCTTGAACCTCATGGAGGCTTCCTACATACCATGCCTTAGCACAGATCAAAGTCCCTGTAGATCTAGATGGATGGGGCTTACGCTCTGAGACGGCCCATGGTGGTGGGTCTTGAACCTCATGGAGGCTTCCTACGTACCATGTCTTCCTTATCAAGGATCAATGTCCTCGTAGTTCGGGATGGATGGGGCTTATGCTCTCAGATAGCCCAGGGTGGTAGGGCTTGAACATCATGGAGGCTTCCTACGTAACATGCCTTAGCACGGATCAAAGTCCCCGTAGTTTGGGGTGGATGGGGCTTACACTCTGAGACAGACAATGGTGGTGGGGATTGAACCTCGTGGAGGCTTCCTACGTACCATGCCTTAGCATGGATCAAAGTCCCCGTAGTTCGAGATATATGGGGCTTACGCTCTGAGAGGACCCATGGTGGTGGGGCTTGAACCTCGTGGATTCTTCCTACATACCATTCCTTAGCACGGATCAAAGTCCCTGCAGTTCAGGATAGATGGGGCTTACGCTCTGAGACGACCCATGGTGGTGGGTCTTGAAACTCGGGGAGGCTTCCTACGTACCATGCCTTAACACGGATCAAAGTCCCTGTAGTTCATGTTGTATGGGGATTACACTCTGAGACGACCCATGGTGGGGGGGCTTGAACCTCGTGGAGGCTTCCTACATACCATGCCTTAGCACAGATCAAAGTCCCCGTAGTTCGGGATGGATGGGGCTTACGCTCTGAGACAGGCCATTGAGGTGGGGCTTGAACCTCGTGGAGGATTCCTATGTACCATGCCTTATCACGGATCAAATTCTACGTATTTCGGGATGGATGGGGCTTACGCTCTGAGACGACCCTTGGTGGTGGGGCTTGAACCTCGTGGAGGCTTCCTACATACCAGGCCTTAGCACAGATCAAAGTCCCCATAGTTCGGGAAGGATGGGGCTTACACTCTGAGACGACCCATGGTGGTGGGGCTTGAACCTCATGGAGGATTCCTACGTACCATGCCTTATCACATATCAAAGTCCCCATAGTTCAGAATGTATAGGGCTTATGCTATGATACAACCCATGGTGGTGGGGCTTGATCCTCGTGGAGGCTTCCTACGTACCATGCCTTAGCACGGATCAAAGTCCCCATAGTTCAGGATGGATGGGGCTTATGCTCTGAGATGACCCATGGTGGTGGGGCTTGAACCTTGTGGAAACTTCCTAGGTAACATGCCTTAGCATGGATCAAAGTCCCTGTAGTTTAGGTATATAGTTTAACATCATGCGGGACGAGGGAATTTGGGGCTTACGCTCTGAGACGGCCCATAGTGTATCATGGTCGGTGCTCACTCTAAGCTCACGGGAGTCATGTTGAGTGTGAGAAACAAGAGGTTGCAGGGACCTGACAATCACGTTGTGAAGGGTGCATCCGTGGGAAGAGAAGAGGGGCTTACGTGCTGAGCGGCCCATGGTGCCGGAACTTACTCTAGGATGGAGGACCGAGGGTGACAAAGCACAGCGGGAGAGGTATTTGGGACCAAAAAATGGAGGACACCATTCCCTATCACGTCCTCTGCTGGCCTTGGGGACCGAAGATAAAAGGAGGGAGCACCGTTCCCCACCACACCCTTGGATGGCCTTGGCGCCGAGGGAGTGGGGAGGAATAGGGGCACAACCTCCTGCAAGAATGGTTAGGGGCTTACACCAAGGTGGCTGCCCTTCCCCACTGACAAATGCCACTCCAATAAATCACCCCATGTGAGGGATGACCCCACCATCCCCGTGGAGACGAGCAGGCGTGAAGAATGTCTAAGGTGGGGGGACCCTGCGTGTGAGGCACGTGACCAGGTCACAGTTTAACGTCATGTGTTGAAGACAAGGTGCTTGGCAGTTTAACGTCCAGTAGCTCGGACGAGGTGGGTTGGATCCTCACCCCTAGGACTTCCAAAACTAGTGCCCTCTTCCCCTTGTGAAAGGGTAGGCATCAGCAAGGCCGTACTGATGGGCTGTCATGGGGCGAACCATCGAGGGGTCCACGTTAGCGTGGCTATGCGAAGAAGCAATAGCCGTTAGCGTGCATATGCGAAGAAGCATGAGGCGGAGCAACGCAATGGGAATGATTGTACAAGGGACTTTGAAGTTACTTCGTATGAGCTTAGATGGTCATATGATAAAACCATGTATGATACGAATGCCCAGGGTGCACAAGACATCTGCGAATGGCCCCCAGAAGGAGGGCATCGGATGCTCACGCAAAGGGGGTTCCCGGGGAGCACTAAGGTGAAGGGCGCCAGGGAAATTGTGCACAACACTTGGGGGTGCACGAAATAAAGGGATCCTAGCACGGAAAGCCTGGGTTGGCGCGAAATAGTGGAGCTGGGAACACAAAATAGGGGGATAAGTCTTTGCGCACGACTAAAAGGTATTGTACGCAAGGGGCAGAATTACGCACGGGCGGCAAGGGCCGCGTGTAAGGACATGGGGCGCGCAAATGTAGGGATTGCACGCAACTGACCGGCCTGAGCACAATGTAATGAATTGTGTGCAAGGGGTAGAACCTGAAGAGGTTGGGGTTTTGTCTAAGCCGGTGGGATCTCATGCGATGGATGATCCCGAGGTGACTTGGTGCGAAAAAGAACCCTACCAGAAGGCCATATTGCACGTGTGCAGAATGAAAATTATGCGCACGAGAGGCGGTTCAAATTCATTAGCCCTAAAAATGAAGGGGGTCTCCTTATATTTATAGGAAACCTAAGGCGATAAATATAGGGTTGCGTGAAATAATTGCGCAACAGATGCGGCGGTGCAAAATATCAACTGCGCGTGGCGCGGGTGCGAAATTATTTCGTGCTGGTGCTGGGACATTTCGTGAATCCCGGTACCTTCCACGTGGGACATATTTTTTCATGCAATTCACCCTTTTTTTTTGCGCAACACCTCCAGGACCACCGGACCGGTCCTCTGGGTCCGAATATGACTTCTCTTTTTTTGTTTCAAAACTTTCTCCAGTGCTTACGCACTTCTAGGCATCTACAAATTCCCCCCCTTGGAATTGTATCGGCGAGGGGTCATAACAATCAGATTCCAAGGGAAACGCTAAAATGCAGGGCCTCGTGGGATCCTCGTGCGCAGAAATCAAGCGGCGCGCAAAACCTTCTTAGGTGTAGAATCCTCTTTTTGCGTGGGTACGGAACCCCGACATAGCCTATAAAATATGCCGCAGGTCCTATGCTCCGTATGGCATTTCTCGCGCGATAATCTTAGATATCTTGTGCGTGAAATTCCTTCCCCTCTAATGCACAAACCTCTTGGATGTGCATAATTCTGCCGAGATTTAGCAGTATTTTACGTGCAAACTCGGGATTTTTTGCACAACCCGCTGATTTTACATGCTGAAATCCCAAATTTTGTGCCAGCCTTCCAGATTTCGCTCCCAACTCCCGAAACACTTAGTTGGAAGAAGATGGACACCCACCGTGCTGATGAGGGGGAAGCCGCTGCTCACAAGGCTGAGAAGGCTTCGAACCTGGAGGTTTATGGAGCAAATAGGGTTGTCTCTAATAACCAAACCCTCTTCAACATGCTAACCCCTACCCAGAAAGAGTACGCCTTGTCTAATAATCTTCTGTTGTGGGACTTCGACATTCTGGAGGAGGTTCCCCTGCTGGGCTTCGAGGTTGATACCTCGCGGTCATGGGTGACCCGCGAAGACGACCTTCCTTGATACAACATCACTAAAAATGGTCATTATGCTAGAGAAACTAGGAACATGGATGTATATGTCCTAAATCCCAGGATCATGACCATTTCTAGGGGAGATCCTATTGCGGAGAGCTCAACGACCCTCTACGCGAGCACTTTCTATCAGAGCATCACTGACGAGACCAAAGGCTGGCTACAGGACTGGGATCTGCGGTCCGGAGGCAACTTTACCAGTGAGTGGTCCTGGGCATACTGGGTTCGCCACACATGCGACCAATTTGGGGCCGAGCTACGACACATTGGTCTATTCGAGGTGGTGTGGACATCGCAGTTCCATTTCTACCGGCAGCCTGATCTTAGACCAGAGCTATACACCTGGTGGTACCCTGATACTAACACATTCCAACTTCACCATGGGGAAGTCGACATCAGTCTCTAGGACATCCACTACATTAGAGGCATCCCTTTGGAGGGCCATCAATACGACGAGTTCCTCCCACCGATGAATATCTGGGGTGACAGGTCTCGAACCCCCATACTGACGTGGCACCTGCTGGAGTTGGCCAAGGAATTCCTTAAGGACATCGCCTACAAGGACTGGTTCAGACTGCTCTTGGAGGAGGATCCATAGGTTAAGATGCCAGGGCAGGGAAAATGGTGTCCAAATGCAGTTTAGAGGAGCAAGAGCGGATCCTACTGGAGGATCCTGGAGGTGGGGTAATACCAATCATGGGGTTACAACATTAATGAAGCCCGGGTCCCGAATGTCTGGTACGCTGGATTCCTTGACAAATTCCTTAGCGGGGGGATTTTGCCGATACGGGATGCAAGGATGGGTGTCCGCCTAGAGAATCTGGTGATGGCGAGCATCATGGCTTCCAACAAGAGGTTCAATATGGGGTTCCCTGTGCTGGCTCGGCTATATGCCATCCTAGGATGCATCTCGAGAGGGGGATCACCTAAGAGAGTATGTGGCCCCTTCTAGATCTTTCATGGCTGGGTCGTGGCTCACTCTGGAAGCTACACCTTCCCAAATTCCATTCCTCCCCCGGGCAATGGCCTGAGACCCTCCCTATTGAATATTTTCAGGGTCATGCCAATGACGCTCAATGAGAAGGGGGTACGGATCAGGATTAGTAACCATGCCAACTTCACATTCAGCACATTACCCACCCCAACTGGTCAACTAGTATATGATGGTCAAGGCTTGCTGGAGCAGAAGGAGTACTTCCAAAGCATCAGAGGCGGGGTGCTCATGGCCCAAATTGATGGGAAGATTTTCTTTGAGCCTTATGTACTGTCCCAGTTTGCTAGGTAGTTCAGATTCCTCCAGCGAATGCTGAAGAGAGTATACACAGATGTCCTAGAGGAGAGGCATCCCCGTGTTCTTCTTCAGTTGTGGCTGATGTTTACAACCTACGGCTCTGGTGACATCATCACTTTTCCTCCCACCAGAGTTGACGTGGGCCTCTCAACTGAGTATGCTGAACATTGGACCATATCATACACTGAAGGGTTTTTGTGGAATAGAGTCTGGAAGCTCAAGGTCATCAGTGCGGAACCTCGGCGGCGAGAGAGCAGGCGGGGTGCCACTAGAGGAGAAGGACCAGAAGCGCCTTAGGAAACAGGGCCTGCACAGGCTGGGACCTTAGCAGCTGGGGAGTCAAATGGCATGGACGCACCCTCATTGCCTAGAGGAGGGCCCACGGGGCGGCCAGAGAACTTCCTGGGAAGAAAATAAGATATTTTTTTCAACATTCCTAAGATGTCATCTTCCCTGTGCTGTGGTTGGCTTGGATAACCATGCGACAGTCAATGAGTACCAAATCCCTCTGGCAGAATATAGTGCGAGAGTGTATCCAGCTACCAGAAGTCGGGCTTGTCTGGGTTGCCGATAGAGTGGACTTCCACCTATGACATGTATACCTGACGGCCATGGACACATATGCACGTCAATGAGGTTGGCGTGTGGAGCCACCTCTCTTGGTGAAGGTGTTGCTCGGCCAAGAGCGTGACCCGGAAAGGATGCCACCGGAGGAAGATGACAAGGATGAATCGGAGGGCGATGAAACAGGAGAGTGGGACAAAGGAGAAGGGGGAGGTGAAGGAGAGGGATAAGGGGAGTCCGAAGGTGAAGGGTCATAAGGGGAGTCCCACCAAGGGAGTCCTCGGGAAAGCGGCGAGATCGTTGGCTTCGACATGGATGTGACTGAACTGCTCAAGGTAGGCTCCGACACTTATTCTTATTCTCCTGTATTCTCTTTTCTTTGCAACCCTTAACCCATATTCCTCATATTACTCAGGAGCACATCGGTGCTGACCGAGATTCTCTAGCTGAAGGAGGGGAGGAAGTGTCAATTGGGAAAGGCGGGGCACCGACGCTCGTTATCGAGCTGGCAAGTGCTGAGGGATCCCCCTCCATTATAGCTCCTGTAGTAGCCAGAGCACTATAGAATGATGCCTTGGGTTCCTGTAAGTTCCTTACTTCGATACCAGTACTCACTATCAGAGGACTCAACTGATCAGGGTGATCCTTGTCTGTACAGTGATCACAACGCTGGAGGCTCGTCGGGCTACTGAGCCCGGGCTATCTGTTAGTGCACTGATGTTGAACGTGCCGCCCCATCCAGAACATGCCTCCCAAACTGAGTTGGCTTCGACAATTGGTGAACAAGGAGTGGCAGAAATATGTGGTTCTAACGTCAGGGTAGGGTCAGAAATCGACGCAAGAACTACCAGGACAGAGGGGAGAGAGGAGGGTCACCCAGATACTGAGGAGCCTATTCCCCTAGGAGGAATCTCTAAGGAAGACCCTGCTGCTACCCTGTTGGCTGTCTTCCCTGACTATCGACCCGCTGATCCTAAAAAAATTGACGATTCAGATTCGGAAGCTGCCGAGGAGATCCGGATGACACGACGCAAGGGATGGAAGTGCATCCAATATTTTCTCAATCAGCCCCAGGGGGAATGGCTGAAGCGGATGGGGTCCCTCCACACCTGGTTGTGCTTCCTCTGTCCTAGTGGGGAAGATGATCAATGTATTCATCTGACGGTCCGTGACTATATGGCCGAGAAGATTCATGAGAGTAGCTGGTGCACCGACGTCATTCGACGCCAGGAGGAGTCAGGGAGTACCTGGGCATTCCTATAGGAGGAACAGGAGGTCTGATGCCTTGAGGAATAGGTGAAGGAGTAGGAGGTGTTCATTGCAACCTTCTCTGAGCTTGTGGAGCAGTTGAGGGCCCAGCTGGCGAATGCTCAAGATCAACTCATAGAATCGATCCGTTAGATAACCGAGCTCCAAGAAGAATAGGTGCGGGCATAGGCCAGGGCCAACGAACTGCGCTTCATGGCTGTTGATGAAGAAAGAGTTCTCAAGGGACGGGAGGCAGTTCAAGAGGCCACCAACCAAAAGTTGGCGGCGTTGGAGAGATCTATCCTGGAAGCCGACCCTTAGGGGCCCTATTTTGGCCACACCCCTACTCTTGTCCCACCATACTGCTTTCTGTTATTTTGAACTGTATGTATAGAAAACCTTTCTATCCATTTTTCTTAACATACTTGTCCTTTTGGTTTATCATGCTCAACCATAGTCTCGAAATAAATATCAATCCATCCCTAAGCTCACGTGGGCTGTGAGAAACAAAGGAGGCTCGTACTATCACTTCGTTCAATTGTGGGAGCGTCAACCAAGATTCGGGCATTCAAAATTCAAACTCGGATTTCCAAGGAGAAGAGGGAGGCCCATCCAAAGTAAGAGGACCTCAGACCAATCGATGTATTGTCTTCTCAATGTACTCTAGCGCATGAGCTAGGAAATGCCAGGGGCATTGGAATCAGTCTAAACATAGGGAAATGAGATATGTGAATCACATTACCTAAATTCGGAACACTCTGGGAGAGGCATAGTAATAAAGGATGACTGTTGACCGTGTTCGAAACATAGCATCTCCCTTGCACTAGCCTGGAATGGGGACAAAAAATGAGGGTCGACCGCTGACCATGTTCGCAACATGGATCCTAACTCAAATATCATCGGTCAATCTTCCGGAAAGTTGGACCAGGATAGCAGGTGGACCATAGGTCAAGCCTCCATACTGTTAGGGGTTCCCTCCATATGTGATCAGTCTTCTGGAACGTTGGACCAGGATAGAAGGCAAACCATAGGTCAGGAATCCATACTGTTATGGGGTCCCTTCAAAAATTAAATAGGATAAAGATCCGAATAAAGGGGCATGCGAAGTGTGGAAAGCAATGTGGGGGTTTGTTCACATGGAATCCAACACTCCCAAGATTACGCCACCATGGTGAAAGCACATTAGGCGGGAAAATCAATCTGATCATGGATAATCCCTACTTTTAGACAGGACCTCTCTGGCGAGGGAACTGCCACTTCCCAATGTCATCATGGGGCATCCTGAACTGGTTTAGGGAAAATTCTGCAGTTACACAACTCCCTGAGAAGTCAGGCTAGTGGCCGGCAGTGAGGGGGGGATAGGCTTGTGATTCTCAGGGCTGGACCCGAGATTAAATGTCTGGGTGTTCCTACGTATCCTATAAGGATGGTAATCAAGACGCACGTACTTCTGGAAATTATATTAGTTTAATTTCATAGAAATTGGACCAAGGATTGGTAAGGAGATCATGAGACACATGGTAAAGTGGTTACGAAACCCGATGTGAATGAAGAAATAAGCCCTACTTACCATGTGTTCCCTGGTGAAGTCTTCCAGTCAAGGGACCAAACACTAAAGTTAGGCTGGGTCCTTGGGGAAGTGACTAGGTACTCCTACGTATCTCATGAGGATGAGAATCAAGCCATACGTAGTTTTTGGAGGTTGGCATGACACTTTAAGGTACCTGTGCAAAGGAAGAAAGGGGTGTGCGGGTCTAGACCTCACACTAGAAGAAGAGGCATTTGATGTATCTTGTTTGTCCTTTAAGGTGAATGGTTTTTCTATTGTGTAGCGACCGACCAAGGGTAGAAACTCCTGGAATTTCCACAATGATCAAGCCGTATACATGCATTGAAATATGGTATGGTAAATGATCGATACCCAACGTGATGTCCTCTATGATGAGGTCATCATAATGCAGTGCCATTTTTTGTCGTGCGGCCGGGATGATATCATCACAGTTTATGGTTATGTGGTAGGACCAAACAACTTATTTTAAAGTTATCTGGCATGGACTTGGGGGAATGCACACAACATGATAAAACATTCCCAACATGAATGTGGACGAGGTCTAGATCACCACCGCGCGCACCTTTGGGAAAAGAGCCTTGGGCCAAGAGTCTGGCGAGTGCCAGAGGACAAGGGCCAGGAGAGAATAGATCCCAGTTGAGATGGACCTAGAAGCGTGATGTTTGGGTGATCTCACATTTCCCATGGGGATGAGGATCGAGCTGCACATAGCCCTTAATGAAGATTTTAGTTTACGGTCTTAGAGCTCGGACCGTGGGAGCCCCGAAGGACACCGTATTGCAGTTTTTTCCCCCTGACGTGTGGAGGTGCACTGAGAGATAGCACCAAGAGTGTCGAGATTCCACCTAGGCATGATGGGGTGGATCATAATATGAATCATGAAACAAAAATTCAAGGCCTGAAGGGGCTAGCATGACGACGAAAGATTACTGCTGACCATGTTCGCAACACAGCATCCCGTCGCGTTAGCCTAAAATGTGGACAAACCAATGAGCATCGACCACTGACCATGTTTCAAACGTGGGATTTTGATCAATTTGTTGTCTGAAACCCTCAGGGGAGTTGGTCCATAACGGTAGGATACCCCTTAGGTGTGGTATCCAGGCCGTTTTTGGGGGTCCCTTTGGGTGTGAGAGATAACGAGGCCCAAATAAAGGGGAAAATGAAGCTTGATAATTGGAAGGAACTTGCCTAAGATGAATCTGAAACTCCAGTTCCTATACCAGAGTAGTCTGAACACATTAGCGGACCACTAAAAAGGGTTGAGGGGATCAATTTGAGAGCGACCAAGAGATGGCGGATTCTCGGGAGAAGGGGGGGGGGCATGGCGCCAAAAACACTATACCACACCTATATATCCCCCTCGTCGAGAGGGACATGCCAAGGGTCCTAGGTGACCGAGAGATTGGGGAGACCTCTTAAGAGATGGGATGGACCTAAAATCTAGATGTTCAGGCAGTCCTATGTATCCCATAAGAATGGAAATCAAGCCATACGTAGTTCTCGAAGACACCCAGGGGTAATATATCCTACCAAAAGGGGGGTGTAAGACACGAAGAACATCCTGACGTGAATGAGGAAATAATCCCACACCACACTTTACACTCAGTTAAGGACTGAGGCTAGAGCCCAAGAAGGCCAAGGGGCCTAAGGCTGGGCCTTAGTCAGGAAGGCCTGACCTGCTTGAAGTTTAAAGTCATGTGGGACGAGCGTGCAGTTTAATGTCATGAGGGACTGTAGGGGCACAAATGTAGGACCCAACACAGTTTAAGGTCATGCGGGACCAAGTCATCAGGCAAAGTATTGCTTGAGGAACTTGACATTGGTGGGAGGAGATATATTCTCACCATCCATGGTCACCAGGGAGTATGCTCCGTTGGGATAAACCTTATGAATAATGAAAGTCCCTTCCCACTTGGGCTCCAACTTGGGTGGTTTCCTGCCAGGGATCAATGTCCTTCTAAGGGAAAATACCAAGTCACCTTTCAAGAAAGAGAGGAGGCGAAACTTCTTGTTGAAATCTCGAGCCATCCTGCTCTAATGCCTCTCTAGGTTGTGCAAGGTGCGAATCCTATTCTCATCCAGTGCTTCCAATTCTTCTAGATGGATTTCCACCACTTTATCTGGAACATGCTGGTCATAGACCACTGTGCGCAATGAGGGAAACTGAATCTTGATAGGCAGGACAACCTCCGTTCTGTACACTAAGGAATATGGTGTCACCTGGGTTGAATTACAGGTCATCGTCCAAAAATCCCAGAGGGCGATGGGGAGCTTATCCATCCAAATCTTCTTGTTCTAACCAACCATTTTCTGCAGAATGTTAAAGAGGGTTTTATTGAATGCCTCAACTTGTCCATTTTCTTGCACGTGATAGCAGAAGGTATGGTTGGAGTGAATGTTGTATGTGGCGTACAATTTCATTAGATCGGCTGCTCGGAAGTTGGTTCCGTTATCGGTGAGGATAGCGTGAGGTAACCAAAATCAATATATGATATTGGAACTCACTAAGTCGACGATATAATGAGCCTTGACTTCCTTGAGCGGAATTGACTCCACCCACTTGGAAAAGAAATCTGTAGCAGTTAGAATGAATCGGCATTGGCGACCCGTTGCTGGTGGGTATGGTCCCATGACATCTAACCCCTAGAATGAAAGGGGCCAAGAGTAATTGGTAGTATAGAGAGGCTCCGATGGCCGATGCGCAAAGTTATCATGAACTTGGCACGCATGGAATCTCTTGGTGAACTCGATGCAGTCATGGATCATGGAGGGCCAAAAATACCCTAGTCTACGAATCTGGTGAGACAGTTTTGGCCCAGCTTGATGGGAACCACAGGAACCGGCATTAACCTCTTGCATGACTTGTGGAATCTCGAATCTTTGAAGGAAACAGAGGAGAACACCATAAAATCCTCGTTTATAGAGAATCTGCTCAAGGATGGGACTACTCTGAAGGGTAAAATGTAGTACGCGGCATCAGATTCACTTGTGCTCGGCCCGGTTTGATGGGAGATTACTATGATGGAGGTATTAAACCAAGGTTTTCCTCCAATCAGCAATTACTTCGATCACCGCATCTGAAGAACCTAGAGTTCCTAATGTAGAGGCACCAGCGGTAATATAGTTTACCCATGGGCCATCATCATCCTCTGGGGTGATGGGAGCAATAACTCTCTAGTGCGCCACGTGTATAATCAGATCATCTTGTTCGGGATCTACAAGCGATGTGACTAGGCTGGACAAAGCATCTTCTCGACCGTTCTGTGACCGAGGGACATGTATAATCTTTGGTTGAGAAGGGAACTGGGCCATTAGACAGAGAGTGCGCTCTAACAATGGTACAAGATCTGGCTTCCTGACAACATTTTCACCATTGACATGCAAGATGACTAGCTCAGAATCCCCTTTCACATGCAAATGAGGGAAATCGATATCATGGGCCAGCTTGATACCAGTAATGAGGGCCTGATACTCTACCTCATTTTTGGTGTAGCCTTCTGATAATAGGAATTTGTACAGAAGAATGTCTTACACTGGAGTTATGAAGATGACTCCCAGGCCCACTCTATTGAGCCTAGGATCGATGATCCTCCTACCGATGGGGCTCCAGGAGGCACCATCAAAGTGCATGTGACAACATGGGACGACTTGATCAACTGAGAGGATTGCCTCATTAGGAAAATCCAGGTCCAAGGATTGGTTCGCAGAGGTTGGATGGTCAACTAGAAAATCTACCAATGCCTATCCCTTGATATCCTTCTGGGGCACGAACTTGATGTCAAACTTCTGGAAGATCACCGCCCACCGTGCTAGTCGGCTAGTCAACATGGGGAGATTCCTAATGTACTTCAGCGGGTCTACCTGAGAGACTAGATGTACCTCATGGTGCTGCAGGTAATGCTTCAACTTCTGCACAGTAAATACGAGCGCAAGACATCTTTTCTTGATGGGGGGGGGGGGGGGGTATATGGTCTTAATATCGAGGAGCATGTAGCTGAGTTAGTAGAGGCTGTTCTCCATGCCCTCATTGTTCTTTTGGGAAAGAAGGGTGCCAAGAGAACATTCTAGGGTGGTGACATAAGGAATCAGTGGCTTCCCAGAGATGGGTGGCATCATGATCATAGGCTAGAGAAAATATTGCTTGATTTCCTCAAAGGCGATATTGCACTCCTCATTCCACTCGTAAGCGGTGCCCTTCTTCATGAGCCAGGAAAAGGGATTACACTTGCCAGCCAGATTTGAAATGAATCGGCGTATATAGGCTAAGTGGCCTTGGAGACCTCGAAGCTCCCAAATATTGCTCGGGGGAGGCTTTTGGATGATTTCCTTGATCTTCTCTAGGTCGATCTCAAAGCCTTGGTATCGAACAACAAAGCCAAGAAACTTCTCGGAGGTGACCCCAAAGGCACACTTCAACGGGTTCATCTTCAGGTGGTGGGAACAAAGAAAACCGAACACTATCTCCAGGTCCTTGAGATGGTCTTGGCGTTGGCGAGATTTGAACACCTGGTCATCCACATAGCATTCCACCAACGTGCCTAAGATTGGCTTGAATATGCGATGCATGGCCCGCTGATAGGTGGCACCTGCATTCTTCAGGCTGAATGGTATAACCTGGTAACAGAATGTACCTTGGGGCGCCTTGAAAGCAGTAGATCCCTCATCATCAGGGGCTACTTGGATCTGATTATATCCAGAGTAACCATCCATGAAAGAGAGGTGTTGGAATCCGACCGTAGTGTCGATCAACAATTCTCTCACTCGAAGGGGAAAATAATCCTTCAGACAGTGACAATTGAGATCTCATAAGTCGATAAAGACTCTGATCTGGACGTTCTTCTTTCTGACTGGAAATATGTTGGCTAACCACTTGGCGTACTGAACCTCCTTGACGAAGTTGGATGTGATAATCTTGTCAACTTCAGCCTCGACCATGGCACCGTGAGATGGGTGCATCTTTCTAGGAGGCTTCTTAAACCCGCGATTGTTTGCTGGGAGACTGAGGCGGTGGACGGCTACCTAAGGATCAAGTCCTTCTATCTCATTGTAACTCCAGGAAAACACATCAAGGTGCTGTTTAAGGAATTCCACGTACCGCTACTGCTCCTTGAGGGACATGGCGGCGCTGATCAATGTGGGTCTCAGATTTTCCTCGTTTTCGAGGTTCACCTATACCAACTCATCGATCGTGGCTGAGGTGCCTTCCTCAAAGGTAGTGGGAGCATCCTCTATATCTTCTTCTCCACTTATGGAGGGATCCCCCACAAGGGGGAGATGATTCTGAGCTATCAAACCCTGATGGGCGGCTGCTACCCGCTTGTGCGGCCATGGCCATTGCATCAGGGCATTATGGCGCCGCTGAGACCATGGATATGAAGGATGTCGACCCAATCCCATATGGTCTTCATCCCAAGGGGCCACACTTGATAATATCAAAGCATTAGCGGCGCCTTGGCTGGAGCCGACTTATCCCAACCCTGTGAAACAGAAAAGTATGATGGACAGTCGTTGCCATGAGCCGGACGTCTTGATACCTAACAGGAGTGGGAGGCTCTGGGATCACTAGAGCCTAGTTCGTATAAGAATATTAAGTTATCCTCTGATGCCTCCTGGATTTGGGAGCATGATTCCCCCTTGTCCCGGAGTGGACAAAACACAGCCCCATATTGAGGGTTTTGGCCTCCAACCGATGGATCGGGAAGACGTAGGCGTAATTCAGGCCTGTCCAAGGGTCGGTAGTAATGGAAACAGGCTCAAACTCACTTTCCTGGACTTTCTTATCCTTACTATTGTAATAATCAGCATCCAAGTAGCGGGCTTCAAAAGAGGTGAAAGGAGATGCATCACCTTGGAGTACACCTACTCAACCATTAAGGGAGTACTTGAGGCATTGGTGATATGATGAGGGGATGGCTGCGTGCCGGTGGATCCATGGACTACCCACCAATGCATTTTATGCGGTGTCCTGGGAGACAACCATAAATTTTTTACTGGAAACTAGGACATTGAACTTGGTCTTCAAATGGATCTTGCCGACCGGGGTCTGTTCTATCTGATCATATCCCTGGATCTTTAAATCAGAGGGAGTCAGGTAATCCTTGGATAGCCCAAGCTTCTGTAGTGTCCGTTTCGGGATAAGGTTGATCCCGGAGCTAGTGTCAACGAGATAGTGGCAAACCTCCACACCATTGAATTGGCCAATGATATATAGCAGGCGAATGTGCCCCTGTATAGGGGAGCCTTAATCCTCTCAAGAGAATGAGATGACAGATTGGCATTCGACATTCTCAACTGCTTCAACATGGAAGGATTCCTCAGCTGCTACCTCCATCTCGAACTGGAGGGGGTTTCTTAAAGCCTCAGTGAGTGTTTCATGCATATCTGGCGATAGGTGAAGGGCTTCAAGGATAGAGATCCTTGCTTGGATGCTGGAGAGGTGCTTCAAAACATCATACTTCCACGCCAAGTGCAGAATTCTGCTTACAGGAGGCCACTTAGCGATTGGAGGCATGGAAGACCCTACCGGCTAGACCGACGGCTAACTGGTACTGGGGAAACCCCGTTGCTCACTAGTCGGAGCATAGAGGGTAGCTACCAAATGAGGACCGGGCGACTGAGATTGGCTTGTAGCGAGGCGAAGCTGGTCGTGGTATGACTGAAGTGGCTCTTCCTGATCTAGTAGCACTAACGGTGGTGGAGGCGGGCCTGTCCACACCAGATGAAGAGGCTGTGCATGCTAAGTTATACGCTGGACCTTCTGTCTGGTCTCAGCAGTTTGCATGATCTAGATGGAGGTGCCAACTGACATGCCCCGACGACCCATATGGTCGCGGTTCCGTCGACGTTGGCATTGGTGGGGGACATTGGGGATGTTCTTCTGGTGGTCCCCCTCGTCGGGAGTCATATAGGGATTTACCAAGTCGAAAGTGTTAACCGAAGCATACCCCTGACTGTCACTTGATGAACCATCCACCACTGGGTGTATTATGGGAGGTATGACCATATCCGTGGGTATGATGTCACTGAGAATGCGAGACGACAACGACATTGGCAGGGCACATTTCCAGATCGGTCATATTCACCGCCACTCCTCCTGGGGGCATGCCCTCACTACCATCAAGTGAGTCAGGCTACTCGAAAATCACACTAAAGAGGAGGGCAGCGTACTTCCCCCAGCCATGGACTTGCACATGGGGGGTAGCCACCTCGAAAACTTTGCAGAGTACTTGAAAACTCTGAACGCACTGCTGTTGGAGGGCCTTGTGGTGGCCAGGTGACTCAGGGTGTCAGACCGCAGGGAGTGTGGCCAGGTCAACTAGACGACATTGTTCGCCAATGCCTTCAAGTTGCTCTTGGCTCCTAGGATAAGTCACCCACCAGTGGTGAAGACAGAGGTGATTTGACTAGAGGGTCTGGCAGAAACATTCAAACTCCTCCGGGGTGAGTGATTCTGGCGTACCAAAATTTGATCATGCGACTGGCCAAAACTTATTAGGGAAGTGGCCTGCTACGAGGATGGTCCATAAGTTCCCTGGCTCAGATCCAGGGTCTGACCTTTGACTGACCCACTGGTCAACTGAGGGTGGCTGAGGAATTGGCAGCGGTGCTGAGGCGGGCTGCTGGGATGGTGGGCTGGCCGGTGGAGAATACAAAAGGTGGGATGATTGGACACCGAATCATGGGATGTTCCCTGAGGATTGCAGTGACCTAGAAACCATGTCATGATAGGATGGACCAGATACCAGATCTCCGAACATAGCAGTAGTGTCTTCTGGGGGTGGGTTACGCCCCGACTCTTTCGTCATTGACCCCAAAAATAACTCCGAGGTAGAGGGAGCTTCTGGAGATGATGGTGGCAACTGTGTGGTCGATTCCTGGAATCATACCAGGGTCTCGTCCTCCTGGATATACCTTCAAAGGGAAGTAAGGATCTTGTGGATCTCAGATTACAAGAGCATGAGGCTGATGCGCCTCGTTCCTGCCCCAGCCCTTGACTCGGAGGAATGAGGGGAGGGCTTCTGCGCTGAATCTCACTCCACCTCAGAGTCTGAGAAGCGGACTAGCCTAATTCTCATCTGGACTTCCCCAGGATTCCTCTTGCGGTGGTGATGACCAACTCTCCTGCCTCTGGATGGTTCTTCAGGGTAGGGCTGATTTCCGACATGAGCTCCTCTGGCTGTACTAGTGCCAGGGCAGAGAAAGTTTCCACCCGAAGAAGCCAGGGTGCGAGGACCACTGAGAAAAATGTTGAAAGGGACTTGGAGAGGACCTCCATGAGGGAATTGGTGAAGTGGATTTGGCTTCCACTTATCCAATTTCTGGGGTGAGGCGGACCTTAACCGATCAATACGGGGACATGGGGAGGACCTCCATGTTGGCGAGTGGCCGGAAATGCAATGTATCCATGCTTGCGGTTCATGGCCGGGGGAGTGACCCCGTACCCAGTGTAGTGGGCGTGGGAGAGACCCCCATATAGAGTGTTTTTGTCACAGGTAAGACCCTATCCTTTGTTGAAGGTGGCATGAGACAGACCTACAAGATGATATTGGAATTAGGGAGGGATCGCACCTTTCGCAGTGGTGGCGCAGAGTGAGCCTCCACGTTGGGCGGAACTACTGCGGATTGGTCCGCGACGCCATCACCTGTGTCGAAAACCGAGAGAGTCGACCAAACCTGCCCGTGGGGCAGTTGGGGCCTCGATCCAGGTCGGGCGTACAGCTGCCCCTGATCAACATATGCAGGGATTTGGGAATACGAACCAGCAGTGGCTTGGGCCACATTAGTCGCTAACACTGACGCCCCATAACAGGTGTCTTCTTCTACTCGTGCCTGACGCTGGTGTTGGGTCAGGTGGACTGGAGACCACGGTGAAGGCGCGTGGACTACCTGCTCCTGAGCTCGGGGAACCATGCAACGGTGCTGACGCGGCCTGGTGGGGGCCCTTGATGGGGGTCTTTGAAGCGGGACTCCAATCGGGCCAGCTAGGATACATCCTACTTCGTTGGCATAGGGTAGGGGCTGTCGAGGTGCTCCGAGGACAAGCTATCGAAGCGATTGAATTTTGGGGTGGGGAGAAACGACTCCCTATGCAGCCCTCGGGGGTGGCGTGGATGGTGAGGCGCAACTTCCTCAAGATCTAGGCGGGCCATATCCCTGGTGGGGATGACCCCCTCCTCTACATACCAGTGTACAAGGTCATTGATTACCCTTCGCTGGATGATCTCTGATGGGGAGAGGGGGCATGGGCACCCAACAGTCATGGCAGTCATGACCGTCATGGAAGAGGCAAAACCACGTGGGGAAGCTGCATTGATATTGCCCCTGCCCCTGCATTGATGGGAAGGTGATCAAGCTCCGGAGGCAGTGACTTGATTCCTGAAAGCAGGGATAGGAACTCATTAATACTTCTTGGAAAAGGAATCAACAACCAGTTCCCCAACACCATTATATCTTCCATGATCAGAAAGAGGGATCCACACTGACAACGTCGCAGAATGGAATGCTCAACGTCCGGACTGTCCCAACTTCTGGAGAGTTTCACATCAGTCCTGCTGGATGGGACCTGGTACTAGATGACGAGGTCAGACGACATGTTTATCCACTGATGTCCCGAACTCTACTAGCCTCCAAACAAAGGAGAGGAGCTTCACGTCGGGTTCACCATTTTCTATTTTTGATTCTTTCTTCGGGGCGCCTGCATCCATCACGCAGAGGACACACTGCTGTTACCCCGCATTCCCTCTTTTCAAAGGCTGGTGACATCCGATCCTAATTTAGGGACTTCTATTCCGTGATCGAAACAGGATGATGGGATGTCGGTTCTTCCTTTTGTGGATTACTCCTCAGAGCTCTTCACCTAGTCTGGGTCTCCCTCATAGATTTAAAACGTAATTCGTGAATCTTTTCCTGATGCCATATATTCATGGAAACCAGTTAATTATGCCACTTCTTTCAGGACCTTCCATGGGGTTTGGTCAGGGTAGCAACCTTCAGATAGGAGAGTAGTCACGTTGTGGCATCACTGGCATGTCTTGACGATGTGGATTGGAATTTATGTCTTATGTCCCTTATTATAGGGCTTCTCAAGGGTGCGGAAGCCCAATACACCCCCCATCAAACGCGGGGAATTGTATTCCATAGGAAAGTATCTGTGGTTTTCCTCAGATAACCATGTGTAACCGAGGGTATTCCATGAGTTTAGCGTCCATCGGAGACGGATCAGACTGATAGGAACACTAATAAGAGTGGATCAGATTGAGGAACCCCTTGGAGGGAACACTGATGTTGGGGCCAACACGTGGGCAGCTTCCTGAATGACATGGAGGGTAATGAGGAGTGAAGTGGCATGATCACACTGGGATGTGACAGCCCGGGTAAGAATCATGATGAATGATGGCTTTGGACTTGGGTCTTGAAGAGACTTCCTACGTATCCCTATGGCATGGAATGAAAGTCTGCGTAGTTCGATGATACAGTGGGACAACTGAAGAGGAAAACCGTGAGAATGAACTTGTGGATGGGACCTAGAAAAATTAGAACCTCCGGGTTAGAGAATGAGCTTCCCGGGACACATGGGCTCAAGGGAGAGATCAGGACGAGTGATGGGATTGAGCCTCATGGAGGCCTCCTATATATCCACATGGAAGGTAATCAAATTCTTTGTAGTTATGGTGGATGATACAGTTTAACATCATGCGGGATGAGAATGAGGCTTACACTCTGAGGCGGCCCATGGTGATGATGAACCGACGTGAATGGGGACCTGGGGTCTAGATGGATTTGAGCTTACACTCTAAGGCGACCCATGGTGGTGGGGCTTGAACCATGTGGAGGCTTCCTATGTTCCATGCCTTAGCATGGATCAAAGTCCCCATAGTTTGGTATGGATAAGGCTTACGCTCCGAGAGGACCCATGGTAGTGGGGCTTAAACCTCGTGGAGGCTTCTTACGTACCATGCCTTAACATGGATCAAAGTCCCCGTAGTTCAGGTTGGATGGGGCTTATGCTCTGAGATGGACCATGGTGGTGGGGCTTGAACCACATGGAGGCTTCCTATGTACCATGCCTTAGCACGGATCAAAGTCACCGTAGTTCAGGATGGTTGGGGCTTACGATCTGAGAGGGCCCATGATGGTGGGGCATGAACCTCATGGATGCTTCCTACGTACCATTCCTTAGCATTAATCAAGGTCCCCATTGTTTGGGATGGATGGGGCTTACGCTCTGAGATGGTCCATGGTGGTAGGGATTGAACCTTGTGGAGGCTTCCTACATACCATGCCTTAGCACAGATCAAAGTCCTCGTAGTTTGAGATGGATGGGTCATACGCTCTGATACGTCCCATGGTGGTGGGGCTTGAACCTCGTGGAGGCTTCTTACGTACCATTCCTTAGAACGAAACAAAGTCCCCATAGTTCAGGATGGATGGGGCTTACGCTCTGAGACATCCCATGGTGGTGGGGCTTGAATCTCGTGGATGCTTCCTATTTACAATGCCATAACACGGATCAAAGTCCTTGTAGTTTTGGATGGATGGGGTTTACGCTCTGAGACGACACATAGTGGTGGGGCTTCATCCTCATGGAGGCTTCCTACGTACCATGCCTTAGCATGGATCAAAGTTTCCGTAGTTCAGGTTGGATGGGGCTTACACTCTGAGACGACCCATGGTGGTGGGGCTTGAACCTCATGGAGGCTTCCTACGTACCATGCCTTAGCATGGATCAAAGTCCCCGTAGTTCGGGATGGATGGGGCTTACACTCTAAGAAGGCCCATGGTGGTGGGGCTTGAACCTCGTGGAGGCTTCCTACATACCATTCCTTAGTATGGATCAAAGTCCCTATAGCTCGAGATGGATGGGGATTACGCTCTGAGACGACCCATGGTGGTGGGGCTTGAAATTTGTGGAGGCTTCCTATGTACCATGCCTTAGCACGGATCAAAGTCCCCGTAGTTCGGGATGGATGGGGATTATGCTCTGAGACGACCCATGGTGGTGGGGATTGAACCTCGTGGAATCTTCCTACGTACGATGCCTTAGCATGGATCAAAGTCCCCGTAGTTCGGGATGGATGGGGCTTACGCTCTAAGACCTCCCATGGTGGTGGGGATTGAACCTCGTGGAGGCTTCCTACGTACCATGCCTTAGCACAGATCAAAGTCCCCATAGTTAGGGATGGATGGGGCTTACGCTCTAAGACGACCCATGTTGGCGGGGCTTGAACCTCGTGGATGCTTCCTACATACCATGCCTTAGAACAGATCAAGGTCCCCGTAGTTCTGGTATACAGTTTAATGTCATGCGAGACAGGGGCATTTGGGGCTTACGCTCTGAGGCGGCCCATGGTGTTTCATGGTCAGTGCTCACTCTAGGCTCACCGGAGTCATGCTCAGTGTGAGAAACAAGAGGTTTCAGGGACCTGATGATCACGTCGTAAAGGGTGCGTCCGTGGGAAGTGAAGAGGGGCTTACGCGTTGAGCGGCCCATGGTGCCTGGACTTACTCCAGGATGGAGGCCCGAGGGCGACAAAGCACAGTAGGAGAGGGATTTGGGACCGAAGAAAAGAGGTGCCCCATTCCCTATCACGTCCTCCGCTGGCCTTGGGGACCGAAAATGAAAGGAGGGAGCCCTGTTCCTCACCACACCCTTGGCTGGCCTTGGCGCCGAGGGAGTGGGGAGGAATAGGGGCGCTGCCTCCTGCAAGAATGGTTAAGGGCTTACACCAAGGTGGCTGCCCTTCCCCACAGACAAATTCCACTCCAATAAATCACCCCCTGTGAGGGATGACCCCACCATCCCCGTGGAGATGAGCGAGCGTGGAGAATGTCTGAGGTGGGGGGACCCTACATGTGAGGCACGAGGCCAGATCACAGTTTACCATCATGTGTTGAGGACGAGGTGCTTGGTAGTTTAACGTCCTGTAGCTCGGACGAGGTGGGTTTGATCCGCACCCCTAGGACTTACATAACCAGTTCCCTCTGCCCCTTGTAGAAGGGAAGGCATCGGCAAGGCCGTACTGAGGGGGTGTTGTAGGGAGAACCATCGAGGGGTCCATATTAGTGTGGCTATGCGATGAAGCAATAGCCGTTAGCGTGCCTATGTGAAGAAGCATGAGGAGGAGCAACGCAATGGGAAGGATTTTCCAAGGGACTTTGAAGTTAGTTCGTACAAGCCAAGAAGGTCGTACAGGTAAACCATGTATGATACGAATGCCCAGGGTGAACAAGACATCTGTGAATGGCACCCGGATAGAGGTAATCGGTTTTTCGCACAAAGGGGGTGCCCGGGGAGCACTGAGGTGAATGGCGCCGAGGGGATTGTGCGCAAGGGGCAGAATTACGCGCGGGCGACAAGGGCCACACGTAAGGACAGGGGGCGCGTAAATGCAAGGATTGCGTGAAACTGACCAGCTTGCGTGTAATGGAATGAATTTCACATAATGGGAAGACCCTAAATGGGTTCGGTTTTAGTCTAAGACAGGGGGATCTCGCATGAAGGCGGATCCCGGGGCGACTTGGCATGAAAAAGAACCCTACCTGATGGCCATATTGCGCACGCATTGAATTCCAATTACACGCACGAGAGGCGGTTCGAATTCTTCAGCCCTGAAAAGAAAGGGGGTTGCCTTCTATTTATAGGAAACCTAGGGCACGGAATACAGGGTTGCATGAAATAATTGTGCGATAGATGCGGCGGCATGAAACATCAACCGTACGGGGCGCGAGCACAAAATTATTTCGCACCAGTGCCGAGACTTTTTGTGAATCCCGTTACTTTCCACGCGGGACATATTTTTTCGTTCACTTCACCCTTTTTTTTCGCGAAACACCTCCGGGCCCTCCGGACTGGGCCTCCGAGTCCGAATATGACTTCACTTTTTCATTTCGGAACATTCTACAGCACTTACACACTTTTCAGCATCTACATCCATCCAATACTAAAATAACCAGAAAAAACAAAACACTATTTCTCGTGAGTAAAAACCATCACTAATCGAAGATGTCAACATCGAGGATGAAAAACAAAAAACCACCAAACCAAAACCCAAAGAGATCATAAAAATAGAGGAATATATATACAAGGGAATTAGTAGTTAATCACAACCGTGATCCCCCAAAACATCCCAAACCACCATGAAGAATACTGAAAAGGACAAAAAATGGAGTATGGTACGACAAATCTGGTCAGTAGTGTACTGCTGGTTCATTGTCGAAGGATTTAAAACAAGAGGTTCAATCCTAGAGAAGGAAATAACGACAAGGATAAACCCCATGGGGAGAACTAATAGAAGATATAGTGGGATGATAAGAGAAGGTCCACTCACCATTGAAGAACCATGATAGAAACTGAGGTTGGAGAAGTAGATAGAACCATCCAAATGAAGTAGACGCAAAGGAAAAGAGAGAATAAATCAACATATGTTTGAGGATGGAACTCCATCACCAGAGAGAAAACCCTAGGGGGAGAAGGAGAGAATTCACGGGAGCCACCTGGAGGGAATGGATCCACCTCAGAGGTCCCAGCTGAATGAATTCATAAGAGTAGTAATTGGATATCCTATTTTAGAGATGCATTTTACATTCAACTATTTTCAACACTGGGTAAACTGAGGAAATGTTTTTTATTAGGGAAGATATTATTTGAATTAAACACACTCTAATAGACCATAAACAACATTTCTTATTTATTCTACCTATTTTTAACATTCAAGAGGAATAAATATTTTATGATTGACCATTCCACAATGTAGTTTTTTGAATGTCTAAAAAAACACCTCCACTATCATCCAAACATGATAAAAATAATTTTATAAATCCATGTATAAATACTAGATAAATTGACCTATTAAACTAAAAACATAATAAATTAACCCAAAGGAAAATGTACCATACCACAATCCCATTCTTGAAAAGACTAAAATAATGCTAACCAAGATATACTAACACACACCTAACCAAAAAGAACTTAAAAAATGGGTTGAACTGAACCAATTGGAACAAACTAATTGGATCTGAGATAAAAAAATGAAGTAAAAAAACCATACCTAATATAAATAAACAAAAATAATTCTAACCAAAAGAAAATGAATCGAGTCTAACATCCCTAACCTAAAAATAATCTATCAAAAGTAGATCAACAATACCAAACCAACTAAAATAATCTAAATGTTCATGAATTGACTAAAATAAATCTAAATAAAATTTAAATTAATCAAACCAAATAATATAATAGAATTTTACTAAACCAAATAAAACAAAATTTATATGAATGGAACCAACTTGAATGTTGTATAAAAATTAGAGAAAATTTAATTGAACCAAGAAATCCTGACATGAATAATACTGAACATAAATGGTTTTTTAGAAACCTAATATATTATCATATACAAAAATTTCCCCTATATATTTAATAAGACTTGGAATCCTAGACCAAATAAGTAAAATGCGTTTCTTAATTACTAATCCACATATATTTTATGAAAATTAGAACTGAAAGAGTTAAATATTCTTTCTAAAACATTATATATCATAAAAAAATTATAATACCTTGAAGTCATAAAAAACATCATTAGAATTTAATCAATAATACAAAAGAATAAAAAAACACACACAATTTTAATTTTTATAATAATACTACATTAATGTGTCTCCGAATACTATTTCGATAGGTTGATGTTTTAAATTCTCTATGGTTTACAATTAAATGATACTATATTTTTTGTTTCTTATTTTTTTAGGAATATTATTTCTTATATGATAATATAATTTGGTTCTTTCTTTGATAACTTGTTCTAATAATTTTATTCTTATTGAATTACATGTATGTTTGATATTAATTTAAAAATAGATATGTTCAACATAGTTCTTTATATTTATCAAAATAAGTTATTTTATGATAAATTATTTCTTTATATTACAAGAAAATATAATTGAATATTGAGGGTTATGTTTCCCACTCTACCATGTTCTATACAATTAGTAAAAAGGGATATTGAATTGAAACAATTAGAGATACCCAAGAAACAATTATAAGTATGTTTCCAATTAAATTATTTTGGTTAAAATTTAAAATTTAAAATATTTTTTTCATCATAATTAATACAATATATTATTCAATAAAACTATTTTAATGAATTTTATGAAAAATGACTTGAAATTTTCAGTCTAAAAGATCATCTACATCAACTGTTACGTGATGAGAATCGATGAATTGTGTGTTTTCAACGTGGGAAGATGATTCTACTATATTACAACTTATGTTCTAGAAATATTTATTTGAGTTGTGGTTCTGGTATAGTTATATAGAAATAAATGAAATTTGGAATCAAGAATGAAAAAAATAATAAGAATATTATCAAAAAAAAATAAATAAATGAAAAAATCATGAATGCTTTGTCTACACATTCTTCATCACTTAAACCAGAGAGTGCTATGAAGATTGATGCTTGCTGATGATGATACAATCAGTTTATGAGGCTTCCTCTACTTTAGATTACGATTTTGGTTTGCATGATGATGGTGATGCATATGATAATGATGACAATGTTGGTGCTAGATTTAGTGTTGGAGATAGGGATGATGATGTTTGTGTTTCTATTAATAATTTTAGTATGTATAATAATGAAATTTCTAAGAAGGGATCTATTTATATTTATACTTATTATAAACATAGTTTTTATTTAAACTAAATCTATCATTTTAGATGATTAAATTTTAGTTTCTTATGTATTATTTTATGTTTTCTTATATTACTAGTTATGTTTTTCTGAATTATTGTGCTAATTTTCATGAATAGAAACAACATATTCACATTTTTTTCCAAATATGACTAACATAAATCCACATGATTGACCACATATAAGAAATATTATATACATGATATTGGTCCTTATGTCTAAGTATATATATTAGTAAGTCCCATGGTAGTTGACTTATAACCATGAGCCTAGCCAGTAGTTATAGACATAAGCCCATAGGCTAATCACACAGATATATTTTTTTCCATGGGGAGAGGACATGATTGTATTATATAAAATTGTAGAACCTTATTTTCATTGAAATAATGTACTTCATTAGTATAACTATGGATTTAATAAATGTACATTATATTTAGGGAAACAACTATGTTTATCCCATGGACATAGCCCCGTGTTCAAAAAGTGATGATACGACTATCCAAGTGGATTTTTTATGTGTGGTAGTGATGATTAGGGTTAAATATGGGAGAGTCCCTAATATTGGACACCAAATAATATAGATATAATTATCAATTTTAGAAAATATCCCTTCTAATGTAGGTTATGGTTGGGAGATTCCCTAAGAGGGGACACTCAATGAAACTACAAGAATCTATAAGGGTGGAAAACGATCCATTCAATAGATACACTTAAAATGTTCCCAATGCTTTGATATCTACTTGGTAGTGAAAATATTATAGAAATATCCCTATAGGTGGAGAGCTACATGGTATTGGTGATGTTATATCAGGTTCCCTATTTGTGGAATTATATATACTTGTAGATATATTTTAGTGAGGTCTCAGTGTGTGGTAAACAACTCAATTCTTAGAAAAAGATGAATGGTGGTTATTAAAGAGTGGGGGTTATGTAATTATATGAAATGGTGAAATTATTTATGTTTAGAAAGTGATATGATAATTTTTTATGGAAGGATAGAGGTTTAATGGATATTTTGTAGTATATAGTTACAAGTTAAATGTTTTGTTTTAATTATTCTATACACAGATTCATTATTATGCTTCATCTACAAATATAAATTATAATTAGAAGAAAAACTTATTGATTTTAATTATATAGTCACCCATTAAAAATAAATTCTATTTTTACATTATTTTTTGTAGATATTATGGTGGTGTTGGGTGACCATATATTTGGACACTGGAGACTTGTTGGATTATATTATACCTTATTGATATATTGGGGAGATGATTGATTTTTGGGTTTTTAGCCATTTATATATTTGATATGTATTTCAAGAAATGCAGTGTTATAAGTTATTCATATAATATTTTTGAAAAATTCCTTATCTTATTTATTTTGTAATGGTTTTTTCATTTATAAATGGAAATGATTTACATATATATATATATATGGTGATATACCTTTGGTTATAGTCACCAACCCACAACCTATTAATGGAAGGCTTTGATATCTATACACAATATCATTGCTAGATTAGGTATAGTATAATTATGGGTAGGTCATAAAATAATGGTATCAGAAAGTATATATTGGGATTTATTTTTGTGTAGGTAATGGAAAAGACTTATTGGAAGTTATGTTAATAGTATTTAATGAAAATTATATCCAATGTACATTAGAGATACCATGTTGATGTATAATGAATACTGTAATCTAATAAAGGAAGTTTTTTCCTACTATTAAATACTTAGGAAATTGAGTACTAATTGCCTCATATATTGAAATGATTGGATTCATTCATTATGTAGTTCTAGGCAATTATGATTGTGATTTTTTTTTGTTCTTAGGATGATTTTCCATGAATGGGTGAATGTCCTGGTAGTGTGGTGAAACATTCCTTATATATATATTCTTATTTTATGTATTTAATATCTATTTATATATTTTTTATTTCATCAAGAGGTTTATTAAAAATATGGTGTAATAAGAACCATAGGTTATGCATAAAAGTATTGAATATGAAGTTCTTTATGATTAGAAAAAAATATTATTGAGAGTTAGAAGAATAATTTATTAATGTATGAGGTTTCTATCACCAATTATATGAATGATAATTGGTCAGATGAGGATGATATAGTTTTTTAACTTATTCATACATGATATGAGAATAACGATTCTTTAAAAATATTTTTTTATGATGCTCGATATATTATTTTTGAATTATATGATTTATAGAATGTTATGTTTTTTATGATTATATGGTCTCTATTTGATTAGTTTTTATGTAAGTTTTATTAGTAGAGACTAATTGGATTAAGGGGATACATGAAATACTAGGGATACAATAAAAAATTTCTTATATATAAGATTTTGATATATAGTGTACAGAATTGATGTATTATTCAAATTTTTTTAAAACTAATTATATGTTGATATAAAATTATTAAAAGATTTTTAGGGATAAGATCTAGTGGTAGTAAAATAACATTCCTCTAAGCTAATTTATATAAATATTAAATAGGTTGAAATATTATAGATTTTATGGATTTGGATAGGATATTTTTTAGGGAGTATCTTGCTGGGAATTTCTTATAGTGGAGAGAGGTGGAAATTATCAATTTTTAACATGATCAATAACTAATAGATTCTATGGGAGTGTGGATGTTAGTGTGATATAATATTTATAGTGTGGGTAGAGTGTGGGAATATAGTAGGAGATAAGACCTTCACTATTTATCTTATAGATGAGTAAATTATCACCATGCTAGGTACCTATCTTTTCAAGGAATTTAGATGAGGCCTAAAAAGTCTGTGACTATTGATAAACCACCCCATCTGTTTTTTATATTTATCAATAATAATTTTTGTGGTATTTGGAGGATAGATAAACATTGGGACTAAAAAAATAGGGTAGTGAAGGAAAAAGGCATCATGATGGAACTCAGTAGAGAGTTATCCATAGTAATAGTAGATAAAGCAAATGGGGATAATAATGAGGAGTTGGAAGATGAAAAATATATGCTATAAATTTTTATTAAGTGGCAGGACTAGAGGTGGTCTAGGGAATTATTTTAATTTAATCCAATATTTCACATATTTTTATTAATAATATTTCCATGTATCCATTTACAAATTATTCCTCATTTTATATGTTACATTTTTAGTATAAAAGATTCAAAGGGATACTAGTGTTATTTAGTCAAATGGGAGGTTGTATATGGTTATACGAGGTGGGTAGTTGTGAGACAGTTAAAGGGTGAGTTAAATTATATTAGAAACTAGTCTTGTTATGGACGTATCTACATGATTCTATACACGAGATTGATTATTTTTACTTCATTCAATATTGTGTTTATTTATATCAATATACGGTGATATTTTCTAGATTGGTTAGGAATAATTATATGTTTGATAACGTAGGATATTTTTATGGGCTATATACAGACTGATCCACAAAGTATTACACCTTGTATGGAGATCTTAATTATTTATTCATATGATATATATATAGAAATGTTTCCTCAATCCGTGAGAGATTATACAGATGTGTTTCTAGAAAATGAATATAAGTTTACCTATGAGGAGAGAGATTATGTTTGGGCTAGTGATCTATCTTGGAACTTATTCTATTGCTATAAAATATTATTTTATGGTACCATTAGAGCATCAAGAGTGGATAATTTATATTTATGAGTAGTTTTAGAAAGGATTTATTTAATATATAGTTTCTATAAGGGATGTTTTAATGTCATTTTTAATGAAGGAAGATGGAAGTATTATATTATATAAAGATAAATAGAATTTGAAATAGTTTATGTGAAGTATCACTGTACTAATATAATTATAAAAAAAGTTTTAATCTATTGAAATTGGGATTTGGTTTTCAAGACAGATTTATGACCAATGTATCCCCTAACGAGGTTTGAAGATAATGATATCCCTAATAATTTTTAATATCAATATTTTAATTTTGATTTGATAGTGATTTATTTTAGAGTTCCAAATTCACCAATTGGATTTATGGGGTTTATGAATAAGGTATTTTAAACCTATATTGATTATTTTCTGGTTGAATTCATTTATGACATATTTGGTTATTCTATGGTATATGAAGATTATGTTGATAATATTAATATAGTTTTAATTTTTCTCAATGAGAATTTATTATATAGGAAGATAATTAAGTGTCAATTTTGGATAGGTGAAATAAATTTTCTAGGTCATAATATTTTATAGCATATCATATCTATATACACAATAAATATTGTGGCAGTTTTTACATGAGACCCACTAATGATTTTTTTATATAAGTATTTTTCTGACCTCATTGGTAATTAGAAGAGGTTTATAACTGGGTTTTCTAAGATTGTGACTCTATTTTTTGATTTAACTAACAAAGGGAGTGTTTTTATTTGGAAATATGGGTGCTTGTATTATTTTAAATGTGTTATAGAAAAGTAGATGGACAACTCAATTTTGATATTTCCTAAAGATGTTATTCTATATATGGTATATTATGATGTACCTTATAAAAGATTTGTATGTGATTTAATGTATGAGAGAATGGATATTGTTTTTTTTCAAGGTAGTTATGTCTTCATGAATGCAATTACGTTACCAATGTTCTCGATTCTCAAGAATTGGAGTAATTAATTTCAAATAGAACACTTTTTAGTGTATAACAATTAGATTAGTTTAAGATATTTATTTTATTATATGGATTTAAATTTCTAGGATATAATATCAAATGACTTTCTCTAAGTTTATTATTTTTACACTATATATAATCCTGGAAACATTATGGTGGTGAATGAAGCATTAATTAATGAGTTTTAGGTTAAGGAGGCTTGGTAGATGAATAAGAAATTAAAAATGATATAGTTATTGGAATATTTTCACATTGACAATGATGAGATCTATAAGGATTCATGTATTTACTTTATGAAAGTGACATATTCATTGGTGTACTAGGTAAAGGAGTCTTAATTGGAATATGTTTATATAAAAGTGTATAGAGAGAATATTTTTAATAGAAATACTTTTGGTGGTTGGGATGAGGGTTAGGAATATCATGTTTTATTCTATGAGAAATTATTTTTTCATCAGAGTATATGGGAAGAGGTCTTATATGAGTAATAAAAATTATTTTTTGTAGTCAATAATTGTGTTTATAAGATGTATATTTATTTAAAAACGTTTTTGGGTGGCCGTTAATAAAAAAGATGGTACATGAGTGGATTTATTAATATCTTGAATAATAGCAGGAACAAGTTGAACATCATGTTATTGTATAATTGTTTCATACTTTTGAAATACTTAAAAGGATATGATAGGGAATTTCTATGTATTTCATTATGAAAATTACTTTTACAATGAAATGGTTTGACACCATTGGGGTTATCATGGATCAATTAATGAAGTCGTATTATTTAATTTTGATAAAGGGATAATGATTTATGGATCACATAGGAAAGATTTACACGATGGATGTGGAGAGGAATCATGTTTTATCAAGTAAGATAGTTTATATTCACTATTATTCATTTTATTATAGATTTTAATGGAATTTTAGTGAACCTTTGGAAACCCATTGTTCCATAGAACTAGAATCCACCCACATAATGATGGTTAAATTGATCAGATGATTCAGACATTAGAGGATATACGGAGTCTATGTATCTTGGATTTTAGAGGATTGTTAATAGTTTAGTTATCATTTATGGAACGAGACAAAAATAATTGTCATAATTCCTCCATTGGTATGGAACTAAATGCGAGTTTATATGAGTGAATGTATCATTCTCTACTATGTTTGTTTAAGGTTGGTGTGGAAATAATAGTTATGAGAGAGATTTTTTGGGGTATGTTGGAGAATGGGAAATTTATTTGGAATCATATAAATGCTTTCAAACGTAAAAACATAATCCCATATAAATTGGCGGAGAGGAACACAAGACTTTGTAGTAAGGGACCTTCTATTATTATAAGTTTCTCCCAAATTTGGTAAGAGGAGGTTTGGAAATGGAAGTATTTTTTCACCTAGATTTATTGATATTTTTGGATTTATTGTACCAAGTTATTGAGGGGGAATATTGTTTGGGGATACCATAATGGTTATAAAAGAGTCATAACATGTTTCTTGTGTTCTAGATTTAGAACAGTTATCATAAAACATTATATGTGATTGATTTGAGTGATGTGGATATTAACAAGGATATGAACTTTTAGAGTATTGGTGGAAATATAGAATAGTGATGAAAAATAACCTTGAGGATGTGACATTCCATCAGTTAATGCTATTTGGATGCATGGTTATATAAAGGATACCACTTGTGAGAGGTAATCACATATGTGTGTTAAATATTATTATTTTTATTCTTACTATTATGGATATGGTGTTTTCTGGTAATGATGAATGTAGAATTAATGTATTGATAAAAGTTTTTCTGTTATTTAAGATAATTATTGAATATTTTCAATGATTAAATTTTGGAAAAGAATGTGTAATGTAACGAAATATAAATTTTATGATTTTATATTTGTGAAATTTTATATATTTTTATACATAAAGGGTAAAATTATAGTTTTAAATGTCTTGGAATAATTTTTTTAGTGAACCATTAGATTCAATATTTACATTTTACTCTTTTATGGAAGTTTATAAATTTTTAAGATGGTTTTAATTTTTCCTAAATTCTTAGTGATAATGACCATTAAATTATTATTTTATATTGATATACGTGATTCATTATATATATAAATTTAAAATAAATAAATAATAGGATTGTTTTAGATATTATATTTGGTGTAAATGGCATGGATTATTAGAGGAGAAGTGAGGTATGATATTTTAGTATGTGAGGGATAATTTAAATTTAAATGGATTTAATATTGAATTTAAATGAGAGACAGAGATATATAAGAAAAGATATTAATGGAAATTAATGGTAGTAATAGAGTAAATTAGAGGAGGGTAAATAGAATATTAACTCAGAGGGTTTATTTTTTTTCAATGATATCATTTCTACCTATTATCCCTCAGAACTATTTTCATTATAGACCATGTGAATCATGTGTCAAGGGAAATTGAAGAAAGTGGAAGATAGATATGAGAATATATATTAATGATTAGTGGTGATGAACAAATGATTGATGATTAACATTCATTATTAGACGAGGGTTAGTAAATTAAAAATTCTTATAACTTTTTATATCCTTTTGGATCTACTATGATTTTGTTTCCATGATGGGAGATGATTTATAATAATTCTAGATAATGTTATTTTTTAATATTGTAATTGTGAATGATTAATGAATATTAGAATAGTGAAAAATTTATTCTAGTTAAATAATTGAAATGAGATGATTATTGAAATAAAGGATTAAAATTGAAATAGTTAAATAGTTAAAATAAAATAGGAAAACGGAATGGAAATGTAATATTATGATATTAAATTTTGAATTGTTAAAGATAGTAGTAGATTAATGGTGGGAAATAATGAACTATTGATAATATTATGAAATTATTGATGTATTATTAACAATATCTTAAGATTCATGTGAAAATTATTTAATATGTTTTTTATGAAAAAATAGGCGTTGAAAATTTTAAAATATCTTTTAAGTCCCTATATTAAGAATTGAACCAAAAATGATAAAAATTTGTGAAAAATATATTAATATAAGAGGGGTGGATTTAAAAATGCGAGCATAGGTCATTGTAATGCAGTACTGAGGTAGTATCATCATTTTAAATAAATTTTCTAAAGTATTATCGGTGGCATTGGGTGATGTGGCAGGGAGTTATATGGGGGACAATCCACTTTTAAACAAGGTCGTTTAATGTTTTTAAATAAAGGTATTTTCAGTAATGATTTACATGAGGCAGTGTGAATTCAACATGTTCCATGCCTCCTAGGTATAGGGCCATACCATATCCAACATAGGTTAAGGGGAACAGTGCATATGGAATGCGTTTATAGTCTAAAGTATTACTTTTTATGGTGGAAATTTAATTCAGTATAAATTCTTATATCAACCTCTTTTGTGAGAAAATATGGATGTGTGAATTATAAAAGGAATTTTAGATGATACGGTTGGACTAAAAAAGGTTTATTTGATACGTAGTAGATAATGTTGTTGTTTTAAAATTTGTTAGTGCCTATGATATGAGTATTGTTAATGAAATAGTAAATTAATCTATGGGATTTAAATTATGGTATACCTAGGTTAGAGTACAATGTATATTTGTGGTATTATTATATTATCTTGGACCATTGTATGTGTTGTGGAATAGGTGAGAGAATAAATAGAAAGTTGGGTGCCCAAAACTATTTATGGTATTTGATATCGATTCAGATGTTTTGAATATTTATGAAATAGTTATTTGTGACCTATGTTTATGGTGATTATGGAATGGATGATATAGATAAAACAAGTTGATATGTAATATGTGGTGGAGATGATACATGTTTAGTATGGTAGATCCCCTAAGTGTCCAAATTTGGTAATTTAATGAGAGTCATTAAGGGTGGAAAGCCTCTTATATGATTAAGGTTTTTGGAGGGATATTCTTTATGTGTGGACACTTAGAAAACCTTTGAGAGTCCTTAAGAGTAGATAATGGCCCAAAATTAGATACATATATCATGTTTTCTATAGGTTTATAGATTATTTATAATGAAGAAATTATTACATATACCTTATCAGTGGATAGAATCATTACAGTTGTAATATTATATTGTCTTCCTTATAGGTGGAAAACTATATAGTGGTAATAATATTTTAGTGAGGTTCCTCTGGCAAGACAATAGCTCAATTATTAGATTCAGATTAATGATGGTATTTAGATAGTGTGGGTTATGGAATTATATGTGATGTTTACTTTATTGTGGTTTACAAATTTATATTATAATTTGGTATGAAATTCATGATTTTGGATTGACAATTTTTGGGAAATAGTTTTTTGTTGATTGTTTTATTTTATTTATTTGAAACATGGATTCATTAGTATGATTCATTCACAATGTCAAATGGGTGTTCTAGGGAGGAAATTATTGAGTATATTTAAATACTCTTTTATAAGTTATAAATACTTATTTATACTATCTGGATAAATCTTGTGGATAGTGTGAGGATACCTTGGATCTAGACACATGAGTCTTTTCGATTGATTTGGATAACATTATACCATATTTGATTTAGGGAGAAGATGGTAGACTTATGGTTGTTTTTCCATTTGTGGATTTTATTTTCATGAAATGACATGGATTGATATATATTATTCATCTATTATGGTCTAGAAATGCATTATATTACTCATATCGAAATTAATTTTTCATTTATAAAGTGTAATGGATTCCAATACGTGTGATCATATGGATATTATGCTCATTTAGAAGTCATTCTCTATTAATATAAGGCTTTGTGGGTCACTATTTAAAACATTATTTCCTCTAGGGAAGTCCGAGTGAGGATGGTTCATCACACATTCTCTCTACCTTAGATTACTACCAATAATCACTATAATAAACATCTAAGAAGAAAAAAACTATGTTACAAGCCTTTTGACAACTTTATATTGCGATTTTCCTTCATAATTACTACATTTTTCTTAATTTATAATTTTTTTATTTTTAAAAATTTGTTAAAATTTTAAATATTTTTACTTCTCCATAATAGGAAATCCTATTTTAACTGGGTTTTATTCTATTCAAAAGGTAATTTTGTTTTCATTGAACTCCATTTATCAAAATGTTGTGTTCTATTAAGTTTTACCTCCAAGTGTGAAATGTAAAATATATATTTTAGTATTTTTACTCTATTAATAATTAAGATTATATATAATAACTCTTTACCCACATATTAATAGGTTGACAATAAATTACATATAGGATTTAATATCCAATTGAAAATAGAAATTTTGGACATTAAATTATTTTTTACTATTTAATTTAATTTAATTTAATTAATTATGATTCATAATTTTCTCTATTAGTTACTAGACTCACATATAAAAAACACATTAGTTCTTTGTATTTTTTAGTTTTTTTAGACCAAAAAGTTTATTAGGAAAGTCATTTGAGATAATTAGTCAATGGATAATCGATGATTAGATAGCCGCAATTCATTTATTATTTTTTGGTTTAAATTTCCACAATTTTAAAATCAAAATTGAAAATTATTTGATTACTATTATCTGAAAAAACTAAAATTTACTAAAAACATATAACAAAGATTATGATTTTAATCTTGATATTTTATAAAAAATATTTTATCAACAGATTTAAATGCATAAAAAACATATATTTTTCCATGTGAATGGGATATGGTTTAAAATATCATACGAGTACCATTTATGGGTCACTTCCACATTTATGCTAACATTATTGAACCTTAAATAGATGAATCACTGATATCATGGCAATTGTCAAAAATATTAATAAGAAAGTTAAAATGAAGAGAAGGGTAAAAAAATAACATAAACTTGTCTAAATTTTTATTTATGAGAGGAGTTAGAATCATCATCATCCTAACATAAAAATATGTTAGTTTTGAGTCACTTTATTATAAAAAATAATTTTTATAAAATATAATACTTTAAGTAACTCCAAGAGTTCCCTTCCCATAACTTATAAAAAGGAACCTATTATCCTATCTTCTTAAGACATTTTGATAATTGTAGTCCATATAATAAATACCATAATATCTTCCTATATTACTTAACCACATCCTATATAATTTGGTATTTCTAAAAGACCATCCATTTAAGGCTTAAGGTGTAAGCTAAAAGAGGTTTCTCAATGAATAGGTATAACTCTTAACCGAAAATTTTTAATTTTACTTCTTCTTATCCAGCATCTAAAACTATGGTATCCATTATAAATTAATTAATTAAGTATATTAAATATAATTAATTTTTATTATAATTATGGAACAACCATCATCCACCTTCTTTCTATCATACGGAAAGTGGAAACATAGCTCTTGTGTAAATACAATTTACCATCTCCACGTAGCGGTGTAATTCACTTTTCATCACTTCTTTTCTTGAATGGTTATAATGATGGATTTAATAAATATATTATATATATATATATATTATATGATATTATAATGATTCTATAAAGGTGAAATATTATTTACCTTTCTTTCATTCCATTCTATTAAAAATTGAAACAACATTCATGCGTAAGTACAACCTACTGTCTCCATGAACGATGAAATTCATTTTTATATATCTACACTTCATGGATGAATATGTATATATATACATATATAATTAATATATATTATATTTATACAATTTTATCATTCTTTATATTATGGAACCCAGATTAAAGTACAAGGAACATAACCACAGAACAAAAACATCCATGCAAAATGAAACAATTAACTACTATTAACGATTATTTTAATAAATAGTTATTAATAAATGATTTTTGGATTTTTATAAATTGATAATATATGATATTTTGATTTATTACATGATTATGGTATAGAATTATAATAAATTAATATTTTTTATATAGGAGGTTAGAGCACTTTCAAAGTAGTTGAGTTTGAGGTAAGAGTTTATTTCACAATCTCATCAATATTAGTGATTGTTTATGTTTAAGTATACATTATGGGAATTATATAATATTTATATCTTAAACACAATATATTTTATATTCCTCTATTTATTTATTAAAATTAAAATTTTTCCTTTTTTTTCCTCTCTTAAGTTCTCAATATAATTAAACAATATTTTTAAGGAAAAAGAACTTTTTTTCTTTCAAGTGGGAATATATGTATTCCATGTCCATATTTTCATTAAAATGTTTTCAAAAATGTTTTTAATATTATCTAATGAAATATTAAATTCATTTTTACACATTTTTTAGTTTTATAATTTTTTTAAAAAATAACATTCTTTTCAATTGACAAACAAGGCACCTTTTATCAAAGGTGTGAATGATGTATTTATTTTAACATAAAACACATGAAATAATTTTACCACCCTCATGAATAATATTTTATTTGAATATTACTTTAAAATAATACAATATTATTTATAAATAAAATGTTTTCCTAATTTTTTTTAAATTTTTAATTTTTAAATAATTGATTTACAAATGAAAAGTGTATTTCCCTCATGAAATATTCTAGTGATATTATAAAACTATTTTCATCTATATCAACATCATTTTATAAATATTATGGTTTTTTGAGTTTATAATCAAATGATACCATAAAAAATATTTATCTAGATTATTTATAATCATTTATATTATAGAAATTATTGACATTTGTATTTCGTTTTTTTAATTAGGATAATAGTTGATTATCATTTTGGTGTGTACATAGTAGTTATGATAGAGATGGTGTGGCATATGTTGGGTATTAGGAAATTTATTATGGATCTTCTAAATAATTTTAAAAGTAAACATGAATCCCATATGAATTGAATGATATGAACATGATACTTTGTAGTAGGTGATTATGTATCCTTACAAGTCTCTCCCCAGTGGGAGAAAATGGGGTCGAGAAAGGGAAGTATGTTTTCTCTTAGATTTGTTTTCATTTTTTGATCTATTGTATCAAGGTAATGAGTTGGAATATAGTTTGGTGCTACCCTCAGGGTTAAAAAATATTCATAACATGTTTTATGTGTCATAGATTTAGAACAATTATTATAAACCATCATATCTGATTACTTTGAGTGATGTGAATATTGATAAGGATTTGAATATTCAGAGTATTTTTGGAAATATAGGATAACAATGAGAAAGGCTTATGAGTATGCTTTATTCCATTATTTAAAGTTATTTTAAATCAAAATGGTATATAAGAAAACACTTTGGAGAGGGAATCACATATGTGTGTGAAATATCCTATTTTTTGTTATTCTTGTTGCAAAGTATATGATGTTTTCTAGTTAAGATGAATGTAGAATGAAATTATTTATATAGTTGTTTCCCCTATTTATGATAATGGCTGAAAATTTCAAGGATTTAATGTTTTAAAATCCTATTCCATATAAAAAACAATAAGTTTAATGATTTTATTTTTGTGAAATTTTAATGCTTTTCAAATATGAAGGGTACAATTGTAATTTTACATGTATTTGAATAATTTTTTAAGAAAACCATTAGATTCAAGATCTATATTTTACCCTTATATGGTAGTTTTATATTTTTTGTGATTGTATTAATTTTTCCTAAATTCCAGGTGATAGTAATGATTAAATAATTAATTTATATTGATATATGTAATTCATTTTATATAGATTTCTCATAAAAATAAATAATATGATTATTTAAGATATTATTTTTGGTGTTGATAAAATGGAATATTAAAATAGAAGGTATTTATAATATTTTAATATTTTATGTATCATTTTTTGATCAATAGATTTGATATGTAATTTCAATGAGGGATAGAGAGAAAAAAAGACAATAATGGAAATTAATGAGAGTTATGAAATTAATTGGATGAAGGGAAATAGAGGAATGACTAATAGGGTTCATTTATCACTAATCCTAACATTTCTATTTATTATCTCTTATATATATCTTCATTAGAGACCTTATGAATTATTTTTCATGGGGAATTATATAAATAGGAATATGGATAATGGAATATATATGAATGACCAGTAGTGATCAACAGAGGATTGATGATTAACATTCATCATTGAATCAGGGTTGGTGAATAATTATTTATATATTTTTCTATCCTTGTAGGTATACCATGATTTGTTTCGATGATGGGAGGCAATTTATATTAATATTAGATAATTTTATTGTGGAAAATTTCAATTAGAAATGATTGAAGAATATGATAATATTTGAATATTTATTCTAGTAGAAAAATTGAAATGAGATGAGCTATGACTTAAATAAATAATAATGAAATTGTTAAATAGTGAAAATAAAATATGAAAATGGATTGGAAATGTAATATTCTGATATTATGTTTTGAATTGTTAAATATATTAGATGATTAATGGTTGAAAATGATTAACTGTTGATACTTTTATGAAATTATTTATATAATATCAATTAAATATTATGATTCATGTGAAAACTATTTATTAAGTTGTATGTGAAAAAATAGGTGTTGATAATTGTTTATTGAAAATTGTAAAATAAATTTTAAGTCCCTTTATTAAGAATTTAACCTAAAATGATGTAATTTTTTGGAAGATACGTTAAGATATGAGAGGGGTGGATTTATAATTGTTAGCGTAGGTCTTTCCAATATCATACCGTGGTAGTTCCCTTATTTTGGATCGATTTTATAAAATATACTCATTTGATTGGGATGGTGTGGAAGTGAGTTATATGGTGTCCATACTACTTAGAATCTAGTTCATTTAGTGTTTTTAAAATAAATATATTTTCATCAATGAGTTACATGAGGGAGTGTGAATTTAACATGTTCCATTCCACCTAGGTAGAGGGTCATACCATATCTAACACCCGAATGGCCCGAAGGCCTTAATTTTTATTGATTTTTGATAATCCCCCTTTCAAGGGAGGAGGGGGGACCCTTACAAGTCCAGTAGTCTTAAATATTACATGGCCCATCGGCTTAAGAGACATTACATGAACAGAAGGTCATAGTGAATTCAACCAGACAATAATTATAAGGAACTGACTCTCCACAAAATCTTTAGCATGATGATAGCTCTACACCTTCGCATGGAGGTCTGGATAAGCTTCTTGTGCAAGAACATGCTAGTCCTGATTGCATATCCATACCTTCTCATTCTTCCAAATCCATTGGTTCTACTCTGGTGAGTGCACCTGCTCTGAATCCTCCTCTATGGATGCTCTTTTTTTTGGTATAGTTTGTCTGGGGAAACTGCAATGATCATGTGACCCGAAGGCCTTGAGGTGGGATGAAGGCCTTTTGGTGGACCGAAATCCTTAAGGTAGCCCTAGATGCCATACTGACCAGAAGGACTGGGTGGACTGAAGGCATTAATGACTCCAAGACCAAACTGGTGTCCCAAGGTGAATAATTTTAGCTTCCAAAGTATTCATTTTTATGGTGGAAATTTAATTTAGTATAGATTCTTATACAAACATATATTTTGAGAAAATACGGATATGGGAATTAGAAAAGTAATTCTAGATGATTCCGTTTGACAAAAAAGGTATATTTGATATGTGGTCACTAGTGTTGTTGTTTTGGAATGTGTGTCTTCCAAGGATATGGGAATGTTAGTGAAATGGTTAATTACTCTATAGTATCTATATTATGGTAGGCCTAGGTTGGAGTGTAGTGTACATTTGTCGTATGATTATATTCTCTAGGCCCGTGTATATGTTTTGGCCTAGATGAGAGAAAAATAGAGAGTAAGGGGTCCATAACTATTTATAATACATGATAGTGATGTGGATGTTGTGATTTTTTAATGTGATAGTGATTTTATATGTTTTTATGGAGATTATGGAATGGGTTATATGGCTAAAAAAGTTGATATGTAATGTGTGGTGCAGATGATATAGGTTTATGAGGGTAGAGCCCATTAGTGTATAAATTTTGTAATATAATGATAGTATTTAAGGGTTGAAATATTGACAAATGATGAGGGTTTTGGTGGTGATATTCATTAAGGGTGGACCCCTAAAAACCTCTAAGAGTCCCTAAGAGTAAACAGTGGACTAAACAATAGATGCACATATCAAGTTTTCTATTAGTGGATAGATACATTGTAATTGAGAAATTATTACATATACCTTATCGGTGGATAGAAACATTTTTGTTGTAATATTATATTATGTTATTTATATGTGGACAAATATATAGTGGTAATAATATTTTAGTGAGGTTCCTATCGGTAGACAATAGCTAATTTTTTGGAAGTGGATGAATGAAGGTAATTACATATTGTGGGTTATGAAATGATATGCGATGTGTATTTTATTGTCATTTAAAAAGTTAGATTATTATGTGGTATGGAATGGAAGAAGTTGGATTGATCATTATTGGGAAATTATTATTATTATTATTTTATTTTATTCATTTGATACATAATTGAATTAGTATGATCCATTAACACTGTCAAATCAGAGTTCTTGAGAGGAACCTATTGAAAATATGTAAATAATCATTCATACTTTATAAATACTATTTTAAGATTATTTTGATAAATCTAGTGGATAGTTTGAGGGGACCTTATCTCTAGACATAAGAGTCTTGTTGATAGTGGTGGATAACATTATACCATATTTTATTTATGGAAAATATGGTATACATAGTGTTGTTTTTATATTTGTGGCTTTAATTTTCATTAAATTTCATGATTTGATATCCACTATTCTTTTACTATGGTTTAGAAATGCATTATATTACTCATATTGAAATTCATATTTCCTTTAAAAAGGGTAATGTATTCTAATTTGTGTAATAATATGACCTTGGTCCTCATTGATACTTAATGAACTATTCATGGAAGACTTTGTGGGTCAGTCCTTAAAACATTAATTTCTCTGGGGATGTCCCAGTGAGTATTGTTCATCACACATTCTCTCTACCTTATACCACTACATTTCTTCATCAAAATAAAAATTTAATAAGACAAAAATTTTGTTACAAGAATTTAGACTACTTTTTAATGTTATTTTCCTTCATAATTACTACATTTTTATTACATTTTAATTTTTTGATATTTAATGATTTGCTAAAATTATATATATTCTGACATATCTATAAAATGATAGCCTATTTTAAACTAGGTTTTATTATATTCAAAAGGTAATGATATTTTGGTTAATATCCCCTTATAAAAATGTTCTATTCTCATTGGTTTTTCCTCTATGTGGAAAATGTAAAATATATATTTCAACAGTTTTTACTCCATTAAAATAATTAAGATTCTATATAATAACTCTATACCAAAAAAGTACGAGGTTGACAATAAATTACATATAGGATTGTTAGATCCAAATGAAAATAAATTTTTTTCCATCAAACTGTTTAGTTTTTTTCTATTTTATTTTATTTTAAATATTAAATTATGATTCATATTTTTCACTAATTTTTATCAAACTCAATGATAAAAAATGGTATTAGGTATTTGGATTTGTTAGTTTTTTATAGACCATAAATAGTCTATTAGGAAGGTCACTTAAGATAACTAGGTAAGGGATAATAAATTATTGGATACCCTTTAGTAATTTATTATCTATTGGTTTAAAATTTCTTAAATTTAAAAATAAAAATAGAAAATTATTTGATGAATCTGAGAATAAAAATCTTTAATTTACTAATAACATATTATAAACATTATGATTTTAATATTGAAATTTTATAAAATTATTTTATTAAACGATTGAAAATTTGTAAAAAACATACCTTTGGATCAGTTAATGGGATATTGTTTAACATATCAACCACATACCATTTATTGGTAACATTTCCTTTTATAGAAACATTCTTTTCCAATAAATAGTAGAAAACATTGATATTGCGGTAATTATCGATAAGATTAATAGGGGTTAAAACTAAGAGATAAAGGTTATAAATCACATAAACTTCTCTAAATTATATAATTATTAGAGGAATTATACTCATCCTTATATCTTATTCAAAATTTGATAAATTGGAGTTACATGATTATAAAAACTAATTTATATTAATTTAAAACACATAATAATACAAAGAGTGCCCTTCCCCTCCTTTATAAAATGGAACCTCTTATCCTCTCTTACTAAAACCATTTAATAATTACATCTTAGAAAATACATACCAAAATAATTTCATATATTTACTCACCACATCCTATAGTTTTCATTCTAACCAAAATACCATCCATTCAAGGCTTAAGGTGTAATCCAAAAGAAGTTTCTCAATGAAGAGGTATAACTATTAACCAGGAATTTTCAATTCTATTTCATTATATTATTCATCTAAATAAATGGTATCCATTACAAAATAATGAATTAAGTATCTTAAAAAAACATAATTTTTCTTATAATGTTGTAAAAACTAGTATCCCTCTTTATTCCATCATATTGAAAGAAAAAACATCGCCTGTGTGTACATATGACATACTGTCTTCACATAGTAGTTTAATTCATTTTTACTCTCACCTTTAGTTGTATGGTTATAATGATGGATTTAATATATATATATATATAATTATTATTCTATAAAGGATAATTATTATTTACCTTTCTTTCATTCCATTCGATGAAAAATTGAAACAGTTTTCTTATGTACGTACGACTTACCATCTCCATGAATGGTGTAATCAATTCTTCTATATATACATTTCATTGATGACTATAAATATATATATAATTATTGTATATGATTGTATACCATGTTTATCATTTTATAGATGATGTAACCTTAACCAATGTAAAATGATCAGAACCGTAGAACAAAAAATCCATGAAAACTAAAATAGTTAACACAAAAAAAATAATTTTAATAAAAAATACTAATACATGGGTGTTGAAATGTTATAAATTGAAAATATTTGATATTTTAATTATGTACAAGATTGTTTTATATAATTATAATAAATTTATATTTTTTATACAAGTGGATAGAGCACTTTCAAAGCATGTCGAAATTGTGGTAACAATTTATTTCACAATCTCATCATCATTTGGGATTGTTTATGTGTTAACTATACATTGAGAGAATTATATGATATTTCCATATTAAAAGGAATATATTTTATTATTATCATGAACTAACCTGGGTACCCTGGTAACCTGATAACCGAGCCGGCCCTAACATAGCCTGAAGGGCGTTCCTGATCCCCACAGGTCAGCGACTAGCACCTGAAATCACATAACATGAAAGTGGGAATGATTTTTCCACAAACAATGTGGAAGAAAAGAAACAAGAAAGTATGCATAACAAAAGAAACTCCACTGGGAGTAATTTACCAGAATATAAAGAGGCATAAAAAGCCCAAAGTACTACATCCCTAGTACTAAAAATGGAAAAATAGCCCCAAGGTCCATAAGGACACAAGTCACCAAGACCAAAGATCAAAAACTGGATCCACCTCCAAGAGATCCCTTCCCTTTGCTCAAACCTAGATGAAGAAAGTCTACAAACACCCAAAAGAAAAAGTAGGGTGTGAGCCTAATTCCAATAGGATACCACCAATGATTCCGTAACAGATTCCAAATATATATTATCCAAATAAAAGCTTTCAATTTTCAAATAAACAGGTTTGGAAATTCAAAATCATATTTTAACAAAACATGCTATACATTTTCAAATGATGGAAATAAATATTTTAAGTAAGGATTTTACAAATGATGGAATATTTCTAAAAAAATGGATTAAATAAAAAAATTATATTAAAAAGATTATATAAATTTAGCAGGCATGTAAAGCAGTTCAAAAGCATTGGCATACATTTATATCTCAAATATAAATATACAAGCAAGAAAAATGGTCATCTGCCAAAAGGTACGATACTATTAACCAGTTATAGGATTCCACACTCTATATGTGAACTCATGAAAATGTGTATACACACTTCCCTATGACACTGGCCAAAGAAGACTCATCACCAACCCTTCGGGGATGTGACCTGCTGAAAGTATGTTTTAGAATGTTGTCGTAGCATAGAGTGTATCCAAATAACTCACTAACTACCTAAGTCATGCATGCGCTCTTACATTATGGGAAAAATATTTTAAGAATGATTAAAAATACAATCAGTCCCATTATTCCATTTTAAATGTTCCAATTTCTTTCTATTTTAAACCAAAATAGGTTTTATTAAAACATGCCTTTTTTCACAAGATAAAACCAATGGGTTTCTATCAAATAATTTAATGCCATTCTCACCAGTTTGAAATCCAATAAAAACTAATTCCATCGTCACATAATTGATTTCCACAATTAAATTCAAAAATATAATTGATATCATTTCCATTAAATCCACACTTTAAATTAAACAATTTAAATCAGAAAATTTCCTTAAACACACCCAATTCAATGGAATTGGGTTTTTTTCCAAAATTTCATGCCAAAACAATTTTAAATACCTTGATTCACTGAAATGGAATTTTTATCAATTTAATTGAATGAAAATTTGAGAAATTGAATTTAAATAAAAAATTGAAATAAACCAAGAAATACAAGGATGATCAATTTGGAATATTGGGACAAAACCACCTACCTCGATTTATTGACGGGAGTTATCCCAATGAGAAACCCCAAAAACCAAGCGTCACAATGTCATCGATCAAGTTCTGGATCTAAATCCTTAAAACCAAAAAAAATAAGATCAATGGCATCAAGATCTTGTAGAACCAGATCTAGATCTACAATCCTAGATCTATATCTCAACACATAGGTTTAAATCCACGGAAATGGTGGAAATATTCCTAAAAAAGATCAAGGAAAGATAGAGGAAAGAACAGGAGAAGTAACAGGTTGAAATCCACTTACTAGGAGGAGAGAAGATCCTCAATCCGAGCCTTCAATCTCAAAAGAAGAAGTTTAGATCACCTTGGAATCTCTCCAAGAGGCTTTGGAAACACCTATAATGCATCAAGTCCAAGCAAAGGTCAGAAATATGGAAGTCCTGGGGGGTCAGGTGGTTTTAAGAAGAAGTTTAGGAATTAAAAAAACACTCCATGGTTACCTAGACAGAGGCACACAATCATGAAAACTATGCGCCAATCGTACGGAACCCACTATCTAGGTTTGCAAGGTTGGTATAATTTGGTCGCACTGTTTGTCAAACTGTGCACAAACCGTGTGGACCTCTCTGTCCAGTTTTATATGGTTGGAATGGTTTGGTCGCACAGTTTGTCAAACTGTGTGAAAACCATGCATAAATCACTGTCCTTTAGTTTTCCTTACAAGTTCACCCAAACGCACCCCAAGTCACTACCCCATAACAGAGGTACTTAGAAACATAAAAGTACCTAAAAACGTAACATGATGTTACAACCTCCCGACCATAATATCTTTCTATCCCCAGAAATCCTTTGAAGAAACCTCCAAGACAAAAATGTGAGGCCAATGATCTCTCATTACTGCCTCCATTTCCCACATCTCATGAGAATCAGATCCATGCTGCCATAGTACACGAACCAGAGGTATCGTTCTCCCATGAAGTACCATGGTCTCAGAATCAACAACCCTGACTGGTCATTCAGTCACGTATAAATCTGGTTCAATATTAAGATCAATCCAACTCAAAACATGATATATATTAGAGAGATACTTTCGTAGCTATGATACATGGAACACATTATGTATCGACTTCAGCTGTGGTGGTATAGATATAAGGTAAGCAACTTTTCCTACATGACCAACAACCTCGAAAGGTCCCACAAAACAAGGAGCAAGCTTCCCTTGCCTCCCAAGCCGTTGATGACCTAATCAGAGTGAAACTTTCAGGAACACCTGGTCACCAACTAAGATCTCTAAAGGTCTACGACGACGATCAACATAAGACTTGTACCGAATTTGTGCTGTCAACATTCTCTGACGAATCTACTGGATCTTAGTTGTCGTCTCTTGGACCAAACTCGGTCGTACCAAGTAACTTTCACCAATCTCCAACCAACATAAAGAAGATTTACAAGGATGGACATAAAATGCCTTAAAAGGATCCATTTTTATCACAAAGTGATAATTTTTGTTATAAAAAAACTCATCTAGTCCCAGATGATCATCCCAAAACCCACCAAAGTCGAGAACACATGTGCAGAGCATATCCTCAAGGATCCTAATAGCTCTCTCCATCTGACCATCTAAATGTGGATGGTAGGACGTTCTTAAATGGTCCTGAGATCCTAGTGCCTCCTGAAGACCTCTCCAAAAGCGTGAAGTAAACTGAGGATCCCTATCAGAGACTATAGTAGACAGATCTCTGTGCAAACGAACAATTTCTTTCACATAGATATTTCCGAACTCCTCAACTTTGGTTGTATCTCAAATAGGTATAAAGTGAGCCGACTTGGTCTGCCTGTCGATCACAACCCATATCAAATTCTTCTACCTTTGGGTTTCAGGTAACCCAACCACAATTTCTATTGATATTTCATCCCACTTCCATATAGGTACTGGATGTTTTTGAAGCAAACATGTAGGTTTCTGGTGCTCTACTTTCACCTTCTAGCATGTATAGAAATGAGATACAAACTCAGCAATGTCTCATATCATACCTGGCCACCAGAACTTTCACCACATGTCATAGAACATCTTCATGGTTCCTTAGTGTACAACCCAATGAGAGTTATGGAAATCCCCCATCACATCCTTCCTTGCCGATAACGATACAATGTAACAATTTTGATAACACAGAACACACTCTTTGGAGAACGACCACTGGGTGTCGGTCTCCCCACCATAAAGAGAGTCCCTAATGTTATGGAATTCATCATCTAGTTGTTGTTCCTGAATAATTAACTCGAGAAGAGTAGATGTAAACTAGAAACTGGCTAAAGAAACTTTATTCCCCTTCCAATGAACTCCAATATGCAACTGAGAAAAAAGAGCCATAAAAATCCACTCTTCTAAAGATTCTTTAACAGATTGTGATAGAAGTTTCCTTCTTAATGCATCTACAACTACATTCCCTTCCACCGGAATATAGTCAATGTTAAAGTCTAAATATTGAAGGTACTCCACCCAACGCCTTTGGCAGAGATTCAAATATTTTTTAAAGAAGATATAACTCAATCTCCTGTGGTATGAATACACAGTAAACCTTTCTCCATAAAGGTAATGTCTCCAACACTTAAGTGAATACATTACAGCTGCAAGTTCAAGTTCATGGGTAGGATAGTTCTTCCCATGAGGCTTAATCCGACAAGATCCATAGGCAACAACATGATTACCTTGCATAAGGACACATCCCAAACCTGAACCCAATGCATCACAGAAGACAATATCACCAATCCCAGCCTCAAGAAGAGTTAACACCAGCGCAGTAGTCAAAAGAATCTTTAGCTCAACAAAATAACTATGAAATTCATCATTCTAGGAAAACTTCACTCCCTTTTGAGTTAGAGCAGTCATTGGAGAAGCTAACTTTGAGAAGTCTTTAACAAATTGACGATAATATCCTGCTAAACCCAAGATGCTCCGAATATTGAAAACATTTTGTGGTTGTTCCCAAGTCATATCAACCTTCACTTTCTCAGGATCAACTGATATTCCTTGTTCTGACATGAAATGTCCAAAAAAATTACTTCCCGAATCAAGAAATCGCACTTTGAAAGCTTGGTATAAAGTCGGGGATTCCGTAGAAGACTCAGAACTATTCTCAGATGATGCACATGATCCTCCTCAGAATTGGAGTAGACAAGAATGTAATTCAAAAATACTACAAAAAAAGTATCTAGATACTCATGGAAAACCTTGTTCATCAAATCCATGAAAACTTTAAGAGCATTTGTTAGCCCTAAGGGCATAACAAGGTACTCATAATGGCCATACCTACTCCGAAAAGATGTCTTATGAATGTTAGATTCTTTTATCCTCAACTGATGGTAACCAGATCAAAGATAAATTTTTGAAAACCACATTTCCCCTTTCAATTGATGAAACAAGTCATCAATTTGTGGTAAAAAATATTTTTTTATCGTTACAAGATTGAGATTTAGATAATCAACACATAAGAGAAGAGAACCATCAGCCTTCTTGGTGAAGAGAACTGGAGCTACCCAAGGTGACACACTCGGGCGTATAAAACCTTTCTCAGGAAGATCGTCTAACTGAGACTTCAGTTATTTTAGTTCTACTAAAGCCATTTGGTAAGAGGGAATAGAAACTGGTTGAGTACCAGACATTAAGTCAATAAAAAAATCAACCTCCCTTACTGGTGGAAAACTTGAGAAGTCCGAAGGAAACACATCGGGAAACTCAGCGACGACTAGAGGAATATCACCACACATTGAATATCTCTCTAGTATAAAAGCAAACACTGATATAACATTCCCCAACTCTGGATAAGAGGGTCCAACTCTTCTGGACTTTGGGTCCCATTCTCCTTGAAAAACAAGAGGCACACCGCTGGGTGTAGTAAGGTAGACCCATTAAAGATAACAATATATCCAGGCTTTATTGGAAATGAGCCAATCCATCCAAAATATGACGTCAAAAGATTTCATGTCGAGAACCAAAAAACTCCAAGCATGATCGAGATCTGATAAAGAGAAGACATAAATAGGACTACGAAGACCCTTCTCTCTCATTGTACCAAGGGGTGTAGTAATATCCATCGTACAAGGTAAAAGCTTCATAAGTAGATTAAATAGATTAACAATATGGGTTGAAATAAATGAGTGAGATACACTAGTATCAAAAATGGTGGTCACTAAAGATGAAGCTATAGTAATGGTACCTCTTACAGTTTCCAGACCAGTATCAACTACCTCTGGCGACTCTTCTACTGCGTGAAGAAGCTTTGTTCCGGATGCATATGGTTGTAACCATTCTGTACGTGAAGCATTTGATTTCCCCATAGTTTTTGGAGGTGTTGATGATCTTCTTCTACTAAGTGGAGTGTAGAAGTGATGGAATAATCTCTATAAGTTCCCTAAATGTTCACATGAGCTACACTTCTTGGGTGCCTCAGTGCGAACCCTCTTAGAATGTCCTAGATTTCCACACTGATAGCAAGTCAAATAATCCCCTCTTGGCACTACTGAAGGTTTGGAATGACTCTGTTGTTGAGAACTACCATGAGAAACATCGCTCTTTGGTTTTCCTTTAAAGGAACCAACACTGACACTAGGAGGGAAAGGAACTTCCTTCAACCCTAAATATACTTCCAGTTCTATCTCAATCATCATCACCCTATCCAACACATCATCATAAGTGGGTAGCTTCAATAAGAAAACCTAAGAACGAATATCTGATCGAAGTCCCAACTTGAATCGTTGAGCCTTCATCTTATCATTAGATAAAATCTCAAGAACAAACTATACCAACTCAGAAAAGCGATTTGAGTACCCAGTCATGGTTTTGTTGGCCTGCTCAAGCTAAAAAAACTCGACATCCTTGGCCAACACCATTGATTCTGGATAGAACTGGTTAGTGAAAAGATCCCTAAAGTCTTTCCACTCCAAACCCTCATGTTTCCCATCTGTCACCATCATGTCCCACCATCTCCTACTTGGTCCCTCCAGCATGAAGGTGGCATACTTAACCTTGATCACACCAAGTGTCTCCAAGAACCCAAACAAACATTCAATCTTACTCAACTATTCCTTAGCATGTTGAGGGTCAGTGGATCTTTTGAAAACTGGAGGCTTATGGCGTAGGAACTCTTGAGAAAAATTTAGGAGAATATCACTCTGAGGATCTATAGCTGGAGCCTGAACAGGAAATGGAGGTGGTGCCTGTCCTAAATCTTGGACAGTGCGAACAACCACCTCAACCAGACTCAGATCCACAATTGGACTCGCTTGCTGAGATTCAGCAGTAGCCTCTTTTTGGATCTGATTCCCACGTCTTCTCGGAGGAATGATGATACACAAAAAAGACATTATATTAACACTCAAACTGAGTAACAAGGAAAACTATTCTTAATAGAAGGGATAAACAAAATTTGGATTCCACTCTATCCAAATAAAAACAGGGAAAATACTAAAACTAATCCACAAGTCGTATTTCCCTAACCAACCTTGGTGACTTAAGGTTCATTGTGGTGAGGTCTGCCCAGGAACTCAATCACAACTACCTCCTATGTCCCGACAAGAATACTCAAATGCATACTATCATCAAAGAAATATGCTTAACCTCCCTCTGATACCATTTTGTCATGAACCAACCCGGGTACCCTGGTAACCCGATAACCGAGCCAGCCTTGACATAACCCGAAGGAAATTTTCGATCCCCACAGGTCGACAACTAGCACTGAGCATCACATAACATGAAAGTGGGAATGATTTTCCCACCAACAATGCGGAAGAAAAGAAACAAGACAATATACATAACAAAAGAAACTCCACCGAGAGTAATGTACCAGAATACAAAGAGGCATAAAAAGCCCAAAGTACTACAACTAAAGTACTAAAAATGGGAAAACAACCTCAAGGTCCCTAAGGATGCCACTCACCAAGACCAAATATCAAAAAATGGATCCACCTACAAGAGATCCCCTCCCTTTTCTCGAACCTCGAAGAATAATATCTACAAACACCCAAAGGAAAAAGTTGGGTGTGAGACTAATCCCATAAGAATACCACAAAATATTTCTTAAGAGATTCCAAATATAGATTATCTAAAGAAAAGTATTCAATTTTCAAATAAATAAGTTTGCAAATTCAAAAGCATATTTCAACAAAACATGCTATACATTTTCAAATGATGGAAATAAATATTTTAATTAATGATTTTACAAATGATGGAATATTTCTAAAATAATGTCTTAAATAAAAAATTTATATAAAACAAATTATATAAATTTACCAGGAATGTAAAGTAGTTCAAAAGCATTGGCATACATTTATATCTAAAATATAAATATACAAGCGAGCAACATGGCCATCTTCCAAAAGGTATGATTGTATTAAAAAATTATAGGATTCCACACTCTCTATGTGAACTCAACAAAATGTGTATACACACGTCCCTATGAAACTGTCCAAAGAAGACTCGTCACCAACCCATCAGGGATGTGACCCGCCGCAAGTATGTTTTAGAACGTTATTGTAGTGTAGAGTGTATCCAAATAACTCACTAACCATTTAAGGCTTTCATGCGCTCTTACATGATGGGCGAACTATTTTAAGAATGATTAAAAATACGATCAATACAATTCTCCCATTTAAAATGTTCCAATTTCTTTCTATTTAAAACTAAAACAGGTTTTATTCAAAACATGCCTTTTTCAATAAATAAAACCAATGGGTTTCTATCAAATCATTTTAAGCCATTTTCACCAGTTTTAAATCCAATCAAAACAAATTCTATAATCACACAATTTATTTCCACAATTAAATTCAACAATTTAATTGAAATCATTTCCATCAAATACACAATTTAAATTAAACAATTTAAATCAACAAATTTTCATAAACACACCCAATTCAATGGAATTGGGGGTTTTCCAAATTTTCATGCCAAAACCATTTCAAATACCTCAATTCACTAGAATCGACTTTTTATCAATTTAATTGAAAGAAAATTTGAGAAATTGAATTTAAATCATCAATTGAAATGAATCAAGAAATACAAGGATGATCAATTTGGAAAGTCTGGACAGAACCAGCCACCTCGATTTATTGACGGGAGTTAGCCCAATGAGAAACCCCAAAAACCGAGTGGCACAACGTCGTTGATCATGTTCTGGATCTAAATCCTTAAAACCAAAAAAATAAGATCAATGGCATCAAGATCTTTTAAAACTAGATATAGATCCACAATCCTAGATATAGATCTCAACTCATAAGTTTAAATCCACGGAAAATAGTCAAAATATCCAACAAAAAGATTAAGGAAAGATAGAAGAAAGAATGGGAGAAGTAATAGGTTGAAAGCTACATACCGGGAGGAGAGCGAATCCTTAATCCGAGCCTTCAATCTTGAAGGAAGAAGTTCAGATCACATTGAAATCTCTTCGGGAGGCTTTGGAAACACCTAGAATGTTTCAAGCCCAAGCTGAGGTCAGAAATATAGAAGTATTGGGGGTTCTGGTGGTTTTAAGAAGGATTTTAGGAATTAAAAAACCACGTGCACGGTTACTTGGATAGAGGTGCACAGTCAGGAAAACTGTGCGCCAACCGTGCGGAACCCACTATCCAGGTTTGCAAGGTTGGCACAGTTTGGTCGCACGGTCTGTCAAACCATGTGAAAACCGTGCAGACCTCTCTGTCCAGTTCTGCATGTTTGGTATATTTTGGTCACATAGTTTTTCAAACCGTGCACAAACTGTGCACAACTCACTATCCTTTAGTTTTCCTTAAAAGTTTACCCAAACACACCCTGAGTCACTACTCCAAAATATAGGTACGTAGAAACATCTAAATTACCTGAAAACATAATGTGATGTTACAATTATCCTATGACTATTTCTATAAATTAAAAACATTCCTTTCATTTTTCCAACTTAAGTACTCCAAATACGGATATAATATTTTTATGGAAAATAAACTTTTTTTCCTTCGGTCGGGAATATTTTTCTTCCATGTTCATATTTTCTTTAAAATATTTTCAAGAGTGTTTTTACTATTCTAAAATTATTCATTAAAGTTATTTCCACCCATTTTTAACTTTTTTTAAAATGATTAATAGGAATATTCTTATCATTTTCTAAATGAGGCACCTTTTACCGATGTTGTGAACAAAATATTTGTTCTAACATAAACTAGACAAACAGATTTTACCATAATAATGAATAATATTTTATTTAATGATTAATTTAAAAGTTACCTATATTCTCTTAAAATAAATTTTTTTCTTAAATTTTTTTAAAATTTTAAATTTTAAATAATTGATTTAAAAATAAAAAGGGTATTTACCTCAAGAAATCTTTATGTGATATTTTAAAAATATTTTCATTTATGTCAACATCCTTAGATTAATGTTATGATTTATTTAGGTTATAATTTAATTATATCATCCAACATATTTATATAAATGTTTTATAATAATTCTAATTAGGAAAAGTATTTATATTATGTATTTTTTTCTAATAAAGAAAATTATGGATTATAAGGAATGTTTATTAAGTTGTATTATTTATTCATATGATGAATAAATTGAGATTATTAAGTGATATGTGGGGAAAAAAATTATATATCCCCTCAATGTGTTAACAGGTCTCATGAGACAAAATAGGTTGGTTATTTTTCCCAGTTCATACTGAATTACGTTAGATGCCTTTCAAAGAATTCCTTGATCTTTTACATTATCACATGGAGAAATCAGTTGGGTTATTAGACCCCATGCATGGCTCCTTGTATTCCAGAGGCTTTTGACAAGAATAAAGGCTGTAATTAATATAGTGGGAACATTATAACCCATGATATAGAGTTATAATACAGTGGAAATAAACAAATATAAGAGTAATGAAAATAGAGAAAACAGTACAACATGCCACTGGAAGATAAAGGATGAAAAAGTCAATAAAATAATAAACCCTGTAATGTTAGGATTTAATGTATCTAGAAAAAAAATTTAAATAATACAAATAAAATAACAAGATAAAATAAATAAACTCAAAATAACCTAGTCTTGAATCCCTATTCAGTCTCATCTCTAAGATCCATCCCATCTGAAAAGAAACTATAAATAATAAGGCACATATCTTTATCAAAACCTACATCCATGTAATATTCTCAGGTTCCAAATGGAATCCCAAATATAGTGTGCGTAAAAATCATTAAGATGACAACACCATATCTTAAAAAACCAGTGTGATAATAAGTGCATGTATTAAATTCATAAATAGGTTTATTAATTAATCTATTAATATAATATGATAATAAACCTTCTTTGGCACCATGTTAGAATATCTCTGAGCATAAATCACAACCATTCCAAACATAAACAAAAGTACATTGATTAATCACATAACCGGGTCATTACCCATAAAAATTACAACATCATTGAGAAAATTCATTTATATAATCATTTTAGCATAACTAGGCCAATCCATTTATATAAGTATTTCAGTATCACTGAGAAAATCCATTTATATAAGAATTTCAGAATAACCAAGTATATCTCTTTATATAATCATTTCAACATCACTGAGAAAATACCATTATATAATCATTTCATTAAAACTGGGTAAATCCCTTTACATAAGCATTTCAATAACCTCAAGTAAATCCCTTTATAGAAGAATTTTAGTATAACCCAAAAAATCCCTTTATATAATCATTTCATTATAAATCATAACACAAGTAACATGAAAAGAATATCATAACATAATATTATAATCCACAATTGTAAATTCAGAAAATTTCTATTTATTATTCAATTACCCATCCATTTATTAAATTATATGTTAAGACATTACTATTACAGTTTTCACACCCATTTTATGTCAAATTATCACAAGTCATTTCAATAATAAAGGAATCAATTTTTTAAGGTTAATCCATCACAAGAAACAACCTAAGATTTTATGTCTTTCTAAAACATACTTTAGTTCATTTTCCAATTATTTATTATGCATGGGTAGGATCATCCTAATGTTAGTTATAAGACACATCATAAAACCTTTGGATGCACATGGATCCAAAAATTAATCCAAACACTTGATTATCATCACCTATTATTCTGTTTGTTAATGAACATGTTGTGTCATAGCAATAACATAATATTTCACATACTTAAAAAATAGAAACCAACCAAAGGGTTTTGTTTTTGAACACCTACATTAAATCTAGAGATTAAAGAAACACTTCTAACAGGTAATGTGCAAAATAATGAAGGTGAAGGTGATCAAGAGGAAAAACTAAATCATACAACATTAATATAAAAACCTTATTCAATGGAGGTTTAGAGATCACACAGTTATAATGGATACTAATGGAAGAAAGGTGAAGACCAAAGAGTGACAACTCACCTGATATTAAATTCTTGATAGAGATTTCCGTATGGGAAGGAATGAGTCTAAAATCTCTTAGAGTCGGATTAGGGTTTAAGAGAGAGAGATTTTCACCATGAATGAAATAAAATCATATATGCTGCCTGATTTAAAATTATTGTTCGGGAGAAATTCATAGTGTGAAACCCTCTCATGAAGTGAAATTTTTTACTTCATGAGATATAAAGGAAAAAACATCTCCTTGGGTTAAAATAAATATTATATAAAAATTCATGATGTGTACCACATTCCAGGAATGTAACCATTTCCTGCTCTGAACTAATTTATGACATCTTCCTAGAAACATTTTCACACCATGTAACACGTTCACGACATGTAAATGTACAACAAATAGCTCTTATCCTAGTTTCTATAAGAAAATCCTAAAACACTTTTTAAGGATTCTAAACTCATAGAGAACCCTCAAAATTCATTGTTATAATTATATATGGATTCCATAAATTCAATAAAACATACATCCTCAAACATTAGGTTAGTTTTTCTAGAAAAATATATCCATCCCAAAAAGGGACTCAACCGACATGTTTTAAAGAAAGAAAAAAAGTGGTTCAACCAAAACTCAAAGATGGATAAACCTAGAAAAAGACGAGATCTTACATATTGGATTGAGGACTCAATAATATGTTCATGATTTTTGACATTATTCATTACATCATTATGAAATTAGTTAATGATTTTCATGTGATCATTGATATAGTTATGATATCCATGGATATGAAACAATATCATGTGATTATTTATATGAAATTATTTGATCATCATTTATTAATTCAATATTATTCACACCATATTCATTTTATGATAGATTCCACTGTATACATTCCCTTATTGGGCATTTCAGACCACCTATTTCTTATGTTTACTTTTCCAAAGATACTAGAAGGTGTATTGTAATTGATTTGAAAGGATATACTAGAGGGAACAATGATATTCTTGAAAAAAATATTGTGTTTTATTTTATGTTTCCAAATGTAATGTAAGATTTGAATATGTATATAGTTTATAAGTAATAAAAAAATATTTGTTAATGTCATGTCCCATCCTAGAGGGGCCCATTCCATGACTACCCCAAGCCTGTCTCCAATAGGCCAGAGGCTAGTGACTAGCACTAAGTAGTCATATCCCACAAAAGGTAGGCATTAGCCTAAAGTACTTGTACCCAAATACACATCTCCAAGCCAAAAAAAAGAGGAAATGTAAAAGAACTAAAAGCATGCATGCAGACATCTAAGATCCCCCAATAGAGTATGATAGTGAAAGTAATGAAAAGTAAAATGGTCAAAAAATAATACCACCACAAAGAGTCTATAATAAATTTCCAACATAAAAGTAAAAGGCACTGGGACTAATGTCTGAAATCCACCAAAACACACCTCGGTTTTTTCTGGTCTCTCTAAGAACTGCCTGGTCCTAGTTCACATAGGAATATATTAAAAGGTCGATCATCTACACAAGAAATTACACGTGTGGAAAACTCTTGTGTAGGCATGAGGGTAAAAATACTCATTAGAACACCCTGAAAACACAGATAAATAAAAAAAAGGAAAGTACAACCATCTCTACACAGGTATATTTATACAACACATATAATAAGAATATATAGATATAATCAAGAGAGATGCCATGCCATCAGGTGGTCATAACTAAATTCCAGCCACAAGACTCTTTTCAAAGAATGATCATTCTGGGAGAACTAACTCATCACGACAAATTACCATCAGAGATACTTAATGAAGAGGTCTAGTCCATTTGGGCCCTACCCAAAGAGAACAAATTGGTGAAGGAAGAATATGATACACAGAGAGGGAGTCACACCTAAAACTAATTGGGGGACACCAAAGATCGTGCATAGAACTGACCGAGGGATACCACATACCAAATATAGATCAAACCACTACATAAGGGATCACACCCAGACACATTGGGGGGGGGATAGAATGGACCCTACCAATGTGTCTTGAAAGATAGAGGATCATCAATATCCTCTAGGAGGTTCCGTGATTCCATAGACTCCACTAGGGGTGATAAAGGATCTCGCTCCAGTCTCAGGGAGGTATACCATTCTCTATCTCAGACTCGACCTATATAGGGGATTACAATCTAGTGATGTGGATGTAATGTTGTACCAAACCCTCAAGGAAATGACCAAGGGAACACTCTCAACCTATAATGTTCTAAACTAAAAACTCAACACTTATCTCAAAATGATCATCTCAATGTTGGGGTCTAAATGATGTAGACAACTCATCGATTGGATGCTCCATTTATGAGACATTCCTGATTGAGTGAAACTACAAGATGGATAGCTAAGGCCTATAGATCTAATGCCGCAATCGACTACTACGGTCAGTCAAATTACTGTATAGTCTAGATGCATGGTCACTACACCCTCGGTCAATCGTCACAGTTGGTACATCCATGGCTGCTCGAGCTTCCACGGCCCCACGATCGACTATCACAGTTGACCACAACTGGGCTTCACCCCAGTGGCCCTAGATTCGACCCAGGTCTGGCCTGACCTGACCCGCTAGCCTGACCCGACATATCCGCCTGACCTGGCCTACTGTCCCATCCCACTCTGATTCTTATTCCACCACCGTGTCCCACCACCGTCGCTGCGTCACCAGTCACCACCGGCCACACAAGGTCTGTCACCGCACAATGCTGGTAGTCATTGGTGGTCTCTTCCGCGGACCACTGTGCCTCATCCAATGCCTAAAAAACCAAACAGTCATAGATCCGATCTCCTTGGGTCCCAATCTACACAAATTTAGACTCAGTTGTCGATTCACCTTGAATTCGGGCCCTGATCATGGTTCGAACCACCCAAAAATGTCAAGTCGGGAACTAGAATATTCCAATGGTGAAAAATGTGAAGAACTAGGGGGGGGGGGGAGATCAAAAATAGAAACTCTAAAGAACGATCCTCATCCTTGTTTCACATTGGAATCAATTCCTTTCCATTAAAATGAATAACGAAGAGGGATAAATCAACGAACCAACAATAAATCCATCAATTTAAAATCTACCGATGATGCACATATCAATTATTGTTTCTTGAATTAATCTATGTTCATCCAAGATTATGAATGGGATGTAAGAAACAAGATAAATCACCCTACCTTGATTTGGATCAATTACTGGTGAGGAATGATGCGTTGTAACATTTTTTGTAAAGATTCATCGAATCCAAGGTTGCGTCGATTGATTGATCCATAATCTATCATCATCCTCTAGAGAGGCTTCTCTAAATTTCTCTCTAGTAGTCCTCCAATATCTTCGGGTTATGAAACTAACCCTAAAATTTCTGAATAAAGATACTTTTAATGGAAAAAGTATCTTCGTTGATGAAATATTTTTTTATAAATTATTTTTTCCATTTATGTCCCTAATTGATTTATCCATAAACGACCTATGCCTACTAAAGATAGGTAACTCCTTGGGTAAATATTCTATTTTGTAATAAATAGTGTCCTCGTATTTGGGATTTGGGAACCTATTTAAGATTTATTAAACTTTTTCAGAAAACCATTTGCACGTGCTGATAAATATTTCAATATTTCTCAAAAATATTTTTTCTGGGCACACCTGGCCTCAAAATCGCACAATTTCTTGGTGCCTAGTCTCAAAATAAATACATATAATATCCAAAAACAACACATGGAAAATATTATATGTTACATTCTCCCAACCTTGGGGCTTTACATCCCCGAAAAGCCAAAATAAGGGCTACTCAAATAAATGAGGGTAATGAGAAAAAATTTGAGCCTCCCGCTCCCATGTTCTCTTCCAGAGATTCCTATGCTGCCACCAAACACACAAAAAAGGAATCTATCACCCACAAAGTATCCTCTCCTACCTATCCTTGATCTCTATCAGGTACTCAGCAAAATTCACTTCATCCTCTATGTCCAGCTCGCCCCATTTGATGACGTCTGATGGGTCATGCACACATCTCTTTAGTTGAGACATGGAAGACGACATGTACATGATATAACTACGGTGGTAGGGCCAAGAGGTACACCACCTCTCCAAATATTTGCAGTATCTGGAAAAGGATGATGAACCTTAGCGATAACTTGCCACCCCAGCAAAATATTCATAATCTCCATCGAGGTGAAACTCGAAAGAACACATGGTCTCCTTCCTCAAACTCCAAAGGCCTCTGTTACCTATTAACATAAGGCTTATGATGGCTCTGTGAAATATTAATCTTCTCTTCTCTGATCTTCACCTTTTTTGTAGTAGCTTTCACCAAATCTGGGACCATGATTGCTGACTCTTCTAGTATAGAACAACAAAGTGGTGACCTGTAGGGTCCCCATAGAAATCCTAAAATTTTGACATAATAATGGTGGAATGATAACTGTTGTTTTATAAAAACTCCCCTAGTGGTAGGTTATCCTCCCAACTATAGAAAAGTATAACCTGAAAGCCCATAAAATATCCTCCAAAATTCAAATGGTCTTCTTATTATGGCCTTCCATCTATGGGTGAAACACTTTTCTCAAGAAAACTGGGTCCCGAACACCTCCTGTTACCCCTTCCACAATCGAGATGTAAATCGAGCATCACGATTAGAAAAAACCATCGATGAAACTTTATGGAGTCAAACTATCTCCTAAACATAGAGGTGTCCCAAGCTCTCTACTAAACTCTACTATTGGATAGATAATAAGTGGGATAACTTGGTGAGACATTAAATGATCACCCAAATGGAATCATGATCCTTGGACGTACGTGGTAAACCCATCACTAGGTCCATCGATATTAAATCCCACTTCCATTATACCACCTCAAGGGGTTGGGTTAAACCTTCTATAACCTAGTACTCAGTTTTAAATTGCTGACAAGTAAGGCATTGAGAAGTAAAATATGGAACTCATTTATTTATTCCTATAAAAAACAAATGATATCAGAGGAACTGGTACATATTTTCTACACTTGGATGTACCACCAAAGGTGATGTATGAAACTATCTCAGAACCACCTCCCATAAAGACACTAGTATTACCGTGCATCCTTTTAAAATAACAATGTTCTCTCGACCTTTAGAATATCCATTAAGAGTATTCCATGTGGAAAACTAAGCATATACTGTCTCGTAGTCGGTATCCCCAAGCTATGCCTACCTGACTTGATGTAAGAATACATGGGTGAAAACCATCGACTTTATGTAATATTATCCATCTCCATCCACAAAGGATACCTACAATGAGGAAAACTACTCTTACACCTCATTCAACAACTATAAACTTGATCTCACAATGAGATCATCTACTGCCACGATCCACTTCCCTAGAGTATAGACAACCTGAAAGTCATAGTACAAGAGGAACACCATCCAACACCTATTTCTCAAGTTCAGATCCTTCTGAGAGAAGATACAACTGATTCTTGTGATTAGAGTAGATGATAAACTACTCTCCCATCAAGAAGTGTCGCCACATCTTCAATGTGAAGACTAACATTTCTAACTCAAGATCATTGGTCGTGTTGTTCTACTCATGTGGTCTCAACTGGCGTGAACCATAGGTAATCACCACTTTCCTCTAAATCAAGACACAACCATGCCTGACCCCTAATTCATCATAGAACACCATGTACGCAACGCCTTCCTCTCTTAACTTTAGTATGGGGGTGATTTTCAATCTCTAAATCATCTACCAAAAGCACTGCTGGCACTTTTTTGTCCACACGAAAGGCTACACCTTTTGTGTTAAAGCTATCAAGGGTGCTTCCACTCTGGAGAATTTGGGTATAAAACATTGATAGTATCCTTCCAACCCAAGGAAAATCCATACCTCAGTAACACTCTTGGGTGGATCCCGAATAATAACATCCTCAACCCTAAATGGATCCACTACAACTTCCAGCTCTAAGATGATTTATCCTAGAAAATGGACCTCTAGAATCCAAAAATAGAACTTAGAGAGCTTCCTGTAAAGCTAGTTATCTCGGAGTTTGTCCAGGACCATCCTCAAGTTAATCACGTTCTTCTCCTCATACAATGAGTACACTAGGATGTCATTGATGAAGACTAGCATGAACCGGTCTAATTAAGGCTAAAATATTTTGTTCATGAGTCCCATGAAAACTTCAATGGAGTTTATTAATCCAAACATCATCCCCAAGTACTCATAATGACTATAATGAAATATGAAGGTTTTCTTCGGTATATCCTCATCACGTACTCATAGCTGGTGATTGCCTGATATGAGGTTAATCATTGAGAACCGTCATTCCCCTTTCTATTGATAAAATTGATCATATATCTTTGGTAGTGGATAATTGTTTTTTCAAAATCAATTGGTTTAAGAGAAGGTATTCCACATATAACATCAAGCTCCCATCTACCTTCTTGGTAATAAATTGGGGTTTCCCAAGGTGAAACACTGGGTCACACAAATCCCTTTCTCTACAAGTCCTCCAACTACACCCTCACCTCACAAAGCTATGCGAGAGCCATCCGATATGAAGTTGTAGGTATTGGAATTGTCTAGGGGGTTTAGATCAATTAATAATTCTATCTCCCTATGGGAAGGTAAGCTTGGATCATATTTTGGAAGGACATCCTCATACTCCACCACCACTACAGGAAACTAAGGAATCGTATAATCCACTACACCGAGGGTGATGCTAGCCAACTGCTGAGAAATCAGCTACACTATCCTATGTGTGAGTCCATCCTAAACATATTATGTTTTCTTTTCACCAAAAAATGAAAACATGGTTCCATTACTATAGAGACACCGGGCTCTATTCCTAAAACAAACAATCTAATAATGAACTATAGATAACCAGGCTACACCAAGAATGATGTCATAATCCCTTGGCACTGCTACTAAGAGATCTCGACTGAAACTATAACCTCCAAGATTCTGGTCACACTATCGGTATGAGTGTGTGATCATTAAGTCTCCTCCACTTGGAGTCTATAAGTGTAAAGATTGAGTCAATGGTTCAATTAGAATCTCTGAGTCCCAGAAAGGGTTCATGGAAAGAACAGAATAAATAACACCTTTGTCTATCAAAACTATAGCTAAGGTGGAAAAGACAAAATGATGCATATATATCAACCTTATCCATTAATCCACATATCCTAAAGAAATATCAAGATCTCAAAGAGCACTGTTTTTGGGACAATAAAAAGAAGGATATTATGGAATATACATCAAAGTTTCTTTAATATCAGTAAGTGAATTCTAAAAGGAAAGAATCCCAGGGGGTAAAAAAACCATTACCCATACCTAAATGGAAATGGGAAAACATAACCATGACCTTATTAATTAGTATTCTAATGAAATAAAGTATAAATAATGTTATTGTAATAGTGCTGGACCATCTTATAACTTTTTCTCACTTCATTGAAATATGAGAGGAATGATCACTCGATCAACTTGCAATAATATACAATAGAGAAGTGGTGATTATTTATAGAACACCATTATCGATTGTATCTGATCAAGATCCAATATTTACCTTCATGTTATAGATGATTGTCGAAAATTATCTAAATACCGAGTTGAACTTTAGCCTAGCTTATCACCCTCAAAATTATGGAAAATATGAGGAAACTATCCAGACACTCAAAGACATTTTGATATCATTCTCAGTTGAAATAAAAGGAGGATGTGATTGACATCTTCCTATGGTAATTTTTTCATACAATAATAGTTTCCACATAAGAATCCAAATTGAGAACTATGAATCTCTTTATGGAAAGATGTGGAGAACACCTTTATACCAGAATGAAGTTGGAGAACACAAACTTCTAGGTCCTAAAATTGTTGAGGAAATGGTGGAAAAGGTAAAGACCATTTAGTATCACATGTTTTCTTCCAAGAGTTGAAAAAATATCTATGATGATAATCATTAATGAGACTTAGAGTTTAAGGTTGGAGATAAAGTATTCCTCTATATATCTCTATGGAAGGAAATCATGAGATTTTAGAATAAGGGAAATCTTATTACAAGATACATTAGTCCCTTTGAAATCCTTTATCACATCAGAGTAATGACTTATCGAATATCACTCCCACCTAACCGATCTCAAGTACATGATTTTTCAATGAATCCATGTCAAGAAAGTACATACCATACCCTTCACATGTGTATAATCTTGAGGTGGTACCATTGGAAAATGATCTCTCATATTAGAAGTAGTAGATAAAGATCTTAGTTCATAGAGACAATGTCCTAAAAATAAGACAATGAACCTAGTCAAATTTCTATAGAGAAACCACATGTTTGAATAATTGATATGGGAAATCAAGTAGGTGATTAAGTTGAATTACCCACATATACTTTAGTGCGTGAAATGAAAATTTTGAGGGTGCAATTTCTAAATTGGGGAATATTATAATGACTCAAACTTTAATAAATAAAATTTTATTTTTTTAATTAAATGTATTATGGTTATAGAAAATACATGAACTTATTTGGTTTCATTATATCCTATCAGGTTTAAAATAACATTAAGAAACATAAAAATTGATAATATAGACATTGAACAATGATCCCAGGATTAGTATAAATATAGGGATTAAACAAATCCAATTGACATAGGCAAAGGGACTAATGACCTCAACCAATAGAATCATATCCAATGAATCCCACTATTCAGAGATTATGAGGGTGATAACATCATTGAGATTTTCCCTTGACAAATAGAAATATGTGACCAAAAAACTAAATCATGAGATAAACCTTTTATGGGATAATTTCAAACTCATCGAGATTATTATCAAAACCATATATGCCAAACCACCACAAGAAAATATCTGCATTGAACACCTTACCCTTAGGGTGTTTACTGGTGTAATGGAGGGCTATTTATCAGTAACCTAATAATATTATTATATAAATTATATTGAATAATTATTATACTTTCTTATTCTTATTATTACTTTATAAATGATTTTTATTTTGAAAAAATAAAATAAAAATTGTATTTTTTGGATAATATGAAATTTTAATTAAGACATTTAATACAATGAATTAATGGATTATTTAAAATAAATAATACTTTAATAAAATATAATTATAATAATTATTATTAAATTTAAATGATAATATAATTTTTATAATGTAAAATGTGTTTTTTATAATGGGTTGAAGGCTATTTTTGTCAAGAAAACCAGTATTTTTCAATAAATGTAAATTTGTTTTAATAGTGAAAAATAATTTATCTAGAAAATTATTTTTAGAAAATAAATAAATATTTTTTATAATCACATCAAAATTATCCAATAGTAATTTTTTTCATAATTTTTGGAGAAAACCAAAATTTCAGGAAAAAATTAAATAGGGTATAAATATACAGTGTTTATTATGACATTGTAATGACCCAAAACTAATGTAATAAATGATATAAAAGGTATCCACAACCAAATTTATTTTTACCCTTTAATTAATGTGTTTTTTGGTCATTTTATTAATTTTAGAATGTCTTTATGAATTATTTAAAACCAATACTATATTTGAATGTTTTAAAGTCATTTCTTTAAGAACTTGACTCTCTACCACATCATCAAGGGGAACATTTTAATAATTTAGGACTTTAGAATAATAAAATAATGAAAATAAATCCAATTTGGTAGAAACCATGTGAAAAACCATGATATGGTTTGTGGTTTTGATTACATTATTATATAGAGTCCAAAACATATGTTTGAGAAATAATAAAGAACTCCCCACTCTTTTCCTATATAAACCCACCCTAGATCGCATTAATATTCACTAATAAACTCTATATAATTTAATTAACCTTCTCTTAGATATCTATATTCCACAAAAGGTGCCCCCAAGCTCTCAATAAATCTCTCCCATGCTTCTGAAATCACCCTCTCAAGGTAAGAGTTCCTCTCATTCTCCTCTTTATTCAATAATCTTCATTATATTGTGCCTTTTATCTCTAATTAATAATGTTGGAATATGTTATTCCATATCCCCATTCCTTCCCTTATTATGTCTAAAATATTATAGACTCCTTACATGGTAATTATTCTTTCCCATTAACATTTATGTTACCCCGTTTTTCTACTGAAATTTCACTGTGATTTTCCAAGCTAAACAATTGTGTAAAAAATACCCATACCTGGTTCCCATAAAGGGTATTCAAATTTATGAAATTATAATTCTATCATTTATTACTTACATGTATTTAATTCACACTACCATTTAATGGGACTAAATTTGATGAAATATGTTCTTATGTATTTGATATATGTGGAACACTTATGCAAGTACATGATATGATTATGATGGGTGTGCCTAGATAACGCTCAAATGCATTGGGTAATGTTTTTGTATGAAGAGATTCTATTCATGGTTCATGGGAAATTATCTTAATAATTTTATTTTATGTTTTCTTGGTGGTTATCCTTGACCTGTGCTTGTGATTCCATGTTTAAAGCTATTGCCACATTCCCATGTTGGCTTTTTGTTATGATGATATATCATGCCTCATTATTCATATTTATGATTCTCTCATATTTTATTTCCCATTAATATTCATATTGACTAAAATTTAATACCTTCTTAATGTTATGATTTTCTTATTCCATTATTGGGCTTTATAGCTCACCCCTTTCTTATGTATGTCCTCAGGTTATCCAATGAAATTTTAAGAACGATGGAATAATCAAACAAAATAAGTTTTAAAAAGTTTTATTTCAAATAAATTAAATCTCATTGATGTGTTTCATTAAACTATACACTAATTCAATACTTTTTTTACATGAAAATTTGTGTTATCTGGAACTACATATAACACTATGTTATCTTTCATGACACACGACATCGAGGTTTAACAAAACTTCGACATAGTATTAATATAGGTTTTTAAATGTGACCACTGTATCCTAGTATTAGACATAGGAAAACTAATAGTAATAACTAATTTTTAAATATTAATTATAATGGATTTACTTAAATAAAACATATTGATAATGAAATATATACTATTTAGAAAAATCATTATATGTTTTGAAAATAATATTTTCTCAAAAATATTTTTTTCATGTATTTTGTGAACAATAATAAAATTAATTTTTTAAATTAAACATTATTTTTAAATTAATATATTGAAAATTATCTTAGGTTGATGTTTTGATATTTTTCTAAAAAGTTTTATTATATAATGAATAGTGAAAAATATTAAATATTAATTAAAAAACACATTTTCTATTAATTAATTTATATTGTTAAATTATTTTATAATTTTGTTTTAAATTATATTATAATATTGTTTTAAATTATATTTAGTTAAATTATAAATAAATTAGGTTATTTTAATCAATTTCATATTTAACTTTAATATAAAATCATTTGGAATTTTTGAATATTTTCATTTTAAAAACTCATTGTCTCATCCCATATGCGGGATTAATTTAAAATTAATTTCTGCCACTTCTATGAATTGAATTTAAAAAAATGGATTTCATATTTGTAATATTAATAATCTATAATTTCTAATATGTAAACCTTAATTTTGAAAAAAAGTGTTTTATTAAAATAGTTAAAATTAATTATGGGGATTAAGAGAAAAATGAGTTTTCTAATGGATTAAACTTTATACATTAAGAGAAAATGACCTGTAAACTTGTTAAAAACATATTTTATGGCCATATTTTGACCTTATAACTTCTATTATTGATATTTTTCCATTATTGGAGCAAATTTTCATGGAAATGACAAGGGTGAAATTCTCTCTCTCATAAATTTACATGTTTTTCACTCACTATCCTTATAAAAGGCCACCCAATATTTTCCTATATTAACACATATAAAGCCCTTTGTATTGGAAAATAACTGTCAAAATATATTCCCAAATTTACTCCCTTAATATTATAATCCTATATTCGGGTATTAATCCAAACAAGAAAGATCTTTGGTGAAAACGAAAAGTAGAAATTTGAAGAAGAGGTAATGTTAATGAATGAACGTTTTTGTTTAATTTCATCCTAAAATGTATTTAATTTTTTTATGTAATGATTGAATAAAAAGATCAGTATATTCAATATACTAAGATTTTTTTATGTTAATGGAAAGACCAACTACCACACACACATTCATAAAATAGGTTACAAAATCATTGTTCGTGTATACGACAAACTTCCACCTCGTGAATTGATGTCCTTTATTTTTCCATTACCACCTATAAAGGTAAGGAATAATGATAGAAATTATTTTCATATTTAATAATTATGATATTTATTATTTTATTATGAATCATAAATTGATATATTACACATACCATCATGCTTTCCATTTCATGGGAATACGATAATGTAGTTTGTGTGTACGGAGGACTACCACCTCCCAAAGTGATGTGATTCATTCATGATTTAAATGGAATGTATTAAGGATGTGTTTAATAAATATATGTGATATATATGGAATTAAAATTATTATGGAATGGTAATACCTCATATGCTTCTTTTCTTTGAATCCAACAAGATAATGGAAACAACATTTGTGCGTAGGTACGACCTACCATCTCTATGAATGATGTGTTTGATTTCATATTTATATATTTTATATATTATTATAAATACATATATACTGAATATACAATCTATTTATATCATAGTTATCATTATGAATATATTTAAATCAGGATTAATGTAATTGGACAAAAAATATGAGAAATCAAAAAAAAATATGGAAAACAATGCCATTATTACCTGAAACATAACTTTTACATGACACTTTTTAACAAATGGGTAATACAATGGAATAAGAAAATAATATAGTGTATGATATAAATGAATAATTTTCTGTTATATATTTATAATAAATTATATTTTTTTATAGGAGGATTTAATTATTACAACAGAAATGAGGACTTAGGGTAAATGATTTTCGTCTCATTTTTATTTTCTGTGATACCCAAGCCATGTTTCCCACCCATTTATTGTATGTGATCTATATACTTATAATGAATTTATTTTATGATTATTATAATAATAATTATTTATATTTTCATATCCATTTTATGATATCTCTTTCCTGGGGTTCACGGTCAAAATGTTACCAAATCTGTAAGGGGGATTTTGGTCTCAATTTTTATTCTTTGAGACGTGAGTTATATTATTACCCTATATTATTTTAAAATGTGTATATACAAAAAAAATTCAATTTAATATCATGAATTTATTCATCTTTTTGATATTTTATGTTTCATTTTATGTTATTACTTCATGGGGTTTGTAATTCAACTGTACTAAAGTGATAAGATTTTATTGCTACAATCTCATCATTTATGGGGATTCTTTTAGGATTATGCTTCGATTGATGAAATATTATGATCTATATCTTAATAATTGTTATGAATTTTATTGTCTTATTTTTTTTATTATATCTTCATGTAAATTTACCAGTTTAAAGTCTTTGTTACATAAGATAATTAATAATTTTTTAATTAAAAATGAATTTATTTCTCTTTTCGGTTGAAAATCGGTTTCATTTCAAAACCATGTTTTTAAAAATGTTTTCAAAATATTGTTATTACTATATTATAAATTTTATAATTATTATTACCCAACTTTTACTTTTTACAAAAAAACTCTTTAAATGAATCATCATGTCATTTTCCAAAATAATACCCATTTGGATTTTATCGAAAATGTGAATGGAAACTTTGTTTTTGTGTGTAAAACCTAAACACAATTTTCCGATGTCATGACCAATCATTGATTCAAATTTTAGTTATGAAATTTTCAAATTTATTTTGAAAGAAGAATGTTTTCAAAATGTTTTATTTATTAAAAAGTTTTTTCAATATGAAAATGAAAATTTTCTCAAGAAATTTTTTAAATGACCTTTTAAAATTATTTTTAATCTAAGATAACATCTATTGGTGTTACTCATGACTTAAAAGTGATATTATCAAAGGATAACATTTATATTGTTTTTATTAATGGTTTAGGTTCTTGATGTCATGATGTTTATAAAACCCATTTATCTTTCATGGGTTATATGCTTATGAAACTTATTTATATTCCATGGGTTATATTTGTATGAAACTTTCTTCCTTCCATGGTGTATGATATGATGAGATGATTATGAAACCTGTATCTTTTCCTAAGGTTAGGATATGATGAAATTTTTATGATATCTAATTCATTTAATGGGTTATAATAGGATGAATTTTTATATTCTTAGGGAAAAAATATATGATTTCATTTTGAGACATGTGGGACCTATATCTATCTCCATTACATTAGGTAATGATATATATATCATGAGATATACATGGATGGAATGCGGAATGAACCTGGTTCAGCAAAGGAACTTTTCTGTTAAGATGGTCTTGGGAGTGAAACATGAATACTAAGATTGCTTTTTGGAATGAACCCATTCCACTCTGAAATCCTTAGTAATGATCCTTTAACAATATGGAAATAATTTTATTTATTTATGTGTGATCCAAAATTCCATGTATTATGAGAATATTTTTCTCTCACGGATCATGTTATTTATTCCATTATTATTCCAGTCTTATAAAATGAAAATAAATATTCCATGACTCCTGATTATGAACTATTATGTGAAGGGTATCATTTTCAAGTGTTATTCTCATGTTCTCGTACCCTTATGTTCATGTTATGATTACATATTTTCCTTGTTTACCCTTAAGAAGAATTTGAGCTCACTCTTTATTTTGTTTTAATTCCCCTGGTTATGAAGATATTTATTATGTATTATGTTTTTAAGAAGGGTTATAGTTACAAAGAACGTAGTGGGAGATGAGGTAGATCACCTACTAACCAATTTTTTGTGTTTTTATGTTTCCAAATTCACTAAAATAATATAGTATTTGGGTGTGGGTTTGTGTATTATATTAAATATTCGGCAAAAATAATGTTATGTCTATTTATGAAAAGTGTGGGTGACTATAGATGGTATTAGCTAAATGGTTTATCTAACCATTTGAAACAAGTATGAGAAAAAATTATTTGGATCCCTAAGTATATGTATAAGGATAAGTCTAAGGATGAGTCAAAGTATATGAAAATGTCCTAGAATTTTGGTAAAGGATAGAGTGAGTGGTTTCTTAGAAATAAATCTCTATCTTGATACTACAAGTGGATGTGGATCTAGAACATACATACATAGGGGTAATAACCCTAAACACACCATATTGATCTAGTCTCAATTGGGAACTAGGAAACAAAAATAGGCGTTTCTACACACCTATTTTCACACTCCCAGGGGATTTGATTTTGGAATTACCAAACTATTTATGAACTATGATATACAATTTAAATATATGATGAATATGAAGAGCTTAAAATGAACCGATGTTATCATAGAAATAAATTATGGTGTCATAATTTAGACACCCTTTAAGTGGTTTTTCATGATTATGTGGTTCCCCACTATGATTATTTTTTTACGCTTAGATTTTTGGGTTTAGTAAATGGTTGGAACCTAAAGGAACCACATTAGTGGTGAGTTTTATAGACAATGTAATTATTTTTCTCCACATAACACAAATTTTATGGGAGATAGAATGAAAATTATCATTTCTATGCTCACAAACATTTCCCACGCTTTGAATCATGTTGTACTTCCAAACAAGAAAAGATGGTAACAACATTATATTGATTCCTTCATGAGGAAACGAACACCTTATTTCAGTGGGTATTGTAGAGACCCATATATTGACGTACATAGACATTACATTACTTTTGTGGAATACTTAATACATAACAAAAACAAACACACAAGGACCGTAATATTTTAGTGTCTTTGGAAACTCGGGAAAAAATAATCTTCTAATCACCGTGAAAGATCTTCAACGTCTCCCATAAAGATCTTCCCCTTTTGTTTTCTTACCTAAAAACTTTATTTATATCCTGGGGAAAATAAAACATAAAAAGGGTGAGCACAAATGCTCAGTAAGGGTAAACATAAAGAACATAAAACAATCCATAAACATTTGAATTCAAAAACTTGAACATAAAATCTAAACATCAAAATCTTGAGCAAAGACATAAATCTTGGAAGTATGTAAGGAATATATCATAAAGGAACATAAATCATGATAAAATAGAATGGGAATAAAACATGTAATTGTGGAAAACCATTAATCACATGATACGATTTCCATATTAGCAAAGGCATTGCTGCCAAGACCATCATAGTGGACACAGTCCCTTACTGAATCGAGTTCACTCCTCATTCCAGTCCTGTATCACTAAACCAGATTAACATGTTGTTCCAGCCATGTCTATATCATGAGATATAAATCTTCACCCAATTAATTTGCGGGAGATATAGGTCCCACCCATCTCATAATGAAATCATTCTTTCTTGTGCCACAAAATAAACATAAACCATTCATCATAACCCAAAGAATAAAATGTGTTTCATAAACATCATCCTATAATAACATAATCCATATAGAATAAATGGATATCATTTCATCATAAGAAAAATGAAACCATTAAAATCGTAGAGACATTATATTTGAAACATAAACATATTAAATAATGTTAGCTTTGATGGAAAATAGTTTTGATAAAACATTTGAAATGAATTCTTGATGAAAATATCCTTTCTTATTCAAAATCATTTTCTTTTCCCAAAATTCCATGAAATTTTAAAAGAAAAGGATTTTGTTGAAAATATTCATGAAATATTATAGAGTAAGCTTCATGAAAATATGGTTTTATGAAATAGGAAAAATCCGTTCATGCTGTATAAGTTAAAAAAACATTCTCCTCTTATATTTTTCAGAGAAGTCAAAAAGTTCCTCGTATGGTAAAAAAAATAAATATTCCTTTCATAACACGTGGTAAAATAAAAAAATGGGTAAAAATGGCTTTAAAGATACATAAAAACACTTTTATAAAACATGGAAATGGATGTTAATAATAACCTTAGTAAATACTTACGAATAAACAATCTCAGATAAGAACAAGATTGGAAAGATTATCCCTTACCTTAGGTCCGATATGCTTTGTACATATCCGAACCTCCTATATAATGATTTAAATAATTTCATTTACTTATTAAAGATTCATATTCATTGTTATTATGTCATATATGGTTCACTTATGACTTTATATTACCCTTTATTTTGTAAATTCCATGTTAAAGCAGCGTTTTGGGTAAAATCGTTTAATTTATCGTATGAGTTTGGTCTTGTTGTTCTTGATATTATTATTACTTATATCATGATTTAATTAATTAAAGAATGTAAATCATGATTTATATATCATATATATTCAGTATATATATATATATAATAGATAGATAAATGAAATGAAATACACCGTTCATGGAGACGTAGGTCATACGTACGCATGAGTGCTGTTTTCCTTTCCTTATTGACTTGAATGGAAGTAAGTAGATGACACACACAAAAACACAAAAACACACACACACATATATATATACATAAATATAGTAGCTTTATCATGTCATATAGTTCATTATTATTAATTATATATACTTTATAATCTTTCTTGAGTGGTTAACATGGAGAATGAATCTCATCGCGTCGTGGAGACGGTAATCCGTACGTACGCACGAGCGATGATATCATTCCCATAATTATTGAATTGAATTGGAGTTGATGATATAATATATCAGAATAAGTATGATGTTATAATAACTATATATAGTTATTCATTACACCATTATACCCATCCAAGTAAGGTGGTGGTGGAAAAACAGATTACACCACGACGTGGAGACGGTATTCCGTACGTACGCATGGGCGGTGATTTAATTTACCATAGGATGAATAGAAGGTAAAATGGGGTTGTTTCATATTTATAATAACATATCAGTATATTATTGATAATTATGTTAAAACTTTATAATGAAACAACTATTGAAGAAGACGTTGAAGAAGAAAGAAACTTGAAAGAATCGGTAGAAGAGATTACCTCTTCTTCGACGCACCTCTTTTAAGATTCCTCTTAAGGCACTAGAGTTGTTCTATTGAGGAGAAAATAACCTCTATAATGTTTATAGGGAAGTTGAGAAGGGAAATGGGCAGGTTTTGGCTGAGCTTTAAGGCTCAAAATTGTCTAGAGAGAAGAGGGAGGAGGTTCTCTTTTATAAGGGAGGAGAGGGGCACCTTAAGAAAAACTTAAAATATTATTTTCTAATAAAGTCATATTCGGTTTATAATATCTCCAAATTAATTTATTTCGAATCTAAATTGGGGATGGGTAGAAATAATCTCAACCAATAGGTTTTAGACAAGTTTAGGATACTATTTTATCCATATCATTTAGATTTAACTCTAAGTTAAATAATTTAACTTTTACCGTGTCTTCTTTTTTTCTTACACTATATGGTTAATAAACATAATATAACAAGACAAAAGAACCCCGAGTGGTTCATTATTAAAATATATAACCTTATATAAGTCATTTTTCCGAACCTTATATTTTTATGAATAGAATAACAATTTATAATATAATATTTGTTTTAAAAACTATTTTATGTCAATTTTGACACTATTTGGTAATTGATTTTTGTAAAAATCATAACAGAATGATTTTTTCGAAAAAAGTTACTTTAATCAATACTAACAAGTAATATTATCCTAAAAATTTATTTTAATTTATAAAAAGTCTCAAATTACATTTATTTGGGTATTTATAACATCAATTATGTTAATATTTCATTAATAAAGTAATTACTGTATCATCATTGTATCATAAATACATTAAATTATTTAATACATAAAAATTATAAATAAAATACTATTATGTTGGAAATCGTTTTATATTTATAATTAATATTTATAGTCGAATTTATCTTATGTATAACCCTATATTAAAAATGTTTTACTTATTAAACTTTGATTTTAATTCTTTTAACTCTTCTTTGAATTAAATAATAATAAATGTCCTAATCTAATTCAAGTGGAACTAAATGATAATATTATATTCCTAAGGTTTTTTTCAGTTGAATTATACTTATCCAACTGAATTAGGACATGGGTTAGGGTAATAATAATATCATTTTTACCCTTAATTACCCTATTTACTTTTAACCGTGGTAAATAAAAGTAAAAATTTACTATTCACCAAATATTATTTTTATCTTATTGAACCAAATTTTACTTCTTGATATTAACCATGTCTCTCGGATTTTCAAAATTCTACTCACAGAAGCGGTAAAATTATGTTTTATGTAAATTTTAAAATTCTCCTAGGAGGTGGGTAAAAGACGGTGAAAAGTTCAATAAATATTTTATATATCTAAAATTATTATAAATTGACTCCAATGAATTACATTAAACTTATATAGGTATTATGTATCAATTTTTACCTAAATTAAATTTAAATAAAATAAATTATTATTTAAATAAAAAGGCGGTTTTTAAATAGTAACCTAGTGTTTTGACTATTCATCAAAAATTTAAAGTTTTCAGAAAAATACCAAAAAATCACCCTAGGATAATTTTGATATTCCAAATAAAAAAATGAAGTCCATTTTGAAAGATAAAATTTATAAAATTTCAAAAAGTGGGTATTACTATTCATAACGGCTAGTTCATAATAATATTATAATATCTCGTTTAGTGAAACATGGTATTGCGTACTACACACGCTATCGAGGAAGGTCTTGATTGCGTGTAAGGAAAGCCAAGTCAGGGTTACATGTAATGAAAGATTCATTTTTTGTTGCGTATAATAGAATCCAACCATATTTCATTTATACCTTGAATATCTATATATATATACACTCAATATTGCGTAGAATAACTTCTATCAAAGGAACTAGAAATTATGTGTAACACAATTAATGAATAGTGTTGCGTATACTGCAAGCTAATACAGTGTTGTGTATAGTACAAGATAATCTTGGTGTAGTGTATAATAGAAGACATCAAAGAAATTAAAATTAATATATCTCCTAAAATCTTGGGGTGTTGCATTCTACCCCCCTTAAAATGAATTTCTCCCTCGAAATTTGTCGGGGTTATAAATTGTTTACTACTTAAAAGTTTCGTTCGTAGAAACCCACATTGTAAAAGGAATACTAAAACATTATTTTAAAAAGTAAAGTAAGAAATGTAACAGTTACCCAGATTAACTCATCATTGGGTTTCCACATAAGAGAACATATGTGGAAATATGGATATGGAAGAAAAATCTAACCAACAAGTTCTGATGGAGAGTGGTAGAGGAAATGGATATGATAAAGCCAACAATCACAAAGCCATAAATTTGTGATGATTTAAGGTACCATCTGATTCATCAGATATAAGGACACTAGGATAACATTTTTTGTTTTGAAGATCACTTCCCTAGAGTTGAATAATTTGAATTAGGAGAAATACTTACTTGATTTTGGTACAATATTACCGTTGCTCGTGCCTTGAAAAATTTCCACTTCACCTCTTAAAGAAATGAAGTTGAATTTGACTTTTTCAAAGTGTTATAAGATCATGAGATAGAATGATTGGTCATTCCATCTATCTCGAACATAAGGTTAACAAAAGTTGTAAGTCCAACTTATGGTAAGATTAGTCGTATATAGTTCCAAATATGGACATATACTTCATCTATCATAGCTATTAATAAAATAAAACTAGTTTCTACTAACCAGGGACTTCTTATAGGCCAATGGTATGCAGTAAAGGCCTTTCACACTTAGGTTGTGGGTTCGATTCCCACATCCATGTCTGACACGACAGGTTGTCGCCCGTTCTATGGGTTGTCCTTTATCTAAAACTATACTATTATAACATTCCAAAAATAATATCAAAAAGTTCCATCCTTAAACAATAATATCTTATGTCTAACTTAATTCATTCCAATCTTTAGGGTTATCCAAAATACTTCGGTCCATGCTTATTGTATAAAGAAAATTATTACTTGAAAGGTCACATAACAAGCATGCGAATACCATCATTTATCCCCCATATATCATAAGATATATCTTGTTGGTCACATTCCAAACATATGAATACCTTAATCATGTATTCTTTTGAAACATGAATTACCATAGAACCTTAGTGAAAACATGAATGCTGTCAAAAGTTAACTCTTTCCACATACCTAATCCAAAAATTTCTATATACTCAAACCATGATATCACTTTGTCCTTATATCAGTCATGAGATGATGAATACTATCAAACATTTCATTTTCTCCTTATCCCTTCATTATGCGCATATCATCTTCTTTCCAAAAATATTTCAATCACCTTTCATGGTTATCAGTACCATATAGTTATTGAAAACCATAATAAACCAATACATAGATATTCCAATATTCCACAATACTATAACTGAGATTATAATCATTCCACTACATCGTTTTCATACTCAACATCACCAATAGTGATCGTATGTGACTTTTCTTTGTCCTTTAACTTAATAGGTTGTTGATGTCGATAATTATTAACCCTTGAATTAGGGAATTGGTTATCATAATGCCCCATTTCCATGCAATTGTAGCATTGATGTGTTGGTGGAGTGTTCTCTGTAATATTCTCTCTATTCAAATCATTAGCTACCTTTTTCCCATTACTTAGACACTCAACTACTTGATGACCTTCTTTTTCACACTTAAAACATTTTCAAGTACCTTTTAGACAATCTCCACCATGCTTCTTTCTACAATTTGAGCATAAAGAAACATTTATCTTATTTTCACCATTGTTATGAGATTTCTCCTTGAACTCCATCTTTCGTTTCTTGTCAAAATCATTAGATGGATATGTAACACCAAATTCTTATTCTACCTTGATAGCACAACGCAAAATTTCTTTATAGCTACTGAAGTATCTTATCGCTAATTCCCTTCGAAGACTTGGTTTTAAGCCACTGAAGAATAGATTAACTTTACTTTCAGGTTGGATGATAAATCCAGATGCATACCTTGCAAGCCTTGTAAAATTCGCTTCGTATATACCAATAGATTCATCATCCTTTTGCTTAAGCTCAAGGAACTCATTCTCCAACTTTTTTTGAAGAATACGAGGGAAGTATTTATTGAAAAATAAGTTCTTGAACTCATTCCATTCCATGGATTCAATTACATCTTGGGGCCTTGTATTTTTAACTAGATTCCACCACTGGTCTGCTTCAACTTCTAACCGGTAAACAACCAAAATGAATTTTTCATGCTCTGAATAACGAAGTATCGAAAATATCTTTTCAATGTTACTAATCCATTGTTCAGCAACAAGTGGATCAGAAGACCCACTAAAAGAAGGTGGACGTTGCCTCATGAAGGACTCAATAGAATATTGTTCCTTTCTCTTCTCATTTGGATGTCCATAATGATTCATAGCTTTTGTAAGTATATAAATAATATTTTTCACTCCATCACCCATAACATTTATTTGTTCAGGAGTACAATCATTGCATTTTCCATTACATTGATCAACACAGTTCCTTCGGGTTCTAGCCATCGTCTAAAACCCAAAAAGAATAGTGTGAGAGGAAAAAATAATGCTAGGAAAACAACATAATAAAGGGGGATTACTTTCAATATATACCATCTTAGGATTATTTCTAAGATTGTTACTGTAATTCTAGGACTATAACCTATATGTATACTTATCCTTAGGGACATCCCTAGACATACCTTAGAAATATCTTTAGGGATTTCACTAAAGTTTTCTCATCCTAGTTTCCAAAGGTTAACTAAACCTTTCCTATGATACAAACTATAGAGACCCATAGCCTGATGTATATAGACATTACATTACTTTTGCGGAATACTTAATACATAAAAAAAACACATAAGGACCGTAATTGTTTAGTGTCTTTGGAAACTCAGAAAAAAATAATCTTCTAATGACAGTGAATGATCTTCAACATCTTCCATAAAGATCTTCCACTTTTGTTTTCTTACATAAAACCTTTATTTATATCCTGTGGAAAAGAAAACATAAAAAGGGTGAGTTCAGATGCTCAGTAAGGGTAAACATAGAGAACATGAAACAATCCATAAACATTTGAATGCAAAAACTTGAACATAAAAATCAAAACATCAAAATCTTGAGCAAAGACATAACTCTTGGAAGTACGTAAGTCATATATCATAAAGTAACGTCAATCATGATAAAATATCATGGGAATAAAACATGTAATTGTGGAAAACCATTAAGCACATGATATGATTTCCATAGTATCCAAGGCTTTGCTGCCAAGACCATCATAGTGGACAAAGTCCCTTACTGAATCGACTTCACTCCTCGTTCCAGTCCTGTATAACTGAACCATATTAACATGCCTTTCCAGCCATGTCTATCTCTTGAGATATAAATCATCACCCAATGCATTGGAGGGAGATATAGGTCCCACCCATCTCATAATGAAATTATTCTTTCGTGTTCCACAAAATAAACATAAATCATTCATCATAAACCAAAGAATAAAATGTGTTTCATAAACATTAGCCCATCATAACATAATCCATATAGAATATATGGATATCATTTCATCATAAGAAAAATGAAACCATGTAAATCATAGAGACATTATACTTGAAACATAAACATATTAAATAATCTCACCCTAGATGGAAAATAGTTTCGATAAAACATATCATTATATTAGTGATAATGATTTTATAAATTTATAATGAAACAACTAAAGAAAAAGAAGTTGAAGAAGAAAGAAACTAGAAATAATCGGTAGAAGAGATTACCTCTTCTTCAACACAACTCTTTTAAGATTCCCCTTAAGGCACTAGAGTTGGTCTTTTGAGGAGGCAAGAACCTCTATAATGTTTATAGGGAAGTTGAGAAGGTAAATGGGCAGGGTTTGGCCGATCTTGAAGGCTCAAAATTGTGTAAAGAGAAGAGGGAGGAGGTGCCCTTTTATAAGGGAAGACAGGGGCACCTTATGAAAAACATAAAATATTATTTTATAATAAAGTCATATTCGGTTTATAATAGCTCAAAATTGATTTATTTCGAAGCTAAAGTGGGGATGGGTGAAATCCTCTCAACCAATAGGTTTTAGACAAGTTTAGGATACTATTTTATCCATATCATTTATATTTAACTCTAAGTTAAATAATTTAACTTTTCCCATGTCTTCTTGTTCTCTTACACTATATGGTTAATAAACTTAATATAACAAGCCAAAAGAACTCCCAGTGGTTCATTATTAATATATATAACCTTATCTAAGTCATTTGGATGAACCTTAGATTTTTATAAATAGAATAACAATTAATAATACAATATTTGTTTTAAAAACTATTTTATGTCAATTCTGACACTATTTGGTAATTGATTTTTTTTGAAAATCATAACAACATTATTTTTCAAAAAAAAGTTAATTAAATCAATACTAACAAGTCATATTATCCTAAGAAATTATTGTAATTTATAAAAAGTCTCAAATTACTGTTATTTGGGTATTTGTAACATTAATTATATTAATATTTCATTAATAAGGTAATTACTGCATAAGCATTGTGTCATAAATAAATTAAATTATTTAATGTTTAAAAATTATAAATAAAATACCATTATGTAGGAAATCTTTTTATCTTTCTAATGAATATTTATAGTCGAATTAGCTTATGTATAAACCTATATTAAAAATGTTTTACTTATTAAAATTTGATTTTAATTCTTTTAACTCTTCTTTGAATTAAATAATAATAAATGTCCTAATCTAATCCAAGTGGACCTAAATGATAATATTATATTCCTAAGGTTGTATTTGGTCTAATTATACTTATCCAATAGAATTATAACATGTTTTAGGGTAATAATAATATCATTTTTACCCTTAATTACCTTATTTACTTTTAACCGTGGTAAATAAAAGTAAAAAGTTACTATTCACCAAAAATTATTTTTATCTTATTGAACCTCATTTTACTCCTTGATATTAACCGTGTCTCTCGGATTTTTGAAATTTCACTCAAAAAAGTGGTAAAATTAAGTTTTATGTAAATTTTCAAATTCTCCTCGGAGGTGGGTAAAAGACATTGAAAAGTTCAATATAATTTTTATATATCTAAAATTATTATAAAATGACTCCAATGAATTACATTGAACATATATAGGTATTATGTATCAATTTTGACCTAAATTAAATTTAAATAAAATAAATAATTATTTAAATAAAAAGTCGGTTTTTAAATAGTAACCTAGTGTTTTCACTATTCATCAAAAATTGAAAGTTTTCAGAAAAATACCAAAAATTCACCCGAGGATAATTTCGGTATTCCAAATCCAAAAATGAGGTCCATTTTGAATGATAAAATTTATAAAATTTTAAAAAGTGGGTATTACTATTCATAACGGATAGTTCATAATAATATTATAATATCTTGTTTAGTAAAACTCGGAGTTGCGTACTACACATGCTATCGAGGAAGGTCTTGATTTTGTGTAAGGAAAGATACGTCAGGGTTGCCTGTAGTGCAAGATTCTTTTTTTGTTGCGTATAACAGAATCCAACCATATTTCATTTATACAATGAATATCTATATATATATATATACACTCAATGTTGCGTAGAATAACTTTCTTCAAAGGAACTAGAAATTGTGTGTAACACGATCAAAGAATAGTGTTGCATATACTGAAAGCTTATACAGTGTTGCTTATAGTACAATCTAATATTGGTGTAGTGTATAATAGAAGACATCATTGAAATTAAGAATAATATATCTCCTAAAATCTCGGGGTGTTACAGGTACTCTAATCCAATAGTTTTCAAAAAATAGATCGATACCACTAAAAATATATTTTTCATTCTCTAATGTTCAGAACATGGAAAATTAATTATGGTTGTTTTTTATTTAGAAGGTGAAGTGGAACAATGGTAGAATCTAATGAAGAATATGAGGTAGCAAGAAGAAATTGACTTCATGGAATGGGAAGAGTTCAAGTACTTTTTTTTAAATAAGTACATTCCTCATGTTCTTCATAAAAATACGGTGAAGGATTTCCTTGAGTCAAAGAAAAGGGATAATTAATCTTTTGGTACCTACAACGTTAATTTTACAAGTCTTTTGAGGTATGATTCTGAAATTATCATCTAACTCGAAGGTATGGTTGATCGATTCTTCAGTGGATTAAAGCTATAACTTTAAAGGGTGTTATCCATAATAGGATTCAATAGTTTTGATGAAATTGTCAGATGTTCCATTAAGGTGGATATGGAGGTTGGAGTTACAAATTTGCCTCATGGGTTCGATTAGATGAGGAAGATAGATTTCAAAGTACAATCTAAAAACCACATATAAAAGAAGATAAGCTTTAATTTATTCTTATAGTTTTCCTTCCTCTGGTTATTTAGTACGATAAATAAATGGAATAGAAGGATAGAGCCATTAGACAACATATCACGGTATGTCATAGTTGGTAGAAAAGTTTTACTTATAATCACTGATGTGATTTAGAATTCCAGGTTAGTGATATGGTGTGTCTAAGGATTTCTCCATGGAATAACGTTTCGATATTTGATAAGAAATAGAAACTAGTCCCTAGGTATATCATTTCCCTTAAAATTATTGATCAAATTGGGATGGTAACCTATCACTTGAAACTCCCACCAACCCTCTATCACATCCCTGACGTGTTCCATCTATATTTTATGAGGAAGTACATGACTGAAAACTCACATGTCTTGAACTCATAGGTCATACCGTGGGAGGAATATATTTATTACGAGGAACAACTATTGGAGGTTCTAGATCATACATTGAACATTCTATAAAACAAGACCACTAACCTGGTCAATGTTTTGTGGTGAAACCACTGGTTAGAGGAAGATACATGGGAAATTGATGATATTATGAGGAATAATTATCATTAACTTTTTATCATTGTGATTTAATTTTATGGATAAATTCATTTTAAGGGGGGTAAGATGTTACCCCCCAAGTTTTTATGAACTTTTTTTGAATAAATTAAATATCATTGATGGCTTTCATTACATTCAAGAGAAATTCAACAGTTCTTTACAAAAAACCATGAGTTATCTTTTACTACAAATACCACTCGATTATCTTGTTTAAAACATGACACTATGTTTTAACAAAAACTCGACAGATTTATAATTTTTTGGAAAGTATTTATATGTTTCAAAATTACAATTTTATAAAAAATATTTTTTTATGTATTTTGTGGAAAATAATAAAAGTAATTTTTTAAACTTTTATAAATTGATTTTGATAAAATAAAAATCATATTTTAATTCAGAATGTAAAATTTATCTTAGGGTGAATTTTTGAGATTTCTCTGAAATGTTTTATTTTTCAATTAATAGTAAAAAATACATAAATTTAATTGAAAACTACCTTTTTGGTTAATTTATTTATATATTTAAATTATATTTTAATATTTTTTAATGTATATATGTCACAACCCATCCCATGGGGTTCGTTCCGTGACTACCCCAAGCCCACCTTCTATAAGCCAGGGGTTGGGGACTAACACTAAAAAGGCATATCCCTAAAACGAGAAGGAATTGCCTTTAAACCTATAAAAACACACCAACCATGAACTCAAAAATATGTAACAATGAATTGAAAATGTAGTAGTAAAGGTCTGTATAGAATGTAAAGGGGCCAGGATACAAGCCCAATTGAAAATATACAACTACATCTGAAAATAGAAAACAGCTCCTAAGATCCTCCATTGAGGATCCTACCTGAAGGGTAGGTATAGCTCATCTCCATAGCTCTCCACATCAACTGTCACTACCGTCCACTATCAGGTCCTAACTCCCCGAGTCTATGTCAAGGCTGCACATCATCTTCACAACACATAACAAGGTGAAGGTGATGCCCGTGCAGGAGTGAGTATAACAATACCAAGTAGGGACCCCAATACCCCAGAAGGTCTCTCAGAATTCCACAAAGTAAATCCACAATGCATGATCTAAATCACAAAGCACAAAGCACAAAGAAAAAGACTCAGCTCAAAAATAAGGTTCAAATAAATTACAGAAGTACATATGATTAGTCATAAAGCTTGATCATCTTATTCTATCAAGAGGCACTACTGCTGACCATACAGAGTCTAACCCATAGAATATCAAAAGGTACTAACCCCCACTGACCCACACAAGATCCGACCCACCCATGATCGATAGGTACTAACCCCCAAAATACCCACACAGGATCTGAACCACATAGGATCAGTGCATCGCTGATCCACGAAGGGCCTCTCTAAGGCTGGTCCTCATCGGGTCACACACTGTTGATCCACATAGGGTCTCTAGAATGCACACCCACACAGGGTCTCTAGAATTCACACCCACACAGGGTCTCTAAAATACTGATCCAAATGGGTATTCTAGGTGCTGATCTAAGAATTATTGATAGGTGCTAAGCCACACATGATCTCTAGGTGCTGACTCACACAGGATCGGCCAGGTGCTATACTCCATATGATCTGTCTCCAAACTCTATCTCTCAGTCATCCACTGGATTACCACTTATAGCAGGATTGATTCTAGAAGAAACCGCTACCCAAGCCCTTAGTCATTCTTCAACTGGCACAAATTTCCATGAAAAATTTACCAAAAGATATGTCATGTAATAAGGGTTCCAATGCAACAGATGGCGCGTCAGCTGGACGCCTAGTCTGTAAACTATTGGAATTTTAGTTCTGAGGGCTCAGTTGGATTTGGGGTCAATCCAACCCAGTCATACTCGAAAATTCTCCAAAACTAAGGTGGAGTATCTCAAAAGGACCCTCTCACTCCAAGGATTCTAGCGCGATAGACGGTTTATCAGACAGACGTTTGGTTCACAAGATATAACTCTTTAAGTGAAACTGGGCCCAAATGGGTCCAAATGGGTCTAGGTTAGACCTAGACCATCCTGAACCAAACTGGGCTAGCCTGTTTGGGCTGGGATATGGTGGGCATGGCCCGCTGGGCCACAAACCTGCCCGGCCCACCCCGAATGGTTTGGTTCATGGCGGATCGGCCTACCGGCTGGTGCGACCTACGTGGGGGTCATGTTGTCTTCTTATAAAATGGCTCAAAGGATCCGTTTGACTCCTTGATTGGAGGTCCCAGGTAGCACCTCTTTCCTATTCACGAGACCTGTTGGGATCGGGTCCCATTCTGCCTCAGCCGCGACTTCAATCTGTGACCCCCTCGTTCTCAAATAGCTCAAAGAGCCGTTCAACCCTTTTAATTGGGGGCACCAGGTGGCGCCACCTTGTCACCTGCAGGGAGTGGGTCCCTGCCTTCATCGCGACTGTGAGCTGCAGCCTATGTCACCATGGCGTGTGACGGCGTGCTGCATCCCATCTCTACAACTGTTCATTTTTGGCCACTTGTCAGAACGATATGGTGCCGCCCTCCTATGCGGCCGACGAGCACCGACCAATATTCCACAAGCCACCGGGTGAGCTCTGTGGTCCGTTCTTCCTTCCGGACGCACCTACGGCCCTCCTGGGATGTCGTTGTCATTACGTGCCTCCCAGTTTCCACTTTCCGTCAAGTTGAAAATCGTCCCATGAATAACTCAATGAATATAAAGTTGTTGAGGGTCCAAGCCTTGTTCGTTTGTCCTGCGCCCTCCGAGTTAGTATTATAACAAGTGAGAGTAGTTTATACATTTTACTAAAAATAATGATAAAACCCATTCCAAACATAAACCCCCTACCTCGAGATTCTATTGGGACTTCGAGGCGGTTGGTGAAGAATCCTTGCCCATGGAAGTCGCCAGCGTTCATCGTCATTCCCTCCAACAACGTCCGAGCTTCCATTCCTTGTAGGTGGAAGACCTCACTTCACTTCATCAGAGGTTCCTCTCTTGATGAAGCCTTGTCAATACTCTAACCCAAGCCTTACTTAAGTAGACAAAGGATGATAGTTTAATGCTATGAAGCTTTAATGAGGTTTATTAATAAGAAAATTAATGAACCTCTCATTTATCAACGGTGTGGTTACAAAAACAAAGGGTGATTCCATTAAAGGATTGAAAACATAGTGGCCCCGCCACCACTACTCAACTATTGGAGAAAAATAAAACAACTTTGTTAAGTTGTTTTTTTTGTATAGTCCAAAAATTTATCTTTTCATCCCGACCTAATACGGTATAAGTGAAGCCTCCCTTAAGAGAAACCCAGTGATGCAGATTCAACGGTGCTATCACACTTCAATTCTGAGTACCAGTTCGAAAGTTAGAAAACGCCACCCATATGTTTACTAAACGTACCTTAAAAAAGTTCAAAATTCTATTCTGGGCACATTGGGCCTCAGAATCACCCGCTGTCAATTTTCACAGGCTCGTAAAAATAGAAAATAAATTAAAAAATGTTTTCAATGAATTTATAGGTATTTAAAATATATAGTTCAATTATACATATATTAATCCAATTTAGTTCATTTTAATCAATTTTATAATGAAATTGATGATGAAAGTATTTCAAATTTTTGAAAATTTTCACTTTAAAAACTCGCTGTCTCATCCTATCTGTGTGATTAATTTGAAATTAATTTCTATCACTTAGATTAATTTAATTTAGACAAAAGGATTGAATATTTTTTTATTATAATAATTTATATTTTCTAGTAGGTCCAACTTAAATTTTTTGCAAAATCTATTAGATAAAAAGTTAAAATTAATCATAATGATTAATAGAAAATGAGTTTACTAATGGACTAAACATTAATCTTATAAGAAATAATGTCATATAAACTTATTCAAAAACCACTTTATAGAAATATTTACACTTTCTAACTTATATTATCTATATTTTTCCATTATTTATGCCGTATTACAAGAAAAATTAATGGGTGGAATGATCTCTTTCAAAAATTTACAAGTTTACCACTCTACACACTTATAAAAGGACAGCCCCACTTCTCCTCTATTTACACCTATCAATACATTTTCCTCATCTAAGAACTATCCATATCTCTTTAAAACTTTTATTCCTTCATTCGATGAACCTCACTTTGTGCATAATTATAACTAAGGAAGTCCTTTGGTTCAAACCAAATGGAGATACCCGAAGAAGAGGTAACATTCACCAACAAATGTTTTTATTTTAATTATTCCTCAAACCCCATTAATTATTTATATATAAATATTATATAATAAAATAAATAAATAATAAATAATTATATATTTATATACTAAGGTTATAACTTATAATGACACACACTTCCATTAAATGGGTTATGAAATCATCATCCGTCTGTGCGAAGGACTACAACCTCACAAACTGATGTCATTAATATTTCCATTACCACCGATCAAGGTTGGGAATAGTGATGGAAATGATATTTATATTTGAAATTAATGATTTTTATAATTTTATTATTATTCTAGAATTGTTATATCACATATAACTTCTTGTATATAATTTTTTTGGGATGCGATAACATCATTTGTGTGTATGGAAAACTACCACCTCACAAAACGATTTGATTCGTTCAAGATTTAAATGGATTGTATTAACAATTGTTTTAATAAAAATATGTGATATATATGAAATGAAAAATATTATTTAATGATATCATCACATATAATTTTTTTTCATTTAATCTGAATTTTTTTTTGAAACAATGTTCATGTGGGCATACAGCCTACCATCTCCTAGAACGGTGCATTTAATTTACTATTTTTATCTTTTATAGATTATTATAAATACATAGATGGTGGATATATATTATATTGAAATCATATTTATCATTATAGATATAATTCAATCACTATCAATGTAAGAAGACCAAAAATATGAAAAATCAAAAACATATAGAAAAAACAAAGTAGTTATTACCCAAAATGTAACATTAACATAGAATTATTAATAAATAGGTAATAAAAGGGAATAATAAAATCATATATTATATGATATAAATGAATTTGGTTCTATAATATTTGTATAATAAAGTAATATTTATTGTACAGGAGTATTGAATGAGTATAATAGAAGTCCAAACTTAAGGTATGGGATTTCTATCTCACTATTATTTTCCATGAGTCCTAATCCATGTTTACAACCTATTTATTATATATGGTGTGTATAATTCATATGGGTGTATTTTATGACTATTATACTGAGAATTATTTGGTTTTAAAAATCAATTTTCATATCACTATTTGATGGGTTTTACAGTTAAAACGTTACCAAAGTGGAAATGGGATTTGTGTCTCAATTTTCATTCTCTGCGATGTGCGATATGTTATCACTTATATTATTTCATGAGGTGTATATACGGCCACATTAACATGTAATATACAAAAAATTTTCATAGACATTATATTTTACGTTTCAATTTATGTTAGTAATTCATGGGGTTTATGAATCTATATTACCAAAGTGGTAATAATTTATTGCTTCAATTTCATCATATATGGGGATTGTTTGTGATTTTGCTTACATTGATGAAATCGTATGATCTTTCTCTCAATAATTCTCATGAATTTTTTCTCCACTTTTTTCTGCTTTATTTATTTATGATATATTCAATTAATTTAACCATTTTACCACTCTTTTTTACTTAAGGTAATTAAGAAGGTTTTTAAGAAAAGCCTATTTTATTTTATATTTTGGTCAGAAATCTGTTTTCCTTCAAAACCATGTTTTATAAAAATTAACTCAAAAATGATTTATTAATCACTTATTATTTTTAAAATCCATTATTACCAATGTTTTTTTAATATTATTATGATATGAATCTTCAAGTCTTTTTCTAAAACAATTCTCTATTTTCTTTTACTAAAAAGGTGAAATGACCTTTAATTACTTTATATATGACATGAATGGAATTTTCTGACGTCATCACTAATAATTTATTCTAAGATTAATTATTAAATTTTAAATTTTATTTTAAAAGAAAATGGTTTTAAAAATGATTTATGTATTAAAAATATTTTTATAAGTGGAAAGGATATTTTAGTCAAGAAACTTTTTAAATGATATTTAAAAATTATTTTCCATCTAAGATAACATCTATTTGTGTTACACATGAATTAATAAGGATATGATCCAAGGAAACAATTCACATTACTTCTATGAATGGTTTATGTTTTGATGGAATAATGTTTATGAAACTTTTTTCTCTCCGATAAGTTATATTCTTATGATTTTTTTTCTATTATATGGGTTATATGCTTATGAAATACCATTCTTTTTACATGTTATGCTATGATGAAATGATAATGAAAATAGTATCTTTTCCAGAAGTTAAGAAATTATGAAAGTTTTATGATACCAATTTCATTTCATGTGTTATGATATGATTAATGTTGACGATCTTGTGAAACACTTATGTATGACTTTATTTTTAGATGGGTGGAACCTATATATTCCTATAATGAATTGGGAAAATATTTATATCTCATGAGATAGGAATGAATGGAATGGGGGAGTGAAACCAGTTCAATAAAGAACTTTTTCCACTAAGACAGTCTTGGGTGTGAACCTTGACTACTAGGATGGTTTGGGTATTGAACTCATTCTAATAAGATATCATTGTCTGTGAACCTTGACTACTATATAAATCATTTTATATATTTATGTGTTTGACATATTTCTTTTTCTAATGACAATGTTATGATCTAATGGACTGTGTTCTTTCTTTCCCTTATGAATCATTTCTTATGAAGTTCCAATCTTTATTACCTGACTCATGATTATTAACTTTGATATATAGGGTATGGTTTTCAAATGTTATGATCATGTTTTTATACCATTAATTTCATATAATGATTATGTATCTCGCTTGTTTAACCTTACTGAGCATTTTATCTCACCATTTCTTATGTTTTCTTTCCCAATGTTATGAAGATATGTATTATGTATGATGTGTCTAATAAGGTTTCTAGTTATGAAGAATGTAGTGTGAGATAATATTGCTCACTTATGAACTAGTGTTTTATGTTTCCATGTTTCCAAAGGCAATAAACAAATACAATATTTAGGTGTGTGTTATGTAATGTATTAAATATTCAGAAAAAATGATGCAATATATATATTTGTGAAAAGTGATGGTTTCTATAAATAATATTATCAAGTTAATGAAATTTTTGATAATGATGATGTATCTCCAACTTTAAGTTGTTAAGTAATGTGCATAATTCTTAAAACACTAGAATATTCAATCATCTGTTTTGTATTATGTGAACTATTATATAATATATCATGAATTAATGTGTCATAAATAAAAAATTTGTCATAATGATTACTTAAGGTTTAAATATTGTGTCAGGATATATTTTTTTTGTTCCATACTGGGGTCAATCCATGTGAAATTAAAGAGATTTGACAAGGTTTTTTACTTAGTTATAAAGTATTTTTATCTTTCTATGGTTTCTAAATCTTGGATTAATGAAGGGACACTACGACATGATGGAACCTTCTATGTTGTAGTTTTGGTTTAGTTTTGATTAATTGATCCAGCATTTTTTTCATAGCACTATGATTATGTTTGATCAATTTTTTTATAAATAGTGATTGGACAATCTCTCTCTCGGATTTTATATTCCCTCCTTTGACCTATTAGTTTATGGGGGTATTTTTTATAGTGAAATTCATATTGTATGATAATTTTATTGACATAGATCATGTGGTGATACCTTACCACTCCTGAAGTATGGATTTGTGTAGCGTTGATCAACAAGATCTAATGAGGTAAAAGTTTCACATCTCATTATTTGTTATAGAATAATATAATTTTAAATGTATCTAGAGTTACATCAATATTATATTATGATATCAAAATTTTGGATACTTATTGATCCTTATGAGAATTTATATTTTAGAGTTAATCGCTTTTGATGATTTTCTTATATTCAACATCATTTTTCAAAATCCTCTTCTCAATTCCCCTAATGTTTTTAATGATTTGATCCAGAAGAATCCCATTTTATATGGTGGGATACAACACTATTGTGTTGGAAATTAATGAATAACATGAAAGTGATGGTACTAGAAAAATATTATTATGATAGTATATTTTTGATTTCTATGGTTTTTTATACTAGGATAAAACATATAATGTTTCTAAGTGTGTTCTCATTAATCTGCCAATTTTTTGAATGGTGTGATACAACACACTAAACCATGATTACCCCATTCCTGAGGTGTATAAGATTGGAGGGGTCAAACTATAATGATCTTGGATTTAATGATATATTTAGGCCATGGGTTTTTCAGTTAATTATATATAAAGTGTGGTAAAATATAGTATGTTATGGTTGTGGAGATAAAGATATAGTTGCAGCATGAATGTGGTGATTTCAACACAAAGAGGATGACATCTTTTTTCAATAATGGAAGGGGTATTTCTTTTGTAAAGTGAAACTAGTGGGCCTTTAATTATTAGGTGGTAGTATATATCACTCTATGACAACATTGAGCTCTAGAAAAATATGACATAACATGATACCTTTAAGGATATGTAAAAATAATTTCACACCTATGTCAGATTAGGGAAAGGGGATAGACTATTCCTAGCTTTGTGTGTGTGTGTATAGCGTAATGGAAAGATACTTCAAGCCCCATAACATTATTTATGACATGTTTTGGATAGTTTTTGACTATGGATCCATGAATATAATGATTGGGATTAAACCTAATGACTAAAATATGATCTAGATTCTGGTACTCCAATGGTTGTGTGATGAATATAAGGTGTGTGTACTCAATGGTGTTTTATGGTTTGGTTCTCACCCACATTAATTAAGTGTGGGTCCTTTATAGTTGGTGAACGGAGTTATTACAACCCTGAACCAAACAAGGTTAAGGTCCTCTATAATTTCAATAGGGTTTGGTACTCAATTGAGTGAAACTCCCAAAATCATTAGGGAGTGATTCCTCTATCTATAGAGTAAGGTACTCCCTTGTTAAATGACTTTGTTTGATGAGGAGTGGGTTATCCATCAAGGGTTTAGTACTCCCTCAACTTACACATCTCTTTGTGAGTAACATGTCCACCAATATACTTAGTGATATGATGTAGGTTTTTTAAAAGTTAATTTCTATTGTGGTAATTATGAGTGTGAAATCCTTTGTTATGGATAGGATTTGTAGAGAGGGACTTTGTTCCTCGAGTTACCTATTGTAAATCATATCTAGGAACATTATGATTTTTTCTTCTATGAGTGGGTAATAATATAACTTATGTTTATAAATCTATTTTTTCATTTATTTATTACATTAAAATTTTTATTATTTCCAAATGGGCATGTATACAGTTACCAAAATATGGTAGTTTTTTATGAAAATTTCATTTCATATGTAGATGAAAAATAATTTGGTGGTTATCATGGTAGAGTCTATTTTAATAGAGATGTAACTTAGTGTTTCTATGAGATGGTATTAGTGGATCCTGTTCATGTATCATGAAAGTTTATTATGGAGATCCCATCAACTTAGTAACCTTAAGATGATTTACCTTTCGGGTTCAGGGAACGTATCTTGGATTTTCTCAGTATGTTAAATCATATTGCTACAAATTTTTGGATATTATATTCTTCAACATTAATGATAAGTTATGGTTGGTTTATTTTTTCTATCTTGGTTATCTTAGAGAATATTCATCATTTTTGCAGGCATTTGGCAGGTTTTTGGTTAATAACATTGGAGGCACATACTACCATTTTCCCAAAATTCAGGTTGGGAATATAATGAGTCTTGAAGAGGACCAATATAGTTAGGATATATGTTTTTCTATAACTTTAGATGACATGGTCACATGGATCATGAATTCTTGACCTGACATGTAGTAGCAGGTAGATAGGTGGTAGATGGACTCCCTCATTAAATTCGCTGACAAGATCTGAGAGCTCTGTATGGAGAACAATGGTGTCCTCATAGAAGGAGATGGTACCTAGAAATGTTTTGGGAGATTTTTGATCACAAAATGAAGTGATTATAGCATTGAGGTTATTTTTGATACATAAGGTTATTTTTATGACATCGATAGTTGATGTTGTATACCTAGACATTGAGGTGTAAATATATTAAAGAAGCATTGAATAAGAAGGGCATATCTTTATTGTGTGATTTTTTTCAATACCCAAAAATTATTAAAACTAACATAACATAATTTTTATTATTTTAGGTGAAGGTATTTATGAAGTTTAACAGTGTTAGAAAGTGTTTTAGAAGTATTAATAGTTATTATAGAGGTTTTTGGATTTAAAAAGTATCATAACTGGATCCAGACGAAGTCTTCCTTGAATAAGATTCTTACATTGAAAAGTGTGAAGTTGGAATATCCCCAAATTAATTTTTTTAACTTAATTCCTAAGGATTAAAACTGGAAGACCAAATGAATTTACAAATTCAAGAACCTACTCCCATGTTTAATGTTTTTTCATTTAGTGAAATTTAAAAGTTGGCTAAATATTGAATGTGTAAGGTTTTTATAAGAAATACATAACAATTTTTTCTTAAAGTCAAGATTGATGAAAAGTACCTCAAAGTTTTATATAAGGATATTTAATATTATATATAAAAAATGTTACAAAGTAGAAGTCTTACTAATATTATAAGGATATTGGTTGTTACATTAGTTTTTTTTGTGAGCATATAATTGAAAAACTTCTCAAATACATGGTTGGTAAATATGGGTTTACCAACATTACATAATACATAATACATTTTTTTATACTTGTACGTTTTTTATATAATTTTTAAGATATTTTGACCTAGCCAAAATATGATATCTCTTAAAGTTTTTAGGGAATTCTGAAAACTAGCAAGGAATTTTAGAAGAAGATTTTTTGGAGGATAAAAGAGAATTCATGAGTTTTTTAATTATATGATGATTAAGGCATTATTTTATTGAAAAAATATCATGAATTGAATTCATGATGATAGAAATTAGATAATAATTCTTGGATAATTATGACCTCACCATTATTCAGTGAGGAACATGGTGTTTTAATGAAATGCGGAGTTCTATTCCATGTCACACTCTATAGTATGATTGAAAGAATCATAAATGAAATGTGGATGAGGGATCCCACCACGAGGTAATAATTTCGAATATATGGTATAAAATAACGTTTATTTGTCACACCATGAGGACTATTTACATATCCTATTGAAATCCATTGAAGATAATAGTTTTTAATGCTTATGTGACTTGTGAAAAAATAATGTTTCACATTTTGTGTTTGATAGTGCTATAATTTCTTGATATTTTCAGTTAATTTAATCATGTTAGGTTTATAATATTTCTCATTGTTATTTCTATTATTTATTTATTTATATACATTGAAAAACTCCTACCATTTTTTTTATGGCTTAATGAATGGGGTTTAACCATGGTTTTTATAGAATTTATTTTTAAATTATATAGATTTTTTGATTCTATTCAACTATGTATTTTATTATTGTTTTTATATGATGGTTTTATTTTGTGAAATATTTTTTTTAAGTTATATATATATACATCTTTAAATTTTTTTTGTTAGGTTTTTTTAAAAAATTGATTTGTTGGATAACTTTTGTGGTTGGTTTAATATATAGGGTATAATATTGATTGTTTTTATAATCTCTATCCATAGAATATTTAGTATGTTTTATTAATATGGTTTTATTATTTTGATTAATGGGTTTATAATGATGAATTATTTATATATGTTAAAATTAGATCTTTTTAATGTCAAACCAATTATTTTTAGGCTGTTTTTCCATTGGGTTTGAAATTTTTGAAAAGATATAATTATTTTCAATGTTTTAATATCTATTATAATTTTATTAAATTTTTTAGATTTTTTGAATTAATTTAAAAAATGATAAAATCATGTACCCATGAGAGGTCAATATATGGAATCATTTTAACATAGTGATTTATGTGAAACTTTAGGAGGAAAGGTTATATAAAAATAACTTGAATAAAAAGAAACAAAAATCTATTATTTGTAACCTGAAGAAAACCTAAATATTTTTTAACACAAATGATTATATAATATTAATTCAAATTTCATTTCACATAAGAAAATTCATATTTAAATTACGATCAAATACAAAAATATGTTAAAGAGGATTATAATTAGAATAGATAAATAAAAAAATTTAAAAAATATATTTAATATTTTTAACTAATATATAATATATTTTTAATGAATGAATATCATATTTTGAAAAAATAAAGAATATATTTTTAACAAATACATATCATTTTTTATACATGCATAATATGATTATAAACAATTTGTTTCTAAGTATAAAATATAAAAAAATTGTTCATATAAAAGTGTTTTTAGTAATTGTTTTTGATTGGTGGGTGTGAGTTAAATAGAAAATGATACAAAAAATATATTACTATAAAACATTAAAACTGGTTCATCTTCAAACAATAGTCAGGATATAAATTGAACATAATTTCAAATCACATGACAATTCATGATAAGTTATAAATATATAAACGAATAAAAAAATATATATTCTACCTAATTCTCTAAAGAGTAAATTATTCTTAAATTAAAACTAATTAACATCTAAAAAAATAAAATTAATGGAACAAAAAATGTAAGTCTTAAAACAATATATTAATTAAAGATTAAATATATAAACTTCATCACCACCTCTAGGGAGTTAAAAATGTAAGGCTTAAAAAACATCAATACAAAAATTACAAAACCATAACACAATAAAATAAATCATTGAAACTTCAGCGATATAATATTAATTTAATTATGATGGTGAAGATAAAAATTTATACAAAAAGTTACATGAAAAATATTTTTTATAACTTAAATGAATTTTCAAAGTGAATAATCCTTTAGAAGAATTAAGAATCCTCATGAAGATAATTTAAAAAGTGAGAGGTTATTTGATCTTAATTGATACATGGTCAAAATTCCATTCATATGACATCTAAGGTTAGAGTATTCTCATAGACACAATTTTATCCTATGGTGTTTTTTTGAAAAATATTTATATATTAGTCTTGTAGTGACTTATTTATTGGGTTAATTTATTCACAAAGTTTTTATGTTTTCATGCTTTATTCTATGATAATAAACTCAATTATGAGTTTTAATCTCTTTGGAGCTGAGTTAATATGAAAAATAATGTAAAGAATGATGTTTTAATATAGATGAAAAAACTAGAGTGTGAAAGATGATGATCATGCAACAACATTCTTTAGTTATTCCCATATAGGAAAGAATTTATTTGACATAATAAGGAATCATGATTGAGTTATTTTTTTATTGGAAATAAATTATAATACATGATTAGTATAATTCCATGGGTTGTTATATAGTGTCTTTATGATTTTAATAAAATAATTAGTTAATGTTATACATAAATAATTTTCCATTGAGTCTAACTGAATTGAGAAGAATCACATGTTAGCAGGATTAAATATGACATGATTAGTTAATTTACTAATTATAAAGAGTTTATTGTATCATCAAGTCTACCCTAGGAGATATTGGTACCATTATGGTTAGGTATCCATGTGGTATGACACAAAAACACAATGATTTACACCATGGTGTCTAGTGAATTGAAGAGGTCCACATCATAAAAGGAGAAACTACTCCATAATAAGTTTACTAGAAATAGTTCATTATGTTGATGATTCTTGTAGTATCAAACCTATCATGATGAAACTTACTTGTCACACTATAAAATAAGTGAAAGATAATATGAGATATTTTGGATTTATCTTCCTATATCTTTTGTATTGGGTCACCCTATAATTAGAGGTACTTTTCCACGATACAGGTTATGTCTATAAATAACTAAAAACCTATCTATATTTTTTTGTAATGAAAAGTGGTGAGAATATGAGAGATACATCTACCCATTATAAGGAAAAATAAAATATGGGTTTTAAAGTTTTTTAATATAATAATAATGTTTCTTAAATAATCCAAATTCAAAATGTATTTGAATTTTATGGAGAAATATTTTTGATTTGTAAGCACTCATCATTTATCATATACTCTAACTTCCAGAAAATCATATTTCTTCATTACTTTTAACTTTTATGACAAAATAGAACATAGGTATTGAGATAACAATCACTATTAACCAAGTATTAGCTAATAGATAATAAGGGTGAGTGAGCCTTATAAAACCCATTTTTCATATTTGTATTCTTTATTAATCTATATCAAATAATCACATCATCACTATGTGATCTAAATCTCAAAGGGAAATAATGGAAAAATTAGATTGTGATTTCATGACTTTTGATCAATGACTCACCCACCCCTACTCATCTATGGGACACTCTATCTAAGGACATTCACTTAGTATTATAGAAACATTTCCGAAAGATGTTTTTCAATTATTTAATCATTTGATACCATTCACTAGGTATTAGAACATTATTGAGAATTAGATCTATTTATTTTACCACGTATTTGAGTTTTATTTTAATATTTTATATATTTAATAAATTAAATATGTGGATTCAATAAATATTTCAATAACATAGGATTCCCCATGTTTGATCGAAATAGATTGTAATTATAGAGAGATAAGATTGTTCCATATCTATTATCAATAAACTTGTAAATTACTGATATCCATGATAATTATTTTAAGTTTCTTATAGTTTGAATGATTTATACTTTATTTTAAAAAAAATATCAAAGAAAATGTGAGCATGAAAAATTTTATACTCTCATCACTCTGATAGAAAGAGTTGACATGATTCACGGGAATAAAAACATCAAATAGAATATGAAGAAAATAGTATTATATCCCTGATGAAGATAAGTATTTCTATTTTTTTTATGATTTTAATTATTTGACTTATTAATATTTTATTTTTATTGAATCATATGATCTTGAATTTTTTTAACACTTTCAAAGGATTACTGATAATTAAACAGGGTATGTTATCAAAACATCCTCATCCTATAATGGGTGTTAATAAAATAATGAATAGTTAGAGTAATATAATAATAACCATGGGATATGGTATGGATATATTTCACTATGAAAGCCCCAAAATATAGATTCACTAAGAAGAATGGTTAGAGTTTGTTGGATAGGGGAAGAATCATTCTTTAAGATCATGGAAATTAAAATTTATTTTGTAGAAAATTCACCACCATGATTATCTATATTCTAAACCTGTGATGAATCTAAACACATATAGTAAATATAGCTTATAATTCATGGTTTGGTAAGAATTAATGTTTAAATAGATTAATTTTTTTTTCAAATACCCATTCTATATCAAGATCAAAGGCATACATCTGGATAAATTCAATGAGAGAGCCGAAGAAGAAAATTTTATTTAGTACAAAACTAGTGGAAGAAGTTATCAGTTCTATAACATGAATACAAGGAATATTTTAAATAGATTTTATGTAATATTTTTGGTGAATCAAAATACTTTCCAAGTATCACTTATCATGGGTGATGAAATTGATGTAGCTGGAGAAGTTGGATAGTATGAGAGTATTCTCTATAATAAAAAATATTTTCATCACTCTAAAGATGATTATGAAATTTAAAATGATTAGAAACTTAAAAAAGAAGGAGTTTTTATGTTTTAATGATATATAAAACATTTTATTCCTCAAAATATTCTTGGAGATATCAAAAAGGTGGTAAAAACTTGAAGAAGATCGATAATTTATAATGATACAATCTTTATTTCATAGGATGAAACAAAGATTATTCATAATGCTTTTGAAAATGAGCATTAGGATTCAGTGATGGAAGAAGATCAACATAAAATCACAAATAATGAAACTTGTGAATTAGTGTCACATCCTAAGGACATAATTTTTTTTGGGAAAAACTGGGGTTTTTAGAATAATCACAATGAGAAAGTTAAAGTAGGTAGGAACAAAACATGTTTTTAAAAAAAGATAATCTCAAATTGAGGGTATTGATTTTGATGAAACATTATCTTCAGTAAAAGGGATTGAAAAAGTTTTAATATTTCTTGTAATTTGTGATACATGGAATTAAATGGTTTCCCAATTGGATGTAAATTCTAAATAACTTTTTGGTGAACATGAGTAATAAGTCTACATTGAACAATTAGAAGGGTTTATCCTTGAAGATGATGTTTTTCACGTTTCTAAGTTAAATAAGAAACTATATAATATCTAATAATTGTGCCTTGAATTTTATTAAAATATAGAAAAAAAACATAAGGAGATTAAATTTAGGAAAGGAAAAGTAGATTAAAATATATTTTTTTCAGGTGAGATGGTATAAACTATCTTTTTATGATTTTGTATGTCTCTGAAATTATTTTAACTTGAATCCAAGAAGGAAATTGTGTGTAAATTTCAACCCAAATGAGAAATTTCTTTGATAGGCCAATTATTAGTGATATTTCATTTTTTTGGGTCTTCAATTCATTAATACGGTAGGTTTTATCTTTCTCTCATATGAAAAATATGATCATGATTTACAAAATAAGTTTGGAATAGAGGAATCAAAATAATATTCCATTAACCTAGAAATATTTACTAATTTATCATCGAATTAAAAAGTAATGATTGTGGACAAAATAGAGCTATAAATTCTCATTGGAATCATAACCAATTTAATGAAATAAAAACCATATATTGTGTTTGTACTTACACTTTGGTAATGGTTCCAAACAACCAAAAGGAGTCACAATTAATGACAGAAAAATAGATCTTGTGAAATATTAATGGAAACCTTAATTATGTATTTAGGTATGATACATATACATGTTATCAAATTTATGGGTATATCAGTGCATATTGGGTAGTAAATATTGAAGATAGAAAGTCTATTTCAAGAGGTACTTTCATTATCATATTAAGATGAGTTTCATGGAACTCCAGGAAGAAATTTTTTATTACACTTAGCTCAATAGAAGCTATGTATATTGTAGGATCAAAAATGAAAACTAAAATTAGGTGGATGAATTCCAAACTTGAAGTCAAAAGGATTCACGTTTCATACTAGTTGGCGATTTCATATGATAATCAAGGTAAAATTAAAATTTTAAAGAATCTTTTGGATCATTCAAGATTAAATCATGTTGAAACCATGTAACACTTCATCAAGGAGAAGGTGAAGCATTGTGATATTTCATTGAAATATGTTTTAAAGATAAAGTCATATATATCATTACAAATTTACTTTCAATAGATATCTTCCAACACTATAGAGTGTTTTTGGGAGTGAATTATTCTCGAAAATCTCAATAAGTTTATTTTCCCTCTTTCATTCCATATAATTCTCTAAAAAATGTAGTCAATACAAAAGAGGACTTTTGGAAAATGGGGAGAAAATCTAGATTCTTTTTAAAGTGATAATCTATGGGTATATTGAGGTGTTAATGTTTGGAGTTTGTAGAATAAATAATATGTTGATTTATATATTACACAAATATACAAAGAGGTATATTGAAGTGACCTTTGGATTATTGAATCCTTATGATCTGAATTGAAAAAGGGGACCTAAGTTGATATAAATTGAGACATTATCAATATATAATTGATATTATTCTGAGGGTTTGATTACTCTCATTAACAATATTCTATCCCATGTCATGGTGTTTAGATAACCTTTATATTAATGGCATGTGATTAGATGTTTCTTGAGGAAATCCATTCAAGTTTTTTGGTTTTTTTCTTGTTATATTTATCGACAACAGGCTTATGGATGAGTGGAATTGATTTGGAGTTGATTAGGGATACAAAAAAATGAAAGTAAAAAAGTTCTATTAAATATTATAAAACCACAATGAGAAAGGTGACGATCATGCTATAACATAATTGAGTTAATCTCACTTAGGAATGACTTTTTATAACATAATAAGGTTGTATTATAGAGTAATTATTACATAGGAAATAATATATCTAATATGAGTATGATTATTATACACACTATTATGTTACACTATGATGATGCTAAAAACATAATGGGTTAATTAAATATTTTTTTTTTGAGTTTATCATATGTTATAAGAATCATATCCTAACTGGATTAATTAGACCATGGTCATGTCATCGGAGAATTATAAAGAGTGGATAGTTCCATCAAGATGAACCTAGGAGATATTGTTTTTGTCCAAGATTGGGAACCAATTGGTCTTAAAAAATAATGAAATGGTTTATTCCACAAGGTATGGTTAAGTTAATAATACCACATCATAAATGGAGAAACATCACAATAATAGTTTTTGTTACAAGAGTTTTATGGGTTGTTAGTTTTGGAATTAACAAAATGGAAAGAAAAAACCTATGTATCATTCTTTTAAGGAACTCAAAGATACTCTTAGATCTCTAGGATTCATATTTCGAAATATACTAGATCTAAGGGTTACACATAACTAGAGGTTCCATGACACAACATAGGTTATGATTATAAATTAATGATGATCCTGCAGAAGTTTTATTTGATGATAAGAGGGGATACTCTAAGAGATATGGCCACACAATATAGGGATCATTACAATATGTTTTATGTTTGAGTTTGAGTTTTATAACAAGGTTACAAAGACAATACAAATCTTAGAGTTACCTGATTTTTGGGAAGTGAAGATCATTTTAATTTTTTATCACTCACCTTTAATCTTATAATAGGAGATCAATAAAATAATTTTTCTTTATTCCTTGTTCCTTTTTTAATAATTTTTAATGCAGGTAGTGATATTGAAATCCATACACACAAAGGATTATCCACCTCGTAATAAGGGTGAGCGAACCTTGTAAAAACCCTTATTTATATCTGTGTTATTTCTCACTCTACAACACATCATCACATCATCAACATGGTGATCCAAATCACACTAACCAACAATTATAAAAATTAAGATCATGTGTTGATATTTTGTTCACCACTGATTCACCCCCCTATTTTTTGGTATAACCAATCATAAGAGTTATATGAAGCTTTAATTATTACAGTAGATATAAATGTATATGTTTCTTATATATCTAATAATCCATAATTAAGTAAAAATAATATTTATTTGTAGTGTCCTAACATTTTTTAAATATTATTACTTTTAGAATTTTAAAATATTAAAGTCATTGGGATGTAAAATATTCAATTCATGAAAAATGTGTCATAATATATTACTATTGGAATCCTTGTACAACCACCAATAAATATGCGATGTCTGCACTGAACTCTAGAAAAATACCTAAATGGGGCCTTCAGGACTTCTATATCACAATGAAACCATGATGCCTCCTTGCAAATCCCCCAATAAACACCATCATGGAATATTAATCTAGCCACCCACACAAAACTATAAAGAAAAATCCAAAAAACTATAAACATATAACCAACATTTATATTATTTTGATGAAGTATAATATAAAAATGTTGAAACTAACAACCCTAAATTAGAATCTAAAATCCTATAGAGGAATAACAAACTAGAATTATACTTTGGTAATTAAAATTGGAACATAAAATAATAAATAAATCATATATACTTTACTATAAATTAAAACTATAAAGTAAAAAAAATTGATCTGAGTCAATATATCATTATACAATAATATTCTTAAATAAAAAAGCATAAAAAATTGCATCCATCCAAAATTATAATCAAACCAAATTTTCACCCACACTAACTTCCATATTACAACATATGTTTCTTGGTATGAAACTATAAAAACCTAACCATAATTTCCTCATCGGAAGTAATCTTCAAATATGATTGACCTCTATCACCTTTGGTTAATTTTACAAAATTATATAACAAATTATATAGTAATTCTTGATAATTGAATTTATCATAGTCCACTATATCAATACATGTATTCAAATAATATGTTACTTTATTTAATTCTTTTGGTAATGTATATTTCATACTTTTGAATCCCCTTTAGCATCACTTTTCCTTGGATTATAGTGGTCTACCTTTTTTCTAGAACTTTCTTCATACTGATAATTTCTCTATGGTGATGAATCCTTGAGGTTTGTGTCAACCTCATCCAACCCTATATCACTAACAATAAAGTACTCTAGGCTATTACTTTGTTTATATATTACATCAAAAACATCAAAGTTATATTTTGAATCCATTCTTGTTACTATGTATTTTATGAAAATCATATTTAGAACCCTAAAAGAATGATTTTTTTTCATAAACACAAATAATTTATCACTACCCTAAAAATATTTAATATAAAAGGTTGATGAAACTATAGTATTATACAATACAACTAATAGTTATAAAATTCACTATATAAATCATAATATATTCATTCAAAACTTATTTTTTAGTTGTAACACATTATTTATCAGTTAATTAACAAAATACATAGGCTTTAAATATATTATATATAACAATGTATGTATTTTGTAAGGTATTTAAGAATGTTTGGATATGGTGTAAAACTTTTATCCCAGGACTATATTGCCTTTCCTCAATCATAGAATCCAATTATCTCAATTATACCCACCAAAAACCATTTTTAATTATTTATTGACCTTTATCCTATATTTCAAACAAGCATTGAATTAGTATTTTATATTCATTATCTATCTAATGGTGAGGTCCTTAACATTGTAATTTTTTTCCATGTGTCCTTAAGTAAAATTATATACTTCATCTAATTATACAATATGTTAAAACATCTTAACATGTGAAATAAAATTAAACAATACATATCAATAAAAGAAGCATTTTTTTTATAATTCGAATTAAATTTTCAAAAAAATAAATAATAATAAGGTTTCAAACATTGGCATGAATATATTTCAAGATAACATCATTAATTTCATTCATGGATGAATTCATTATAAATTTGTGTGTTGGGGTTATTCTAGAAAGAGGCCTTTATATTTGAGGTCTCTAAGGTATGAATTTGATGGGAATTTGTTTCATCCAAATATAGTTCAATTTCCTATATTTCAATATTTTCTTCCTCCACACCTCCTAGGTGAATTAAGTTATGTGTTAGGAAAATATTAATATAACTCAGTTGTGCGTTCGAGCTACATGTAATGATGGAATTCTTAAGACAATCCACATAATTTATAACACTCCAAAACATCTCTTAATAACCTTATAATATAATTAATGATAAAAACTGAAATTCTATTTGGGAATTATAGGTTTTATTACTATTTATCAATTCAAATAAATGATTTAATTTTCCATGATATTATTCAAGAAATCCTTTGTATTATATATACCCTAAATCTAAAAAATAATATTGTTTTTGAGGTACTTTGAAATCATTTATCGCATTTACTGTATCACATAAAACCCAACCATCAATAGTTGATCATTACCAACCTATAAGTACATAAATTAACTATCCATCATGAGTAGTAACAACAATAAAATTGGTATAAATCTATCACTTTTTGATTCTATATCTTTATTTATCACCCATTGGAAATATCACCTTTATATGAGTTCCATCCAAATTTCATATATTATTATAAAAAGATATTACAATAAATATGGTATTAGATACATATAAAATACTATTAGAAATAAATCTAGGAATACTCATTTCCTTTAAAAATTTATATTTATTATTAGTTGAATCATTTGAGATAATTTTAGATAATTTTTTATATATTTCCTAAAATATGCATCATAACACAATTTTTTTAAAACTTTATACTCATCATTTAACATGATATTCCAAATTTAATTTTTTTAAAAAACTATTAAAATTATGTACAAGTTTATGTAAAAAATGGTAACTTATTCATCCATACATTTTCTTTATATCAGCATCAATCCTCTGGACATAAAAGGCATGTTTCACAACTAAAAAATTGTTTCTCTATTCATGTGAATCTATTTATAACATGTGATGTCACTACTATATACCAATCACTTCAAATATTTATTCATATAAAAGTCTACCGTTTATGGGATATGACTGATATAATTATATCTTATCTTATAATATGTAAAAATAATTTATGAAAATAATTTCATTTTATGAGACATACTAACAAACTAACAAAGTAAGAAACCAAAATCACTTCTTCCATATAAGGATATAATTTTTATAAAATTACATTACAATAAGTACTAAAGTAAGACAAAAATATGTATCAAAATACATGACCAATATATAAAAATAGATTAGAATATTTTTTATCAACAAGTTCTTTTTTTCATTATATATGAATATAAATAGAAACCGACTATCCCTAATTGATAAAAAACAATAAGAAAATGATATATAGGAAATTAAATGTAAGAATGATGGAAACTCAAAAGGTTTTGAATTTATAAACAATAATATATAATAAAAATTATAATACATTATTAATTTAGTCGAAAATAAATACATCATGTAGTCTTAGTAAGTTATAAATAAATATGAACTCCAATGGTTCATTAAACATTGTAAATATATCATGCACTAAAAAAAACACATGCACTAAGGCCTTATATATTCAATTATATATCATTAACTAAATAATGTATTATTAACAATATTTATAAAACATAATTAATTTATAATCAGGATAAATTATTAAAAATCAGTTCAAGAACAAGTATTTGTTTACCAGAAATCACAAAAAGAATAGGATGAGAGAAGACCCCTAATTTTCATAATAGGTAATCAAACAAGGAGATATAAATTACCATAAAAATAGATAGAAGTGGATCATTTTTTTGAGATATAAGAGACAACCATACTAGGAGAATAATATCGTTCTTTGTAAATTATCTATATGAAAAAACATTTATCTGATGTAATGAATACTTGATTTTCAAGAGAAAAAATATACTAGAAGTATACTATGGGAAGTATAAATATGTCTTCAAAATAATTATGAGACATAAAATAACATAAATGATTACACAATATTAAAAAATATTATCTATTTTCAATAGGAAAATTGTTTATAGTTGGTCGAATCTATTAATAATGAATGTTTGGACTATTAGTTACAGCTAATTAGAGTAAGGGATGTTTTTGAGAAGTTGAGTATTGAGATAACTAAAGTGGGTATTAGTAGTAGGATTAGATACCTCAATCTATAGTAGGGTTTAGATTCTCTGATGTTGGAATGGTGATATGATATATAGTGTGGTTAGATAGGAAAGTTAGGATATCTAATAATTTCTTAAAATTTTACAAGTATATTTTTTCCTTAAAAAAATATTTCATTTTCCCTCAGATAGTTACCATTTTTTTAATAAATAATTCTATCTCAAATAATGGAAAACATGTTTCTATTATATCTAAAAAAATAGATTTTTCACAAGATTCTTCTTATTTTTCACTTCCTATACACTGTTTTCTTTCTACCAAATGGGTCTTAAATGAAATTTAATACATAGTTTCATTGGGAAGTTTGGGGTTGATGTTTTATAGTGATTTTTATTTAATTAGAATAGAAATAAAACTTATATAAAAACCATTATATATTAATACCCTTATTTTTTTGTCCTTAAAGTAAGATAATTAAGATTTCTTGAGTATGTTGTTGATCTTGTAGTGGGTTTTTCTAAACATAGATTAGAGATTTACTCATATATGATCGATATGGTTTATGGGAAATTGATGAGAATGAAAAAATAAGTGTATGGATATATATAGTCGAGAGACATGTGATGAAATCCACAAATGAAATGAATTATATGAAATATATCCATGAAGATGAATGGTATGAAATGTATTTAGTTTTATTGACAAATATTTACTTAAAAATCAAGAATATATGAGTTGCACTATACTATATTGAATGTTTACATGACTTATGGTTATAATCAATGTCTTTGAAAACAAATTATATGATTATAAAAGATGTATGAAATAAATTTGGGGGAGATTTTTGTATAGATAATTTTATTTGATGAGGAGTATAAAATATCTTGTTATAGATTGATTCATATTGATTATTTTCAATAGGCCAGTAATTCATTATGGTTTTAAGGTAATAATTAATAATAATTTTCAATGATAAATGGCTCATTAGGTCATGACATGTTTTGTGTATATGTTTTTTTGGTTATAATTGTTTTGTAAAAAATGAAGATAGATATTTAGTATCACATCCAAAATATTTTTAGAGGATTTCCATATGGGTTTTGGGTATAGTTTAAATATTTATTACATATGATCTGACATAAGGTGATATGTATATAAATTATATGACAATTTATTGAAATTGTAATATTAGCATCGATTTTATGCATTAAATTAATAAATCATAGGATACGATATATTTTTATTACCCTATTAGATAAAAGATTATGGCATATGATATTAACATATCACTTGGAGAAATATAGTTGAAACATTATTATCATTGAGATTATAGAGGCATATCACATTGTGATATATTAAATATATGTAAGATATCATATATAAAATTCCCAATTCTTCCACACTAAGCTACCATATAGTCATATTAATATCATAAGATGATATTTGTTGAGTTTTTAACCTATTAAAAGTAATTTTTAAGAATTAAATATTTAAAAAATCATTATTAATTTAATATATTACCTAAAAATATTATAATTTTTATAGAATTTATGAAATGATTGAGTTATTCATTTTCCCCTGGGAGAGTCTAAGAGGAACCTATATAAAAAAGGTTAAACTAGAGGGGATGGTGTGGGTATTTGAGAAATCACAGAATCAAAGATCTCTATTTTATCATTATTCATTAATAAAAATGTTCTAGAATTATATAGAGTATGTGAGAAATAATACATATGATAATTTTTAATGGTTCACACAACTAGAGGATACCTTTGGCAGTATGTAGTTGTTGTTTTTCACTAATAGATCTTAGTCAACCACTATAGTAAATATTAAGTGTTAAAAAATATATTTTTTAAAATATATATTTTATATTATTCTAAAATTATAATGGTATATCTAGTGACATTGGTTATTATAATATTATTCTATTGTGTTTTAGGAAATCAATTTTAGATTAAAATACTTTAAAATCAAACCTAGTTATGGCTTTTGAGGATGCTTCCTTTGAAAATTTCCCTCTAATATAATCTTATAAGGATGACCCCTTCACATTAATATCTTAATAAAGGATCTATGTATGGGAATTCTATAAATAACCATGACTTTTGGTGTTAGTTGAAGAAAAAAATATCATGATTCAATGAAAATAATTCTAGAGTGATTTTGAATATTGGGATTTGAATTGAGAAGGAGACTGTTTGGAATCAAAGATGTTTAAATGTGGGTTTCAAATGAATTTTCACTAGTGGGTGATGAACATGGGAGGTGGTTGTATTCCTATATAAGTGGAACTAAAACTACCATGTTCCAAGTGGTGGTGTACTGGGTAACAAATTCATTGTGTAAGTTACTATTAAATATAGGAAATACCATCGAGTACCTAATAGAGGTGTAATTTTTATATTGTAAGATGGAGAAAGGGAAGGGAATTCTCCTAAATGGAAACCGAGTACCTAGTATGGTACCCCATATAGTTTTATTTAAAGTGGTTAAAATTCGGATTATCCCCTTTTTATATTAAAACCCCAATTGAGTGGTGTTTTTGACGCTTTCGCCAGGGCACGCGTGTCCGTCCGCTTGGGCACGACGGGCGTGACTTTCTTGTTTCCCCGCATTCCCGCTTTCCAAAGGCGGGCATCATACGCTCCTTATTCAGGGACGTCTGCTCCTTGATCGAAACCAGGATGATGGGATGTCGGTTCTTCCTTCTGTTGATTCCTCCTCGGATCTCGTCACCTAGTCCGGGTCTCCCTCATAAATTTAATACATTGTTAATGAAAATATTCCCAGTTTCATCCTTTCATGGACACCGGTTAATTACACTGCTTCTATCAGGACATTCTAAAGGGTCCGGTTAGGGAAGAAACCTTCAGTTGGGGGAGTAGTCACGTCGAGGCATCATTGACGTGTCTGAACGCTGGGGAATTGACATGTCTATCTTTTGACCGTTATTATAGGGCTTCTCGAGGGCGTGGAGACCCAAGTAACCCCACATCGAGCGCGGGGAATCATATTCCATAGGCATATATCTAAGTTTTTCCTCAGCTTACCATGTTTAACATGGGGTATGCCGCAAGTTTAACGTCCAACGGGGACAGATCGGCCTGATGAGAACACTAACTAGAGTGGATCAGATTGAAGAATCCACCCCCCTTGAGGGGATGCCGATGTCAGGGTCAGCCCGTGGGCGGTTTCACAGATGCTGTGGAGGGGAATGGAATGACATGATCTCACGAGGATGTGGTGGCCCAGGTGAGAACCCAGATGGATGATGGATAGATGAATGAATTGGAGGAGGAATGAAATGGGACCATCGCAAGAGTGATAGTGAAATTGGGATTAAGCCTCGAAGAAACCTCCTACGTATCACCGTGGTAGGGAATCAAAGTCCATGTAGTTTGGGGTGGTGATGAAAAATCGACGTGAAGGTGGACCTTGGTCCGATGGGTGTCGTCAGCGAACCGACGTGATGGTGGACCTTGGTCCGATGGATGGTGGGCTTGAACCACATGAAGGATTCCTACGTACCATGTCTTGACACTGATCAAATACCACGTAGTTCAGGTGAAAATGGGCGGGGGGGACATGGAACACCGAGAAAGAATTGGTTTGGGCCAATGATTGTTGGGCTTGAACCTCAGGGAGGCTTTCTACATACCATGCCTTGACATGGATCAAAGTCCTCGTAGTTCGGGTGAAAATGGCGGGTGTCGGAGAACCAACATGAAAGAAAGGAGACCATGTTCTAGATGGTGTGGGGCTTACACACTAGACTTCCAAGGTGTTGGTGAACCGATGTGAATGAGGTCAGAACGACCGGGTGATGGACTTGAACCTCATGGAGGCTTCCTACGTACCACGCCTTAGCATGGATCAAAGACCACGTAGTTCAGGTTGGGTTTTGTCGGTGAATCGACGTGAAAGTGATCCCGGGGGGTCTACTAGTGGTGGGCTTGAACCTCGTGGAGGCTTCCTACGTACCACGCCTTAGCATGGATCAATGTCCTCGTAGTTCGGGATGGTCACAACAGCCTACCACTGGTCCGAAATGTAGTTTAACGTCATGCGGGACGAGAGTAAACCCTGACGTGAATAAACGATGGGCGGTGGGCTTGAACCTCATGGAGGCTTTCTATGTACCATGCCTTAGGACGAATCAAAGACCACATAGTTCCAGTGTGCAGTTTAACGTCATGCTGGATGGGGCATACAGTTTAATGTCATGCTGGCCAGGGGTGGAACTTGATGTGAAGAAAAGACCAAGTGGTGGGCTTGAACATCGTGGAGTCTTCCTACGTACCATGCCTTAGCACGGATCAAAGTCCCCTTAGTTCCCTTAAGGTGGGGGTCAGTGTCAGCGTTCACTCTATGCTCACGTGAGTCATGATCAGTGTGAGAAATAAGACGTTGCAGGGACCTGACGATCACGTCGTGAAGGATGCATCCGTGGGAAGCGAAGAGGGGCTTACGTGTTAGGCGGCCCATGGTGCTGGGACTTACTCAAGAATGGAGGCCCAGAGTGTGGCGAAGTGCAGCAGGAGAGGTATTTGGGACCAACAACGGAAGGTGCCTCGTTCCCTATCACGCCCTCCACTGGCCTTGGCAGCGGGGAAGTACGGAGGTGCATGGGTGAAACCTTCTGCAAGAGAGGCTTGGGGGATTATACCAAGGTGGTTGCCCTCCCCCCGTGGAAAAACATCACTCCAAAAGGGAGGATATCATTCAATGTGAGGAAGATTCAATTCCCGTGGAGTCGAGCGGCGTAAAGAATGTCCGAGATGGGGGGACCCTGCATGCGAAGCACAGGGTCAGATCACAGTTTAATGTCATGTGTTGAGGACGAGGTGATTGGCAGTTTAATGTCCTACAACTCAGACGAGTTGGGTCTACTTCGTACCCCTAGGACTTACATAACTGGTACCCTCTACCCCATGAGGGAGGGAAGGTACCAGCAAAGCCATGGTAAAGAGGGGTCGCAGAGCGAACCATCCAGGGGTCCACGTTAGCATGGCTATGCGAAGAAGCAATAGACGTTAGCGTGCCTATGCGAAGAAGCATTAGGCAAAGAAACGCTATAGGTGATGTTGTCCATGGGACATTGAAATCACATCGTACAAACCTAGAGGGTCGCACGAGAAGATAAATTGCCAAGAAAAGGGGTGTGCTTCACGAAGCGGAATGCCTTGGCCTAAGCATGGGGCTGCAGTGTGAATGGGAGGTGCTTCGCGAAGTGGAATAGTGTTCGCAGAGCACTACCTCGTGAAGAAAGGTTTCCTCGCAAAGCAAGGTGCTGTGAAGTAGTGTGATTCGTGGAGTATAGCGACCCTGCCTTGGCATGTGGATCACTTGTACAAGATGGGTGTTTCACGAAGCATAAACGTTCCGTGACTCTTTGGGTTCCCTTGGGAATCCCCTTCCTTAGCGAATGCCCTTAGGCTTCGCGAAGGGAATCCCACTCGGAAGAGGGGCTCAAAATGAGAAAAGGCGAAGGCCTCTCGCGAAGCAAAAATACCTCACAGAGCTCATGATTCTTGGGGTTAAGGATGCTTCGCGATTCGGGAGATGAGAAACTGAAAGGTCGGATTGTCCGTCTTTTGGGCTCAGGGGGAGCCCGATATTTATAGGCAAGGGGCGCCGCGAAGCAGAGCTCACGCGACGCGAAGGGGAAGCGGTTGCTTCATGGTGGGTCGCGAACATCAACCGGGTTCGAGGAGGGTTACCACCTCCTCTACTTCACGGCGGGCTCGCGAATGTCAGGGCATTCGCGGAGTAGTACCGCCTTTGGGGCTTTGCGGCGGCCGCGTTACTCGTGGGGGCCCCACGTCGGGGCTACGCGAGGTAGCGCGCATGATTCTTTTCCTTATTCACTTTGCGTCCACTATTTTTGGTTCCAAGAAATTCCCCTCCTCAGACTTGGAGCCGTGGAGGGATCAAGGGTCGAATTCTAAGGGAAAATCTCCAAAATTATCAGCACTTCGTGATGCGGCCTTACGAAGAGGGCGCACGGGGCGGAAAACGGCCATGTGGTCCGGACGCGCTGCGATACTCTACGCTGGTGGGATATGTCGTGAAGATCTGGGGTCTCCACTTATAAATAGGGGGATGAACTCTCTTTTTTCCTCTCGCGACTTTCTTCCTTTTTCACTTTCGACTTCACGAAGCTCCGCGTACCCGCGTCTGCTCTCCACGAATCGAGCATCGCGGTGAACCGCGAGTCTCCGACTCTGCGACTGCACCAAGCGAGCTTCTGTTTGCCAGCCAAGGCTAGGATCTGCATCTTTTGATTTGCTCTTGACCTTCGCAAGAGATCTTCATGAGCAACCTCCGCGACCCGACCCGATTTTTTTTTCGAGTTCCGAAACCGAAATGGCCCATCAAGAAGCTATGTTGGGGGTGCATGTAGACACTGCCTGGAGGGATGAGATGGCCAACTTTCTGGGCCTTAGAGAGATGGTCCGAAGTCACTCAGACCATTATTCTTTGACATAAATACTATCAGAGAGTCAGAAGAACTATCCACAGTGCAAGAATCTTCCCTTGTATGGCTTCGGGCTGAGTGATGATGTCTTCATTCCTGAGGAAAGTAGGGACGAACCAGCTTGCTGGTTCAGGAGAACGCCATGCCAACGCCAGTGGTTTAGGGCGGCCGATGGTCATACAAGGGAGGACTTCACACCTGTCACCACCGACTGCCTGTACAACCATGTGAATAATATTGACGGGAATCCACTACAACCGGGGACATCCCCTCCTCTGTACCACACCATGCTGAAGGTGGCTTTGCAGGATTCGAAGAAGGGGTGGTCCGATGAGTGGGACCTGTGCCAGGGCGGCAACTTCACCAACGACTGGGCATGGGCCTACTGGGTAGGCGCCTCATGCGAGGAGTTTGGGGCCGAGCTGAGGAGGGTGGGCCTGTATGAAGTGGCATGGGCCTCCCAGTTCCACATTCACCAGCCGAAACAGATGATGCTGGAGCTGCTGAGCAGATAGTCATCTAGGACCAATACTTTTCACCTGCACTATGGGGAGGTGGGCATCAGCATGTGTGATGTCCATAAGATTTTGGGGGTCCTGATCTTGGGGGCCATGTATGATGAGTTCCTCTCCGTCATGAGCGCGTGGGAGGATCCGGAGCAGATGCCGTGACTGGCGTCAACACTGATGGAACTGGTCCCTGGAGAGGACAAGGAGGCAGTGAGAGATGTCCACTTTAAGAAGTGGTTCGAGTGGTTCCTGAACTTCCCAGAGAATCGATAGTTCCCTCCGAGGCCTCAAACTTGTCCGAAGGTGGCTCAACGGGGCAAGGAGCACTCGTATTGGAGGCTCTTGGAGGGCAGCCAATGGAAGACTTGGGGTTTCAATGTCAGCACTGAACAACAGCAGATAGTCAGGATGGCGGCATTCATCGCGTCCCTTATCTGCGGTTGGATCCTACCGGTGAAAGATACCAACATGGGGGTGCGGCCTAGCTCGTTCATCATGGCGTCCATGCTGGCCACGGGAAGGTGGGTCAATTTGGGGATTCCGATGCTCGCGAAGCTGTACAGGATGTTGCGGCATGTTAGCGAGGCCAAGAACCTGCCGAGGATATATGGGCACTTCCACCTTCTGTACGGGTGGATCACAGCACACATCAGGGGGGTTTACGAATATCCAAACCCTATCTCTCCGTTGGGATCAAAATTCATCCCCTCCATTCTAAATGCAGTTGGGAGATTTCTATTCAAACTAACCATACTGATGGTGCTGAACCGGGTGTGGAGGGCGGATGAGTTTAACTTCCACCCGTTTCCATTGCCGACAGGGGTACTTACTGACAACGGGCAGGGAACAGGAGAGCACCAAGCTTATCTCCTGGCCTTTCGGGGCAGAGTCTTGGTGGTACAGGTGGACCATGAGCCTCTCTGCGAACCGTACACCCCGGATCGATTTACAAGGCAGTTTTGGTGCATGCAGCAGCTGACCCCACAGGTCTACTAGGAGGTGCGTCATGAGGAGCACCCGTGTGTGATGATGCAGTTGTGGCTCATGTTCACACGACAAGACGGGAAGATGCGAATTTCATTGCCTCCGTCCACTGCCGCTTTCGGATTGGTGAAGGAGTGTGCCATCAGCAGGGAGGCCGCTTATCTGGGGGAGATGCTGAGGTAGCCAACCGTTCGGGTTGGTGACGGCGGGCCTCCCCTATCCCGAGGTCGGGGTCGTAGGGAAGTAAGGGCCTATCACGGTGGTGGGGCTGCCGTGGCAGTGAGACCTACACCGGGCGAGGGTGTGGTAGCAATGACGGATCCAACGGTGGTAGTGGACCCGGTGGTACCGGAAGAGAAGAGCCATCTGGAGGGGTGGCCGCCGAGGGGATTTCGTAGGATATCCACTCAGGCTCCGGGGAAGCGACTGCACCACATTGAAATGCCAGAGGATGCCGTTTTTTCGGAGGCATGGGACATTTTGGATGTCAACCGGAAACTCCTCTATCCACATGAGAAGTGGGAACACTTGAATTGTCTCGGGATGGAGTTACCGAGCATAGGACCAGTCCGAGATGGTTTCACGGCGTCTCTGGCGGAGGCGGAGAAATACTTGAATGAGCTGGAGGACTACGTTCACTCCAGTGGTGTCCCATTCCCAATGACAGATCGGGTGAGGGTACTGCTAGATCAGATGGTTCCCCCACAGCTATCAGCCGTCGATCTGAGGGAGCGCTTCCCCCTGCTGGAAGAATAAGAGGAATCCTCCTGGGGAGATGAGGCTAGTGGAGGGAGCCCATTGGGGGAGGGAGAAGTCAGAGACCAAGACTCGGATTCCAACGATTTCACAGAGGTTATCAAGGTATCATTGAAAATATCTTTCCTCTGAGTCTGCTATTAGGTCATTTTAGACCTCTCACAAAAATTTATACCATGCAGGAGAAACTTGTACATTGTCCTCGCTCTCGCCCTTTGGAGGGTGATGACGCCAGACCTTCAGAACCCGCGCCTACGACTACGTCCAGTTCTGTGTCTGGCGGGGCCAGAGCACCCGAGGTGGCTGCTCCAGAATCTACAGACCTTCCAACAGTATATGGAGGGTCAAGCCTCGGGGTCGCGTCAGCATCGACTCCAGATCATCACAAGGAGTTCGATCTCTATAAGTTCTCTCCACTTGATTCATTGATGTTGTATGTAGATCGCGCTAACTAAGGTCTACGCCCTTCTCTATCATACAGTTCTTCGATAGAAATGGGCCACTACGGAAAGGTTGGTCGGGATGTTTGGTGTCATCCCTCCTGGGGGCATTCCGGTGATGGTGGAGATAGTCCCCCACCTACCTGAGCTACAACACTCTCTACCGTCAGCGGGACCACCAGCTGGGTCGTGCCCGAGGTTATCAAGGTGGGGTCCGATGAAGTGGATCAAATGGCTGACCCAAGTCCCGTCACGCCTGTTTCGATGCCAGATGTCGCACTAGATTCAATGCAAGATGAAGATCCTGCCGAGAATTTCTTGTGGGCGTATCCTGCATACGAGCCTGCCAATCGCACGAACTGGGACGAAACAACCTCCGATGAAGAAGATAGCAGCATTTTCTTCCACCGATCATGGAAGTTAATCACGCACTTCATCAATGACACCCCCCATGTTCAATGGATGGATGATATGGATAGACCTTGCTCGCGGTTGTGCGAACTGTGTGCTGGGGGAGTGGATACCCAACGTCCTCTTGCGCTCATCCGAGATCTCATGGCCGAGAAGATCCAGAAGTATGATCGTGGGTTCAGCGTGGGATGGAAGCGGAGGAAAGAGAAAAACATCAAGAAGCTCTATGAGTCTGAAAGCGAGGTCCAACAGCTGCAGATCCAGGAGGACAAGCATTCACCCTCTATTAATACACAATCTGAGCTGATCTCGCTGTTGAAATCCCAGCTGCCAGAGGCAGAAGATCATATGAGGCAGGCTTCTGAAAGGATGGCTGCCATTCAGGCCAGCATAGAGAGGTCTGGGTCCAAGGCTGATGAACTGCACCCTACCGCTGCTGAGGAGGAGTGGGAGCTGAGTCAACAGCAGCAATTTCTGGATGCCACAAGTCGAAGGGTGGCGGAGCTGCAACGCTCTTTTGACGGGGTCAATCTGTCCATGGGGGGAGTCGACCCCCGAGTACTGTAACAATTACAAACCTTTTAATGGTACTGTCCTGCTTTGACTTTCTTCTTTCCTTGAATTCCGTAGCATAAACGATTTCCACCATTTTCATCGGTTCATTACATCCTTACAATGTATGTGGGACATCCGACAATAATTTCCTAAGCTCACGTGGGTCAGGCCCGATGTGAGAATCAAGGGACAATTGCCTCATCGTACCACCCAACATGGGAGTGGAAACCAAGCTTTGGGCATCCAGGGTTTGGATAACCAGTCCGGATTTCCGGAAAATAGGAGAGAACTGGCAAGAGAAGGAAGTTCTCAAAATAGCCGAATTACCGTTTCTTCAACGTGCTCTTACGCACGAACGGTGCGACGCCATGGGCACTGAAATCGTTCCGAACAGATGGAAATGGGAAGTGTGAATCACGATACCCAAGATTCGGAACACTGTGGGGATGGAACGACAATAAAGGATAACTTTTAACCATGGCAGAAACACAACATCCATATCGCATTAGCCTAAAATGGGGACAGACAAATGAGGGTCGACTGTTGACCATGCTCAAAACACGGGACCATGTCACAAATTTTGTCAAGAGTCTTCCGGGGCGTTGGACCAGGATGGTAGGTGAGCCGATGCGGCATGAGACCGGGCCGTTAGGGTGTCCCTTTAGACATGAAAGGGGAAGAGGGTCTGAATAAGGGACACACAATGCGTGGAATATGGAGTGATGGTTTGTCCAAATAGAATCCAACACTCATGTAATTACACCACCATGGTGGGAGTATGCCAGACGGGTGCATCGGTTTGATCATGGATCATTCCTTCTTTGGGATAGGGCCTCTCTGGCGAGGGGGTATGTCGCTTCCCAATGGGATCTTGGGGCCTCATGAACTTGTTTAGGGCAGAGTCATAGTTACATGGTTCTCTACAAGGGGTCCGGCCAGAGGGCCGAAAAGGGGAAGAACATGATTAATGATTCTTATGGGCTGGAACCTAGGAAAAATACCAGGGTGTCCCTACATATACCATGAGGATGGGAATCAAGCCACACGTAGTCTTGAGGGTGCAGTGTAGTCATAGACCAACACTGATAGATGAAACCCTCTCTGGTAGAGGCTCTGGTGCATCCCATGATTAGCATGGGGCATCCTGAACTTGTTCAGGGTAAGTTCACAGTTTAGTGTCGTGTGTTGAGGACATATGGACTCCCGTAGTTTAACATCATACGATAGGACATGGAGTGAAAGGGAGGAGACCAGGGAGCATATGGTGTGGTAGTTATGAAACCGATGTGAATGAGGAGTCCAAATCACACCACGTACCCCTGAAGGAGACTCTTCAGGTCGAGGGACCAAGAGTGAGAATTAGGCTAGACCCGAAGCATAGTGGTCAGACGTTCCTACATACCCCATGAAGATGGGAGTCAATCCATACATAGTTCTGAGGGGTCAACGAGAAGCCTGGCCGTGTTGGTACACATCTTGCCAAAACTACTAAGCCCACGTGAGTCATGCTCGGTGTAGGAAACAAGAAGTAGTGGTGGGACTTTCCCAACACAGAAAGGGGAAGGTTAGGGTGAAGGGACTCTTGGTGAATAACAGACCCATGATACTAACACGACCATGTGGCACACCTAGATGCATGAAGCGATAGAGTTGAGTGTGTTGGAATTCCACTTGAACATGAGGAAGTGGAAATGTGTGAATCATGACGCTCGAGGTTTGGTTCAAAATAATGGTGGCGTGACGATAGAAGATAACTATTAACCGTGGTGGAAACGCATCATCCATATCGCATTATCATAGAATGTGGACATACAAATGAGGGTCGACCGTTGACCATGTTTGAAACACGGGCCCATGTCACAAATGTTTTCAGAGATCCGTAGGGACGTTGGCCCGAAACGATTGGAGGGACCTTAGGTCCATCATTCATGGGGAGACCTTAAGACTAGCATCCATGTCGCCTGAGGGTCCTTTTGGATGTGGAAGAGGGTGAGGATCCAAACAGCGAGTGCACAAAGCTTGGTCATGGGATGAGGGGAATGTCCCCATGAAAATCCCACACATCGGACTCTTTGTCAAAACACATCTGAATATGACAATGAGGTGTATTAGATAGGGGGAGCAGAGACCTTTACCATAGGGAGATCTTAATTTAGGGTCGTAGAATTAGGACCATGAGTGGGAGAAAGCATAGGAGGCACGTGATGGGTATTTACGAAAACTTGACATGTATGGGAACCGAGGGTGTGTACGGTGCGGTGAGAAACCCGACATGAACGCGGACATAATCCCATACCACACCGCACAAGCACCTTTGAGAGAGGTTTTAGGTCAAGGGACCAAAAGCTGAAGTTGAGCTGGGCCTGAAGCAAAGTGAAAAGGCGTTCCTACATACCCCATGGGGGTGGGGATCAAGCTGCACATAGTTCTTGAAAGGGTCTTAGTTTAAGGTCATAGAGCTCGGACCATGTAGGAGTAAGGAGAGCAGGGGAAATATAGTAAGGTGGTTACAAAACCCATCGTGAATGAGGACATAAGCCCTACTTACCATGTGTTCTCTGGGGAGTTCTCGAGTCAAGGGACCGAACATGAAAGTTAGGCTGGTCCTGTGGGGAAGTGCCCGGGTGCTCATACGTATCCCATGGGGATGGGAATCAAGCCATACGTAGTTCTGAAGGGTGACATGATAAGATAACAATGTCAGGGAAAAAGGGAAGTGTGGGTGTGGCCCTTGCACCAAAAGAAGCGGAATTTGATAAATCTTGTTTGTCCTTTAAAGTGAGTGTTTTTTTGAAGAAACAGGCCTATGGTCTCAAGCCCTGGTGTTGCCACAAGAATCAAGCCATGGTAAGCGTTGAAAAATGGCATGGTACGTGACCAATACCCAACGTGATGTTCTATACAACAAGGTCATCATAATGCAGTGCCGTTTTCCGTTGTACGAGCAGGACGATAATGTCACATTTTAGGGTCATGTGATAGGACCAAGCATACATTTTAACGTCATGCGACACAGATGTAACAGAGACGATGCTAGATAGGGAATGTGTATGGTTTCTTGTGGAATAACCGACGTGAATGAGGACGTAATCCTACACCATACCATACAATCCTGAGAAAGGTACCTCATTCCAAGGGGTGAGAGGTGTAGGGGAAGTGTTTTTCCCCCAAATAAGCTGGACCCGAAGATGTTCGGGTGGTCCTACATATCCCAGGAGGATGGGACTCAAGCGAAACATAGTTCTGAAGAGATCTTAGTTTATGGTCTTAGAGCTCGGACCATGGGTGGATGACAACTTTCCAGGTGAGCGCAGACCTCAACCCGATCCCTAAGCCCACATGAGTTACACTCGGTGTGGGAAACAATGGGGGAAGATCCCTATCGCAATACTCGAAACATCCACCGAGGGGAAGTCAGTGAAGGGCCCCGAAAGACGCCTCCGACGTGGCTTTGTTCTCCGAATGCGCAGATGTGCACTGAGGAATATTATCATGAGTTTCGAAACACTACATGGACATGATGAGAATGGAGAAGGATGTGAATCATGTAACTAAAATTTTGGGCTTAATGGGGTTGGCATGGTGATGGAGGATATCTTTTAACCGTGGAAGAAAAACATTCTCAATATCACGTTAGACTAAGGTGGGAACAACAAATGAGCATCGACCGCTGACCATATTCGCAACATGGGATTTTTGTCAATTTTCTGCCTAAAACCCTTAGGGGAGTTGGCCCGTAACGGTTGGAGAGACCTTGGTAGTAGTATCCAGGCCATTCTTGGGGGTCCCCCCGGGTGTGAAAGGTGATGGAAGCCCTGATAGAGGGATACACAAAGACTGAAAAGCGGGTGCGGAATAGTCTGAGTAAAGTACGACATTTCAGGTAATAAACTAGAGTACCCTTAGGCACATTGGTGAACTGCTGAAAATGGTCGACGAAACAGCTCGGGAGGGAGAGGTACATGGCATGGTCATTACAAGACCGACATGAATAAGGATGTAATCCCATACCACACCACATACTCCCCTCGTGGAGGAAGGGTAGGCCAAGGGGCCAAGGTGGGATAAAGATTTTCAAGAGATGGGGCTGGACCCGAAGATTATACATTCAGGTGATCCTACGTATCCCATAAGTATGGGAATAAATCCACATGTAGTTCTAGAAGATACCTAGGGGGCAGGATACCCTATCGAGGGTGTGTGCAGCGTAGCAAGTAATGAGGACATAATCCCGTACAACTCTGCACAGTCCCATAGGAAAGAACCTAGGCCAGGGGGCCCAAAGAGGCCATGGGGCCTGATAGTTAGGTTTTGGTCAGGAAGGCCTAGCCTACTCGTAGTTTAACATCCTATGGTGAGGACGAGGGCCGCGGAATAGGTTTCCTTGGAGGTGTATAGTATGGTGAACAACCCGACACGAATGTGGACATAATCCCTCATCACACCAAACAATCCGAGTAAGAATTTGGGCTAGGGCCTGAAAAGGCCAAGGGGCCTGAGGATAGGCCTCAGTGAGGGAGGCCTGAGGCTGGGCCTCAGTCAGGACGACCTGAATAACTTTCAGTTTAACGTCTTGTAGTGAGGACGAGGGCCACATGCCCGGAAAGGCCAAGGGGCCTGAGGCTAGGCCTTGGTGAGGGAGGCCTGAGGCTTGGCCTCGGTCAGGACGGCCTGACTAACATGCAGTTCAACATCTTGCAGTGAGGACGAGGGATGTGGGCCCGGAAAGGCCAAGGGGCCTCAGGCTAGGCCTCGGTGAGGGAGGCCTGAGGCTGGGCCTCGATCAGGACAACCTGACTAACTTGCAGTTTAACGTCTTCCAGTGAGGACGTGGGCCGCAGGCCCAGAAAGGCCAAGGGGCCTGAGGCTAGGCCTTGGTGAGGGAGGCCTGAGGCTGGGTCTCGGTCAGGACGACCTGACTAACTTGCAGTTTAATGTCTAGTAGTGAGGACGGGGGTCGTGGGCCCGGAAAGGCCAAGGGGCCTGAGGTTAAGCATCGGTCAAGAAGGCCTGACCAGTTTGCAGTTTAACGTCTTGCAGTGAGGACATGGAAAGAGATAATTGTATCTAATCCGGGGATGTGTACGATGTCGTGTAACCCAACGTGAATGAGGACATAATCCTACACCACGTCGTACATCCCTTATAAAATAATCGGGGCTGTGGGCCTGACCACTGGTACCACCCGGAGGGAAGTTTGTCACTTTGGGATAGGGCAGAACAAATCACTGCACTCGATGTTTGAGACATCTCACGGTGGACCTGAAGATCCAAGACACTGTTGACCATGTTTGAAACACAACATACCTATGGTGACCTAATATGGGAGAAACAAATTAGCATCGACTGTTGACCAAATTTGCAATGCGGGACCTGTATCGGCTTGTTTCTCAGAAACCCTCGGGGGTGTTGGCCCGTATTGGTAGGAGAGAACTTGGGCGTGGTATCCAGGCCATTCATGGGGGTTCCTCTGGGTGAGGAAAGTGATGGAATCCCAGTCAAGGAGTGGGTGAAGAATTATTATACCCATCCACGAAAGAGGCGAACATCTCCAGGGGGGATGTGTAGCTAGGTCGAGGCTTGCTCGACATGAGTCGGGGCAAAATTGTGAACCCTGCAATATTTCTTGACCCGAGGGGAAGATTTTGGCTTTTGGGCTAGGCCAACAGATGAAATTTCCTGGTGTTCCTACGTATCCCATTAGGATGGGAATCAAGCCATACATATTTCTTGAAGTCCATGCAGTTTAATGTCATGCGGTGAGGACGTGGGAGGATAGAATAAGAGGAGTCGGCACATGGTGCGACCCTTATAATCCTTGTATGAGAGGGGATAAGGATTCCTACTCTTCTTCATGCAAGGATCCTATGAGGAAACTATACCCAGGTGGGACAGTGAAAGAGAAGAGCTCGGGGCTGGTCTCAAGACGAAGCGTCCGAGCATTCTTACATATCCCATTAGAATGGGAATCAAGACATACGTAGTTCTTGATGCACAATTTAATGTCATGCCGGACGAGATGCAGTTTAACTTCATGCAGGACGAGGGGCACAACTCATCTAGGGATATGTACAATACAACAAGTAACTCGATGCGAATGAGGACATAATCCTATACCACACCGTACAATCCCACAAGAGTGTCTGAGTCGGGGAAGGCCAAGGGGCCTGATGCTGGGGCTCGGTCAGGGAGGCCTGACTGGCTTGCAGTTTAATATCTTATAGTAAGGATGGGGGCTAGGGGATGAAGAGGCCAAGGGGCCTGAGGCTGAGCCTCGGTCAGGGAGGCCTGACTGACTTGCAGTTTACCGTCTTACAGTAAGGACGGGGGCCAGGGGCCCGAAGAGGTCAAGGGGCCTGAGGCTGAGCCTCGATCAGGGAGGCCTGACTGGATTACAGTTTAAAATCTTACATTCAGGGCGAGGGGAGATCTTAGTTTAAGGTCATAGAGCTCAGACCATTTTGAATTTTATCGTCTCGCGGGATGATATCGTAGTTTTAATGTCATGTAGGATGGTGGTGCAGTTTAGGGTCATGTAGGACCGTAACATGCAGTTTAAGGTCGTGTAGGACCATAACATGCAGTTTAGGGTCGTGCGGGACTATAACATGCAGTTTAGTGTCGTGCGGGACCACAACATGCAGTTTAGGGTCATGCGGGACCATACAGTTTAAGGTCGTGTAAGACCATGGGGCTCAGGCAAAGTACTGCTTGAGGAACTTGACATTGGTGGGAGGCGTAATGTGCTCACCATCTGTGGTCACCAAGGATTATGCTCCATTGGGGTAGACTTTATGGATGACGTATGGTCCTTCCCATTTGGGCTCTAGATTGGGCAGTTTCCTACCGGGAATCATTGGCGCTCGAAGGGCCAACACTAGGATGCCCTGCAGAAAAGAGCGAAGGTGAACCTTCTTGTTGAAGGCTCTGGCTATCTTATTCTGATGCCTTTCTATATTGTGCAGGGCACAAAGCCTGTTCTCATCCATTGCTTCCAATTCAGCTAGATGGATTTCGGGCACCTTATCTGGCGCCTGCTGGTCATAGACTATAGTGCATAGCGATGGCAGCTGGATCTCAATGGGCAGGACGACCTTATCCCCATACACCAGGGAATATGGGGTCACCTGGGTGGAATTGTGAATCGTCGTCTGATAATCCCAGAGGGCTTTGGGGAGCTTGTTCGGCCAACTTTTATTGTTTTGACCAACCATTTTCTGCAGAATGTTAGAGAGGGTTTTGTTGAACACCTCGATCTGTCCATTTGCCTATGCATTTTAACGAGAGGTATGGTTCGAACGGATATTGTACTTGGCATACAATTTCTTTAGCTCGGCCTCTCGGAAGTTGGTGCTATTATCAGTGAGGACAGCGTGAGGGACTCTAAACCAGTGGATGATATTGGAGCTCACAAAGTCAATGATGGAACAGGCCTTAACCTCTTTGAGTGGAATTGCCTCTGCCCACTTGGAGAAGAAATCAGTAGCAGTTAGGATGAACCTACACTGGCGAGCTGTCGCTGGTGGATATGGTCCCACAACATCGATTCCCCACACCAAAAATGTCCAAGAATACTTGGTGGAGTGGAGAGGCTCTAGTGGCCGATGCAGGAAGTTAGCGTAAACTTAGAACATGTGGCATCTCTTGGAAAACTCGATACAATCATCGATCATAGAGGGCCAGAAGTACCCCAACCTCTGGATCTGATGCGACAGATTGGGCCCAGCCTGGTGGGCACCGCAGGAACCAGCGTGAACCACTTGCATGACCTGAGAAATCTTGAATCCTTGAATGAAACAGAGGAGAACACCATCTAAGCTCCACATATAGAGAATCCGCTCAAGATTGGGACCACTCTGGAGGGTAAATAGCAGTGCGCAGTGTCGGATTCTCTCGCGCTCGGCCCGATCATCCAGGATGCAACCATTTAGAAGATACTCGAAAAAAGGTGCTCTCTAGTCAGGAGTGGCCTCAACCACTGTGTCTGAAGAACCTGAGACCGCTGACATAGAAGGTCCGGTGGTAAGATGACTTACCCATAGGCCATTGTTGTTCTCTGGGGTGATGGGTGAAATGACTCTCCGATGTGACACAGGTATGATCAAATCAACTTGCTCAGGTTCTGCGAGCGACGCAGCTAAGCCAGCCAAAGCGTCTGCTCGACTGTTCTGTGACCGAGGGACATGGGTAACCTCTGGTCGAGAAGAGAACTGGGCCATTAGATGGAGGGTGCACTCCAGTAATGACACAAGCTCTGGCTTCCTAATGACATAGTCACCATTGACCTGCTTGATGACCATCTCGGAATCCCCTTTCACATGTAGATGGGGCACATCAATCTCAAGGGCCAAATTGAGGCCGGTGATGAGAGCCTGGTACTCTGCCTCATTGTTGGTGCAGCCTTCTGACAACAAGAATGAGTATGGTAGGACGGCTTGCGCCAGGGTGATGAAGACGATACCCAGACCCACTCTGTTGAGCTTAGGATCGTTGAGCCTCTTACCGGTGGGGCTCTGGGAGGCACCATAGAAGTGCATTTGCCAACATGAGACGACATGATCGACTGAGAGGATCACCTCATCAAAAAAATACAGGTCTAGGGATTGATCTACGGAGGTCGGATGAGTAGCTAAGAAGTCTGCCCATGCCTGTCCCTTGATGGCCTTCTGAGGCACGAATTTGATGGAGAACTGCTGGAGGATCACCGCCCACTGCGCTAGTCAACCAGTCAACATGGGGCGGTTCAGGATGTAATTCAGTGGGTCTACCTAAGAAACCAAATGTACCTCATGGTGCTGTAGGTAATTCCAAAAATTCTGTATGGAAAACAAGAGCGCAAGACAGCCTTTTTCGATAGGGGAGTATCTGATATCCGTGTTGAGAAGCATGTGGCTGAGATAGTAGAGGCTGTTCTCTATACCCTCATTGTTCTTCTGGGCGAGAAACGTGCCGAGGGACTGTTCTAGGGTGGTCACATAAGGACCAACGACTTTCTGAAGATAGGTGGCATCAAAAATTGAGGTTGGAGTAGATAATGCTTGATTTCCTTGAAGTAGTTCTGACACGCTTCATCCCATTCGTAGGGAGCGCCTTTCTCCATGAACCGGGAAAAGGGCTTACACTTATCGGCCAGGTTCTCTATGAATCGGCGTATATAGGCTATGTGGCCTTGAAGACCTCAGAGCTCCCGAATATTGCTCAGGGGAGGCATTTGGATAATGGCCTTGATCTTCTCTGGTTCGATCTCAATGCCCCGATATCTAACAACAAAGCCATGAAATTTCCCGGAGGTGACCCCGAAGGCACACTTTAACGGGTTCATCTTTAGGTGGTGGGAACAGAGGAAATAAAACCCTTTCTCAAGGTCTTTGAGATGGTCCTGGCACTGGAGAGATTTGACCACTAGATCATCCACGTAGAATTCCACTAGCGTCCTGAGAATGGGCCTGAATATGCGATGCATGGCCCTCTGATAAGTGGCACTTGCATTTTTCAGGCCGAAGGGCATAACCTGGTAACAAAAAGTACCTTAGGGAGCCCTGAAGGCAGTGGAATCCTTGTCCTCAGAGGCCATCTGGATCTGGTTGTACCAGGAATACCCATCCATGAAAGAGAGGGCTTGGAACCCGGCCATGGCATCAATCAATAACTTGGTCACCAGAAGGGGAAAATCATCCTTTGGGCAGTGGAGATTGAGATCACGGAAGTTGATGCAGACTTGGATCTGCCCGTTATTCTTCCTTACTGGCACAATGTTGGCAAGCCACTTTGGGTACTGGACTTCCTTGATGAAGCTGGCTTTGATAAGCTTATCAACCTTGGCCTCAACCATGGCACCGTGAGAAGGGTGCGTCTTTCTGGGAGGCTGCTTGAATCGATGATGATTTGTCGGGAGACCAAGGCGGTGAATGGCTTCCTGGGGATCTAGCCCTGGAATCTCACCGTAACTCAAAGAAAACACATTACGGTGCTGCTTGAGAAAGTCTATGTACCGCTGCTGCTCTTCAAGGGACATGGTTGTGCTGATCAATGTAGGTCTCGGATCCGACTCACTACCATGGTTCACCTGTACCAGTTCATCGACCGTGGTAGAGACTCCTTTTTCAAAGGCAGGGGGAGCATCCTCCAGATCTTCCTCTCCTCCTGTGGAGGTATTTCCCACAGGGGGAGCTACTTCTGAGGTATCAAACCCTGATGGGAAACTGGTGCCAACCTAGGCAGTTGTGTTCATCATATCAGGAGACCCATGCATCACTGAGACCATATCAATGAAGACAGTCGATCCTATCCCATTTGTCCTTTGGCCTAAGGGGCCACGATTGATGAAATCAAAGCATTGGTGACACGTCGGCCTGTGTCGGTTGATTATAGACTGGCGGAAGAGACACGTATAACTTAATTCCGTTTCCATAAGCCTGATATTACGATACCGCACAGGGTAGGAGGTTATGGGATCACCTGATCCTGGTTGGTGTAGGAGTACGAGGTGATTTTCCGCCGTCTTTTGGACATGGAAACATGCCTTCCTTTCATTCCTGAAACAACAAAAAACTGTCCTATGTCGGGGGTCGTGGCCTCCAATCGATGGATCAGGAAGATGTAGGCATCATCCAGGATTACCCAGGGATCACTTGTGACCGGGGCAGGTTTAACATCACTTTCTAGGATTTGCTTATCCTTGCTCTTGTAATAGTCGGCGTCCAGATAGCGGGCTTCACAAGAGGCGAAAGGATACGCATCTCTTTGGAGCACGCCTACTCGACCATTGAGAGAGTATTTAAGGAATTGGTGATATGATGAAGGGAATGATGCGTGCAGGTGGAGCCATGACCTTCCCATCAATGCATTGCAGGCGGTGTCCTAGGAGACAACCATGAACTCAGTGCTGGAAATTAGGCCACCGAACTGGGTCTTCAAGCAGATCTTTCCGATTGGGGATTCCTTGATCCTGTAGTATCCCTAAATTCCGAGGTTGGAGGGAGTTAGATCATCCTCTGACAAACCCAGCTTCCGTAGTTTCTGGGTCGGGATTAGGTTGATCCCAGAACCTGTGTCAATGATAAAACAGCAGACTTCCACGTCGTTGAACTGACCAATGATGTACAATGGGAGAATGTGCCCATGTATGGGAGGGTCTTTGTCTTCACCGGAGAACGAGATAACTACCTGGAATTCGGCATTCTCAATTACCTTAGTGTGGGAGGCTTATGTAGTTGCTACCTCCGTCTCAAACTGGAGGGGGATATTTAGGGCCTTGACAAGTGCTTCACGCATTTCAGACGATAGGCGAAGAGCCTCAAGGATAGAAAGCCTTTCTAGAATGCCGACTAAGTGCTTCAGGACATCATACTTTCATTCCATGCATGAGCTTCTTCCTACAGGAGGTCGCTCTATAGTTGGAGGCATAGCGGGTCCTGCTAGTTGAACCGGAGGCTGGCTAGTACTAGGTACATCCCACTGCCTACTAGTTGAGGCTTGGAGAGTAGCCACCAGATTAGGACCAGACAACGGAGATTGGCCTGCAGCCGGGTAAGACTGACCGCGATATGGACGAGGAAGCTCTTCCTGATCTAGTAGCACGAATGGCGGTGGAGGTAGATCTGTGGGCATCAGATGAGGTTGCGCGTGGTGAGCTCTGCACTGAGCCTGCTGTCTAGTTTCAGTAGCATGTACAGCCTGACTAAAATCACCTATTGACATGCCTCGATGACCCATGCATTTTCGGTTCCATTGACGTTGATGTCGGCTGAGGACGTTGGGGAGGTTCACCTGGCGTTCCCCCTCTTCGGGAATCATATAGAGCATTACCAGCTCCAGGGTATTAACGGAAGCATACCCTCTGCTATCACTTGACGAATCATCCACCACTGGGTGGATTCTGGGAGGAATCACCATTTCAGGGGGCATGAAGTTGCCAAGAGTGCGGGATGATGACAGTAGTGGTGGAGCGCGTTGCTTCTTCTTGCGTTGTCGCTGCTTCCCCTTTTGGGAAAAGGTCGGCTGTGATGATGATGCAGAGGTACCGGTTGCTTCCTCCGAAGGCTCCGGCTGTTTTAGGCATGCCTGAATGATACCATGGGCATGTGTGACGGTTTTTTGATCCATCCAGTCGTCGTATTTCTTGGACTCACGACTGGGAACCTGCTTCCACTCGCCTTCACTGTCGCTACCGACCTCTGACCCTATGAAGAAACCCGCTACTTGTGTCGCGGCCGGGCCCAACCTGACTATGTTTTTTTCGACCTGGTCATGAATACAGTCTTTAAACACATAGCACTTCTTGAGGGTGTGCCCCAGAATCTGGTTATAGGGGCAGTAGTTGGGGCGATCGGTGAGATTCGCCTCTGTCGGCCTTCTACACTCGGGTAAGCGCACAATCCCTTACTCTAGAGAACTTGGGAAATATCCAGGGACCTGATTCTCGTTTAATGAGTACGTCTGGTGCCTTCTTTCCGGATAGGGGGCCCTGGGAGCCTAGTCCTGACGAGGGGCCTGCCAAGGAGGCGGTGCCTAGTTGTCCTGCCTAGGTGGTGGTGGCGCATTGCGTGGGGGAACCTGTCGATTCTGAGGTGGTTGCGGCTGGGCAGGAGCTTGCGCTTGAGGTGGAGGACCTATGTGGGGTTGCGGGGCCGGTGCTGCTGGAAGTAATACTAGCTGCCAGGGAGATTCTATTTGGGCCACCACGGCGAGTTCATCTTTGGCAGCCATCCTAGTTGGGATCACAGGGGGCAGCAGACGTGCTTGAATAGCCTGTTGTAGAGCTTCCTCGAGGTGCTGAGCCTTATCTGAGAAATCCTAGAACCCACCCGGGTAGTTCTGGTTGATCAGGGAATGCATCAGCTCTGTTTTAACGTTCCCTACACACATCGTCAGTAATTGCTCCTGAGTCAGTGGCATGTCGAAGGAGTATGTGATCCCCTTCCACTAGGTGATGAAGTCTGTGACTCGATCATCATGCCTTTGTTTGCACTTGAAGACGTCTGCGATGCTGGTCTTTCACGTGGTGGAGCTAAAATGGTATAGGAACTGCCGGCGGAGATTCTACCAGCCGGTGACCGATCTAATAGGGAGCTGGCCGTACCAGATGAATGAAGGGACCTCCAATGTCTACATGAAACATCAGAGCTTGTTGGCTTCTTGCTGGGCTGGGGTCCCCTGCATGGGGCCACACCTGGAAGAAAAGTGGGCCAAGTGATTCGGCGGGTCCCCTGTCCTATTGAAGGGTGATAAAGTGGGGTTCCCAAAACCTGGAGGTGCAGGTATATCATCTACCCACACAGGATATGGTTTGCCATCTGGTAGGGCTTCCACCTTCCGTGTTTCCAATGCCTCGAGGTGGGAGATGAGTGCTGCTATAAGATCATCTGGGTGGGGGTCCCTTTTTTGACGAGGGTCCCTAATAACAAGTGCGTTTCCGGGTTCTTTGACATGGTAGATGGCTCCAGCAGCCCGTGGAGAGACTAGTGGAATGGCCTGTGGGGCAGCTGGGAGAACCCAGGCTAGATTCCTCATATTTCCTCGTCGCTCAGGAGGGTGTGGTGAGATGTATCGTGCCCTCTTGTCGTGAGTTCCAAATTCTGCCCTGTCTATAGGAGTAGCATGATCAGGGTTGCCCGGATGCATCTCGCCAAGGGGGAATTTTTCCTGCCCCTACTACCCCGGCTTGGGATTACCATAGTCGGGTCACCTCTCAGTAGCAAGCTCGGCCAGAAATTCGTCGACCAGCCTCTTCTGCTCATCGAGCTGTTGGCGCAATTTGGCCTTTTCAGGGTCTTTTTTCGTATTCTGCACTGAGACAGACGGGTCGGAGTGCTTGACAGTTCCGACGTGCTCATTACCCTTACTGGCCATCCGACTGAGTACCAGCGACTCGGTGGGTACGGGGAGGCCTAGAAGGTTCCTCTACTGATGGGTAATCCTCCCCGACGGGTCCAGCAGTGGTGATACACCCTCAGGGGGTATGTATCCATTGAGAAACTCCAGCTCGTCCTCCTTGTCCACTACGTCAGCCATGTGGACCGCGACCCCTCTTGGGGGCATGTCCTCAATGTCGCATAATGAAGCGGGATGCCACCATATAGGACTGAAGATAAGTGAGACATACTGTCCCCAACAACGAATTTTCACATGGGGGGTAGCTTCCCTAATGATTTTGCGGTGTACTTTGAAACTCTGAATGCATTTTTGTTGAAGGGCACTCTGGAGACCTGGTGATTTGGGGCGCTGGGCCACAGGGAGTGCAGCCAAATCAACCAGATGGCATTGATCACCGATTTCTTTGAAGTGCACTTGGCTCCTAGGGTACAGCACTCGCTGATATCAAAGAAGAAAGTGCATCACCCATAGGGTTTGTTGAAAGCACTCTACATCCTCCGGGGAGAGGGATTCCAATGCACAAAAGTTTGATGCTGCCACTGGCCAGAAATTCTCTGAGAACTGGTGTACTGTGAGAATGTTCTAGAAGCTCTTGGGCTCAGATTTAGGGTATGGCCCTGTATTGCCCCATTCTCCAACCGGGGGCGGCTGAGGGAATGATAGCGGTACTGAGGCGGAATGCTGGGATAGTTAACTGGACAGTGGAGAATACGGAGAACGAGCTGACTGGCCGCCAAATTCCGGGCCATCCACTGAAAAGTGAGGTGACCTAACCACAATATCACGATATGACATGCTTATAGCCATAGCTTCTAGAACATGAATTGCGGTCTCCGACGATGGGTCACGCCATTACTCTACCGCCGTTTGTCCCCAAAATAGCTCTCCATGATCTCTGGTCGAGGTAGAGGGCGCATCTGGTGAGGACTGTGGTGATTTCACGGTCGGAACCTATGGTATTTCCACAATTTCCTCCTCCTGGATGTACTTGCGGAGAGAGGAGGGAATCCAGTGGAATTCTCATTTTGGTAGAACGAGACTGACACGCCTTGTTCCTACCATAGTCTTTGATATAGAGGAATGGGGAGAAGGTTCCATTTCCGAGTCACATTCCGCTTCAGAATCCGAGAAGCGGGCTGGTTTGACCTCCACCCGGGCCTTCCCAGGACTCTTCTTATGGTGGCGACGACCCGCTCTCCTACCCCTGGATGACTCTTGGGACAAGGCTGATTCTTGACATGTAGTCTCGGAGCGGTGCTGGTACCGCGGCGGAGAGGACGTCCGCTTGAGACAGCTGGGGTGTGAGGGGAACTAGGTAAAATGTCGAAGGGTACATGGGGAGGACCTCCACAGACATCACCCATGTGAGCGGAACCTCTATTGGAACTGGCAAGAGCATGGGGAGGTCCTCCATGCTTTGTGTGGGTGGATCGGGGATGACCTTTACCCCTCGGGTTGCTGGGGTGAAAGAACCTTTTCCAGTTGCCGAGAGAACGTAGGGATGATCCCCATGGTGGAGAGGGACCGGATGGGAAAAAAAATCACATCGACAGTCAGGGGCAGGAGGAGGAACTCCATACCCTATGTGGTGGGCGCGGGAGGGACTTCTGTGCCAAGCGCCACTGCCGCGAGGTAGGTCTTCATTCGGGATGGAGGTAGCACGAGGCATGGCTCCATGATGAGCTTCGGAGTAGGGAAAGCCCACGCTCTGTGGAATGGTGGTACCGGGAGGCCCTCCATACGAGGCGATATCACCGCGAATTGGTTCTCGGCGATCACCACTCAGGCCTATGACCCTGAGAGTCAACCCAGCCTGCCCATGGGGCGGTTGGGGCCTCAATCCTGGTTGGGTGAAGGAGTGACCCTACTAAGTGTATGCATGGACTCCATGATGCACGTCAGTGGTATCTCGGTCCATAGTAGCTATTGGTGTCAACACCCCTTGACAGGCGTCCTTAGCTCAGGCCCGACGATGGCGTCGGGTCAGACGAGCTGGTGCGGGTGGTGCAGGGGCATAGCCTACCTACTCCTCTGGAAAAGGCAGATGGCGGTGCTGACACGGCTGGATGGGGCCCCAACCTGGAGTCCTTGGATTGGGACTCTGACCGGGCTGAGCTGGACATCACCCGTCTTGTCAGCGTAGGGAGAGGAGTCATCGAGGTGTTCCAAGGACAGGCTCCCGAAACAATTGATCATTTGGGTGCGGAGCAGGGGCTCCCTGTGTGGCCCTTGAGGGCGGCATTGACGGCGGGGCCTGGATGCCTCCAGGTCTAGGCGGGCCATTTCCCAAGTTGGGATGACCCCTTCTTCCTCTTACCTACGTACAAGGTCGTTGATCACCCTGCGTTGGATAATATCTGACAGAGAAAGGGGACGTGAGCATCCCACATTCACAGATGTAGAGACCATTGTGACGGTAGTGGAGCCACGCGTAGCAGCTGTGCTGGTATTTCCCCTGCCCCTGCGTAGGCGAGCAGGCGGTGATCGTGTCTCTATAGCAGCAACCTGGTTCCTGGGAAGTAGGGAGGTTAACTCGTTAGCACTGCGAGGAAAAAAATTTGACAACCAGTGCCCAAGCGTCATTCCGTCTTCCGTGTTCGGTAAGAGGGATCCACGCCAACAACCTTGCAGAACAGAATGCCCCACATTCTACTGCCCCAAATTCTGGTGAGTTTCACACCAGGCCCGCTATTTTCTTAGCAGGGCCCAGTACCGGATATCTGGATCTAGTAATACATCAATCTAATGATATCTCGAGCGCTACTAATCTCCACATTGAGGATAAGAACTTCACGTCGGGTTCACCATTTCTGTTTCTGAAGCTTTTGTTGGGGTGCACACATCCGTCCGCATGGGCGTGACAGGCGCGACTTTCTTGTTGCCCCGCATTCCCTCTTTCCAAAGGCGGGCAGCATACGCTTTTTATTAAGGGACGTATGATCCTTGATCGAAACCAGGATGATGGGATGTCGGTTTTTCCTTCCGTGGATTCCTCCACGGAGCTTGTCACCTAGTCCGGGTCTCCCTCATAGATTTAATACATTGTTCATGAAACTCTTCCCAGTGCCATCCTTTCATGGACGCCGGTTAATTACACCGCTTCTGTCAGGACATTCCAAAGGGTCCGGTCAGGGCAACAACCTTCAGTTGGGGGAGTAGTCACGTCGATGCATCATTGACGTGTCTGAACGCTGGGGAATTGGAGTGTCTATCTTTTTTCCCTTATTATAGGGCTTCTCGAGGGCATGGATACCCGAGGAATCCCACATCGAGCGTGGGGAATCATATGCCATAGGCATGTATCTAAGGTTTTCCTCAGATTCCCATGTTTAACAAGGGGTATGCCACAATTTTAACGTCCAACGGGGATGGATCAGCCTGATCAGAACACTAGCTGGAGTGGATCAGATTAAATAATCTCCCCCCCTTGAGGGGATGCTGATGTTGGGTTCATCCCGTGGGCGGTTTCACGGATGCTGTGGAGGGTAATGGAATGACATGATCTCACCGAGATGTGGCGGCCCGGGTGAGAACCAGGATGGATGATGGATGGATGAATGAAGTGGAGGGAGAATGAAATGGGACCATCATAAGAGCGACAATGAAATTGGGCTTAAGCCTCGAATAGACCTCCTACTTATCCCCATGGCATGGAATTAAAGTCCGCGTAGTTCGGGGTGGTGCCGGTAAATTGACGTGAAGGTGGACCTTGGTCTGATGGGTGTCATCGGCGAACCGACATGAAGGTGGACCTTGGTCCGATGGATGGTGGACTTGAACCACAGGAAGGATTCCTATGTACCATGTCTTCACACAGATCAATGACCATGTAGTTCATGTGAAAATGGGGGGGGGGACTTGGCACACCGACAAAGAATCGGTCTGGGCCAATGATTTTTGGGATTGAACCTCATGGAGGCTTCCTACATACCATGCCTTGACATGGATCAAAGTCCTCGTAGTTCGGGTGAAAATGGTGGGTGTCGGTGAACCGACGTGAAAGAAAGGAGACCTTGGTCTAGATGGTGTGGGGCTTACACACTAGGCTGCCCAGGTGTTGGTGAACCGACGTGAATGAGGTCGGAATGACCGGGTGATGGACTTGAACCTCATGGAGGCTTCCTACATACAACGCCTTAGCACAGATCAAAGACGACGTAGTTTAGATTGGGTTTTCTCAGCGAATCGACGTGAAAGTGAACCCGGGGGGTCTACTGGTGGTGGGATTGAACCTTGTGGAGGCTTCCTATGTACCATGCCTTAGCATAGATCAAAGTCCTCATAGTTTGGGATGGTCACAACTACTTACCGTTGGGTCGAAATGTAGTTTAACGTCATGCGGGATGAGAGTGAACCCTGATGTGAATAAATGATGGGAGGTGGGCTTGAACCTCCTGGAGGATTCCTACGTACCATGACTTAGCATGAATCAAAGACCACATAGTTGCGGTGTGCAGTTTAACGTCATTATAGATGGGGCATACAGTTTAATGTCATGCTGGACAAGGGTGGAACTCAACGTGCAGAAACGACTGAGTGGTGGGCTTGAACCTCGTGGAGGCTTCCTACATATCATGCCTTAGCACGGATCAAAGTCTTCATAGTTCACTTAAGGTGGGGTTCAAGGTCGGCGCTCACTCTAAGCTCATGTGAGTCATGCTCGGTGTGAGAAACAAGAGGTTGCAGGGACCTAACGATCACGTCGCGAAGGATGTGTCTGTGGGAAACGAAGAGGGGCTTATGCGTTAGGCGACCCATGGTGCTGGGACCTACTCTAGGATGGAGGCCCAGGATACGGCGAAGCATATAATGAAAGGGATTTGGGACCAAATATGGAAGGTGCCTCGTTCCCTATTGCTCCCTCCACTGGCCTTGGCAGTGGGTAAGTACGGAGGTGCATGTGTGCTACCTTTAGCAAGAGAGGCTTGAGGGCTTATACCAAGGTGGTTGCCCTTCCCCCGTGGACAAACGTCACTCTAAATGGGAGGATCTCATTCCATGTGAGGAAGATTCAATTCCCGTGGAGTCGAGCGGCGTAAAGAATGTATTAGACGGGGGGACCCTGCATGCGAAGCATGGGGTCAGATCACAGTTTAACGTCATGTGTTGAGGACAAGGTGCTTGGTAATTTAACCTCCTGCAGCTCGGACGAGGTGGGTCTACTCTGTACCCCTAGGACTTAGATAATCGGTACCCTCTGCCCCGTGGGGGAGGGAAGGTACCAGCAAAGCCGTGGTAAAGAGGGGTCGCAGAGCGAACCATCGAGGGGTCCACATTAGCGTGGCTATGCGAAGAATCAATAGCTGTTAGCATACCTATGTGAAGAATCATTAGGCGAAGCAACGCTACGGGTGATGTTGTCCATGGGACTTTGAAATCACATCGTGCAAACCTGGAGGGTCACATAGGAAGATAAATTTCCAAACAAATGGGTGTGCTTCACGAAGCGGAATGCCTTGGCCTTAGCATGGGGCAACAGTGTGAATGGGAGGTGCTTTGTGAAGTGGAATAGTATTTGTCGAGCACTACCTCGCGAAGTAGGGGTGCCTCGTGAAGCAATGTGCTGTGAAGTAGTGTGATTCGCGGAGTACAGCGACCCTGCCTTGGCATGTGGATCAATTGTACATGATGGGTGTTTCACGAAGAATAAATGCTCCACGGCTCCCCAGGTTCCCTTGGGAATCCCCTTCCTTCGTGAATACCGTTAGGCTTCGCGAAGGGAATCCCTCTTGGAAGAGGGGCTCAAAATGAGACAAGGCGAAGTCCGCTCGCAAAGCAAAAATACCTCACAGAGATCATGATTCCCGGGGCGAAGGATGCTTCATGATTCGGGAGCTGAGAAGCTGAAAGGTCGGATTGTCCGTCTTTTGTGATCAGGGGGAGCCCGATATTTATAGGAAATGGGCTCCGTGAAGCATATGTCACATGGCGCGAAGGGGAAACGGTTGCTTCGCGGCAGGTCACGAACGTCAACCGAGATCACAGAGGGTTACCGCCTCCTCTGCTGCGCGGCAGGCTCATGAACGTCAGGGCATTCACGGAGTGGTACCATCTCTGGGGCTTCGCGGTGAGCTCGTGAATGTCAGGGAATTTGCGGAGCGGTACCGCCTTTGGGGCTTTGCGGTGGCCACATTGCTCATGGGGGCTCTGCGTTGGGGCTGCACGAGGCAGCGCACAGGCTTATTTTTCTTCTTCCCTTTGCGTCCACTATTTTTGGCGCCAACAAGTGGTCCTTTTTTATAGCACACCAATGGAAAGGAAAAAAATACCTACCATTATTCTCCCCTTCTTCCATCTTCAATATGTTCCATTAATGATATATTATTTCAAATTATTAATTTTATATTATTTAAATTTCATCCCCTATCTCCCCCATATTATTTTTAGAATTGATTTGCTGCGAATATTTTTAGGAATTGGGTGTGATTTCATAATATCATGGTGAAATCAAAATTTTTTGATGAGGGTTTTGTGTGTGGAAGTTAGATATATATTATAAAAGTTAAATGTGATTCATTTTACACAATTTAATTGGAGTTAATTTCCAATATTGATTATTCAGTATTATCTTTGATTTTTTTGTGAAATTATTTAATGAATCTATATTAGAATATGAGGGTTTCATATATAGGAGGATGAAAATTCATCTATGGGCCATCTACTCAATGTTGTATAAGGTATTGGTAGGTTTTCATAACTTGTATAATTTTAATAGTTTATGTAAATTATGAAATCAATTAAGCAAATTAATTTATTAATATTTTTTTTGAAATAAGGGTTAATGGTAATAATCATGATAGAGATATCTTGGATTGGGTGAGTGGAAATTTCTTTAGAAATAATAAATATATATCAAGGTAGGTGGTCGTATTTTTACCAATTTTATATATAATTTCATGTGTTATTTGACATGAATGAGGGGGTAATTGGATATAATTGATATGAGTGAAATATGACATGACATAAGGGAAAATAGGAAAAATAAGTGTTACCTATTTGGTCAGGGTGGAGACCCTTCTGACATCCTTGGAAAACTAAGTCTTACTGTGACATTATTTAAGAGAGTGAACTTGGTATTAAATGAATATAGTCATTTTAGAGGGTACCTGATCTGAGGGAATATATTGAGTGACTTAATTATGTCTTGAGGGTAATGTGAAATAATCTTTGGGTGTTTTAATATATAAGAGTGGAGAGATCAGTTTTATAGAGTTCTATTTGGAGATTTAGGTTTATTGGGAGGGGTGACCTAATAATGGAAACTGAGGATTGATATTTGGGGAATTTTGAGGCCTAAAATAATCAAATAATAAGCTTTAATAATGTATAACTGGATTTATAATCACTCAGTGAGTTACTCATCAGAGAAGTTTATGGATGGTATTAGTATGAGTGCTTTAGGCTAAATCATCATGTGAGAAGTGGCTCATGTGATATATGTGATAAAAATGGATATACCGAGGAGTTTTACTATTACCATGATGTATGAATTATCAATTGTCAGATATTAGTGCTATTTTATAATAATAGTTTTATTCCATGTCTTTAGACATGTGAACTATGAGTTTTGTCATAAGGGCCAATGTCCTTTGAGATTTAGAGGATGAGATGTTGGGTTCAGCATGGATTCTCAATCATTAATGAGGTTTAGGGATGACAAATGCATATGATGTTGGAGTTGGGAATAGTATAGGACTAAGATTGGGGTATGCAATGATACATAGTGCATGAGGTGTGATGAGTTATTAGTTTAGGGATATGATTCAATAGTGAAACACCCATGACCATGATAGTCATTTTATCCTAACATCTTATGTATTTTGTGATATACTTGTTGTCTCGAAGGATATATTATAAGGTTATCACTAATATTTTATTGATTATTAATGGATTGGAGACATGTATGCTATCCTTATCACGGGGTGTGGTTAGATAGTGTGAGTCTATGTATGATCTTATTATAAGAGTTATGATTTAGGAACTGGACACTCAATTCCATAGAGAGTTGGGTTAATATAGACTTTGGAAGACTTTCATCATTATAAGGTGGGTGTATTGAGGAGTATCATAGGGTTTTTTGAGTTGGATATTAACTAAATATCAAAATTATAGTGTTGTAGTATTGAGGATTATTAGAGAGGTGGATGAGTTGTATATTTTTCAACTATCCATATGTTAGGGTAGAAATATATGTTGGAGTTTTAGAGAGTGGGATAATCTAGAAGATGGATACCCGATACTTATTTGTAGGTGTATGATAGATGTAGAAACTTGTTTCTTATGAGACTGGGTAGGATTGGCAATGTCCACCTAATCCATTTATGTAAGCATGTGATGGATACAAGCTACCTGATGCATATGTGGTTGGATGAGATGAGTGTGGAACACCTAATACTTATGAGTTTGATTTCGAAGTATATTATCCACTATATATATAGAATTTAGATCTTGGTAAACTCTATTCTAACAATTATACCCAAAAAATAATTAATAGAAATATGTACTAGCCAAACCAGCTTACGGTTGACCCCTTGGGTGGCTTCTCCAGCACCCGATGTTACAACCTATATTATACATATGATCATATTCCAATTTTATTTTATATTTTACATTAATTCATGTATACTGTGTTTTATATTAGTGGTCCTATTTTTCATTCCCTTTTTATTTTTATACTCACACCATATATGTTCACATCAGAAAATTTGAAGACATTTCATAAAACATTATTGTTAGGTCAAGGGGCTAGAAAAGGTAAGATATTTGGGATATATTTAGGGTATGAGAATACAGTTGAAAGAATACGATAATTTATAATAGAACTTTGAATGATATTGAGTATGGTTTTTGTAGCACTAGGATATGTTTCAATTTGATTTTTATATCAGTTATATGGATATTTTTTTTGTAAATTAATTTTAATTAATGTGATGATATAAAGGGTATAATATCCCTATGATATATTTTTTAACCATTACCACTAGTCGATATCCTTTGGTATATTAAAAGTAATGAACGACATTTGTATCAAATTATCTTAAGCCTTAAAAATGGTATTCTATATAAGATCATTATAAATGATCCCTATAATATTTTTTTACACAAAATGTTAGTTTGTGATGTGATATCATGATATTTTATATGATTTTATATGTTACTAATTAAATGTTGTTTATTATATGGTAGATTTCCTGGTACATTTGGGTAATTACAATTTCTTATTAAAAGTTAACCTTGATATAAATTGTATCATAATATAGGTTTGAAGTCAGGTGGAGACTTCCTACTGAATGTTTTATAATCACAATATACACAAAAAAATTTGTTTAATTATAAACTTCGTTCCCTATGGAAAATGTAATATCAATGAATTAAAAAAAAATGGTTAGTAGTCCTATGTTTGATATAATTGATAAATTATACAATGAATGGCGAAGATACTAAACCCTAACTTTTGGGATTTAAGTCTCCCCATATTTTGATATTTCCTTTTTGGGAATATGTTTTATTAGGATTGGTACCTTAAAACTAACTAATTTTATCTCTAGAACCCATTTATTTAGTTTTATATATGAATTCTTAATTCTCATTACACATTTTTCACTGTTCTACAAAGATTATGTAATAATTTCCTTTGAATATCTTTTTATGTCGATTGGTTATAATAGCCTCCACTATAATGACATCATATGTATAAAATAAATATATTGATAATGATATACCTAATGGAATAAATAAGTCACTGTGGAATAACATAAATGATATTTGACTATTAGGTGTTGGGGGACCATAATCATCAATACTTCTTCCCATGAAACACGCACTTCATGATCTTTGTGAGGAGGATATCATGTGAAAAGACACGACAAAAAAATTCCACATATTATATGTTATTAGAAATTATTATTTGTGAGATTGTGTAATGGTCCATACACTTAATACCATTATTAATGTATATCATGAATCATGTATATAAATTCATGATAAAATTCTTGACATACATACTTTAGGGGAAATAGATTTCATTATATGAATCATAAGTAGTACAATATTAATTGAATGTTCATTAATTGTTTTTAAAATTTGGGTTATATAACTAGATATCTATAGCCCTTTGATTGCGATAAAATTTCCTAACATAATCCCATGTCTATAATGATCATAGACGAGTTTATATAGAGAAGTTAAATAAAGATATATTAGTAATTAAAGGATAATGTCACATATATTCACCCTTATTAATGAGTTATTAGATAGAAAATGGATAATACTATATAATTATTATTTTTTGAAGGTTATAATTGATTTATTTTTATTTTTCTATCAATTGAAAGATGTGTCAGTAGATACCACTCATAGCCTTTGATTTGGGTAACTTCTATTGAGAAGGAACTTATAAGATCATATAAGAGTAACTATAATCTCATTAGATTTATTAAAATTTATTTTTTGGAATATATTTTATCTATGTTTAAAGATTAATGTCTATTCAAGTAATATCAGGCCTAATTCAATACTAAGATATTTTTAATTTTTAATTAAGGGAATTGGATTTATATTTTTCATATTTTTGTTTAATTTTTTAAGTTAATGAATATGTGAATATTTATTTACTTGGATACTTCCCAAAATAATTAAATGGTTTAACCCCATTTAATTATTTAATTGGATTGTTTATTACATGGGATTTATTTAATTATATCACATGAATAAATATCTATTTTAGAATTAATAAACTAAATAAATATTAATTTTCACAAAATAAATTTATTTATCCTTTAAATAATATATATTATTATTTAATAATAAATTAAATAAAATGTAACAATATTGGGTTTATTTTTTATTATATGAAAAATGAGACCTTTGTGTGGTTTTCTAATTTATAACCTTAGATATATTATGTTATTTTCTATGGTTAATTAATTTTAGTCATCGTAAATATATTTTATATTTAGAAATTGAAAGAGGTATTTCTCTAAATTCTTCATAAGATATAGAGCGATACAGATGGGTGATTCATTTTCAATCAATACAGGGATCTAATAGTTATACTGTTTCTTCACATGAACACATGATTGTTAAGATTGAAATTTTAAGCTTTGTAGGGAACATGTGGACATTTCTAGAGTGTTTAAAGTTCATGTCTTTTAGAAAATTTGACTATAACACAGAGTGGAAATCAAAATATCATGAAAATTACATGAGATAATTATCTATTTTTAAAACATGATTAAAAATTAGTATGTAGATCCTTTTTATTGAATCTGATCATCTAATTTGGAATTATTTCTTTAATTTGGTACTCATCATACGCACTTTTCCTACACCTAAATCCTATAAGTTTCATCAGATTTTCATGTTTATTTTTTTATTAATATTTTTATTTGAGACATTATATATATATATATATCTACATTTTTCAATATTTGATGGTCACCCTTGTGCACATATACAGTTTTTATTTACCATGAATATGAAAATTTAATGTGATGACATTGTAAATACAATACAATATAATAATGAATGAGAAAATGGATATAGAAAATCATAATATAGTGGATGAAACTCCGACCTCATGAAAAAATTACATAGATTCATATCTGTTTTTCATGTAAGAAGTGAAATAGATATAAAAAAAATCCTATTATGATGGAAATATTTGTAACACCCCGAGATTTTGTGTTTTTTTTTTCAAATTATATTTTCTTTTTGATATTTTATGTTTCATGTGAAACTAGATATATATATATATATATATATAGGAAAACACAAATTCAAACATTAATTTCACACACAATACTGACTTGACTTGCGGTACACGCAATATCGACGTGGATTGTGCTACATGTAATACCGATTTGGATTGTGATACATGAAATACTGACTTGGATTTCCCTAAACACAATAAATACTGGGCTTGTGCTATATGTAATAAAAACTTGTATTGTTCTACATGAAATACCAACTTGTCTTGCACTATCCACAACACCAACATATATTGTGCAACTCGCAACACCGACTTGGCATACGTTGCACATAACCCTGATGTTTATACAAAACATCATTTTATTTTTATTTTTTTTGAAATGAGATATTTATAACCTATCCATTAAACATAGTTATATGAATAGTATTAAATAATTTTTAAATATTATTTATATTTTTTTTATATTGATAAAACATTTGGACAATGAAAGACCCAATTTATGGTAAATCCCTTCTATATTTAAAAATACCATTTTGTTGAATGAATAAATTTTAATAATAAAATTTATTTTATACACATTTAAAAATTTAATTTGATAAATTAAGATCAATATTAGAATTTAGAATTCTAAAATTAACTTAGGGGAAAATTTGATATTTTCGAATAAAATTATTTTTTTGATGAATGGTGAAAAATACAGAATTTTAGTTATATAAATATCTTTTCATTTAAATAATTATTAATGTTAAATTATATTTTAAACTTATTATAATGTCACATTATATCAATTATAAATCTATTAGTACAATTTAGTTCTTTAAAATCAATTTCACTTTGAAATTTAATATAAAAACATGACAAAATTTTGATCATTTTTTATACTTGGAAAACCAGTTATTTCGTCTCGTCTGTTGGATTAGCTTTAATCTTAAATTTTTCACTTATGTTAATTGAGTTTAGAAATACAGAAATAAAACATTAAAATCAGTATAATATTTACAGTCTTATAACAACAACTTAATTTTTTACCGAAAATAGTAGTAAAAGTGATAAAAATTAATCACAACGATTACGGTGAAATTAAGCTTAGTTAGAGACTAAACCTCAATATTAGGGGTTCAAATGACATTGAAACTTGTCCAAAAACCATTTCGAGGAAAATTATTCCACTATAAACCTTCCAATATTAATTTATTTTCGTTTGGTGTTACTTATTTTGGTAAGAACATGTCTACACCAAACTTGTTTTCAAAAATTCCATGTGAGTCATTTTACTTCTTTTTAAAAGACCACCACCTCACCCAATTATTCACAAAAATCATACCACATAGGTTCAGAAAATATATTCCCAATAAACTCTTATTAAATCTTCCCTTAATCTTATAATCCTTCTATTGGGAAAAAGGAAATCCAAGGAATCCGTTTGGAACAAACCTAAAGGAGTAACTTGATTAAGAGGTAACATCTTCTCTCAATTCCTTTCTTTTATTTTACTTATCCACCAAATAAAACCCTATTTATTATATTTTTATATAAAAAATCCAGTATCCTAAATATACTAGTGTGTTTTTATGAAAATATTTCTTCCAAAACATACGCACACCTCCGTATAATGGGTAACAAACATACTATTTCTATGTAAGACGAACTATGACCTCACGAAATGATGATTATTAATTTTTCCACTTACACATACCATGGTATCCATTATGATAGAAAGTATTTTTATATATATAATATATAATATATAAAATATATTATTTATTTTATTTTTTGTATTTATTTTTACAACACATATCTTTTTTTACTTTCCATTTTGTGTTAATACAATAATTTCATTTGAGAAAGTGTAGACTACCGCCCCTCAAAGAAATATGATTAATTTATACACCACATGGATTGTATTAAGGATTGATTTAGTGAATATAAAAGATATATATGATATAATAAATCTAATATAATTATATATATATATATATGTATTTTACTTTCATTCTATCAACATGATAACTAAATAGAAATAACATTCATGCGTTCGTACGGTCTACTGTCTCTACGAATGATGTATTCTATTTAATACTTATGTATTCTATAGATTATTAAAATACAGATATATTTTATATAAATTACATTTATATCATGTTTATCATTCGGGATATCATGATATTACGTATAAATACCAAAGATATAACAAATTAAGACTCATGCAAATAATAAAGAGAATATTACCCAAAGTGAAATCTTAACATAAGATTGTTAAAAATTAGGTAATATAAGGTCATAATAAAAACATATATGGTATTATTTTTAATGATATTATTCTTTAAAATATGTATAATAAATTTTTATTTATTATACATGAAGCTTGTATGAGTACAATGAGAGTCAAGACACAAGGTAAGGGGATTTCATCTCACTTCTAATTTCCACGAAATACATGTTATGTTCGTCACTCTTTCCTTTTTTTCTGGTGTATATACTATCCATTACTATGTTATATGTTTCTTATACCTAAATTAATGGGTATTAACATGTCCATTTTATTATCTTTCTTTTATGGGGATTAAGTTTCAAAAGTTACAAAATCTGTGAAATAGTTTTGTCTCAATTTTACTTCTTTGAGAATCATATTTTGTTATGCACCTAAATTCTATCTTGAGATTTATATACTTACATTTTACAAGTTATGTCATGAATTTAATTCTTTTAATTTTATTTTATGTTTCATTTAATTTCCATTTCTTTCATGGAGAGTGTGACCCCAAGTAAACAAGTTATTAGAGTTGAATGAGATAGTCTCATCACTTTTTGAGATTGTTTATGTTTATTATTCCCTTAATGAAATATTATGTTCCATATTTCAATAAAATTCATTCTCCATTAGTTATTAATTTTTTGTTCATGTATTGGTAAAATGTTTCTACTCTTTGGTATATAAGATAGTCATGAAAGTGTTTTTAAGAAATCCTGACTTTACCCTCCCTTCGGTTGGAAATCTATGTTTTATAAAAAGAGATTCCAAGAAGATTATACCATTATACTATAATATCTGAATTTTTTTTATGATTTTAATATTTTACCAATATCATAATAGTAATATTCTTGTCATCTTCCAAAGAAGGAATTTTACTATCCTTTTACAGTGAAAAAGGAATGTTCTTTTTAACTAATATGATATGTAAAGATTTACCCATCGTCATTACTTAAAAGCTTCCTTTGAATTTTTTAAAGGTTAATCATTAAGAATTTTTTTTAAATATAATTTTCTACAAAAGTTGTTTTCAAAATGGTTTAAATATTAATTTATAATTTTCATGGAAAATTGTTTTCAAAATGTTTTCAATACTTTACTATAAGTTTTCATAGTATTTTCAAATAAATGGGTTTTAAAAAATTTGAAGATTTTTTTCATATGTCTTCACGTAAAAATGTTTTCTAAACATTATCAATATTTATTTACACATTTTCAAATTGTTTTAAATTAAAAAATGTATAAAATTTTTTAAGGAATATTTTAGAATTTTTCAGGGAAAAATGTTTTCAAAATGATTTTTAGTATTCTATATATGTTTTCAAGGAGTTTTCTTAGAAAATTATTTTTAAATAAACTTATGTATTAAAAAAAATTAAAATAAGGAAGGATATTTTCCCCATGAAATATTTTTTGAAATATATTACAAAATTATTTTCCATCTAAGATGACATCTATTGATGTTACTCATGCCATTCTAGAAAATGATCGAAAGATTTAATTCAGGTCCTTTTTATGAATGGGTTATGATTAATGTCATGGTCTTTATGAAACCCGTTTCTCTTTCATGGGTTGTATTTTTAGGAAATCCAATAATCATTCATGGTTAATATGTTTACGAAATCTATTTCTATTTCACGGGTTATGCTTATTATGTAATGATTATGAAACCTAAATGTTTTTCCACAGGGTATTACATGTTTACATGTTTATGATACCCATTTTATTTCTTTAGTTATGATGTGATTATTTATGATCTTGTGGAAAATGTATGTATGATTTCACTATTATATGGGTGGTACCTATTTCTCCCTAAAATGCATTGGGTAAATATTTATATCTCACGAGATAGATTAAGATGGTCTTGGGAATGAACCTTGACTACTAAGATGGTCATGCGACTGAACCATGACTACCAAGATGGTATGGGGAGTGAACTCATGTTACCAATATGGCCATGGGAGTGAACCATGAATACCAAGATAGTATAGGGAGTGAACCTTTACTACCAAGATTGTCTTGGCAGTGATGCCTTGGCTACTATGTAAATAATACTATATGTTTATGTGTCTGTCACAATTCTATATTTTGTTCATGGGTTATTATTTCATGTGTAATTATCTTTATTTAATTATTATTCATATCTTTTGAACTGGTAATTGGTATTCCATGATTATTTTTATGATCTTTGATATGGAGGGTATGATCTTCTATTTTCACAATCACATTATCATACCCTTATGATCATGTTTATGATTACGGGTCTCCCTTTTTTACCCTTACTAGGCATCTAATCTAACCCATTTTTATGTTTCCTTTCCCCCAAGTTATGATGATATGTATTATGTTTGAAATGTATAATAAGGTTTCTAGTCAAGAAGAACATAGTGGGAGATGATGTAGCTCATTTATGTACCGATGTTTATGTTTCCAAAGGAAATAGACCAATAATAGTCTTTGGTTATCAATTTGTATAACCTTTAAGTATTTCGAAAAAGTTATGTAATGTAAATTTTTGAAAAGGGAGGGTCAATATAATGTTGGCCACTAAACGGAAATATCATAGATGGAAAACCAAAATATGGTCATTCGAGTGACTGACACACCACCTGGGAAGTTCCAAAGGACTGAGGAAATACTCAGATACATCCCAAGGGCTCGAGAAGTGCTCTTAGAGTCCCCAAAATATACTGAACCTCTCCCAATCCCCCATTGTTTTATTAATTTTATGTTAATTGCACACACACACACACATATTTATCCATATATAATAAAATAATTTGGAAAAAATTATTTAATTAAAAGTTACTTAGAAAAATTATAATTTATTTATGTATTTTACAACCAAATGAGGTATTTTAATTTATTATATATTATTTTATAGTAAATTTTATTGATCCATAAGAGGATGAGTTAAAATTATTTATATAATTTAAATTTTAAAATAAGGAAATCAAGATATTGTTCAACATTTATTTTAGTCATTGAATGGTGGATGATCCTGAGCTCGATATTGACTTGTGCATATTTTTTTAATTAATTAATTAATTATAATAATTTCATGGTTTTATTTTTAAAAAATTATTAAATTATATAATGAACATAATCATATGATCATTCCATACTTTATTATGTACTGATATATATATCCACGATTAATTTTATGTAACCCTTTTTTTTATGTCCCATCACTTATATATGATAATTTTCTTAATAGGAAGAGTTCCCATGAGATGTTATATTCCTATTATTAGGTGGTAAAAGATATTATTTATTTTTCTTAATGAATTATAATGGATGAAATGATCCATCTATCTTGAAGAGGGTTTTAAACCAATCATTATCAATTTTTAATTCACATTAATTTTTTTGTGATTTAAAATTTATAAAGATTATAGAAAAAGAAGTGGAGGTTGAGAATTGGAATGAAAGACTAGAATAAAACATGTAGATACAAACACTGATAAGCCTATAACCTACCATAACAACCTATATCATGTTTGATGTACTTACCAGGTGAATAATTTGAACTGACCCTAAAGGTCAAGTTACAATATAGATCATACCACACATTGCCCTCCACCTAATTATTAGATCAAACTACATAGTGTGAACTAGATGAGAAAATTACTTCCAAGTCAGGAACTGACAATGAATTGAACAACCTACCGTGTGTTGAAGAAGAACTAATCACAAGAAAAACCAACCTATCATGTAGTAGGTAAGACAAACTTCTAAGTCTTATACTAACCATGTTTATATGTATTTTTAGTAACTACAAGACAAATACCTACCATGAGTATAGATGAACTGAACATGAAAAGTAATAAATCTACTACGTGATAGAATTAAGTGAATACATGAAGGAATAAGTTAACCGTGACAAGTTTCCTTACCAACTGATCGTTCCAACCGACTGTGAGTTCAGCTCAATGTGTATTAAGTGAACACACCTTAACGTGTCAAACATAGTAGTGGAGTGTTTTCAACTCCAAAATAGAATGTTTTGGGATCATTAATTGCGACATCAATGTAATTAAGGATATATTTATTTCTCTCCAATGAATAAATTTGGGTGAAGTTATATTTAGGAAAAAGCGTGCTTGTGGATGAAAAGGGATGAAAATAATGATACAAAAAACAATATAGGAATACCCATGTGAACTTGTTCTTCTGAGAGTAATTTCTTTTAAGTATTTATGAAACTGAATTTTGTAGAACATATTGTGAAACTTATTTGATATCCTTTCAAAGAAAAATTCAATGAACCTTGAATAACTAAGAAATCTAGATTGATATAAACCAATGTTTTTAATCTGTCATCTCTTTATCTTTTTGTTTATGAATTATATTCAATATTTATTTTTTATTCCCCTTTATACCTATAAAAAATATCTCAAACACTAAACTATAGAGTGTTATATAGTATCTTTAAATTCTATTCATTTTTATTCCCACATACAACTATTTAATAGGTCGTGTGAAATGTATCTCTTTTATGCCATGAATAACTGTGGAAGAAGTTATGTGACTAGAAAAATTTATGATATTCTTGTAAAAACCCAATCTAGGTTGTGAAACAATTTATTTAATAATAAACTACTTGGTTGCAGGTGATTTTTAAGTGGGGGGATTATGACTTGGCTTAATACTTAACCCCTTGTTTAATTTTTGTTGAGTAATTTATTTTTTTGTTCTCATCTATTTTAAAATAACAAACTAGTATCTTTTTAAATCTAAATAACAGACCTATAATTTGATATTTGGTTTTAACTTGTTTTTTATATACAAATTTTTTTAGTAGACTTCTTTGAAAAGTTAAAATAATATTTTCAAAATCATTTTAAGTGAGTTATTATAACATTTTTGATAACCTTTTTGAAAATAATAGATTATATAATTGTCCAATTTTATTAAATAAGGATTTTGTAATATATATTTGGGATTTAGGTTATTAAATATTTTTAATATTTTTTTGGAAACTCAATTCTCGCCCTCTTGAGTGTCCCACTCAGACCAACATTTGGCACTATAAGAGGATTTAAAATATCTTTTACTATGACTGAGTTTCATTTTAAAGATCATAAATTTCCATTTTATCTAAATTTGTATCTTTTTTATAATACTAATATTGATAGAGTATCCACTAATGAGACTACATATTTTAATGGAACCAATTATGGTAAATGGAAAATTATGTTGAAAATTGATATTGAGAGCATGGGGTTTGATATCTAGACTAAATTTTTAGATTAATATTATATACCCAAATATATCAAAAAATATATGGGAGACTACTTTCAAAGATGTATGTGATACAAATAGAAAATAAATTAATGATTTATATTTTGATTTTTGTGAGGATGAATTTAATAGAATATATTCTTTTACTATTGATTTTGAAATATGGGATACACTAGCTTTTTCTCATGAGGAAACTTTCAATGTTGAATAATTTCATTAAAATAATTATACTATTAAATTTGATACTTTAAAAATTAAACATGATGAAACTATTTTAGATAAGTATTGTAGTTTTGAATGAATAGTTAACACTATGTATGTACATGGAAATATAATTACTGACAAAGAACGAGCACTGAAATTTTTTAGATGTCTACCAAATTTATGGAGACGAACTTCAATTTCAATTAGAGAATCCTATAAAATCAGTACACTACCAGTGAAGGAACTCATTGTAAAACTAATGATGTATGATGAGGGAATTAAGGTAATTAAAGAAGAAGATGATAAAAAAAAAGGAAGTTAACAACCTTCAAGATAACTAACTCAAATAAAAAATAAAGGATTTGAGCTATAAATACAAGTGATAAGAAATCACCTAATGAAAGCGATGAAAAAATAATTCATCTAGATTGAAGATTCTAGAAATTTTATAATAAAATGAATTATTTATAAAATTAAACTATAAAATAAATTATGATAATAAGATAAACTAGATAAAATAATAAAAAAGGATAACTCCAATAACAAAGTAACTTTATTCAAGTGTTAATAAAAAGGGTATATTAAGGAATACTATCCGAAGATGAAATATATGAAGAAGTATGTGTAAAAATGTAAAAGATATAAAAAGAATATGAAAGACACTTAGAGTTCCTCAGTTGAACACTCAAGTGATTTAGACTCCAAAAGAGATGATATTAATGGAATTTCTAATATATGTTTCATGAAAAAACATAAGTGAGGTCTCAAATATTTTTCCTGCATCACTTATACATATTTCCAATAATTTTATAAAAGAAAATACTAAGGAAAATATGTCTAGAAATTATTTATTTGAATATGGTAATATCCTAGAAGAGACATTCAATGAACTAAAATATAAATATAAAACTTTAGAGAGGCAACATACTATGTCTGGTCACATTAAAACTGATTTTACTATAGAAGAGGATAAGAATACTAATCTATTAAAATAAAAAATAAACTTATATTATCTAATGATAAACTTTATAAGGATATGGATAGATACAATAATGGTATAAAAACTCCAACTCAGATTTTCTTTAAGAAATCCTCTCCTAAATACACAATTAGAATTGGTTACCAACCCGGAAATAGAAAAATATATAAGAGAAAAAGATCCTAATTATAGTACAAGTAGTTCAATAAGTAATTCTTATTTTTCAATACTAAAAAAAGTTTTTAATTATAAAATCTTAATATATTCTTTTAAAAAACCAATTAAACAATTTTTGATTCCAAAATCTCTTATTACTAACATTTTTGGACCTAAGAATATATGGGCACCAAAATCATTTTCAGTTTAATTCTTTGTTATAGGGAACCTTCTTGAAGGCTAAGAGTAAGAAATTATGGTATATAGGAAATGGATGTTCTAGACACATTACTGGGGCTACTTATCACAACATGACCTATTCTATTAATTTATTTCATTATTTATTTGGCCTTAAATATATTTGGTTGGGGTTCGGGTTGAGTCTCGATTATTTTTGAGTTTATGTCAAAAAGTGTGTTTTTTGGGGTGATGTGATTGGGCAAAAGGGAGGAGTGCATCTCGGAAATGCCGTGTGGATTCCCCCAGAGAATTGTGCAATCTTCCTGCCTTTGAATAATTAAAATGAATGAATTTTTTAATTTATTGCGTATTTAAAAAAAATTATTGTTATTAAGAAATTTTATTATTTTTTATTTTGGGTGATGAATTAAAATTGATAATTTGTTAATAATAATAATAATAATAATAATTCTTAATATTAATATTAATTTTTAATGTTTTTATTATGGATTAATTTTTTATTTATTTTATTTCTTCGCTTTTTTTTTCTCTTTCCCCCCTAATCCAAACTCTAGCGTTCCTTCTCTCTAATATTCATCCCCTATTTTACTTGTGGCATGAGCAGCTCCCGACCACCATCTCCATCTTCCTTTTGACTACACCCTCTGGATCCTCCACCTACCCACACCCTCTGGTGTGCCTCGGCCTTTCCAACCCGTTGTCCGTCTCAGGCCATCATGCACCCTCGGCCAACCTCCCCCTTGCAGCGCCTCCCACCTTGCCCTCTAGCTGTACCTTCGGTGCTACCCCATACCCAGCCGGAAGCCACCGTTTAGCCCACCGATGGCCTCTTGGTGTGCCTCCCACACCACTCCTGCACTAGCCGCACCCCGACCCCCATTCCATGCTCTGAACACAATCCCCCTCCCACCACCGCGAATCTCCCTTCCAACAGACTCCTCTGACCTCCTGCGAGACTTCGGTGCGACTAGCCTTTTGCCGGAAAACATTATGGATGTTTCACGCATCTCTATCTCGATACGCCCATGGATTGATAGTGTGTCACCCTGCAAACCTACTATCTAGCCACGCAGTCCTTGCACGATCCCTTTGTCATTCCCCGATTGTTGTGTAGTGCCCCACTAACCCATTACTGCACCTTTCGTCAGCCACCACATGCCCCTTGTTGAGTTTTTGGAATATTCCCCCATCTCTGCTCCATCCAGCCTTCTCTGCTGCATCACACACTCTTTTATAGCCAGTGACAGTCCCTTATAGTGCACCCCATCCCTTTCCAACTGTTGTGTGGCCTCGCTAGTCGAGTGCATCTTCACACTGGGGTGGGTTATGCACTGTTCTTTCAATTAAAATATTTAAAGTCAGTTTTATGTTTTTAGTTATTTTTGAAATGTTTAATTTTATGAGTTATTTTTGGTCAGTGATTCTGTGTTTTAGATTTTTATACTTTTGTTGGAGTGCATTGGTGAGGTAATTCCGTGATATTGCGGTTTCCAATTTGTGCATGCTAGTGAACCTGCTTGAGGCACGTTGCATCATCGTGTTTGGACTGCGAGTCAAGGTAGGTCCCCCACTCCACTTTCTATTGAATTTATAATTTTTTTTTCATTTAATTAATTTTCATTAAATGTGAAATACTATTAACTATTTTATTAGAATAACGATTTGCTTTAAATGATACTGTTTATTTTTATGCATCCCAATAAAATTATTATGTTGATGAATTGTCACAAAAAGTGAAAAATTCCCATTCAAAATTTGAACATAATTCTTGGATTTTCAAGTGTAGTTATGGTTTAATGATAATTGTTTTTTTTTGACGCATGGGAAAAGGTTTTGGTTTCTCTTGAAAAATGATGTTTTTCTTTAAAGTTGGTTAAGGCCCATTTGGCACTCTAATAAAAAAATTATTTTGAAAACCCTATTTTGAGTGACTTGAGGGTGACGTTGTTCTGCACATTGTTTTTTTGGGTTGTTGTGCATGAAGTTTATGCATTTGAATTGGTTTCTTATTTAAAATTGTTGACTCACCCCATTTTTATTCAGTACTCAACATTTGAACCTAGAATAGTAAGTGAATTTTTTGTTATTGATTGCTACACTAGTTTAGATTACACACTTGCTAGTGGCCCATAGTAGGGAGATTTTGTGTTATTGTTATTTCTATGAGTCACATGTATAGTATTTTCTGTATTTTTCACGAGCTCCTACGTTCGAACCATGTTTTCATTAGTTCTTATTTGTATATAGCAGATGATTGAGGAGCCTATTTTAGTTGATGTACCTGGTTTTCTACTTTTCCATTTCCCTGATTGCGTGTTGTGTGTTGTGTGTGGTTTTCATCTTGACTAATAACTAGTTTTTTATATTATGAACTATTTGTGATTTTTTTAAATTGTAATGCACCATTTCCAATCAAACATTATACTTGTTTTTAAATTAAAAATGGAAATGGTTTGTTACTTGGTTTAGAAATTAAAGTGTGTGTGTAAACCTATATTTTATATAATTTAGTTCAAAACTAGAATTTATAAATTCTTTATTTAAAGGAATTGTTTTGGGAATAGCTTTTTTGGGCACACCTACTAAGTTTTAATACTCATTCATATAGTGTTTTATTGTTTTTAATTTATCCTACAGGTTCTAACACTTATTTGGATCACCTTGGGTGTTACTTGGTTTGGGTGTTGGAGAGCGATTATCAGTTTCACAAGGAGTTTTGGTCGTGGTTAGGCTAGTATGTGTTGTTGTTCGTTCTTTCTCTTGCATGTTGTTTATTTATTTTGAATTGTTGTATTTTATTTCTACTAGTTAAGTCATTTTTATTGGGAGAAATCATTCCACTATTTTTTATATTTTGATTCCATAGAATTTGTCACTGACCCAGGAGGATCGGGAATGCCTCTCGGGCCTTATTGTGGATCATCTCAGCTGATCGGTCCAAGGTCAACCTGGGTTAGTTCGTGAAAAAATTGTATCAGAGCAATTAATATCTAGAGTGGTCCTTGTTTTTCAGAGCACCCATCATTATTTGGGGTTTTCATGGTAGAGTGAGTAGAATTTTTGGGACTTGAGGCATAGGGAAGGGATGGAATTCATGAAACCTTTCTCATTATTAAACTTGGGTTACCATGGGATGTTTTAGTTATCAGTGTCTTTTTGGTTTCATTGAATTTTTTTATGTTGGGAAATGAAAAGGGAGTTGAAAAAGTAGCCCCGTGAGCTCATAGGGCCTGGAAAACCATGTAGATCATGGGAAATTTCCCAAGACTTCTCTCCATTATAGTGGTGTGACTAGTGTATGACCGACAACTATATGTCTGAGTCACCCATCGACACTGCTTTCCCCTAGTGAATCGTTTTATTCTTCTTTAATTCTTAAAACTGTTTATAGAGTACTATTCTGGAAATTGTGAAAAGATGAATTTAAAATGGAAATGACCATGTTTTAATTAAGTTCTTTGTTCCCTTATTCCTTAGTTTTCTCACCCACGAAGGTTTAATGAATTCCCATGTTTCTGCTTCGGGTGGTGCACCCATAGAAAATCCTCTATTCGATCTTCCCATATACTAATTCCTCGAGTTTCAGAAGTTGAACCATCCCATGTTTTATGGTCAAGTAGATCCTCTTAAGCTAGAGGAGTGGATGCGGAGGATTCAGAGAAAATTTAGTTTCATTAGGTTTCCTGAGTCATTGAAGGTGATGTTAGCTATCTTTATGCTTGATGATCCAACCTAGAAAAGGTGGAAGTCTGTATCTTGAAGCAAGGCTCGAGAAGTTCTCACATGGGAGTTCTTTAAGTATTCGGTTATCCAACAATATTTCTATAAGTTAATGAATATGAAGAAGAGTATTGAGTTGTGTTTTTTCAGTAGGGTGTTGAATCAGTACAATAATTCTATCAACATCTCTTAGACCTAATTCTATAAGAACAATGGTTTGTCGCAAAAGATCATGAAAAAGGCTCAACAATTTGAGTTTGGGTTCCAACCTGAATAGTGGTCGAACGTGGAAGAGCATAACCCAACCACCTTCTTAGATGTTGTGGGGATAGACTTTCTAGATGAAGCTAAGTTAGCAAGAGGAGATGAGGTTGTGAATCCTCCCCTGATCATGGTAATTAGTGAAGAGTTTGGTGATAGAAAGAAGAGGAAGCGACCAGATGTTGTTAGCTCTAATTGGGGAATCAAGAAGCCTTCAGACCATTATTTATATTCTTCACAGTGCAACCCCTTGATCTATCACTAGTGTGGTAAGAAAGGACACAAGAGGCTAATGTTACAAAGCGCTCTAATACCCTGCCACACCTATGAGCATCTGGGTCACATGCAACAATTCTGCTGACATGGTTCTAAGAAGCATGGTGAAGTTAGAACTGGCTCGTTGAAGGTCCCCACATCCCGTCGGCAGGAGTAGGGTGATGTTTGGGGACCAGTTTGAGGGTTTCTCATTACAGTGTTTCTTGTATATAGTAGTCATCTCTTGTAGTGTTTTTTGGTGTTTTTTTCCTTCAGTTGAAAGAATGATTATTTTTGAGCCTCTTTGAAATGTTTATTTTATTGGAAGTGTGTTTGGTGAAATTATAATTTGTGTGTTATAATTCGGTATTCTTGAAGCCTGACTGTGTGGCAAGAGATTCTTCAATCATTGGTGCTCTAGCTATAGGTCTCAGAGTGAAGCAAGCGCGTAGTCAAGTGAACCCCAATGGTGAAAAAAGGCCTTGGTTTAATAATTGTCCTTAGTGTGGAATGGTTTGTGCCCTTCCAAGGTGGATCTGTTGTTGATATAGCAATGATGGTAGTTTTTATTCACTATCAGTTTGGACCTTCCCTTCTTTCCCCCTTGTGGTGGGTGTTTTTAGTCCATGTGGGGAGTTCTCATGTATGGTTAACCTCGTTAGTTCTTATGGTGGGGAGACCCACAATTGGTCAGACAGAGTTACACTTGATGTAATTTATTGTTCGCCCGATCATTATAGTGGGGAGTCCGTTTGGGCCTCCCCATGTCAGTATCAATGTTTTGTTCTAAGTGATGGGTGGTCTCATGCGGAACAACCCAATTTTAAGTTCTTCCTATTGAATAAACATTGGGATTGGAGTACACCCTACAATACCATTGGATAAATATTTTAGGAATAGGTGTGGTAGGTGGTTTATTTTCGTTCATTCCTTGGTTTAAATGGATGGTCTGGGTTCTTCTTGGTGACAGTTAATGTGATTGTGTTTTAAGAATGAGTTGTGTGTCATGGGTTTTTAGTGTCTGTTTGAATCGATCAACTAGAGGTTCTTAAACTTTAGGAAGTGGGTGACACATAAAAAGTTTTATCTTGGGGTCTAAATCTTGTTGTGGCTTTATGGGGATAGAAATTGTTATGGCGGGGTGAATTGTCACACCCCTACATATTTAATTATATTATTTTTTTCTTTCTTTGGCCTTAAATAATTTTTTAGGGATTGGGTTTAGTCTTGGATGAAAATTTTGAGTTTATGTATAAAACTGCATTTTTTTGGTGTGACGTCATTGGACACAAGGGAGGATAACATATTGGAAGTGCCGCATGGCTTCACCCAGAAAATTGCATGATCTTCCTTCCTTCAAATAATTAAAATGAATGAATTTTTTAAATTATTGAATATTTTAAAAAAAATTATTGTTATTAATAAATTTTATAATTTTTTTGGGTGAAGAATTAAAATTGATAATTTTATTATTATATTACTATTAAAAATATCAATTTTTTATTATTATTTTTATTATGGATTAATGTTTGTTTTATTTTTTTTGTTGGATTTTGTTTATGTTAATGTTTTTTTATTTCTCTTTTTACCTATAACACTAACCCTATCATTCCCTCTCTACACTTTTCCTCCCCTAACTCTTTTACACACGGAGTGAGAATCTCTCAGTTGCTTCCTCTATCTCCCTCATGACCATTCCCTCCAACTCTGCTAACTACCTTCACTATCTGGCGCATCCCTGCCTCGTCAGCCCGCCATTAACCTTAGGACGGCTTGCACCTGTGTCCCGCCTCACACTTGCAGCACCTCCCACCGCGCCCTCCATCTCCACCTCTGTAATTGCCCTGCACCAAGCCTACACCCACTGTTTAGCCCTCCTCTTCCCTCCCGACACACCTCCCGCACACCTCATGAACTAGTCATTCCCCAAACCCCCCTTACTTTCTCCTTTAGTCACCCCTGAAGATCTTCTTTCTGGTAGACTCCTCTGACCACAGACGAGTCTCCAGTGCAAACAGCCTTTCGACAGAGCACATTCTAGCAGCCACTTGCATCTCTAGCCTGGCATGCCTCCTGCCTGGTAGTGCGTCTCCCCACAAACATGTTGTCTAGAAGTAAAGTACATGCGAGGCCCCATTGTCATTCCTCGGTTGTTGCACGGTGCCATGTGACCCCCTTGCTGCACTTTTCGGTAGCCGCCACACGCCCCTTTCCGAGTCACTGGCGTCATCCCCCTTCAGTGCTCCATCTGGCCCCCACTGGTGCATCATGCACTCTTTTCCAGCTAGAAAAAGTCCCTTTCGGACATGCCATCCCTTTCTAACTATCATGTGGCCCCACTAGTCGAGTGTGTCTCCGTGATGAGGTGGGTAATGCACTATTCTTCCGATTGAAATATTTTATGTCAGTGTTATGTTTTTAGTTATTTTTGTGATTATTAATTGTTTGATTTGTTTTTGGTTAGTGTTTCTTGTGTTTTAGATCATTTTACTTTTGTTGTAGCACATTGTAGTGGTAATTCCATGATACTACAGTCGTCAACTTGTTCATGCTTGTGCGTTGGGTCGAGGCATGTCACGTCATTGTGTTTGGACTGTGAATCGAGGTAGGTCCCCAACTACACTTTCTATTTAATTTAGAATTTATTTATTTCTTATCATTTCATTGATTTTTTGTTAAATATGAAATAATGTTAAATAATTTTTTTTAGAAAAATAATTTTCTGTAAATGTGTCTATTTATTTTTATGCATCCCACTAAAATTATTTGGTGGGTGAATCTTTGCACAATATTGAAAAATTTCCATTTAGAGTTTGAACAAAATCTTTGGATTTTCAAGTGTGGTTATTCTTTGTTGATAAATTGTTTCTTCTAACACATGAGAAAATGTTCTGGTTACTCTTGAGAAATGTTTTTTTAAAGTTAGTTAAGGCCCATTTGTCACTTTAATAAAATAAATTAATTTGAAAACCCTCTTTAGAGTGGCTTGGGGGTGACCTTGCTGTGCATGTCAATTTTGTGGGTTGTTGTGTATGATGTTTGTGCATTGTAATTGGTTGTTTGTTTCATATTGTTGACTCAATCTATTTTTATTTAGTACCCAACATGGGAACCTGACATAGTAAGTGAATTTTCTGTGAACGATTGCTGCACTAGTTTAGATTATGCCCTGGATAGTGCACCATAGAAGGGATATGATTTGTTATTATTATTGCTATGGGATTGGGCACCTTTACCAGTCTAGTTAGGAGGATGATCGGGCTTTAGGGCCTTATGAAATCATTGAGTAGGGTATGCCTTCAGTATGATTCACATTTATAGTACATTCTTGATTGTTCATGAGCTCCTAGGTTCAACCCATGTTTTCTTCAGTGCTTATTTGTATGTGGAGGACGATTAAGGTGCCTAGTTTGGTTGTTGTTCCTTATTTGATACTTTCCCATTTCCCTTATTGTGTGTTGTTTGTTGTGCATATTTTTCCTCTTGATTACCAACATTTTTTTTTGATTTTTAATTGTTCACAAAAATGTTTTAAAATTTAATGCACCTTTTTCATTCAAATATTAGACTTGTTTTTAAATTAAAAAAGAAAATGTACTGTTACTTGTTTTAGAAATGAAAGTATATGTGGAGAACCATATTTTATATAAATTAGTTCAAAACTGGAATTAGTAAATTCTTCATTTAAAGGTTGTGTTTTGCGAATAGTTTTTTTGGGTACGCCTACCGAGTTTTAATACTCATGCCTATAATGTTTTCTTGTTATTAATTTCTCTAGAAGGTTCTAGCTCTGGTTTGTATCGCCTTGGGCGATGATTGTTTTGGGTGTTGGGGAGTGACTCAAAGGCTCATGTAGAGTTTTGATTATGGGAAGGTTAGTATGTTTTGCTGGCCATTATTTATCTATCATGTCGTTTATTTATTTTGTGTTGTTTTATTTTATTTCTTATGTCTAGTTTATTTTTATTAGGTGAAATTGTTCCCCTATTGCTCTCTGTTTATGCTCTGGAACTTGTCCCCATCCCAGGAGGATTAGTAACACCTCTTCGACCTTTCCATGGATCATCTTGGGTGACCAGTCTAGGGTCGACCAGGGTGGGTTCATGACACAACTTGAGGTTGAATAAAATTATCAAAGTTAATGTTGGACAAGTCTCTTTTTGTAAAAATTAAAAAGGAAAAATTATTGGTCACATAAAAATTGTAAATAGATTATTATTTTAATTCCATAATTATTATTTATAGATAGATTAAATTACAATATTCTTAGGATCTTAATGTTATGAGATAATGGCTATCATGTTATGTTTGAGAATAAATCTTTTATTATTAGGGATTCTATGCATGTTTTAGTGTTCACAAATATTTTTAAAGCTAATTTATATGCTGTGTAATTGAATTAATTATTTTCTAAAAAATATTTATTGTTTAATTTAATTTCAAAATTCATCTTTGTATTTGAAATAGGAGACTAGTCCATCGAAACCTACAGTCTCTTATGAAGCTAACTAGGAAATGACCAGTCCTGGATTTTCATAAAATAGATTTCCTAACAGATAAAGTCTGTAATACCTATAAAAAGAAAAATATGCACAAAATCTCTTAAAAAAATAAGTATTAATTTTTAATCCTCTAGAGTTGTTTGACATAGTCTTCTATGGAACCTCTATAGTTTGTATCTTAAATGGGAATAATTATTCTTATATTCTAGTAGATGACTTCTACAGATACACATTGATATTCATTTTATCTCATAAAAGTGAATATTTTTCTTATTTTTCCATGTAGGAAATATATTTCTAGAATCCAATTGGATTTATAATTAAAACCTCAAGAAGTGATCATGGTCACAAGTTTAAACATAAATATATTGAATCCTTCTGATCACAACATGGTTGTAGTCATAACTTTTATGCTCTTAGAACCCCATAGATGAATTATGGTGTTGATATAAGAAATAGGACCCTAAAATAAATTTATTTTACCATGCCCAAGGAATATAGACTTCCTATTTGTTTTTGGAAGAAGTGGTAAAAACATATTTTTTATTATTAATAGCATTCTAATTACACAAAATTTAAAGAAAGCACCTATGAGTTATGAAATGGTTGGAAAAAAAGTTAATTTATTTTCTGTTTTTGGAAGTAAATTATTGATACAAAATGAAAAAATTAGACATTTTTGCATCAAAAAGTTATAAAGGTATCTTCCATGGATATTCTATAACTAAACAATCATATAGTGTATTCAATAAAATGACCAAAATCATGGAGGAATCTGAGAATATAATGATTAATGAAACGTATCCATATGATCCTAAGACTTATTTGAAAAATATTGAGGATGACCTTCCAAATTTAGATATCAATTATGAATTTATTTATAGTTCTATAAAGCCTATAAAAGAATTATACTATTCTAATGAACTATTTAAACTCAAACCGATAGATATGAAAGAAGTGTCAAATAATTCCATTCCTAGAGTTGTTAGAACCCATAGAGACAATCCCACACATATTTTTATAGGAGAATAAAATAGAGGAACAAAAACTAGATATTATCTAAAAAATATGACTAGAAAAAAAGACTTATTATTAGATCTTGAACCTAATAACATCATAGATGCAATTGATGATGAATTTGAGGTAATGAAAATTCCAGAATAGATGAATTAGTTTTAAAGAAACAGAGTTTAGAAGCTAGTTGAAATACCTAAAAAATACCTAACTATTGAAATTAAATGGGTTTTCATAAACAAGGTATATGAGATAGAAAATATAATTATAAATAATTATATATGGGTTACATTAGGTTATAATAAAGAGGAAGTATTTATTACGAGGATACATTTTCACCAGTAGATAGACTTGAAGCCATCAGAATTTTTCTTGCCTATGTAACATAATTGGATTTAAAATTATATATAATGGATTTCATGAGTTCATTATTAAAAGTTTATATTATTGAGGATGTTTTTTTGAACAACCCCGTGGATTTCAAAACCCTCACTTTCACAATCATGTTTTTAAATTAACAAAAAATATATATAGTTTAAAATAAGCTCCAAGAAATTGGCATGATAGGCTCAACTATTTTATAAATTTAAATGGTTTCACTAAAGGAATATATGATCTGACTTTATTTAATATAATAATTAAAAAATATATTTTATTAGTTAAAATTTAAATTGATGATATTATTTTTGGATCATCCAAAAACTCTTTTTGTACTATATTTTCAAAAATAATGGAAATTGAATTTGAAATAAGTTTAACTAGTGAATGAAAATTATTTCTTGAATTTTATATTTTAGAAAATAAAAATGTATTTATTTTAAGTAAAATAATGTTAACTAAATATATTTTAAAATGTTTTTGGTATGGATAGTACTGAAGGTACTAATACTACCATGAATACAATATTTGAAGTAGATATTTATGAAACTACGAAACCAGTTGATCAAACCACTTACAGAGGTTTGATTGATAGAATACTATAATTAACTACTACCTAAATAGATATTATATTTATTGCGTATATTCATGGATCTCTTCAATTAAATCGGATATAATAAAATTTACACATTTTGAATATAATTATCAAATAACTTAAAAGTAATACCAACTCAGGGCTATCTTATTTTGAAGGAAAATTATATGATTTCATGATTTGATCAAATAAAGATTTTATTTGTTTTAATTTAGATAAAAAAGGGACATCTATAATAGTTCACATTTTGGGTAGGTCTTGAGTTTCTTGGATTAGTAAAAAGTTGAACTCTATTTTATTTTCTAATGATGAAGTTTATTAATTTTTTGAAAGATTTTTTTCAGTAATTCTTTGGATGAAAGACACATTGATAGACCATGGATATCAATAAATATATGTCCCTATAAAATATGATAATACAAGTGCCATAAATATTTGTAACATTTTTATATCACATTCTAGAGAAAAAAACATTTATATAATACATCAATTTTTGAGTGATATTTTTAAAAAAGGTTATATGACTCTTTAATTTATTATCCTTGAACCTTAGATTACTACAATATTTATGAAACATTTAACTATTGAGAGAATAAAATATATTAGAAATGAATCAAGTATGATAAATTCTGCATTATTATATCAATTTAGATACTTGAGTTCAATTCACTGATCTTTTCTTAAAGTAATTTTAAATTATGGTTCACATATTCATTATACCAACCAGGATATTTTTTTATATGTTTATTATACCTACAATGTCTAGTTGGTCAAGAAGTTATTATACCTATCATAAACACTTACTCACATGTATACTGTAATTACCGTGAGTGTTATCTTATATGGCCACTTCTAATCCACTATAAATTTTTTATTCATGAGGTTAACATACCTACCATGAGGTCATGGTCAACATACATAACATAACTTCACTATCATAGATTCAATATCTATATTGTTATTATGTATATTATTTAATTTGAAATCTTAATAATTTTTTGTGGGATTTAACTTAAATTTATTATTATTTAATTCCCTATAAGATTAAAATGATATTTGAATTATAATTCAAAATTATCCTTATCTTTTACCAAAGATACATTATTTCCTTTTTAAATGTTTCATGAAAATCAAAAAGCACCTTCCTTAAAACCTCTCTTCAACCCGAACTACATTGTCTCAAACCCACTTCTCTCTCAAATTTGAACCATTTGAAGGAACTGAATTAAATCAAAAATACCAAGGAAAAAGCATACTACTATTTCCAAACCTCCCATAAAATCTCCTCCAACTAATAAATTGAAGAAAACATAAATAACTTTAGTGCAGTAGACAAGTCAAAGAATCCACATCTTAAAGATTGTCCTGCATCAGCAAAAAATGAAATTGATGCAAAGTGGTGGAAATAAAGTAAATTGTTGGTTAAGAATGCGATTATCAATCAAAGTTAGGATATTTGGTTTTGTGAGAGTGATAATATATTCTACCTGAAGATAGTTAAATATTTTTATGCACACATTGAATTATTTCCTAGAGAGATAAGGGATATGGTTAATACAATGGTTAATGGTGAAGTTATGGAATTCTCTTTGAAATGATCAGAGAAGTGTTTGGGTGTGCCTCATAAAAGATAATTTGAGGATTAACAATGGTTATATATAGTTCATAAAGAACACTTTGTGCTTCAAATTGATTTTAAAGTGCTTACATGGAATGAAACCCCAATGATATCAACTATTTTTTAACATAGTGGAGAGTGTAGGATAGTAGTCAAGTTTATCCTACACCTGATCTATCATGGAAATTTATAATTAATAATACAATGTAATAAAGAAGTATTTTTATGTTTTTGATTAAAAACGGTGTTTTGGATTAATTTGTTATATTATTTCATGATTCATATACTTTATTTGTGTAATCCTATTTCATGTTTCAGAGATTTACATAGACATAATTTTATTTCAACATTATGGGAGTATAAAGGATTTTTTACTTAGGTGGAGGAATTAATTACCTCATCAAATGGTCATTAACATATTGAAAATATTTGTAAGAAAATGATGGTAAAAAAGAACCCGTGAAAAAACAAATGGGTGGATCACCGAGAAAAGTTATATGAAAGGTTTGATATAGTTAATTACTTGGTTAGACCAAGGAATATTATAGATATAGGTCTCGAAACTAGTGAGATTATTTTTTATTTTAATGAATAAGTTTTTTTATTAAAGAAATATAAAGTTGTTAGGATGAAGAATAAGATGTTGAATATGAGGTGGTTAATCTTTCTAAGGAATCCGTGGCTTCTAATGAGGATTATAGGCCAGTCACTTCTATAATGCCTTATGGACCACATGAATTTCCATTAACTTTTCCATCACATGAGGAAGATCTTGTTTTTGATGATCCCATTTACATTGAGGTTTCTATATCTATATTTAGGCCATTGTGGGATGAGTTTGAATAATCTGAAGAAGCTAGAGGAAGTTTAGATGGATTTCCTATTATGGACAGTACTCTCATGGAACATGTACCTGATGCAACTACTAAGGGGTAGAAAAAAATTTTGATCTATTGTTTTTGGTATGGAGTATTCTGAATCCGATGACGTTGATGGGAGAAATCCACTTGGACACAGTGTACCTTCCATATTTTATTCTCAGTGAATTATTGAGGGTTCTCTTATTTTTTATATAGATTCTCAAGGGATTCTCAAGGTATCTCCTATTAGAACTTAGGTTGATCAGACTCATAGAGATATATTTAATCCTTCTCCTACAAAAGAATGTGAATAATATGAGAGTGGTGATGCTACTAGTGAAACTGTTGATATTGGTGAACCTACTATTCATGAATAAGATATTGGAGTTAATGTTAGAAGTACATATCAATTTGAAGGAGAAATATTATTGGAGAATGTTCCCGAACTAGATAGTCAGAAACAAGTATATTATCCGCCAACTATATTATTTATACATCATACATTACTGAGGATTATTTGAATAAATTAAAATATGATCTTACAGATGTTTTCATGGAATAATTTTTTTGTCTTGGAAATTCCATAGATCCTACCTAAGAAGAAGATATCCGAAGAACAATGTTGTTTGTGATTGATCATTTTCAACCTAAGTTTTATCTTGAGATGTATTTTATAAATAATGATATTGAATATTTTCAACAATGGTTAGGTTCTTTTCAAGTATATATATTTTATATAGTGAAGTTGTTAGATTAAAGATTCCTGAATACATAGTTTTATCCTACTACTTCTCCCATACATCCTCCTCATCCTCCCATTCAGCTAGTGTTTGATGAAGATAATATTAGACAACTCATAAGGGATGATTTGAAGGTTATGTTTGACGAATTATAAAAATATATGGAAGTTTTGTTTTATGGTTTTTAAATACATGCATCCAAAACCTTATAAGTGTCCAGAGAAGATGAAATGAAAGATAAAAAAGGTAGATAAACTATAAATAAGGCTATAGATTACTATCTCATATTAATCTTTATTAAGTTATACTTAAATATAATGGTAATAACCCTTGCCCTGGATTTCAAAATTCTTCACTTGACTTAGGAATATAAGTCATATGTGGAGAAACATAAGGTGGTGACCCTAGTTTTGGAATATTTTATGGAAAACAAGGATGCTTTTAATCAATATTTTGAGTAGGGATCATGGGATTTTAGTGATTTTACCTAGATTATGAAACCCTTCCTTTAAATTGATCATACTTTTGTGTTATCTCATGTAGTGATTCTTATATCCCAAGATCAGGCCACTATATCCTCAACTCTTAATGCTTTTCGTGTGTCTCTTATACAATCACTTGATCATCTAAGACCTATTTATATATTCATAGTAATTGGAGACCCTACATCATGATATATACTTCAGGATACCTCATATACCCCTTCCTCTACCTTTAAATGAGAAGATTTTATCTTTTCTTAAGATGTTAATATGTGAAAAATTCAGAACCTGACAAGAATTGTTGATAGGGAATTGTTGCCACACTTTTTTTAATATCTTTGGTAATATTAATGAAATAATTATTTTACTATCAATATATTTTTTGTTTTATTATAAGTTTACTTTTCCATTCATTCACTTTTTGATAATCGTAAATGGGGGAGTATGCATGTGACATTAACTGCATTTACTATAACTTCTTTTCACCTTGATAAATATTTAAGATATTGAGCAATATTTGTTTTAATTAACTATCCATATACTCTTGTTTCATTACATTCAATTCATTTTAAATGTCATGATTTTTTATCATCAAAAGGGGTATATTTTGGATAAGACCAACACCTCTTCATTTTCCGGATCCCAAATCATGTGTATAATTTTTTAATGAGTTTCAGGTCCTATGGTAGTAAATGATTTTTTATACAAACTTCCATAATTAACTATGTATACAACTTAATATGATAACCCACAAAATGTGTAATGTACATATCATGTGAAGAATTTTAACAAACCATAAATATCATGTTACCGCGTGGAACCAACCATGAATTTTACTCTATATGGATCCAATAACAAACTACCTACCATACATCAGATAAGAAAATTCAATCCAAGTCATGAATTTACCATGCATTTAAAAATACACCATGGGTTGCACAACAACTAACTTTAAGAACAACCAACGTAACATACAATAGGTAAGAAATATTTCTTAATCCATGTAATAACTATGTATATCTGTATTTATAGAAAATTCAGGAATAACTACCAACTATGAGTATAAATGAACTGATCATTTGAAGTAATGAAACTATCCCAAGACATAATCATGTGACTGTATGAAGGAATGAACTACCGTTAGAAGTTTCCATGCCAAATGAACTTTCCAACCGAACGACTGTTCAGATAAACACGTTTTTAGTGAAGAAACCATACCATGTCTAATTTAGCATTGGATCATTTTCAATTATCTAATGGATTGTATTGGATGAATTAATTGCAATATCAGTACAATTAAGGCTTCATTTATTGTTCTCTAATGACTCCTTTGAGATGAAGTTATATGTAAAATAAAGAGTTAGTTGTGGATGAAATGATTTTTATATATTGATTTTGAGAAAATAAAAGGAATGATCTTGTAAACTAGTGCTACACAGAGGAATTTTTCAGAACACTTCAGAAAACTATGTTTTTTTAACTTATGGTGATTTTTTTGAGATCCTTTAAAAGAATGATTCATGTACCCTTGAACTACTAATACATTTGTATTGATCCCCACCACATTTTAATATATCTCATTTCTTTCTTTTTATGTTTATTATTTTCATTTGATATTTGTTTTTTATTTCTTTATTTATCTGTAAATAGAGTATCATATAATAAATTGAAGAGTTCTAGACACTCATCTTAAATTATTTTCATTTTTATTCCCATATAAAACTATGGAAGTGGTCATGTGTGGCCTGTTCTATTTTATCCCATGAAGAACAATAGGAGAGGCTCAATTTCTAGATTGAATATTGAGATATATTTTTCAATAAAATTTGTTCCATGTTGTGGATTATTTTATCTAATAATAAACTAATTAGTAGTGGGTGGTCTTCATGCGGAAGAGATTATGACTTAGATTAAAGATGGACCCATTATTTAATTTACACTGTAACTTATTGGGTTTTTCTCATCTATTTTAATATAAAAAAAACTATTACTTGTTTAAAACTAAATAACATAACTATAATTTCATATTTGTATTTAAATTGTGTTTTATATACTGTGTCTATTTCAAGTAGACTAGTTTCAAAATTATAAATAGTTTTTGTAAAATAATTTTAACGGAGTTTTCCTGAAACTATTGATATTTTTTTTTCTTCAAAATAACAAATTATATAATTTTATACTTTTAGTCAATTGGGAGTTTGTAAAAAATTGTGTGAATTATGTTTTTAAATATTTTTATCAGAAATTTTATCAGAAAAACAAACTCCCTCTTATGTTCTCCAATCTGAACAATAGGATATTTAATTATTTATTATTTAAAATATAAATTTTATTTGGAAGTCCATCCCATTATACACATAATACTACTCCCTACTTTGAGAGTGAAATTTAGCATGCCTTGAAGATATATTTAGAACACCAATCCTCATCTCCTCTAATGGTCAAGAATGATGAATTGGCATCCATCAAGTGCATGAAACCATCCAATACACATCTCGTTGATATATATTACTTCATCACTCAAACTCATTGAACTCCCACATATAAAGAGAATTCCTAATAGAAGGTATGTAATAGTGATTTTTTATGTGAATAGAATGAGTTTGAGAGTAAAGAAATGTAGTGGAGGAATATCAACACACTAAATCAAAAATATTCTATCTACCTAACAAAAAATAGAAAATAAATATGGATAATTATAAAGTGATAATTCAATAAAACCAAGAATAAATCCCCTAAGGCCAAGCCTCAGATTAGTCACTCACTATCCTGGGTGTAAGAGATCACAGTGAAGAGAAGATAAGGAAGAGAGAGAGAGACCATAGATGTAGGGGAAAAAGTGTAAATATAGCTTGTTAAAATAATACATAATTGAAATAAAGTGAACGATAAAAGAAATAAAAAAACTATCCGAAAGTTGTATTAGAATATAAAATATAGAGAAATCCCCAATTAAAGCCCCACACTAAAAAATATTCTTCCTTCGACATCAATTTATTCTTATAGACCCTTGGTTTCATTTTTCATTGGCCTGAGTTCAAATCATCTGTGATTCTCACTCCTTTGAAATTAGTCTATCTTCCATTCTTTCCTAGGATTTACAGATCTCCATGAAATCAATACATTATTAAGATGCTTCATATTTACATAGTTTTGATTTATTTATTTCAACGTGATGCCAGTGGATGAAGGTTTTTTATGTATTGAATATAGATGTGGTGCTATAAATATACATCATGTAATCTAGATAATATTTACGAACATTAATTTTTTTAAATTAAGAAAGGAATGTTATAGTGGTTTAGATCCTTACACATGAACATGATTATGAGGGATTCAACTATTAATGTAAATCCATGCATGTGGGGATTAATCATTATAGTATTTGATCCTTATGGAATTCCTTGAGGTTACCCATTCATTTCACACATAATGTTTACATCGTATTAGATAAATATTCGCTACATATCATTTTGAACCATCCCAGAACTATAATTGTTTAGTTTTTTAAAAACATGGATACATAAAAAATAGGTTCATTATAAATCTACATCATCTAACATTAAGTTATTGACAATTATCACCCTTATTAGACATTTCATACTTGAAACCTTTCTTCATTTCCTGGGTAAAACAGAACATAATAAGGGGAGAGTTGGGAGGATTAGTAAGGTTAAACAATGGAGATATAAATGATTAATTATTAAAAACAAGAGAATAAGGGTATGATAACATGATATAAACATTGGAAAACCATACCAAACAATTCATTGACTAGAATCATGAGTTAGGACATACATACTAGAAGTCCACACAATAGGAATCATAAAGAAATAAAAGAACATGATCCATTAGAGTTTAAAATTAGAATAATATGATGTCATAATAGAGTGGAATTTTTTTTGGAATAATCATAATCATAGAAATTTTATTTCAAGGATACCCACCAAGGAATTTATCACTTGTTAGGCTTGGGAAAACCACATGTGTACCTACTTTTGGATTAGGATAATCCCCCATGTACCCTATTTTAGGTTGGAATAATTTCAAGTGTACCATTTGAGCTTATAAACCATTCAAATTTTTTGAAGGCATCGAAGGTATATAACTCACCCATCAATCAAATTATCATAATAAATTAATCATTATTCCATAAGATAATAAAAACATTTATCATTTCATCAGAACTTAACCCACAGAAAAGAATATGGGTTCCATTAATGTTTCATCATCATTATCATAAACCATTAAAAGAAATAATAATTATGGTATTATAAAATCATATCCAAATTGAAGAAGAAGTATCACTAACTTATGTTTTCATAGATAAAAATTATTTTAAATGATCACTGGAATATTTCTTGTGGAAAATACACATTTCATTTTCATAAGAATTATTTAAAATATAAAAATTCCCAAAATATTTAGGAAAAAAATTATTTAAAAATAACAATTAGAAATTTTAAATAAATATTCAAATAAAATAGTAGTCATTCTGATGGGAAACATTTTTTTTGAGGTGCACATTAAACCAAAGAGTATGTTTACACATTGAGTAAAAAACACCTCATTTAAAAAAAAATTAAGAAGATTACTTTTAAATTTTTTTATAGAAAGTAAAAAAAAATTAAATACAATTTTAAAAAATAATTGGAGAATAATAAAAACATTATTAAAAATATCTTAAATAAAATATGTACACGGATGAGAAATATTCCCCACTAAAGATAGAAATAATGGTTTTGTTTCCTAAAGAAATTTCTTTATCGTTAGTACAAAAGGACGGGAAAATTAAATAAAAACTTGAAATATATAAAAATAAGTAGAGTATAATAACATTCATGATATCGTTTAGATATATATCATATAATTTAATCATCATAAATCTAATTATAAATAATTACAGTAAAAATGATATTATAACATAAAACCCTTACATTAAGTTCGACATTTTTCTTAAGCAATATAAACTAATGTATAATGAATTAAAATTTATGATAATTATATAATATAAATTTATACACACTTATAATATCATATATTATCTTCTTATGAAATTTTAACAGCTATTTATTAATAATTCCTTATTAAAACCATCATTTTCAGGTATTAACTGAATCTTTTTTCATGAATGTTTTATTTAAAAATTTCTTGTCCTTGTACATCTATCATAGTTTCATATTCTCAAGAATAATAATAATGATATTAATATAATTTATATTCATTATATACTTATTTATAATAAACCATAAAATTTATATATAGAAAAATGAATTACACCGCTCATGGATACATTAGTCCATTCGTACGCATGAATGACGTTTTGATTTTTTTAATGAGAAGAAGTATATAATAATAAACATTATTTCGTCAATATATAATAATAATTTTATCATAAATATAAATATATATTTATTAAATAAATAATTCAAAATATACAGGTATGGAAGTTATGAAAAATGAATCATATCGCTATGTGGAGGTCGTAGTCAACATGTACCCACGAGTGGTACTTTTTTTTACCATTTGATGAAAATTAGGTGGAAAATATATATACCATAAAAATAATGAAATATAAGTATATATGTGATAGTAGATTCATAACTTTTAATGTATATAATATGTCTATATAATATGGAATATGAAATAAAATTTAATGTACTAGGTTAAGAGTTATACAACATCATTTAGAAACATCATTTAACTTACACCTCAAGCCATGAAAGGATGGTATTGAAACCGAAATAAGACCTATAAAACATGATGAGGGACGTTATGAAAGTATTTGGATAGGTATTAGATGATATATTAGGATCCTTAATTGTTTATAATATAGGATTGTGGTTTCCTTTTATAAGTGAGTGAGAGGACACACTTAGATTTACTTAAAATATTTTAATAATATAATGTCATTTCCCAGTGTAAGTGGATAATAATGGACACTAATTAGATTTTAGGAAAATATATGGTCAAAATATTTTATAAAAATAATAATTAGACAAGTTTATGAGGCAATATTACCCATAACACTTAGTTTAACCCTTGTAAACCCGTTCTAACCTTAACCGTCATATTGTATTACTTTTTTTTCTATTCATTATGACCAAAAATAAAAGTAAGATAAATAAAAAATTATGAAATTATGATTAAAAATATGGACAATTTAATGAAATTAAATTTCTATAAGTTCCATAAATTAATTTTAAAATAATTACATGAATTATAATGAAAATCCTTTTTTAGAAAAATGCATTTTTAAGCATAAAATAGAATTACATTTCACACCTTTACTAGTAGAAACTATGAAATGAATGTTAAATTATTTTATCAAACATATAATATATAAATTTAATCAAAAAAATTTTTAAATAATTTTTCATTTAATTTATTATGCTAAAAAACACACTACCCACAAAAAATAGTTTAATGTAAAATCACTTTTTTACCTTTAAATAATTTTTTCTTATCTCCAAACTTTATATAACTAATGTATGGATGATTATTTTTAAATTGAAAGTAAATTAAATTATAATCCAATTTTGAAATAATTATCTATATTCTTTTTTTTGAAAATATTACTCATCATTTAGAAAAAATAAATTTCTTTGAAAATATTTTCTTTTATTCAAGGAATATTTTTTTAAAAATTTATGATTATATATTAGGAATTAATAAATAAGTATGAATTTATGAAAACATATGCATTTATATATATTATAATGTGTTTAATCCTATTCATCTCCACTAATATAATGACTTGGTCATAATGGTATAGTATATCGTGGTTCATTTATACTTTGGGTTGCATGTAAGGAATGATGTTGAACACATGAAGTTTATTTCAAAGTAAATATCGATTAAATCTTAGATTTTTCCATTATAACCATATTATAATGTATTTAACCTTGATATTAAATAACTCTAATATAAAAAATGAGGATATATCTACTTTATCACAACCTCTGGCACCCACGTGGCATCTTCGAATTTCTGATTCCTCTAGAGAAATATCACTAGGAGTGTTGTATTTTTTCATATAACCATATCCATATTAGAAAAGATTTATAACATTATTATTAATATAAAAGAAAATTATCTAGTAGTAAAACCTCTAAATTCAATAATTATGAAGGATTATGGATGTACCTCCTTAGGAGATATACATGGAACACAATGTGAACTTGAGATAGGTTCAGTGGAAGCATCAAGTGATAAGATACCATACCTACTCAATGAATAATATAAAAGGATTCAATATAAATAGGTATAACCTTTAAATTCTCTAGAAATATCATGACATTCTTCCATTGAGAAATTCATAGGAATAAATTCTCACAATCAATGAATTATAACCTTTGCTGACTATTGTCAAAGTAACACTTCTATCGAATCTAAGATTCCTTGATGTCTGGATGAATTAATATAACCTTATTTTTCATTTTTTTATCCATCTCAGATACCAATATATTTTTTTCTTAAATTTCATCATAGAATATTGGAATTCTATACTTCCTTCCATATAGGGATTTAAAATGATCCATTTGAATTCTTGAGTGAAAGATATTATTATAAGAAATCCTGATGAGATAAAGTTATTTATCCCAACCACCATTAAAATAAAAATAATCATATATCAAAATATCCTAATGGGTATGAATTGTTCTATCAGACTAATGATCTATACTAGGATAATATGTAGTATTGAAACACAACTTCAAATCCAGATGTAATTCTATAATTTTCTAAAACATTAAGGTAACCCTTAGATCTCAATCAGATACTATAGATTGTGGAAGTCGATGAAACCTTACCAGTTAATTAATGTATATCTTGGAATGATAATAAATAGAGAAATATATCTGATATTAATTAACTGTTTTGTTCTCATAAGGAGATTGACTACAACCCAAATAACATTTATGCCCTTCAGATGTTTTAAAGATTACGATGGTAAAATCCAAAGTGAGGTTTTCCTATTTCCTTTTTAGTATGGGTAATGGTTGTATCATCCCCTTAGAGTTTTATCTCTTAGCCTTAACATAATGTCATATCAATCACTAAGATAATTACTATTTAATATCTTTCTTCATGTTATCCCACCAAAAATACCCCTTCATATCTTTATACATCTTCATACTTCTAGTATGAATAGAAAATTATGAGGTATTATCTTCTTCCATATATCCTTCTTCAATTATACTATTAATGGGACACATAGTAGGTTCCTAAAACGTGTCATTCTCTCAAAATCACATTAATAATAAAGAACATTACTCAACTTCTTTTAAAAATCTACATGTTCCTTATATGTGTCTTTAATATTCACATGGATAGGTTATTGGAAACTAATTTGAGAAAAATAATATTTCCACCCTTCCTTTAATATTTAAAGGTCTATCATTAAAAAATAAAAAAATATATGATCTTTTTTTATCATCAACATAGATAAGCTAGCATTATCCTTTTGACTAAGAGTATCAAACACCTTTTTCTTTTTCAAAGTTGGTAATGAATTTAACACTGATAATATTTAATCAACACCAACCATATTTAATGGAACATATTAAACTATTAATATGTGAATATATAATTTAGGATTTTATGATAAATATATATCTCACACCCTTTTCCATAAAGACTATTTATACATATCATTAAATGTTTATATTAAAGCTACTAACTCCAAATCATTATTCGATAAATTCTACTCATGAACATTCAATTAGAATGACGAATAAGATTTCACTATATCATTATGAATATGTACACATTCCAATGACTTCTTTGATGCATCATTATATATCAGAATTAGTTACCCACTACAGGGTAGTGCGTCTATAGGTGATTTGAGAAAAATTCTTTTCATCACCTTGAAATTTTCATCGCATTTATTAGAAAAAAATGAACATGAATCCCTTCAGAGTTAAATTGGTTAGTGTATTAGATATACATGTTAAATGATTCAAAAAATAAAAATAATATCAAAAAAATCAATGAAAACCATGGATCACATCCATAATGGTTTGTTTGGGCCAATGTTCAATAACTTATATCTTTGATAGATCCACTGATATACCCTCACATGAGATTATATTACCAAAAAATGAAACTTTATGTATCCAAAATTAACACTTGGTAATTTTTTATACATCTTATCCTAAGAGTATTAAATACAATACAAAAGTGATATTCATGTTATTCCTTTATCATTGAATATATAAGAATACCATATATATAGTCTACCAGAAACTAATCAAGGTAATCCCTAAACACTATTTACATTTAATCCATGAAGATAACAGGGGAATGAGTATGAACAAAGTAAGTCACTATAAATTCATTATTTCCATAACACATATGGAGGGATTTCTTGGGTAGGTATTTGCTTTTTTACCATAAATTTATATTATCTAAATCAAAGATAAAATCTAGAAAAACATTTATCTCTTCATAATTGATTAAAAAGCCATCAATATATGGTAGAAAATACATATTCTCAAATAATATCTTATCATGTTTATGATAATTAATATAGAGTCAAATTGGTCTATCTTTCATCTTAACAATAAAGATACAGTTCACCCCATGGTGATGATGTTTTATTAATTAATCATTTATCATGATTCTACTTGAGTCATTAATTTAATTTCCAAAACTCAATTGGGGATATTTTATATTTATTCCTCAAAATAAGTGTATCACCATGTATGAAAAATATTGAAAACTAAACTTCATGATTTGGAAGGATAATAAGAAACTATTCTATAAAGGCATCAAAAACTTAGGTATAATAGGAATATATTCAATGCTGAATTTCTACTCAACCATATGAGATAAATACACTAATTAAATATGAATCAAGACCCATATAATGGATGTAATCTCTATTGGATGTTCTTATTTATCCTCACATTGATAAGTGATTTTAGGTTAGTTTGGAATATCAAATGTGATGTTCCTTCCTCAATAATTGATATGGGTTTTATATAATGAAATCTAATCCAAGGCCAAAATAACATAAAATTTTACTAAAGGGAGAATAATTAGATTTCCAATAATCACATTAAAGAAAAATTCAATTATATAATAATCATAGACTTGAGATATGATCATCATACCATTAAGAGTTTTCATTTCTAATTCAAAATCTAATTGTCGAGCTGGTAATGTGATAACCTAGGAAACAAATTTATATATCAAAGAGTAGATTAATTGAGAATCAAATAAGTCATCAATAGTTATATTGTGTATGGTAAGTATACCTTTCACACCTTTGTTATTTTACCCCAAATTAGAAATAGTGATCATAATAGATTTCCATTATTATCTTTATTAAAAAGGTTGTTGACATCGACCATCATCATTACCACTTTTATTTGATAATTGGATAACATAATTATCATTCTACTTTTATTTTAAACATTGGAGTGTGGTTGGTGAATTTGGTAGAGATTTCTCTTCTTTGACAACATTATATAACTTTTTCACATCACTTCCACATTCTATTTCCTCATAACTATCCGTTTTATTTATAAAAAATTTAATAGTATCATTAAGATAATTTCTTCTATATTTATTTTGAAAAAATTGGAATAAATGAAGGCTGATTATCTTCCCCCCATGGGTTTTATTATTATAATTTCCTTTAAATTAAATCTTTCTTTTCTTATAAAAACCATGTGATTGATGGGTGGCTCTTATATTTATTTATACCTAGAGAGATCATAATTTTTTTTAATATCTACTAAAGTCTATTAATGGTAAATAACTTTAGAGACTTTGTTTTAGGCCAGTAAAGAACAAACCAATATATTTTTAGGTCAGATGATAATACCATAAGTGTACCTCATGATTATTGTAAATTTTTACTCATAGGTACTAATGGATTCATCATCCTTATTATTTAGATTAATGGTTTCCTTCTTTATTTTTGTATGAATAATTTTAAGAAAGTACATATTGAAAAACAAACTTATAAACTCATCCCACACCAGGGAGTCAATTTATCCTTGTTTACTCATTCTCTTGATAACATCCCAATATTTTTATTCTTCAACTTCCAAATGATAAATAACCAAAAATAAAATATTCATTCATTCAACACCAAAGAGTGAAATGTTTCATTTCATTCGTACTATTCTATTGCTTGGAAATTAGTGAATCAATGGACCCACTAAAGAAGTTGGATGCTTTCTCATGAAGGAATCAATAGAATTTTCTTCCCTCCTTTTATCATTTGTAATACTGAGATTATTCATTGATTAAATAAGTTATGTAATCATATGAACGAGATTTTTCATTCTAGATTGCATAAAATTCTGTTTCTTAGGAGGATAATCATTGAATTTTATACCTAATTTAGTACTAATACGGTTCTGTTGGGTTCTATCTATTTACTAAAACTAAAAAATCATAGTGTGAGTAACAATAATAAAAGAGAGAAACTATATAATCATGTAAATAATTTATGGCATATTGAAATCATTCCTTCTTCTTTTCAATCATTAAAATCTTATGTTTATCCTAGGTAACCCATAGTCATCATATATTCAAATCAATCACTATGTATCTTAATGAAATCATGAATAGACCTAATACTATCCCTAGGGAGGGTCTAAATAGGTGTGTATTCATGGGCCTAGTAATCATGCACTAATAATAGTTGATTTAATACCCAATCTTGTAGTGACTGACCCCAAATAGCTTGGATCTAGCGTCTACTATCAATTACATTAGCATGATTACAAGGAATAAAATCCCAAAGGAATGAGTGTTCAATATTCTTGGAAAAAATAGATACATACCTGAATCTTTTATTATAAATAATACACTAATTAAAAAATTACTATTTTTTAATTTATAAATAATTTCAAGGATAACATTATTCCATCTAGAAAATCCATACATATTTTTTATAGTAAAATTATTGTATTTAGGGCTAAAAGGAAACAAAATAAGAGAGATATAACATGCTCAGTAAGGGAAAACTGTAGTGGAATCAATAATTAATAAATTGAAATAGTCCATATAGAAAGGTAAATAACTCAACACACATGGCATGTAATCAATAAACTGAATGGAAGTGCATAAAAATATAAAAATTTAATAACTGGAAAGACATTCCATTCAAATTATAGGACAAGGAAAAATAAAAATGGGAAGGTAAGAAACTGAAACACATTCCATATAAATATCTGAAAATGAAATGTATCCATAGATATATCAACACAAAATGTCATGGATGAATAATTACTTAAAACAAATGAGGGAAACTGTTAATTATTAGATTTCATGTTTCCTAGTTACATAGAACCGTTATAATTAAGACATTTCACAAGAAAATTTATCATATCGGGTAAAACCCATCTAAATCAGCTAGCCAAAAAACTCATTCCATGAGACTATTGATGCGTCGATGATATATCTATAACTGGGCCCCACTAATGTCGTACCTTTCCAAAATATCCCTTATCTATTGAATAATCTATTTAACAATGTTCAATATCAAATATCTGTATGGATCAAAAGATACAGATTTATCAATATTTAAACAAATAATCAAATAAATTTCAAAATAAACATCAGATGAAATATGCTATACAGTTTAGGCATTGAACATAGCAATGATAAATGATATGGATAATTAGAGTAAATTTAATGTTAAATGATAACATGAAATTTAATATCTTAAGGAAACTAACAGATAAATTCAATAAGTGAATACAATCCTTAGTCAAATCAATCATAAACCATCCAATAGAAGAATAAGGATGTTATCAGTAAATAATATCCTAAGTGGAGTAAAATAAAGCATTTTTGTCATCGATGAATATAAGTAGTCTAAAAATATCTTTTTAAAAAAATTTATTGAGGAAGATATCATTTTTTTTAAAAAACATTTGAAAAAAAATTCATTGAAAATAAATTTTTAAAAAATCATTAAAAATTACCATTTAAACATTCACAGGATACATTTAAGGATGGAAACGAGTAATTATATACTTGATTTACAAGGTAAAAATAACATTCCTTTTGCACAGTAAAAGGTTAGAAAAAATAAATGTTTGGAATGTGATATAAATATTCCATTGAAAAAAATTTTAAAAGAAAAAATGGTAAAAATATCACAACCAAATAATTTGAAAAATTGTTTTGAAATAATTTTAATAAAACATGGTTTTTATAAGAAGATACATTTTTCGAATAAAGAGAGAAATCAATTCAGGTTTTCTTAAAACCTTTTTATAAAACACCTTGAGTACCAAAGAGTGGGAAAGTGGTACTAATAATTGAAAAACATAATGGGTTACTAGAGGAGAGAGAAATGAAAGGATTTATTAAAAAAATTGTCATATAATTTCCTCAAATTAAAATACCATTGAAATATCATTAATGTTATTATTGAAGAAAATATTCATAAAACATTCCAACATGTCCCATATAATATTGAAACATTTTAAATCAAAAAACTCATAAAGTAATAATATTAAATGAAAGTTTTAAATACCATGAAGTTAAAGTAATTCATGATAAAATATATGAAATTGTTCATTAGATACACCACACAAAATATGTTTATGGTGAACATAACATTTCTCTCACAGAAGTAAAAGGTGGGGTAAAAAATACCTTACCTTAAGTCAGACTTATATTATGTGTATATATATTCATTAATAAAATAATTATGTTCATTATTTAATTGATTTATAAATTTTTTAATTTTTATCATAATTTTTTTTCACTTATTACTAGGTTGTATAAACGTACTTAAAAAATTATGTTTACATTAGTTGTTTTGACTATATTCAGACTATGGGTAGAAACAACTTTGGTAGGTCAACTATAGTCAAAGGGTCATTATATAACATCTCAAGAATAATAATCATTAAATAAAATTCATATTTTATATAAATTATACCTTTTAAACCAACCATGAAATATAGTTATGAAAAATGAACCAATGATACAATCATAGAGATGATAGGCTGTACATACGCATGAGTAAAGTTCCCATTTTTCAATGATCATTATAGAAAGAAGTTAAATAACAAAATATATTTATATAATGATAATTATATCATTAATAACATTTTATTTAGTCATATATACTAATATATTGTATTCTTGTGATTTAAAATGAATCACATCATGTCAATGTGGCGGTAATCCTAACGTCCACTAATGACATTATCAATTTTTAAGTGTGTGAAAGAGTAATAATGAAAATGAAATATAATATATTTACATAAAGTTAATTATTTAATTAATATCATAGATTGGTTTTTTGTTAGATATTTTTAATTAAAACCATCCTTTACACATTCCATTCATATTTTGAACGAATCAAAATGTTTTGAGGGGGTAGTAGTCTATATTTCTACAAATGATGTTATCAAATTTACAAAAAATGGAAAGTGTAAGAGTGTTTGTTATAAAATAATTACAGAATATTAAAGACATAATGAATATGATATATAACATATATAAATAGATTATCCATCAAAATATCCCCCATGAGAGGTGGTAAAGGATAAATGAACAATAATCGTTTCGTGAGGAAGTAGTTTACCGTACACAGAAACAAAATGTTTGTTTTCTTTTATAGAGAGTTGTGTGTAATTATAGGAAGAAATAATTACATAAAATAATCATAGCATATTTAGAATTTTTTTTTGTAATCATGGAAAATAATATTATAAAGAGTGGAGAATAAAATTAATGAAAAGCGATCGTTGGAAAATGTTACCTTAAAATAGGGTAACTCATTTTAGTTTATACCAAAGAGTTTCCTTGGAAGGAATTATAAAAAAATGACTGATTCAAGGTCAAGGTAAGGGATATAGGTAATCTATTTGGGAGAATCATGGCTGAAAAAAGTTTTTTAGATCTGTGATTAATGGATAGAAGTGCTAAAATTTTATAGTGGAGTAGGAGTGACACTCTTATAATATTTTGACAAAGAAATTATTCCCACATTTTTTTTTCACATTGTACGTGGATCTAATAATGGAAAACATTCATGAAAGGTATAGATAGGTTCTAAATATGGATATCCAATATATTTTGGACAAGTGTATAGTTCATTTTGGGAACATAATATCAATGTTTAGTCCCTTATGAATCATAATTTTACCATAATCGTTATATTTAATTTTAATTACATTCCCTAATATTATTGGTCAATTTTTGTTGTTATTAAAAATTATAAATTTTTTAGATTAAAAATATGGAATCCATTTTTAAAAATTCCAATCATATAATTTAAATAAATTAATTTAAAATTCATCTTGTAGATGGTACGACAATGCTTGTTTTTTGAAGTAAAAATGCATGAAAGTTTGCAATGTTTTTATAATCAATTTAAAATTTTAATTGATTAAAATAAAATAAAGTGTATTAATTGTTAAAATTTTTATTTGATTAAAATTTAAAAATAATTAAAAATATAATTTAATATCAAAAATAAATAAGATAAAAAATTAGTTTTGAACTAATATTCAGTATTTTTAACTATTCATTAGAAAATGAATTTTTTTAGAAAAATATAAAAAAATTACACTAACCTTATTAGGATGATTCTATTTTAAAAATGAAATTTATTTTGATATAGTAAATCAAATAGTTTTTTAAAATTCATATTTAAAATTTTTCCTCCATTAAAATGTTGTAAAATTGTATTTAAAAAAATATAGCTTTTTGTGTAAAATAGGGTTTTTTCTTATCTTATGCCTATAAAACAGAATGGATGAATATCAAAAAAAATTTGACTGAATAAATAACATATAAATTTTATCAAAATAACAAACTTAATATAATTAATTATGTTTATTAATACAAAACTCATTTAAAAGAATAAAAATTATAATATTTCTTTTTATATCCAATTGGTTCTTATTTTCATTTCTTATTAATTGGTAACTGATGATTTTTATATATTTATATAAACCATATTTGTTTCTAATTTATTTCATACTATTCATAAACATTAATATAACACATATGCTATTTCATATTATATTAAATAATAATATTTTAATAATATATTGTTATTTGGTGAAACTCAGTATTGTGTGTAATACAAGCTATCATGGAAGGTCACTCTTACGTGTAACACAATCTGACTTGCTGTTTCATGAATTAAAATATATAAAACAGATTTTAAAAAGTAAATATATTAAAAATTATTCAGATATTATATTCCCTTATGCTCTTGGTGTCGTGTTTCATACATGAAATCGAATATACGGTTCTTACTTTAGAATTTCATGGAGTTACATTCTCCCAGGTTTAATAAAATTGCATCCCTACTATTTAAACTCAATTTAAGTGATAGATTGTTTGATATTTCTTTTTTTGAATTCCCACATCATAATAAGGGTTTGTAAAACATCATCTAAATAAGAGATAATGAGAAGTAAAAATGTCACATGGATTGAAATATAACTAGGTCTCCAAGTAGAATAACATTAGTGGTAAGTAGAGATACATAATTAATTGAAAAACATAAATATTTATAGGGAGTGATTGAGTTCATCAATAAAAAATAAATTACTTTTCAATAGAAAGTTAATGGCCACAAATCCATAAATCTATGACAATTTAGAAGACTGTTAGTTCAATAAAAAGTAAGTTTTCAGGAAAATATTTTATTTCTAAGTCATTTTTATAATGTTGGGAAATAATTTTACTTCCTATACATACATATTTTATATATTTCTATAAAAACCATTTCAACCACAAGTTTTTATTTAATTAATTTTCCAATTTATCAAAAAAAATATTGATTCCCGATTCACTAAAAATACATTTATATAGGATCTTAAAGCCTATAAAAGAGTGAAAATTATAACTATTTGGATCTAACTATTATCCAAATCCAGTATGGTTAATACAATAATCTGTAACATTAAAATAAACACTATAGGTTCATCCTTAACATTTATTCATCAATTTGTTTGGCTAAAAAATTACACATTAACCAGGACATTTCATAAGTATGTGGTTGGCATGAAACCCTGATCCTCCTTCAATTATATGTTCATGAACCATATACTTACCAGATTAGATTGGTTGTCACCCATCATACATAAAGTCCTTTTGTAAAACCATATTAATATAATTTCTAAAATAAATATGATGAACATCCTTCAAATAAGGTTAATCACTAAATATAATTTTAACTAAGGGTTTCAATACAACCTCAATACATAAATAAGTCATCCGTTTTACTTCCACAAAGGTTCTTTATTGGTCTAGAGTTTGTCCATAATATCATTCATAGGATTTCAAAATCATGAAACCTTATTTTCAATCAAACATAACTTATGTTTAACATAGGTTATTCATTATCAAAATTCTTACTACTGGTTTGTAAATAAAATGTGAATTTCCCTAAGTATATACCCTGTGAGTGTAAAATTAGGTGTACAGTAAGGTGGATTTTCATGTACCAGGTTACCCTGAGTCAGGACCCAAAAACCTTGTAATAGGTATTACTCTTAGGTACATCTATTCTAGAACCACGTCCAGTTGTAGTATATAGACATGGATGTATTTCTAGAAAGAACCACATAATATCTACATTATAAAATTTTAGTGTTATTCTACACTTATCTTAAAATTCTACCTTAGGGATATGTTATTTGACCTATGTTTTCTTAAATCTAGTTTCTATGGTTGTTACTAAACTTTATATGATTCCAACTATAGAAAACTCACCCCAAATATCCTAGATCCTGTGTCTAAAATCAACTAGGTTGGCATGATTACAAGTAATCAAATCCTAGAGGAATGAGAGTTTAGTAGTCTTAGTAAACCAGATATGTACAAGAGTATTTTATTAAAATGAATACACTAATTAAAACCTAATTTTTTTATTCTTCATAAATAATTTTTATGATATCTTTATTCTATCTAGTAAATCCTCAAATATCTTTTATAGTATGGTTCTTGTATTCCTGTGGTAAAGGATAAAAAACAAGGGTTAGATAAAAATCTCAGTAAGGAAAAAATATAGTAGAATCAATAGTGAATCAATGAGAATAGTCAATATGAAAAGTTAAATAAATCAACAAACATGCCATGTAATCAATAAACTAAAGGGAAGTTCCCTAACAATATGGAAATTTAATGACTATAAACACACACCATTAAAATAAATAGATAAGGAAAATAAATATGGCTAGTTATAAAACTAAAACACATGCCATCTAAATAACTAAAAATGAATTGTATTTGTAGAAATGTCAATGAAAAATATCATGGATGAATAATAACTACTAATAAATGGGGTAAATGATTAATTATTGGATGTTATGTCTTATAGGTACATGGAACCATTAACTTTAAGATCTTTCACAAGACAATTTAGAATATTTGGTAAAAAACCATCTAAAGGGGATATCTAACAAACTCGTCCCATGAGACTACTAGTACATTGAGAGGATACCTATAACTAGGCCCTACCCATATCATACCTATCCAAAACATTCCACATATATTGAATAACTGATTTTACCAATGTGCCTTATCAAATATTCTTATGGATTAGAAGAAAAAAATTTATCAATATTTCACCAAATAATCAAATAACTATCAAAATAAACACCATATAAAAACTGTTATATGGTTTAGGCAATGAAGATATCCATGATAAATGTTATTGATAATTAAGGAAAATTCAATGCTAAATGATCATAGGAAATTGGATATTTCATGGGGACTAGTAGATGAATCAAGGATGTGAATACTATCCTTAGTAAAATCAATCATAGACCATCCAAAGGAAGAATAAGGATTGTGTCAATAATGAATATACCAAGTGGTGTAAAATTAAGGGTTATTTTCATTGATAATAGAAATACTAGAAAAAAAATGTTATTGAGGAAAATATCATTTTGTTTTGAAAAATCATTTGAAAAAAACATTTCTTTGAAAAGTAATTTTAAAAACGTTATCTTAAAAATTAACCTTTAAAACATGTAAGGGAAACATCGAAGGAATAATGATGGGTAAATCTGTACATTTCGTACAAGGTAAAAAGAACATTCATTTTTTACATCAAAAGGTTATAAGAGTAACTTGTTCAGAAAGAGATAAAAAGATTCCATTGAAAAAATTGGTAAAATAAAAAAAGTCTAGACACGTATCTTCCAAATAATTTTAAAAACATTTTTGAAAACATTTTAATAAAACATGGGTTTTAGAAGAAAATATGTTCTCTAACTAAAGAAAAAAATCAAGTAAGGATTTCTTAATTTTTTTTAAAACACCTTGAGTAAGAAAGATTGAAAAAATATTACTAATACTTAAAAAGGTCATGAATTACCATAGTATTGGAAAATGAAAGGGTTTATCGAACAATGGTCATATAATTTCGTAAAACAGAAATAACATTAAAATATAATTAAACTTGTTGTTGAGAAAAATAGACATTAAACACTCAAAAGTGTTCCATACAACTTTGTAATATTTTAGATCATAAACTTCATGAAGGAATAACATTAAATGAATGTTTTAAATAGCATGAATATAAATTAATTCATGATATAATATATAAAAATGGGAAGTATATACACCACACCAAATTAGTATGTGGAAATCCTAAAATTTAAATCATGGAAGAAAAAAGTGAGATGAAAAATGAATTACCTTCAGTATGACTTGGCTCGTGTTGTTGAGTCAATAAGGTTTCTTAACGACTTTTCCCATTCCTCTATGTTTTGAAAATCACAAACAAAATATCTTAAGGCAAATTTCATTTTCCATAAGTTTCATCTCAATAAGGAAAATTTTTCTTCCCCAAGGAAATTTATCCTTACCTTGTTTTCATTATTCATTTTTTAGTCTCTCTAAATATAACACTTTTTATTTCAAAGTGTAAAATTAGGTTTCACATCTAAAACCTCAGAATTATATAAATACATAGATATAGAGTATTCCATTTTCTGAATCCGAATACAGACTTTGAATTATATGAAATTTAGACTCCGAATTCTCTGAAATTCTGACTCCAAATTCTCAGAAAGTCAGGCTCTAAATTCCCTAATATTTAGATTCCAAATTCTCTGAAATTCAGACTCTGAATTCTTAGAAATTCAAACTCTAAATTTTATGAAATTTAGACTCTTAATTCTCTAAAATTCAAACTCCAAATTCTATGAAATTACAAATCCAAATTCCCAGAAATTCAGGTTCCAAATTCCTTTGAATTAAGATTATGAATTATTTAGAATTCAGACTATGATATTACTCAGAATTCAGGTTCCAAATTCCTCAGAATATGGACTATGAATTCTTTAGAATTAAGATTTTGAATTCCTTGGAATTCAGACTCCTAATTGCTTAGAATCCAGACTCCGAATTAATCAGAATTCAGACTTCGAATTCTTTAGAATTATGACTTCAAAAACTATAGAATTTTGATTCGAAATTCCTTGAGAAACAGAATCCTAATATCCTTGTAATATAGACTCTGAAGGTTAACTTTCGTAGACTCTAAATTCTATTTTTTTCTTACACACTAAAAAATTGAATTTGATTGAGCAACCATTTTTTACTTACTGTTGTTTGAGTTATAAAATGATGTCATTCTTTCTGTTACTAACTAACTATTTTTTGAGTGACACGTGTACATGTCCCTCTGAAATGCAAAAAAAATGACCATGGGAGGAGGGAGCTGACTGTTGAAGATGTGCCTATAAATAGGAGCTCATTTGAATGAGTTCATTAAAACTAACTATTCTAGAACTCTAGATATTACATACTGAAGTGATTTCTAGAGAGAGTATCTCATACTTTGTGCGTACTGAACATCTTTTTCAAAATTTCTTCGTGAAACTCTGAATGTTTCTTAGTATATTCAAGGGATTCTAGGGATAAGAATACAGAGTTTCCAACTATCTTGAAGTTCGGGGACTTGCGGGGATAGCAATACATACTCCGATATTCATATCGATGGATTACCCAGGTGTGAGAAAGTCAGACTTTCTTGAATGTATAAATCAATAGACCTATTTCCAAGGTTGTTAGATACCCTTCTCTTTAGGTTACAATATTTCTTACTTGTTACTTTTATTGTTTCATGTTTTTTTTCTTCTGCATTGTTATTGTTAAGGAAAGTATAATTATCTTATAATTTCTTATACTTGTACTCTGATTAGTAAGATTATATATTCTTTAAGATATAATCTTTATATTTTTAAACATTTCTTAAGTTTCATTTCTATAACCAAATTCCCGGAATCTAGAAAGTTTGTTGAACTAAAAGGTCTAGCAAATTTACCTTGTTTAACTTTGTTAAACATCACCATCTTTAAAAGTTCCAAAGAAAATTTTTAAAGTATAAAATTCACCCCCTCTTATATATTGAGCATCCAAATCATCATTTGTATCCTATAATTGGTATCAGAGGAGGTCTCTGAAATAATTATTTTCACATTTAAGTTTTCTTGTTGAAGTTTTTCATTATTCTATATTTTCCTTGCTTATGATATTTTTGTCCTTGTTTTCAAACTTTTATTACTAACATGTTTGTGTGGAAAGATTTTTTTTAAGATGATAGGAATGAATGTTTGTTCAATTGAAAATATTAATCCTACTAGACCACCTATTTTTTATGGGAATGATTATGAATATTGGAGAGATCATATAAAGACTTTTTGACTAACACTGGAGTGGAAAACTTTGTTATGCTAACTAGAGATTACATGTTTCCTGGTAATGAATTCAAGACTTTTACTAATCAAGAGAAGTAAGAATATCAACTTAACTACATGGTACATAATACATTGTTGTGTTCCATGACCAGGAATATATATAGAAATATTACTTCTTATGAAGATCATAAAAGATCATGCAAAAATATGACAAGATGTTCAAGGAAGACAACTAAAGAGATGAGAATCCTTGATTGATTCCAAGAAAGTGTCAAGGATGATTTTGACACCGAAGATTTGAAGATCAAGGATCTCACTAATAGTTTTGTGGAAAAGCTAACTCTGGAACAGACATCTCAAAAGCAAGAAGTGAAAGATGTGAATGGGAAATTGAATTCAGTTTCTCAGAGTTGGAAGAGATAAAGGGATATCAAAATTGAGATAGAAGAGAAGCTTGTCAAGCATGAAGACGTCTTGAAGGGTCAAACAGAATATCTTAAGGCTCAGGAAGAAACAATCTAATCTTTAGAGAAGAAAATAGTAGATCATGATCAGCTTCTCAAACGTGGATAGGAGGATCACATGGGACTCAAGAAGCTCAAAAACATAGTGAAGAAATTGATGCTGAAGGAGAGGGAAGGATTATTTCATTATAACCCGATATTTTGTTGTATTTTCCTCGTCGTACATATTCTTCTTATCTTAATGAAATTTTGGGATGTTCTTTATTTTTGGATGTCTAGTACTAATATATCAGGTACCATATTTTTTTTCCATTCCCATTAATCCTTTTTGAAAATCACAAAGGGGGAGAAAGGAATGTCAAAGAGAATATTTAGAAAATAAGAAATTTCCTTAAATGGGAGTTTTCATTATAAAGATTTTTGTATGCAAGAAAATGAAAAATATCATTCAGGAAATTTAGAATATGATCCTTAGAATTTTCGAGGCCTAATATGGAGTTAGTCGTATTCACTTTGATCCATATGTAAAGGGAGATAGGTTTTATTTACAAGCCCATAAAATTTCTAAGTCCTTATATTGTTTTTCATAAGGATGTTTTTGCTTTCCAAAAGGGGGAGATTGTTGAGTAAATAAGGTTTCCTTATGACTTTTCCCATTTATTTATGTTTTGAAAATCACGAACACACTATCTTAAGGAAAATTTCATTTTCCATAAGTTTCATCTCGATAAGGAAAATTTTCCTTCCCCAAGTAAATTTATCCTTACCTTGTTTTCATTGTTCATTTTTTAGTCTATCTAAACATAACACTTTTTATATATAAGTGTAAAATTCAGTTTCACATCTAAATCCTTGGAATTCTATAAATACTTAGATATCGTGTATTCTATTTTCAGGATCTGAATTAAGAATCCAAATTATCTGAAATTCAGACTTCGAATTCTTTGAAATTCAGACTCTGAATTCTCTGAAATTAGGACTCCAAATTCTCTGAAAATCAGCCTTTGAATTATCTGAAATTCAGACTTTGAATTCTCTCAAATTCAGACTCTGAATTCTCTGAAAATCAGACTACGAATTCTCTTCAATTTAGACTCTGAATTCTCTGAAATTCAGACTCCGATTTCCTTGAAATTCACAATCGAAATTCTTTGAAATTCTGGTTCCAAATTCCTTTGAATTCAGATTCTTAATTTTATAGAATTCAGACTCCAAAATTCTTCTGAATTCGAACTTCGAATTCCTCAGAATTTGGACTATGAATTCCTCAGAATTCAGACTCCAAATTTCATAGAATTTTGACTCTGAAAACTATAATATTTTGATTCCGAATTCCAGGAGAAACAGAATCCGAATATCATTGTGATATAGACTCCGAAGATTCATATGATTAGACTCTGAATTCTATTTTTCCCTACACTATGAATAATTTAATTTAGTTGAGAAACATTTTTTTACTTAATCTTGTTTGAGTTATAAAACAATGTCGTGGTTTCTGTTACTAACTAACTATTGTTTGAGTGACACGTGTACAGGTCCCTCCGAAATTCAATGAAAAATATGACTGTTAGAGGTGGGAGATGACCGTTGAAGATGTGCCTATAAATAGGAGCTCATTTGAATGAGCTAATTACAACTGACTATTCTAGAACTCTAGAGATTACATGATGAAGTTATTTCTAGAGAGTTACTCTCAAGCTTTGTGCGTACTGAACACCTTATTCAGAATTGATTCATGTGACTTTGAATGTTTCTGATTACATTTGAGGGCTTCCGAGGATAGAAATACAAAGGTTCCAACTAACTTGAAGTTCGAGGACTTATGGGGATAGCCCTATAGACTCCGATATTGACATAGAGAGCTTGCCCTGGTTGGGGTAAGATAGAATTTCTTGAAAGTATAAATCAGGGGACCTTTATCCAAGGTTGTTGGATACACATCTCTTTAGATTAAAATATTTCTTACTTGTTACTTGTATTGTTTCAAGTTAGTTTTCCTCTTCATTTTAATTATTAATGAAAGTATAGCTATCATATACTTTCTTATACTTGTACTATGAATAGTAAGATTCTATATGCTTTAAGATTGAATCTTTATCTTTGTAAAATTTTCTTAAGTTTCATTTCTGGAACCACATTTCCAGAATCAAGAAAGTTTTTAGAACTAAGATTTCCAGTGAATTTACGTGTTTAACTTTGTTAAAAATTACCATCTTTAAAAGTTCTAAAGGAATTTTCTAAAGTATACAATTAACCCCCTCTTGTATACTGAGCATCTACATCATCATTTCGATCATACATGTGTATATTTATATTCCTTTATAATTGTTTTTGTTAATTATTTTATTTATTTATATCCTTTTTCATATTTATCATACATTTTATTTCATCTATTACTATGTTGTATGCAACTACTTAATCAATTATGTTTACATCAGCTGTTTTGATCAAATTTAGTTTATGTGTCAAAAACTACTACGGTAGGTCAACTATCGTTAAAATGGTCATTTTATATCATATGGATAATAATAATCATGACATAATTATCTAATTTTAACATCAATTATTCTTTTCAAAACAATCATGAAATATTTTTATGAAAAATGAACCAATGTTAGAATCATAGAGACAGTAGGTCAAACATACACAAGAGTAATGTTCTCATTTTTCAATGATCGTTATGGAAAAAAAGTTATGTAACACTATATCATTAAATAATGATAATTATATAATAAATTTAATTTTATTTAGTCATATATACTGATATATTTTATTCTTTTTATTTAAAAAGAATCAGATCATGTTAGAGAGGTGGTACTCCACACGTCCACGAATGACGTTATCACTTTTTAAGTGTGTGAAAGGGTAATAAAGAAAATGATATATATTATATTTCTAGAAAGTAAATTATTTAATTAATATAATATATATGTTTCTTATTTCAATTTTTTTTAATTAAAACCATACCTTATATGTTTCATGTATAGTGTGAACGAATCACATCACATTTAGAGGGCTGTAGTCCCCACTTCCAAAAACGATGTTATCATATTTATAGAAAATGGAAAATATAAGTGTATGTGTTATAAAAGTATTAAATAAGATTAAATTAATAATAAATATCAAATATAACATATATAAACTACGTTTAAATCATAATGTCTGATAAGAGGTTTGGTAAAGGAAAAATGAACAATCATCATTTCTTGAGGAAGTAGTTTAATGTACACAAGAAGGTATATGTTTGTAACGAATTAGATGGATGCATGAGTAAGTTTTGGTAGAAATAATAAGATAATAAAATACTAGTATATTTAGGTTACTGGTTTTTTATGTTATAATTGAATAATAAGATTATATAGAGTGTATATGTAAATGAAAAAAATAGATTGTTGGAAAATAACACCTTAAAATCCGGTAACTCCTTTTGGTTTATACCAAAGGGGTTCTTTGGAAGGATTTATGAAAAAAAGGTATGATAGAAAGACTATTTAAGTGATGTTTTAAATATATTCGGTCATATATTTTTTGAAAATAAGCTGTTTGAGAGGTGTGAGTAATGGGGAGAAGTGGTGGCCTTTTAAAGTGGAGGAGGAGTGGTAGTTTTGTAATATTTTGAAAAATGAATTCTTCCAACGTTTTTCATGTTCAAAGTGGATCCAATAGTTTACCCAATTTGATCCAAGATAGTATAGGTTCTAAATATTTACATAAAATATATTTTGGACAAGTGTATAGATCATTTTGGGCTCTTAAGATTAAGGTTTAGTCCCTTATTAAGCTTAATTTCACCTTAATCATTGTAATTAAATTTATTTACCTTTTATAATATTTTTGATCAAAAAAGTAGTTGTTATTAGACATTATAAATTATTATAATTACAAATATAAAATACATTTTCCCAATTCCAATCATATAATTTTGTGAAATTAATTTAAAAATCATCCCGCAGGTGGGACAAATATGCGGGATTTTAAAGTGAAAACATTTGGACATTTTCTATGCTTTTATAATAATTTTCAAGGTGAAATTGATTTTAATGAAATAATGTTTTTTAATTGATAAAAATATTTTTTAAATGAAATTTATATCCAATTAAAAATATAACTTAACCTTGTAAATAAATTATATGAAAAAATAGTTTTGAACTAAAATTCAGTATTTTTAGGTATTCATTAAGAACTAAAATAATTTATAAAAATATAAAAATTCCCCCTAACCTTATTTTAATGTTTTTATTTCAAAAATGAAGTTTATTTTGATGTATAAAATCAATAAAAATTTTAAAAACCCTATATTTAATGGGGTGACCATTCAAATCTAGAAAAATTGATTTTATAAAAATATTGGTTTTTATGTGTAGAATATGGTTTATTCTTATCGTATGCCTTTTTAACACAATAGATAAATATAGAAACCATTTTCATTAATATATAATATATATATAATTAAAATACTTAACTAATATTAAATAATTAATTTTTATAAAAAAACTCTTTTGGAAGCATAAAAATAATAATATTTTTTTTATATCCAATTGGTTCTAATTTTCGTTTCTAATTAATTGGTAACCAATTAATTAATTGTATATTTTTATAAACCATAAATTTTTATAAGTTAGTTAATGCTATTAATAATGAATAGCATAACATATAGGTTAAATCATATTATATTAAATAATAAAATGTTAATAATATATTATTATTTTGTGAAACTCGATCATGCTTGCAAAGAAAGCTATCATGGAAGGTCTCTCTTGCATGTAACATAAGATAACTCGGTGTTTTATGAATTCAAATATATAGAATCTATTTTAAATACTAAATATATTATAAATTATCTTTATATTATATTATGTTATGCATTTGGTGTCACGTGTCATACACGCAATCGAATACAATGTTTTTTCTTTAGAATTTATGGGCGTTACATTCTCCCCACCTTAATTAAATCGTGTCATCATAATTTAATCTCAATTTTGGTGATACATTGTTCAACATTTCATATGTCTAATTTCTACATCATAAGAAGGGTTCGAAAAAAATCCTCTATATAAGAGAGAATATGAAGTACAATGGTCACATAGATTGAAATATAATAATGACTTTAAGTAAGACAATATTAGTGGAAAGTATAGATATATACCGGGATGAAAAGCATAAATATTTATAGGGAGTGATTGAGGTAAAAAACAAAAAATTAAATGATCAATATAAATTTAAGGGCCTCAAATCCATAAATATGTGATGATTTAGAAGGCCATCTCTTCAACAAAAATTAAGGTACTAGGACAAAATTTTATTTCTAAGTCATTTTACTAATGTTGGGTATTTATTTTACTTACTACGAATACATACTTTATATCATTATGTAAACACCATTTCATCCTTTGGGGTTTCTTTGATAATTTTTTTAATTCATCAAAAAAATTAATTTTGATTTCTAAAGTACTGAAATGAATTTCTAAAGTATCTTAAGGCCAATAAAATAGTGACAATTCAAACTATTTGTCTCTAACTATTCTAAAAAATCAAATATGAATAATAAATTAATATCTAACCATAAAATAAACACTATTGGTTAATCATTAATATTTATTCAAGAAATTTTTTAACTAAAAATAATTATACATTGATTAGGAATATATATATGTTAATGGTTGGAGTGAAACCCTTATCATCCTTCATTCATGTGTATAAGACCCATGGACTTACCATATCTGATTGGTTGTTACCCAAAATTCATTATTTCCTTTTATAAAACCATATTAGTATATTTTCAAAAATAAATATGATGTACATCCTTGAAATAAGGTTAATCAATAAATATCATTTTAACTAAGGTTTTTAATATAACATCAATACATAAATACTTCATCTGTTTTATTTCCACAAAGTTCCTTCCTTGGTATAAAGTTTACCCATAATATCATTCATAGGATTTCTAAATCATGACACATTATTTTCAATATAACAAAACTTAGGTTTAATCGAGGTTATTCATTTTCAAAATACATAATAGTGGTTTATAAATAAAATGGTAATTTTCGTAAGCCTATCCCCCAGGAGTGTCAAACTAAGCGTGCATTAAGGCCCATTTTCATGTACACAGTTACTGTGAGTTAGGTATAGAACACCTTGTCAGAGTTATTAAACTGATATACAACTCTTCTAGAACTGCACCCATTTGTAGTATCTGTATAGATATATATTTCTAGAAAGAACCATATAATATCTATATTACAAAAATTTTAGGGTGTTCTTCTACACTTATCCACAAATTCTACATTAGGGTTGTGTTATGTAAACTACTTATTTCTAAATCTAGTTCCCAAGGATGGTAATAGACTTACTCTAATACAAAAAATAGCAACCCGACCCCAGATAGTTCAGATCTAGTTTCTACTATCAATTACATTTAAATGATTAAAAGGAATCTAATCACAAAGTAATGAGAGTTTAGTAGTATTGGTAAACCAGATATATATAAGAGTATTTTATTATAAAATAATACACTAATTTCAATATAATATTTTTCTTCTTTGTAAATAACTTCAAGGATAACTTTAATCCATCTAGTAAATCCCTAAATATCTTTCATAGTATGCTTCTCATATTCCTCAGAAAAATGAAACAAAATAAGGGTGATCTCAAATGCTCAGTAAGGGAAAATATAGTGGAATCAATAATGAATCAATGAGAACAATCAATAAGGAAAGGTAAATAACTTTACACACATTCTATGTAATTAATAAATTGAATGGAAGTGAATAAGAAATATGATAAGGTAATAATAGGAAACACAATCCATTGAAATTACTAGATAAGGAAAAATATATATGGCAAGGTAAGAACCTAAAACACATTCCATCTGAATAACTAAAAATTAAATGCATCCATAGATATATTGATTAAAAATCTCATGGATGAATAATAACTAAAAAAATGATGGAAATGATTAATTATTGGATGATATATTTCCTATGTATATGGAACCATTACTATCAAGACCTTTCATATGACGATTTAGAATATAAGGTAAAAACCCATCTAAAGTGTATATCCAACTAACTCATCCAATGATACTATAGATGAATTGAGGGGCTATCTACAATTGGGTCTAACCCATGTCGTACCTATCCAAAACATTCATCATCTACCAAATAATCAATTTAAAAATGTGCCTTATCAGATATACTTATAGAGTAGATGATACAGATTTATCAATATTCCCCCAAATAATTAAATAACTTTCAAAATAAACACCACATAAAAAATGGTGTATTGTTTAGGTAATGAAAATATCCATGATAAATGATATTTATAATTAGGCTAAATTTAATTCTAAATGATCATAGAAAATTGAATATTTCAAGGGGGAATAAAAGATAAATAAAGGAAGTGAATACTATCTTTGGTCCAATCACTCATAAAACATCCAATGAAAGAATAAGGATGAAATAAATAAAAAATATACTATGGGGAGTAAGAAAACGGGTTTTTGTCATTGAATAATATAAATACTATAAAAGGATCTTTTAATATTTTTTGAGGAAAATATCCTTTTGTTTGGATAAAACTTTTGAAAAAAAATTCATTGAACATTAATTTTAGAAATATTTACTTTAAAATTTATCCTTTTAGACATAAAAAGTAAGATTTTAAGGAATGATGGTGGGTAAATCAGTATATGCCACACATGTTAAAAAGAACATTCATTTTCCATGATAAAATGTTATAAAAATGCATTTTTATAATGATACAAGAAGATTCCATTGAAAAATTGGTAAAATAAAAAAAGGGTTAAAATGTATCTACTAAAAAAATTTAAATTTTTTTGAAAATATTTTAATAAAACATGGTTTTTATAAGAAAATGGGTTCTCCGACTAAGGAGATAAATCAATTCGGAGTTTCTTAAAAACATTTCCTAAAAATTCTTGATTACCAAAGGGTAAAAAATGTACTAATACTTAAAAAAGGTCACGAATTACCTGAAGAGAGGAAAATGAATGGTTCTATTGAAAAATTTTCATATAATTTCCTTGAATAAAAATACCATTGAAAGACCATTAATGTAATTACCGAAAAAATTAATATTTAAAAATTAAAAAGCGTCCCACACCACATTGAAATATTTTAAATCACAAACCTCTTGAAGGAATACTCTTAAAAAAAGTTTTAAACAAGATGAAGATAATGTAATTCATGATATAATTCATAAATAATGACATTACATAAACTATAAAATATATGTATGTGGTTAACATGGAATTTATCTAATATAATAAAAAAGTGAGATGAAAAATCCCTTACCATGAATTCAACATGTCTTGTGTGTATTTATATTCACGAATAAAAATCTTATGTTAATTAGTTACTTTATTTAAAACCTTTTTCTTGTTTAGAATAACTTTTATTTTACATATTACCATGTTTCAAACAACTACTTAAACAATTAAGTATACGTCGGTTGTTTTCACCTAATTCGATTTATGTGTTAAAAACTACTTTGGTAGGTCAACTATGGTCAAAGGTTTATTATATAAAATCTAAATAATAATAATTATGACATAATTATAATATTTTTTCATAAATTAATTTTTAAAAAAAAACCAATCATGAAAAATTGTTATGAAGAATTAACCAAGGCTACAATCATAGAGATGGTAGGACACACAAACGTGTGAGTAACATTCCTATTTTTCAGTGATCATTATAGAAAGAAGTTAAGTAACACTATATCCTTATATAATGATAATTATATCATAAATAACTTTTTATTTAGTCATATATATTTATATATTGTATTATGGTTTTTAAAAATGAATCACATCATGTTTTGGAGAGGAGAGTCCACACATCCACAAATGATGTTATCACTTTTTAAGTGTGTGAAAGGGTAATAAAGAAAATTATATATATTATATTTTTAGAAATATAATTATTAAATTAATATAAAATATTGTTTTTTAGGTCATATATGTTTAATTAAAACCCTTCTATATATGTTCCATGTATAATGTGACTGAATCACATCGCTTGGAGGGCGAGGTAGTCCACACTAACACAAACAATGTTATCGTATTTAGACAAAATGGAAATTTTAAGGGTACATGTTATAAAATAATTAAAAAAATTTAAAAACATAATAATATCATATATAATATATATTAACATATTTTCCATCATAATTTCCATCAAGAGAGGTGGTGTAGGAAAAATTAACAATCAGCATTTCGTGAGGCGGTAGTTCTCCATACCCATAAATAGTATATTTGTTACTCATTAGATGGTTGTGTGTGTAAGTGTTTGTATAAATAATAACAAAAAAACAAACTAGTATATTTTTGATTATATTTTTTTTATGTATTCAGGTCATCCGATTAGTATAGGTAGTGGAGAAGCAAATGAAAGAAAAGAGATCGTCGGAAAACATTACCGTAAAAGCTGGGTACCCCTTTGGGTTTATACCAAAGGGCCTACTTGGAAGGATTTATGCCAAAATAGAGGATTCAAGGTCAAGGTAATGGCTTTTGGGAATCTATTAGGTCATATAATTTCTGTACCTATGAGGTTTGAGAAGTTTGAGTAATGGGGAGAAGTGGTGGCCTTTTATAGTGGAGGAGGAGTGGCACTTTTGTAATATTTTGACAATGGAATTATTTTCACATTTTTCATGATTTAAGTGGATCCAATGATGGAAAAAATAATAAAACATTAGAAGATAGGGTAGAAATATGGCGTTACAATATCTTTTGGATAAGTTTATAGGTCGTTTTAGTCCCTTATGATTATGGTTTAGTCTGTTATTATGATTAATTTTACCTTAATCATTGTAATTAATTTTAATTAGATTAACTAATAGTATTGGTAAAAAACATATTTATTATTATTAGACATTATAAATTATTATTATTCCATATATGGTTTCCATTTTCCAAATTACAATCATATAAGGGCACAAATTAATTTAAAATGCATCCCGTAGGGGGGATGGAAATAGATGTTTTTAAAATAAAAACAGCAGAACGTTTGCTAGGTTTTTATAATTACTTTCAATATGAAATTGATTCCAATGTCATAAATTGTATTAATTTATAAAACTATAATCTAATTAAACATTAAATCTAATTAAAAATATAATTTAACTATATAAATTAATTATTTAGAAATTATTTTTGATCTAAAATTTAATAATTTTAATTATTCATTAAAAAATAAAATGTTCTAGAAAAATATAAAAAATTCAATCTAAAATAATTTGGTTGTTTATATTTAAAAAACTAAGTTTATATTGATATATAAAATCCATTAAATTGTTAATATTCTTTTTTTACTTGGTTCTCTATTAAAAGGCAGTAAAATTGCATTTACTAAAATTTATGGCTTTAAATGTAAAATAGGGCTTGTTCTTATATTATGACTATCAAAACTAATGGATGAATATAGAAAATATTTTATTGAATATATAACATAAATATTTAATTATAATCATTAAATATTTGTAATTAATTTTTTTTATTAAGGAAAAATTCCTTTTGAAGCATAAATATAATAATATTTTCTTTTTTTCCATCCAATTGGTTCTTATTTTCAATTCTCATTTATTGGTATCCAATTAATACATTTTATATTTATATAGAACATAAATTTTCATAGTATTGTTAATAATATTCATAACTTCTAACAATACATCTAGGTTATATCATATTATATTAAATTATAATATTTTAATGATATATTGTTATTTGGTGAAACTCAGTCTTTCGTGTAATGCAAGCTATCATGGAAGGTCACTCTTGCATGTATGACAAGCTACCTCGGTGTTTCATGAATTGGAAAATATAAAATCTAAATTAAATAGTAAATATATTATAAAGTGTCCAGATATTATACTGCCTTATGAACTTAGTGTCATGTTTTAGACATGATATCAAATTTAATATTCTTACATTAGAATCAGGGTGTTACAAAATTTAACCCTTTTTGAGTTGGTACCCCAAGATTCATCTATGACACAACTAAAACCACTTGATAATATCTTTATAGGGTTTTATTTTATATAATACCACACTCATTTAATTACCATATCTTACATTTTTTATATACTTAGGCTTATCCTAAGGCTTCTCACTATGGTTCTGTTATACTAGTTTCCAAAAAAAAACTAAACCATTCTATGATACCAACTGAGGAAACCTAATCATTTATTATATAATTTTTAAAAATTAACTAATGAATATTAATTACATATTATTTTGATCCTTGATAGAACCATAAATTCTTAGTGTCTTTGGGATTATGGATATATAAACAATGGTACATAAATGATATACATTATCTCTCATTATGTTCTTGAATATAAGAACCCTTCTTAGCCAAATACAGTATTTTAAAATATCCACTTTTTGTTGAGTGGAAACCGAACAAGAAACCAAATACAAACCCCCCCATACAAATCGAACAAGTAAAACCCTTCTTAGAAATTTCATACTTAATACCATTATTCATATCTTGGGGAAAAGGAAACATAATAAAGGGTGATCTCCAATTATTAGTAAGGGTAAAAAGGAAGATATCAATGATAATTAAATATTAACTTGAATATAATGGTACGATAACTAGGTATTAATATTTTAAAACCATACACAACAATTTATAGATCATAATCACGAGTCATGACCAAAAGATTGACAGTTCATAAGATATTAATCATTAAGAAATCAAATTGAATGATACTTGAGAGAATAAAATTGAAATAATATTTTATCATAAAATATTTTAATAAATTTTAGAATTATCATAATCATATATACTTATTTCAAGTACTCCCACCAATATATTCATAATATTTTAGGCTTGGTCAAACCGCCAATGTACCTTATTTTTCATTGGGATAACCTCTTGTGTACCATCTTCTGGTCTTGGGATAACCTCCCATGTATCATTTGAGCTCATAAAACATTAATATTAACCAATTTAATTTGAGGGATATTGAAAAAATACCAATCACATAATTATAATCCATTCTTAGGTATTCCACAATATCCTTAAAGCATTTATCATTTCATCATATCTTAAACCATGAAAAATAAAACTAGTTTAATTAATATTTCATATTTATAGTCATAAAAAGTATATGTAATGAATAAGTATGGTATTATATAATCATATAATCATGGAATCACGAGTATCATATAATGATGATATCATAGATAAAAATGTATTTTAAAGATCCCATGAATATTTCTTTAAGAAAACAAGGTTTTATTTTGAATACAAACTTTTAAAATATAAAAAATTAAAAAAAATTAATGATTATTTTTGAAAAGGAAAACTAAAAATTTTAAATAAATATTCAGACAAAATATCCCTGATGATGATGGGAAAATCTATTTGTGTGGTTTTTGTTAAAGCATGACTTTCTTCCACACCTTTAGTAAAAAGTACCTCATTAAAAAATGACAAGAAGATTACTTTGAAGAGTTTATATAAAAAAATGGTTAAAATGAATCTAAACAATAATTTGATAAGTGTAAAAACCATCTAGAAAACATTTTAAAGAAACTATGTTTCTGGAAGAAAAAAATTCCAGCCTGAAGTAAGAAATAAAGTCAGTTTTTCATAAAAATATTCTTTTAGTATATTTAGTACTTAAGAGAGGAAAATAAAATGAAAAATTTTAATAACCATAAATAAAAATATGATAAGAATAAATAATGATTCATTTGAGATATATATCATATAATTTCATTATTTTAAATTTAATTATAAAAAATACAATTAAAATTGAGTTTGTAACATAAAACTCTTACCTCATGTTCGACTTTCTTTGTATGTGCAGTAAAATACTGTATAATAAATTTAAATTTATTATAGTTATATAATAGAAATATATACATAATAGTAATATCATATATTATCCACTTATAATATTTAAACACCTATTTATTAATAATTATTTATTAAAATCATTGTTTCCCTGTGTTAACAGTTTCATTTTTCATGAAAATTTCAGTTTGGCAGTTTTTATCCTCATACTTTGATCCCAGTTTCATAATATAAAAAATTCCAAAAATGATAAAAATATCATATATATTAATTAATTACATATTTATAATCATCTATAAAATGTATAAATATTAATATAAATTACACCATTCATGTAGTCAATGGTTTATATGTCTGCAAGAATGATATTTTCATTTTCTAAGAAAAAAAAGAAATTATGAAAAATAATATTTTATCATTAAAAATCATAACTATATCATAAATATTCTATATATTTAGTAAATTAATCATTATAAATATACATGTATGGTGGGATGAATCATATCTCTATGTGGAGGTGGTAGTCCACACTTACGCACGAGCGAAACATTCATTTCCCAATTGATGAAAAGGAGGAGGAAAATGGTTATGAAATCATAATAATAAAAAGATATTTTTATTTTAATTTATTAATAATTATATTTGAGATTAAATAGGTTTAAAAAATATATAAGATGAAATAACATTGAAAGTACCCGGTTAAGAGTTATACCTCTTGGATGAGAAACCTCCATTGGCTTACACCATAAGCCTTGAAAGGATATTATTTTTATAAAAACAAGAACTATATGATATGGAGATGGATTTTGGGAAAGGATTTTGGTATTTATTTTCTAATATAATATTATATTTAATTTTATATAATAGAGTATGGTAGTGCCCATTTATTTGTGAGGGAGAGGACACACTTGGAATTGCGTAAAAGATTTGAACAATATAATATCATTTAATTGTGAATGTATCACCGAATGGACAGTAATTATAAGGTAGGATAATATATGGTCTATATATATTAAAAAATATAAATTATACAAGTTTATGTGGCAATATTATCCTTATCCCTTAGTTTAATCCCTAGTATACTCGTTTTAACCTTAATAGTGATAATAAAGCTTTATTGTTTTTACTATTTATTATAAAAAAATAAAGTGTACTCATTAAAAAAATTTATATAAGATGACTAAAAATATGGGTTTAATTTTATAAAATTAATTTATAAATTTTGAAGAAATAAATTTTAAAATATGCATGTGAAACGTAATGAAACCCCGTTTTTAGAAAAATGACCATTTAAGCATAAAACTGAATTTACATTCACTATATTACTAGTAAAAAATATAAAAAAATATAAAAATATTTTATTTAATATATAATCTATATATTCCCTTAAACTATTAGTTAATAATTATTTATATAGTTTATTATGATAAAAAACACATCGAGCACACAAAAATAGTTTTATATACATAACTATTTTTTCTATTAAATAATTTTATCTTTATTACTAACATTTAGATAAATAATTTATGCATGTTTATTAATAAACTAATGAAAATATTATTGAAAATAATTTTTAATAGTGATAAATATTATTTTTTATATAATAATATATAACATGTATAAAAAATGAAATTCTTTGAAAAATAGGTCATCTAATCATTAAATGATTTTTTTAAAAATAACTAATGATTATTTACTAGGAGTTAATAAATAACTTTTAAATTAGAAAAACATAGAAACAATATATATATAATTTGGTTAATCCAATTTATACACACTAATCAAGTGGCTAGGTTATTAATGTATACAATATCACAATTTATTTATATGTAGTGTTGCATGTAAATAAAGCTATCAAATAATTCAATAATATTTCAGAGAAAATAGATACAAAATAATGTGGAGTTACATTCATACTTAAAGGGTTTCTTAAATTCTCACAAGATAAGATTGACCCTTATAATTAGGCAATTCATCCTTATGAATTTCCATGTTTATAATAAATCAGGTTTATGAACATGCCATGATTATGAAAATCTTCATCCATATATTTATATTTGATTATCCTTATGATGTTAACACTTATTCAAATTTCAAAAACTTCTATAAATATTTTAATTCTTAAAAATTTATTTAGATGAATCTTTAACATGAAAAAACAATTTAACTTGAAAATAAATAACTTATCTAAATAATTCTAAAATTGAATAAAAATATTTAATAGTACAGAAAAATACATTTTCAAAATTTATTTTTGAAATAATCATATGATGCAAATATTTGACAATTACCCATTTAATGATAAAATAGTGGGATAATATTAATTACACAAAGATAAATGCATGAAAATATTGTCTCTATCAAAAAGGTGGTTCAAATGAAATGATAAGAGAAGAAAAAACATAGGATTATTGGAGAATATTGGATGTTTCCAATTAATTTAAGGTTTAATTAAGGGGGTTAATATCCCTATTTTCTAGTTTAAGTTAACAATTATTGATAAACAAAAGTAGTTTGAATGATTATGATGATTTCATAGTTCAATTTTTATCTATGCGTGGTTAGTTTTATGTATACAATCACATAAAATACAAAGTTAACAAGAATTCCTATATATAAATAAACGATATATAATATTTTTTTATTGAATATGATTAATTAAATATATAATATATAATATAAAATAAATAACAATAACTATCTATTAAAAAAATTCTTACACATAAATAAAATCCATCAAAGACCAGATTTAGATATAATCTATATAGAATAATTTTATTTAGAATGAAACCATAGATCGAGATAATTTTCTAGAAAAAGTTAAGGTATAATAAATTTATTAAGGAGTTATAGATAAATGTTTTGGTTTGAATTAGTAAAATTGGAATCAAGAGTAAATGAAATAGGATTATAAGTCAAATTTGGAGGAATTTGGTGAGTAAACATGGGAATAAGAATTAATAACTTGAAATAAACTCAACAGATGAACAAGTTGTGAGTAAATACAGTTAGAAAGAGTAAATCCTACCTAAATACATTTTATATGTACCCAATAGACATAATATATACTAAAATAATTGAAATATAGATAGCTTATCACAAGAATATCTTAGTGACAAGATATTCCAAATCCAATAGTGAGAGATATTAATAATAGATAAAAATAGTGGGATATATAAATGATCAATAATTGATAATCAATAATATCATTAATAAGTAATCAATATCAGGTGATAATATTCTTTTTATTTTATTATATTAAATTATATCTAACAACAAAAGTTAATTATTATTATGATCAATTATAGATAAATAAAATTCCATTATTGGTATAAATATTTCGGAGTGGAATAAGTGCTTGAGAATAATACCATTATAAGAGGGGAAATTTTATTTATTGTAGTCCCCTCTACACAATGAGACACCTATGGGGGAAATTACGGGTGAGATATGGTCTTATATAAGGTAAATGGATTATTTATATAATGTTTATTTCATCATATATTCATAAATGTTTGTTGAAATAATATTAGGGTATATAGTCATAGATAGATACAATTAGCTTTCACATATATGTGAAATTTTCTAGGAGAAAGTGACTTATGAATGAAATAGGATATTTGTTGTATTTTTCACTTGAATTTTGGAAGATGGAATCTTGGTTAGTCCTAATTTAATTAAAATGTTTAAATATATAAAACATTTATGAGGATATGATTAAAATAAATTGAAGATCAATCTATTCACATAATGTTTTCATCATTTCCACCTAATTTCATTAATTTTATTCATAACTGTAAAATGGATAATATAGAGAACACACTTCAATATTTTTTGTATATTATTTAAAAATAGAAAAGGATATGAAGAAAGGAAAATAATTAATTTTTAGTGAAAAGGAAAAAATGTAATGGTGAATCGGTCAATGGTTGATCCATTTCCAATGGAACCCATGTATAAACATCATAAGAAGTTAAAGTTTACGTGAGAGACTAATGAAAAAGAGGATTTAAATGTTTCATATTAGGAGGAAGGCCATTAGAAAATTAATTTCAATAATATATATAATAAGAAAGGGGATTATTATACTTTTGTAATTTTTAACATTGTTTGTGACATATTGGAATCAATAACCAAGGTATTAGACATAATTTTTTTCATAAATATTAGTATTCAAATATCCGAAAAATAATATTCAAAAGGATTATTAAAGATGAAGTGTATCTTCAATTTATTGATATAGAAATATACATATCATTAACACGAGGAGTCTATCATTTTAAATTACTCAATGAATTGATTCTTGTATTTTATAACTATCATTATTTACATTACTAAAATAGTTCCTACTACGAGGTCCTAGTAAAAATAAATTTGGAACCCATGAATGTAGAAAAGTAGCTAACCAGGTTTGTATCCTTTGAGGAGTCACACTAAATAGTTATAATATAATCACTTATTAATATTTATTGGTTATTTCCAATTTTAAATATAAATAAATAAAATAAGAATAAGAGTAAATAAAAGGAGGCTTGGAATGAAAATAAAAAAATTAAATGAAAAATGGCTAGTGATGAAAGGGGAAATTATCTTTAAGGTTTATCCAATTACTACTTTATTATATATTTTTTGTTGTTAAGATTCTTTTGTTAATTCAATCACAACTAGTCATGAATTATATTCCCCTAATTAATTTATGAAAATCACCATGAATATGAAATCCTTCCTTAACATAATGATTCAAATTCAAATATAATTCAAAATGATAAATCACCCTATCCAAATCATGATACCACATCTCGCCCATACCCAACGTACACTACTCATCCCCTGAACTACACAACTCCACAATATGAATTATATATTGAGATAAGGTATGATGAATAGATTTATTAAAGATAAGAATACGTTTATGGGAATTGAACAATGAAGATAGACTCACATATCACTAACACATACACACCCACTACAAAATCCTAAAATTTAATAAATCTTATTAAAGTAATAATAGGGACTCAAGAATTTATTAAACCTACATCTTGGATCACAACCTCAAGTTTGCTACACCACAACCTTATAACTAACAGAGGAAGGAAATATTGATATAAAAATGAACAAAATAAAAATTGTAAGAAAAGTGTGTTATATTATATTGCAGAAATGAAAATACAAAATCCTATCTACTTAAAATCCATGGATAATGTCAATGGTTCTAAATATTTTCCATGTGTGAAAGGGAAATGTTTAAATTCATAGTGGTATATATTTTAGTGTTCATGGGATGGTTTATATATTAAAATATATTAGATGATGATTCCACTTGTAATAATTCTCGATCATTATTCAGATCATTGGTTATTCCACCGTGATCCATGGATTTATCCTTTTATTTTATAAAGACACATTGAATGGAATTTTGACTGCTTCCTAATTTTGAAAAATTAGAAATAAAATTTATTCTTTTGGTCAGGATATACCTTTCCTATCTCTCATGTTGTACTTTTATCACTTCCACAATGACCATTGATCATATACAAAGTTATTGGAGCCATTGAGGTGATTAAAATTGTCAGAATTATCATTTAATTAAATAACATAAATTTATTCTAAAACTAATGAAATGTTATTAATACCTCAAAAGTGTTTACTTTTTTAGGATTTAATTTAATTAATTTTGAAAAAAATATCTTAAAACTATGATCCCATCACTCACATGAACTTATCTTTCAGATTTGGAAAAAACTTAGTTTCCAAAATCAAATCCACACAAAAGTTAAAAATTTGAAAAAAACATAGTAATTCTGGAAAATAAAAAACTATCATGAATATTTTATAGAAAAAATTTCCTTAGGTTTTATCATCTTACATTAAATTTTTATTAAGATTAATAATCCATTAGGATAAAGTCACAACATACTTAATATTTAATTTCACATCACTTTCACTAAAGAGAATATAAAATGTACCTATACTTATATATAGAAAATTCATGCTCACTATATTCTTTTAAAAAATTTCATTTATCCAAACCATGATAGATGAAAATTAATTTAATCATTAGGCCTTTGAAATATTAATTTGGGGGATTAGGGTAGGTGGTGAAAAATCATTTAGAGATTAATGGTTGAAAATTGGAGGTTAAAATACTAAATAAAATGCTTTAACATTCATTTAATTACCTATAAAACCCCCCACTCAATCCCACTTACAAAATAAATCACCAATAATTAATTTTAATTTGGGTATTGAGTCATCCGGTAATGAATAATTAATGATAGTCAATTATCATCCCGAATTTTTATTTTTTATTTTTTATTTCTATTTTATTTTTCACTTATACACATTTTTAATTGTTTTTATTATGTTCCATTTTTTTCATTTTTAATATTCTTTAAGGATAATGGAAGGAAAATTTATATAATGAATGTTACACATGTGAATTTTTTTCAATGGACCAAAACATCTAATTTCCTATAGTCATATAAGTTCTCTAAATGAAAACTCATAATAGCAGCCCCCATATATGAACATGAAAAACTCATTAAATATATTAAGAGTGAAGGGTGGGTAAGAGAAAATACATCATGATGTGTGTCTTATCCGATAAGTAAATATATGACATTTAAGGGATAATCTATGGTTAATTTAGAGGGTTAGTCTAAGGATAACATGGGAAAGGTAAATATGTTCCTCAATCATTTAAAAAATTAGTTTATCAACTCCAAATACATAAAAAAAATAAAAGTTCTAGTTTGCATTAAAATCCATGTTTCTACCAAGAAAGTGCGTGTATCTATAAGAATAAAAAAAAATAATCTTAAATACATATTTAGTTTGGGTGAAATATTTATGTTAGTTCTTATGAGAATGGATTTAAAAAAGTGGTTAGACTCATAAAAATGTTTTAAAATCAATGAATAATGAAATTATTTCATATAAATAATCATTTAAAATCAATTTCTAAAAAAACCATGGATAAATTCTTAAAATAAAATTATCATGAAAAAGTAATTGGATATTATTTTATATCAAATGTTTTGGAAGAAAAACAAAAAAAAAAGAAAATACTTAATCAAAAATAAGAACTATTCACCACACTTTTCTTTTACTACCCTTTATTAAAGAGAATTTAAGGGAAGTATAAGTAAATGAGAAGGAAATATAGCACCTGGTTATCTTATTTTGATTCATGAGTAAAGATTCTAAATTTTATCATATTTAACCTATTAATGAAAAAACATGATACATTTTATTCTAAATAAAAAATTAAATGAGAAGAAAAAAGTGAAATTTTTTCTTAGTATAAACCCCGAAGTAGATATTGGGATTATGTTGTCTCTAGTTTGGTAGTAGAAGTTTCTTGAACCAAATCCGAAGGGGTTTGTGGTTTCATTTATAGGTTTCATAACATATTATTACTCCCAGTGTCTTTTTGTAGACATTTAGAGTAGAGAACCTAACAAAATCATCCCACCACATAAGTAAATAATGAAATGGAAGAAAAGAGGTTGAGGGAAATTAAAGAAGGTTTGATACCTATCTAAAGTTTGATATACCTCTATATAATTTTTGAGTTATTTCTAATGGAGTAATGGCTTCACCATATTTCATTTATTCTCTATGTATAGCTCCACCCTTTCTTTTATGGTGGGACCATCTTTAAGTTCATCAGCTTATAGGGATATAAATGAAAAAAATATAAAACAACAGTATAAGAGGAGTAATAATGAAAACAAATTATGGAAATATTAAAGAAAATAGAGTTCAGATAAATTCCAAATCCTTTAATTTGTTTGACCATGATAAATTATTCTTCTGCAAATAACTATGGAATGTATTAGGAGATCTTTGGGAGGAAATAATTTTTGAGTTCTACTTTTACCTTATCAATGTGTTCTTAAGACAAAATATAAGAATAATTTTCTATACTTATTCATATTGAGGTCATTTCCTTATGTATTTTTTGATATTTGGGGACATCATTTCCTTCATATTCATTAGTTATACTATTTAATTTTATTGTTATCTCAATTTTTTGTCAAGAAGTAGTGCATTAGTTTAAAAAGTCCTTACTTCCTTGGGTGTTAGTTTATATTCATCTTGGAAGCCGATGGGTATGTGATTTTAATTTTTATTGGGTATATTAGTGTAACAAAGTTATTTCTCCCATCTGATAGTCTACACCATCAGTTGTTTATGTTGTGGCCTTTGAAATTTCTTTTAAACTACTCATGGTAAGAAGAATTTGTTAGTATTTTACTACATGGAAAAGAATTAATTTACGACCACATTGGTTAGATCATACATTTAATTGAATTAGTTATTTAATTATAAATTAATTTTCTATAAATGGAACCGTAATGAAATTTATCATAGTTTGGTGAAAAAAAGGAATAAAAAATAAAAATAATAGTTTGATATAGGTCCACTCACGGGTTCCTGGGTAATTGAATTTTATAATCTGAGAATATATCTAGGGAGATGAAAATGGTTGTCTCACTTGTGAAATGATATATGATTGTTGTACTTTACTCATTTATTAAATTTTTTACCCTTTATTTTTATATAGAAATAAATCAATGAAACATGATGGAAAAAAGGATGTGTTGAAAGAAAAATGAAAAAATTGAAAAACAAAGTTTAGAGGGAAAATGGGTAGTGATTTTTTGACTAATTAATCCATCATTCTAATTTTTTTGTTAATATCCATTTATTTATTAAATAATAAATAATCATGAATTATATTCTCCTATATCTTTTTGTTGAAACTAAAATTTCTTTGGAAAAAATTCCTCAAAAAATTGAGTCTACCTCCTACATATTTTAAAATGATAACACTCATTTTCTAGGGAATAAAACCACATTCCACCAAGTCCCAATATACACTTATCTTCCTATGATCTACATAAATCCACTGTATTAAGCGTAGAATGAAAGAAGGTATGGAGAAATGATTTATTATATGTATAAATATGACTATGGGAATAGGATAGTGAAGATGATATCATGTCTCATAAACTCATCACACACCCATTAACACATCATAAAATGGATGAAAACTAAAAAAATTAAGAATAATAATTTAATAAATCCTTTAATTCCACTCAGTGATCATACTCTTAGGTTAGAAAATCCATAACCATTGATCAAAAGAGAATCAAATATCTGGGTGAGAAACATGAATAAATATAATAATAATAATGATATATTAAATTTTAGAAAATAAAATACAAATGGATATCTACATCAATGGAATTAATGATGGAAAATGTTTCCAATCCTTTATAAGTGTGAATGGGGGATGATTAAATAAGTAGAGGGGTATCCTTCAGTTTTCTTGGGAATATTTATGCAAAACAATGATCAAAAATATGATTATATGTGTAATAATTCTCAATTCTTGTTCAACCCATTTCTTATTCCACCATCTATTATGGTCATCTATTTTAATTGTATGAGGAAACATGTAATTTGATTTCAAATGCTTCCCAATTTTGAGAAACCCAAAGTATTAGGATATTATTTTTTTGAGTGGTTCCTTAAATGTCTTATAGTATTAATTTTAATCACATCCATGATCTATATTGATATTATTATAGGTTCTTCTAGCCTTCTATGTGATTATAAGACATATGATGCATGGTTATTGTGAGATCAATTTTCATTGTAGTGAATGTATTGAGTATTATTAATGAACATCTCTACCTATGTTTATATCATTGGTAGGGGCATGTGATTGTGTTAATAACATACTGGGGGACTTAAAGTGTATTGGGGGAGTTCTATTAGTTGTGGTTCAATCTTTAGAGGTGATATACAACGAGGGTAAAAATTGGTAATATCTTAAGATATATATTGGAAATATTTATGTAGGAAATTGGAAAAAATGTTTAATCTTACACATGTTCTAGTGAATTTAAAACACTGTCAAGTTAATCACACATATTAGACTTCCAAAGGAGGTTACTATTAAGTAATCTCTCACCAACCAGTGTTATTCCTATATATTTTTTATCATAACTAGGTCAATCTAATAAGAACCTTTGGAATTTTGGTTTAATACCACACATGAATCATTTTTTCATTTAATCCCACCCAACTTTAGATTTCTCAATTGGATTTCATGTACTGAAAATTTTATATCACGTAACATAAGAATGTTCATTACATATTACACAACCTTTAGAAAAACCATTTTACACATCAACAACCTGTATTAATTCAATATAAAACCTTCAAAAATTAATTTCATAATAAAAAAATGTAATGATTTTTCAAAATTTATTCAAAAATTATTATATAAATTTAAATCATCATATTAAACCATTTAAAAAATTAAAATTAAAATTAAACTAAAACTAATAAAATTATATTAATTCCTTAAAAATGTTTAATTTTTTGGTATTTAAAAAAATTAAATTAATTTTTTCTTAAAATTAGTCTCTCATCAATAACATTAACAATAATGTATTGTTTCATGCTAACAGAAAAATGGTTTAAGTTTATAGAATTATGAATCTTAATAATTAATTTTTTAAATATACTTGAATCAATAAATCCAATGTTAGATATCAATGATGAAAAAAATCATATGACTCATATTACACCTTATAGTGGGTTTATCAATTTATTTATGTTAACTTGAAACATTCAACAAATCCATATAATGATGGGTATTTAAAATTATGAATTAAACCCCTCAGATACATGTCATGATTGTTAAAAAAACTCATAGACAACAGTACCTTTAATAAATAAAATTTAATGATCTATAAATAAACTGAAATTTGTTCAAGAAGGTATATGTGGACAATTTTGATTAGAAGCCATGAGTAGATTCTCATAGTTCATAACATTTAATGATAAAAACAATAGATATGTATATATATATTTGATGAATAATAATTTTGATTCATTTAAGATATTAGTGTAATACAAAATTATAGAAGAGAATAAACATCGGAAGAAAATAAATAGACTCTAATAAAGTAAATATGGTAAATTTTTTTACCCTGAAATCATATATTATCATAAAGTGAATGGGATGATAACAATTTTGGTGGGAATAGTTTTGATTTATAAAAATCCTTCCATATTCAATTTATGAATTTGTATTCAACAGTGTGGAATACACCCTACACCAAATATACTAACCAAAGAATAAATTACAATCTTAAATGAGTTATAATATGGTAATAATATTATTTTATCACATATTCTTGTATTTGGATGTGTAATGTTTATATAGGATAATATTTTAATCAAAAAAGCATTAAAAATACTGAATTTCATCTTTATAAATTATCTAAAATTAATAAAAGTGATATTTTATTTCTAATCCTTAATATATAAATGTAATGGTTTAGGGATAGATTATACTTTTAGATATCAATCCCATATTCAATGTATATGTTGGGAGTAACATAGAATTAAATAAATTCAAGGGTCAAGATACACAAGACATGGAATATGTAAGAGCCTCATAAGAACCCGTGGATAAAAATATTCCAAAGACACAAATACAACATAAATCAATTGAGAAGGTTAGAGAACCGTAGATTTATAGTTTTCTTATTATCAATAAATATGAAACTTTATTCATTTCAATTGATGAACTCTAATCCTTAAAGAAATAATTATATAGTAGCTAACCATGATTATGAGATCTGGTAGATTTATTTCCAATCTATATTTATGAATAATCATAACTAGAATATGTTAATATGATGTAATTATAAGGTTTCATGACATCGATGAGACCCAATAAAGTATTAAAGACACAAAAAATCATTTTTGGATTATTATTAGAGTCGAGATTATGAAATAATCCTTTTGATGCAGCTATATGACAATTTTATTTCATTAAAAATTAATGTGATAATTTTCCCTCTAAAAGGATAGCGGGAGTGATATAACTTTCTTAGTGATGTATTGGAAAACAATTACTGTCTTACAGTTCATTAAGGAATGGTTGGATAAATGGTTATCTATGAATACCATAAAAAAGAAACCAAAGTTATAGGGAAATTAATTTATAGAGACAAATCTAAGAATTATCTTATAATTTGTAAAATTATGTTCATTATCAAGGTATTGAAAGGTTATAATGCAGAACAATCCATAAGAGGATTTTCACATATGTCACATGGAATAAATATTTCAAGAAGACGTGTCTTTATATATAATAATGTAAAGATATAATTAATATAATATTTTTTATTTAGATATTGGATATATCATATTAAACATGTTATGTAATAACCTAGATTATATAATTAAAATCCTAGGGAAACTACAATGGTTTATAGTTAAATCTATTATTAAGATTATAAAATGTATTTTACTATAATATATTGAAGATAAGAAGCTATTTGAGAGGGGATACATATATAGAAGCCTCAAAATTGATCATATTGATCTAATATTGCAGTTATTAATAGTGTGAAGGATAATCTCAAAGTAGGTCGTGGTTATTAATTATACAAATTATGAGTATATTGTGGATTATAATGTATCTATATAAGTAGTTTTGAAATTATATTTGTCTTTTAGATAGGTGAAATACCTAAGAGTGTAGAAAATACCATAGTGTTTTGTGAAAACACTAAGGAGTGGTTCTACTAAATAATCCTATATCTCACCAACAGAAAGAGAATATACATTGTAAGGGTCATAAATTGAATGATTTACATAGATAGATGAATTCATAATTAATAGAGTATCCACATATGGAATTATGGTAGACCCATTCGATAAATAAATTACTTATAAGAAATATGGATATTATGTGAAGGTTAACCAGTCGGATAGTTAACAGTCAGCTCTCATGAAAGTGGAAAATTATTGGTGTTGGTTCTTTAGACCTAATTTTATTTTCATAATTTTTATTAACAAACCACATGAATTCATTTTGTTATATGCCTATTTTTTTATATATTGTTTACACTTTTTTGTACCATATATAAAAAGGTCCTTAAAATATTTTTCACATCGATAGGTTTTAACAAATCCCACTATAATGAAAAACTACTTATGAAATTACTATAATCTTAAATACATTTCATATTGTATAGATACATCCATCATAACAAATAATAATGATGTTTTAATTTCAGTTGTTGGGGGATGATAATAATCATGTCTTTATCTAACGAAGTTAAAACTATGTGATCTTCAAGATGTGGAGTTCATGAGGAATGAATCATTGGTGGGAATCCCATGTACTATATATCATTAAGAATTACCATCTACGAGGCTGTGTAATGGTAGTTATACATGATATCATTATTAGTGCATCTTGTGAATCACATTCTTATATATATTATGAAAACCCATATGTATGTGATCTTGGTGCAGTATCTTGCATCATGTGTTATATAAGTGGTTCAATTTTAATTAAATTATTAATAATGATTTTTATATTTTTGGGTTATATAAAAATATATATCTGGGCCTCTGATCAAGATGAATGTTCCTGACAAAAATCCATGGATATGGTGATCACATAAATGTTTATCTCTGTATGTTAAATAAATATTTATACAGAATTTATGGATGATGACACATTCATAAATCCTACAGGATGAGATATCAAATGAAAAATAAATTAAATTAAATAGTTATAATTCATAGGAAGGTTTTCATTTCTTGATTTTTCTCACTCTCTAAGGGACATGATTTTTTTAAAAATACCACACTTAGTCTATGAGATAGACTCATTTCCACTAAGAAAGAGACCCAGATGGTAACACACTTAGTCTATTTTAAAGCTCATCAGATTCAATAAAATTTGGTTTATTATATTATAATTAATATTAGTTTAAGGATCAATGTGAATGCAAGTTATCTTGATCATAATTCAATAAAAAGATTTCCTGGATCAGAAATTAATAGATTTGGATTAAAATCTATTATATAATGATTTATATGATTTTTGAGCTAGTGAAAAACTGAAAATGTATTTATTAAGAGAGATATTAGACCGATTTAAAGGTAATAGTCATTGTAATTATATATTTTTATGAATTATTACATGTTATTTATTTAATTATATCTCTAAAATAATGTTCTATTTATGGAGTGATAAATTAATTAAATATTAATTAAAACTATGGTTATTTTGTTATGAGTTAAATAATGATATTATTATTTAATGGTAAATTAAATATATTTTAAAGACATGAGGTTAATTTTTGGAATAGGAAAATTAGGAGGGTATTTATTAGAGTTTATTAATCTTAAGAAATATAAATACTTTTTCATTTATATTGTTCAATTATGTTGAGTTATAATAACATTATTTTTGTTTTGAGACTGAAATTGATATCATTCCCAATTCTTCTTAATATATAAAAAGATATATATGAGAGATTAATTTGTTATAGACACAAAAATGTTGGAGTGATCTCAATTATTTATTACAGTACCCAACAAGTCAAGACCAGAATATGCGCTTCATAGAGCAAGTGTGGATATCACTAGAGGGAATCAGTTTTGAAGCCTAGAGAAAAGACTATAAGGCCATAAAGCATGAATGAAATAAAAATAATATTAATTGAGTGAATTTATTATATATACTAATTAGTAAAAAATAATAATACATATCTTATTCTTTGAATATAGGCTTTAGAGAACTAGACATTTGAATTTTTAATTTTTATTTCATTTTTAATAATTTTTTACTAAGAATGGTAAATAATAATATCCTATTCATAGAATTTAATTTTAAGGTTGCTATTAGATTTAGGATGTAATGTTTTCCCTCTAATAGTAATTTGGTTATTTTTTAAGACGGTAGATTTATCCTGTTGATTTAGGGTGGTGGTGGAATTTAGTATTTCTTAATTAATTTAAATAATTATTATTTTATGGATTATTATAATAAAATACATAATCTAGAATATTACTTATTTTATTTGGTTTTGATAATGTGGATATAATACAGGACATTTTGGATCAGCATATTTTGTTATGTGGTTTAGAAGGAGAGTTAGAGGAAGTAAAAGGGGGTCTTAAAGAGAGGAATTAAATTAAAAGTAATGAAAGTGCTTATGGTGTGGTTATGCATAGAATTAATGGGAGGAGATAGAAAAAATGAATAAGGGAAAATTATTTTTCACCAATTTTATAACTTTGTTATATTTTTATTATCTCAATAATGGAGAATGAGATTAAAGATGAAAAATCAGTGGCATCAATGAAGTATTGAAGAATAATATTCATTATGGAATCAACGTAGATGAGTCCAAATTTAATATCTTATATAATATTATTGAATATAACATGATGTTTATTTTATATGATTTTTAGATAAACCATAATAATCTAATATAAAAATGATATGATGAAATTGAGATCATAAATAATTAATGATCTTGAAATTGATAAAATGTTTTTCCTTAATGAATAATTGAAATGAGATGGGTTAAGAATTGATGAAATATTATTTAAACTGGTTAATGATGAATTATTAATGGAAATTTATAAATTATGGAATTTATATGTTAGAATACATAGAAATATAATTATATATAATTTGAACTGATATAAATTGAAGTAGATGAATGGTAAACAATGAAGAATATCAGAGATAAATACAAATATGATCAAATGGTATTATTTATGGTTTATAATTTATGTGTAATTTTTTTTTGATATGATGTTTAGAGTTAATATTTGTTTTTTGTGTGTTAAAATAGTTTCTGAGAATTGGATAATTTCCTAAAATTTTGATTTGAGTTCAGAATAGTGAAAATATACAAAAAAATACCCAAGTGGTGAGATGGTTTGAATTTATAATTTTTGGAACACTCCATGTAAATAAATCATATTTTATTTATTCTCAATGGTAATGTGTTTTTATGTGATGGTGAGGGATTATGTCTGAAGGATAAATGAGTTGTGTGAGGTGGTTTTACTCTAGAAGGGTCTTATACATTGAATGGATTTTAAAAGTGAGTAATATGGGGTGTTATGAATTCCATATGGGTTGTGTAACTTTTGGAATGGAGCCATACTATTTATTTTATAGGTTATATAACCTAATTTAAAATGGGTATGTTGTGGTTTTGTTTGGTGATTCTTTGTTATAATGGACGAAAACCATAGTATGGTGAAGCTAAAAGTCCTGGAGAATTGAATTATTAATAACACTCATTCCCCTACATGCATACATGTCTCCTCACCCATGACCCCAAGAACACACCAAGGTCTCTTCACCTAGGCCTTAATATTCAGCCTAGTCTCATTTATAAAATTTGCTAGTATAAGTGCACTTTCACACCCATCTTTCATGCCTTATTGCATATATGAACCAAATTCCACTCTCATCCCGTGTGCACTATGATCTACCTTTTTCAACCAAAAAATATAGACCATGGGTTTCCATTACATCCAATGAGAGATATTCACATAGAGGATATATTATATAATAATGCAAAGAAACTTATCCACATTCCTATGTCTTTTACTATAAGAGGCCAAAATTCTAAAAGAATAAATTTTTATTCAATAGCGTGTATAACTCGCATCACTGAGCATAGAAGAGAATATAAAATACAAAGAATTTATGATATATATACTATTAAATATATTAAATATGTTTAAATTCCTGCAACATTGAGTTATCTTGTGTTACACACAACAATGACTTTCTTTGATATCTTGCATCACACACAAGACCATGTTTTTCTGAAAACTATTAATATTATTATTAAAAATGTCAATTATTTCTTAGATATTAAATTGGTGAGTATCAATAGTATTAACTCCCTTAATATAATATATGGTCTACATGGATATTAAATTAATTAATTTTTACCACATAATTAGATATTAAAATAATAACCGATAGAATATAAATTAAATGTTTTTAGAAAAAAAAACTATTTTATGCTCCTAAAGGCATTTTATCCCCAAAAATTAAATTAATTAATATTATTGGATGATATTAACGAAATTTATATAAAATATATTCAATAAATTATTTTTACATTCATTCAATATATTTAGTAGGAATAATATAAAAACAAATGACATTTTAAGCATAAAAAGTTGTATTTCCCTAAATGCAGTTTTGCTACCTTTTAATGGCGCCCTTTTTTAACAATAAATTTTTAAAATTTTATAAACTTCATATGATTTTTTTTTCTTTTTTTTAATATTAAATTGAAAATGATATTAGTTTAAATTTTTTGGTTTATTTTGAGATGTTTCAAATTTTGTTAAATAGTGAAAAATACTTTATTTTAATTGATTTTTTTTTGGTCTAAATAATTTATCATGTTAAATTATATTTAGAATTAGTTTTAATGTAAAAATATATCAATTATACATATATTATTCCAATTTAGGTAATTTTTATAATTATCATACTATTCTAGATATAAACACATAGATAACATTTGAATATTTTCACTTTAAAAAACCCACTCTCTTTTTGCGTTTGTGAGATTAGTTTTAAATTAAATTCTACCACATATGATATCTGAATTTGAAAAAAATGGATATCCTATTTATAATAAAAAAATTTATAATTTATAGTAAGTTAACATTAGTTTTTGACTAAAAATTTTAGTGAAATAAATTATAATTAATTTCATTAATTAAGGTAAAAATAGTTTACTTAGTGGTTAAACATTAATCTTAAAGGGCCAAATGATCTAGAAACATTTCCAAAACAAATTTTATAGACATATTTAGACTCGATAAACAATTATATATAATTTTTTTTTATTATTGGAGGCACATTATGTAAGAGAGACAACCCAATTGTCTTTTCTTTTTGGTATTTACAAGAATGTCACTCATCATTCACTATATAATGACACCAACTATCACCTCTTATTCACCCATATCAAGCCTTTTTTATTGTCAAATATCTTATAAAATAACTTCCCAAAATATATACTCTCATCATAGAATTACTAATTTGGGAATAAATCTTAGCAAGGATGTTTTTGGTGTAAACCAAAAGGAGTTACCCAAAGAATTGGTAACCTTCATCCACAATCCCCATTGTTTTATTTCTTTCTCCAACTATTAAATTATTCTTATTCTTTGATTAAATTATAGAATAAATTTCTTTCACTTTATTATATGTTTTTATGTTAATATTATGACCTAAAACTTCACACACTTCTAGAAAATGAGATATGAAATCATTTTTCGTGTGTATAACGAACTACCACCTCACAAACCTATGTAATTCATTCTTCCACTACCATGTTTCAAGGTTGGAAATAATTACAGATTTATAGTTTATATATGATAATTAAAATTTATTTATGATTTTTTAATTATTATATATCACATAACTTCATTATTTCCATTTTTTGTGAATACGGTAACGTCGTTCGTGTGTACAGCAGACTACGACCTCAAGAAGCGATATGATTCGTTCACACGTTACATGGTATGTATTAAGGATGGGTTTAATAAAAATATGTGATATACAACCAAAATATGGTAATTTAATTATAATATATATATATATATCATTTTATTTTGTTTATTTTAATACGTAGAGAAAATGGAATCAACATTCATGCGTGCGTACAACCTAGCATCTCTATGAACGATGTATTTCATTTCAATAACAAAATTTTATAGATTAAAATAATACATATATGATAAATATATATGATATTTAAATCATGGATTAAATTATATATATTATTAAATCCTTATCCAAGTATTTGGAATGAAAAACAATAAGTCAAGAAATACTCAAAAAACAATACAATTAACACTCAAAACAATGAAAATAATGAAACACTATTAACAAATGGGAGATAAGATGTTATTGAAGGATCATATATGATATTTAAAATATCAATATAGTTATGTTATAAGTTAATAAAATTCTTATACCCATTATAAATATGTTTAATGTCTGTTTAATATAAAGGAAATGCAAGGTAAGGGATTCCATCAAAATTTTATTTCATTGAGGAAAATTATAATGCTATGAAAATCATTTATTTTATATGGTGTGTATACTGGTCCTTTGAAATTTAATATAATTAATAATTCATTAATCATGTAAATTTTAGTTTAAATTTTAATTATTTCTTCTGAGTTGATTTGAACATAAAGTTAACAAGAGGCAAAGAAATTCCATAACTCAATTCCTCTTCACTAGGTTATATTACTCCCACATTGTCATTAATATAATATGATTACATATAAAATTAATTTCAATATATATTTATGTATAAAAACTTGTTTTATGTGGATTTAAAGTTAATACAAATAATCGATTCATTTATTAATTCTCACAACAATTGTATAATCATTTTAAGGGTTTATTTCACAATCTCATTATAATTGAGATTTTTAATTATTAAAATTAAATTAAAATAAATTAGGTTATATTTTTTTAATAAAACATTTAATTTTCTTATCCCATGGTTATTAATGATAATTTTTAGGTAATAACACTATTTTTTATCTGTTGGTTAATTTAAATGCTTGAGAAAATATTTTTTGGAAAACTGGAAATCATTTCTCTCTTCTGTCTAAAATCTGTTTTCTTTGGAAACTATATTTAATAAAAAAATTTCCCAACAATATTTTATCATTTTAAAATTAATTTAGAAAAGGAATTTTTCCCAATATTTAATATTTAGAAAATTATTTCATATGAATCATTATTTCATTTTCAAAACAATGCTCATTTGGATTTTACCAAAAAGTGAAAGAAAATATTATTTTAATGTGTATGACATGAACCGAATTTCCATCCCTCATCCCTCATACCCAATCATATTTTTTTATATTCCTTTATAATTTTTAAATATCATCTTAATATTAAAGTAGTTTTAAAATGTTTTCTTAACATTTAGTGTTTTTAACAGTGATTTTCAAATAAAATTTTTTACCAAATTTTTTCTAAAATGAAAAGGATATTTTCCTCAATAGTGTTTTCAAAAATATTTTTTTATTCATTAATGAAATAAAAAACATTTATTCATAATCCAAAGGGTATATATTGTATTGATAACATCCTTAAAATTCATTTGGTTGGTTTATTATTTCTTTTAACAAAAACTATATTAAGATTGACTTCCTTGATTTAAATTTTATGTTGTTATTAACATTACCGTGAGTTATTCACATTCCTATATAAATTAATTTTTCCATAAATATCAATGTTACTTATCATGTATACATTTACTAACAGATATTTATAACATTTTTTCATGTGGTATATACTTGGATATTAATTTATTAATTGGATAAATATAGATAAATCCAAATCCTTTACTCAATATGGATTTTTAATAAGGAACCGTGATTATAAATTAAGTAAATTATTTGATATATGAGGAATGATTTGGACTGGTATGAAATGTGCTGGGGAAAATTTAATGTACGCCCCTTGATTCATTAGTATTATAATGGGATGAAATCCGTTAGAAACAGACCCTTTGTGTTTCCAAATAATAAATTTTAACTCTCTAGAGGATTGATATTGAATACAATGTCTTTTGAAAGGTCTTGACATGAATCATATTAGTTTTTACCTAATTTTATTTAAAATATATTGATGGGATATCTTGATGGTAAGGGTATCATGTACATAGGAAACATGAAATCCAATAATTAATCATTTCATTCATTCTGATTCAGTTTTCTTTATCCACGATTTTTTCACTATGTTATAATAAATGGATTAATTTCATTATCGGCATAATGATTTAAATGGAATGTGTGTTTTTTATTTACCTTTATATATTCGTTCTTACTTATCTTACCATTATAGTAATGTTTTTTAAATGTAACGTGTTTTCAATTATTTACCTTTTTCACATTGATTATGCTCATTGATTCATAATATATTCCTATGTATTTAACCCTTAGTAAGTACTTGAGATCTCCATTATATTTTTTACTTTATTAATAATCCATGAAGTTTATTATGAATGATATGCATGGTTATTCTGCATGGAATAAAGATAATTTCCAAAAAAATATGTTTCCATTTCTGTATTTCAAATATCATGTAATAATCAAGCATGTATCTAAGTTATAAAGATTACTAAACTATTTGGTCCTTCAGGAAAATTTGAATTGTATTTTATTCAAATGTAATGGTATCAAGCACAATCTCTAGGATTTCTAGGTTTGGGGACCGATAGTTTGTAGTAAAGGAAGTTTAGTAGAAACCTTGATAACTAGATTGAGAAAAACATATATTATGGAACATAATCCAATTATAGAATATTAGGATAAGTATAGAACAAAATGTTAATGTTTTTGAGGATATATATTATGTTTTATAAAAAGTTTAAAGAGTTAAACACCTCTTCTGAGGTTTTACGTGATTGGAGTATACTAGTATTAGGGACTTTTTGGAGTAATTTATGGATAATAAAAGTTTCAGTGGAAAATTAAATTGAATAATAATGTATTAAAATTTTATATAAATACGTTTAAAGGTATTGTTAACCTTAATGATTAATATTATTTTAATTACATTTAATAATAGTAAAATAATATTATTAGATTATGTGAAAAAATAAGTTTTATTGAAAACTTTAGTAAAAAGGTTATTTAATAGATGATTTTATTTCAAATATTTTTATAATATTTTTTCGATAATGATATAGGAATTATATTAATTTGGTTTTATAAAAAAGGTATCTTGTATTCTAGGTGGGAACCCATCACATCGGGTAAGGTGGTGGGGTTTGAACCATTGACTGAAGAATGATTTGGGTTTCACACCCTCCACTAGCTTATTCGATATCCTGGATGATAGGTCTTTTATTTTTATGTAAACTAATTGAAAAATAAATAGCTATAATGAAGAAGTGGTATTAATTTTTGTGTTTATAGAACTATTTATAATCCAGATTAGTTTTATAAAATATTTAGAGATAGATGGACGAACTTGTCACTTTTAATGGGTCATATGATCCATTAATTTTTTTTGGGCTTTAAGAAAAAAATACTTTTTGGATATTCATTTACTAGAGTAATAAATTGAAACAAAAAAAGGATTATTTTTTTTATTTCATTGTATTCATAGTTAGAAAAAAAATTCCAAGACACTTGAAAAGGGTTATTGAAATAAAATTTTATCCTATTATTGTCATTTATTATGACATCCATAACCTTTTCACACCTATTTGATTTATTGATTTGATGAAATAAAATTTACATTGATAATTATTTTTTTATCATTGACCGTAATCAATCTCTATAAATATTTAGACTTTTCCTCCATGTTTATATCTTTACTTTCTAACAATTTTCTTCTACTAAGAAACGTAATCATGTGTTTTTCTAGATGAATTTTGTACTTCTAATTCTCCTATATTAAGAGGATATTTTATTAACTCTTTTATGATGTAGCTTTTTAAATAATATTATTCCCAATTATTTAACCCATGATTAATGATATCATGTTTAAATTTCAATGACACAATCAATTTATTGGGGAGAGAATGTAACACCCTAAAAATTATAAAATAATAACCTTTTATACAATAATATGTATGAAAAAAACCAAGTGTATAAGGGAATATAAAAGACAAATACATTATAGTATATTTACTATTTAATATATGATATATATTTCAAACATTTACTTAGGATTTTATTACATGAAATAATGAATTTATTTTGCAGCTTACATTACACATAAGACTGGATTTTACCAAAATCTAGTAATATTATTATTCCAAACGAAAATTATCTCATAGTGGTTAAATTGGAGACTACAAATAGTATTAAATATATAATGAATATATATAGTTTAAAAAATATGAGATTAATTCATTGGTTACAAATTAATTATAAATAAAAAGAACAACCAAGGGAATGTAAAGAAAATGATTTTTAAAAAAATATTTTTATGTGCCTAAAGGCATTTTATACCAATAAATTAAATAAATTAATAATATTAATTAATATGAATAATATTTATATACTATATAATAAATAAAATTCTTTTAAATTCATATAATATATTCAATAGTTATTAGATAATAACAAATCTAATTTTAAGCACAAAAAGATGTATTTTTTTAATGGCAATATTGTCGCCTTTTACTGGTACACTTATTTTAATAATACATTTTGACAATTTTATAAATTTTATAAAAAAAAACTAAACTTAATTTTTCAAATAATAATTTTAAAATAATGTTAGGGTGTTTTTTTGGTTTTGTTCTGCGAAGTTTAATTTTTTGATGAATAGTGAAAAATATTAAATTTTAATTGAGAAAAACATTTTCATATTAATAATTTATACTGTTAAATTATATTTTAATGTAAAAATAGATCAATTATAAATTTATTAATGTAATTTATTTCATTTTAATCAATTGTATATTGAATCTAGATATAAAAACATAGTAAACCTTTGAATATTTTCACTTTTAAAACCCACTTTCTCGTTGCGTCTAAATGATTAGTTATAAATTAAAATTTTACAATTAAATTTTTTTAATTTTAAAAAATGGATTAAATATTTTGAGTAATACTAATATATAATTTATATTAAGATAAAATTAGTTTTTTCGAAAAATATTAGTGAAACCAATTAAAATTTATTACACCGATTAAAGTTGGAAGGAGTTTACTTAGTGGTTAAACATTAATCTTAAAGGGAATATGACCTAGATACTTGTCAAAAACACATTTTATGTCTATATTTCGACCATATAACATATTTTATTGAATTTGGGTCACTATTGGAGGCACATTATGCAAGTAATACCCACCAGTAGTGTTTGAGTTTTGGTATTTACAAGGATAACAGTCCTCTTCTATTATATAATGGCACTCACTCCCTGCACTTCTTCACACCTATAAATCTTATTTTATTGTAGAAAATAAGAAACAATAACTTATAAAAATCCATAATCTCATTCTAGAACTTTAAATTTTTCTATAAATCAAACCAATGATGTTCATCAGTGAAAGCCAAAAGGAGATACCAGAATAAGAGGTACCATTCATCAATGAGAACTTTGGTATTATTTTTTTCTCCACCATTTAAATTATTCTTATAAAATTATTATATATGTAAAGACCCATAAATTTTAAGGAAATTTTTTTTTAAATTATTTGGGATTTTACGAGTACGCAGTTTCCGACGGTACCTAATTCCGAGGCCAGGTGTTCCTGAAATCAATTTCTGAAGTTTATCTCAGGTACGTTCAGTGAACGAATGAGCGAGTTTTTATATCTTTTGAACTGAAGCTCAAAATTGAAATATGAGGGCACCGATGGAACCACATCGCTGGTATTTTCTTAGGAGGACCCTTACCGAATGTGCGTTTTCTTGGGAAGAGTTGTAAAACAATGTGGATTAAATGTAAAGTAAAATAAAATTGTGTTAAAATTTTATTTCTTTATTCTATGTGGTTTAATCCTATGTGTGGGAGTTGGGGTGGGAACCACTAGTTACTAACTACCCTTGAGAGGATAAAGGTGAGGTGGGGCCCACACGAGCCCCAAAATCTTCACATTCACTAACTCCCCCTTTATGTGAGTAACTCTTCTCTCTCTCTCCCTCATTAATCTTGTCTATATAACACCAAATTAATTAGACAACTGAAGCTTAACTAATTAAGTGATTTTTGTTTTTGAATTTTGTAGTTTTGAAATGCTTGGCATGAGTAAATAAAATAAGTGAAATCATTATTTTATTTTGGGTGGATTTTGTTGTGCTATGAAAAAGGGGAGATAACTCTTGAGTTATTTTTGAAGAACATCATCTTCCCATGAAGAACGTCTCCACTTCAACGAAGAATGCCATCACCGCAAGGAGAGCCGATATATTCTACCCACTTCTCTCAACATCAATTGTGAGACATCTTCACCTCCTTGGATGCGCGCCAACGCCATCTTCAAAACCTCACTCCGCGACACCGACAAATGTCATCGTTTATCGAGGTAGGGGTTAATTCCTTGTTCAAGTATTATTTAATGATCTTCATTATTTAATTATTGGACGCTTATTATCGATATAATGGGAGGAGATCAGACTGCAAAAACATGTCCAATACTCCTCCTGTTTTATTATTGATCTTCATTGAGGCATGAAATGGAGGGGACGCGGTGCCATTGCACCGTGCAGGGATGAAGAGGACCGCGACCGAAGCGGGCTGTGGCGGAGGAGCGTGGAGCCATCGCACAGCGCTGGTGAGACCGAAGGAGGCTGCGCCCCGGAGCAGGCTGCGGTAGAGGGGCGTGGAACTGTCGCGCCGCCCCAGAGCTCCAATGGGCCATGACCGGGGGGTGGGCGTGGCAAAGGGGCGTGGAACCATCACGCCGCGCCGGTCAGACAGAAGCCGCGGCCTAAGGCCACGATAGTTTTCTAAAGGGGTGTCCGGCTGAGCCAGCCGCCGGCGCCACCTAGAGGCGAGACCTGAAGGGTTACGTGGTTAAAAAGGCCGGACATTAAGGCTGATAGTTTCAGAAAATAGGGGGGCAGTGCCCCCCTCCCTCGCATTGTGCTCGGCCGAGAGCCGAGCCGAACCGCGACCTGCTTCCGAGCTGGGCCACAGGCCGTGTGGGCTGGGCCGCCCGTGCCGGGTTGGGCCACCAGCGCCGGGCCGGACCGCCAGTGCCGGGCTGGGCCAGGCCACGCCGAATTGGGCCGGACCCAGACCCGGGTCGGGTCCCCCGGTTCAGGCCGACCTAGGGGGTATTGTGCCAGGTCGGACAGGGCCCAAACCCCTATTTTCGGATAGATTCGTTCAAACACCCATATCTTAGGCTACTGACCTCCAATCGATGCACTATTAATTGCGTTGGGATCCTTGGATCGAGAAGGTATTTTTGGTATATTACACTCAAGATTTTAGTAATGTTTGGGTATGGCCGGGTTGGTTCGAACCTAAAACCAACCGGGCCCTTGAAGTAGAAACACTTATAACTTAACGACCAGACGTCCGAATGATGTACCGTCAGTTATGTTCAATTCCTATTAGTGAGAATGTTCTTTTGGATTACTCCTCTTGAGGTTTGGATGAATCTGGAGTATGGTCAGGTTGGTTTTAGATCAGAAACAAACCGGGCCCCTGGAACGAAAAAGCCAATAACTCTCAGACCGGGCGTCCGATTGACGCACCATCTGTCGCATTGAGTTCCTATTGATGAGACAGATCTTTGTGATACATCATCTATGGAATTTGTGATAGTTTATCTATGAACCCCTTGGCTCGTGGAGCGAACCCTCCCGGTATCAAGCGTGCTGTGTGCGGGAACCCTAGAGTTGGATGCGACAACGATGACGATGGAGATTGTACTTGGATCCAACGTGGGTTCGGCAGCGAGGACGACTGTACTTGGATCCTCCATGGGTTCGGCAGTGATGACGACTGTAATTGGATTCTACGTGGGTTCAAAAGCGATGGTTACTGTACTTGGATCCTACGTGGGGTCGACAGCGAGGACATCTTTACTTGGATCCTACGTTGGTTCGGTAGAGGAGATGATTCAATGGCTACATCAATCATCTCCACCCCTCTTCGTGAATAGTATAACTGTGTGAGATGAGTCTTGACTTTCAATCATTATCTTCGATTTTATTGACTTAATTTCCTGTGTGGATTGGATTGTTCTTTCCTGTGTGGATTGGGTTGTACTTTCCTATGTGGACTGGGTTGAACTTGGGTTCAGAAGTTGGAGCCAAACTGGAATTGTTGACTTAGGTATATGTATGGTAATATACCTAAGTAGTGTTGGTTGATACATAGTATATGTATCTTTACTTTGTGGTTTATCCTTTTTGGATTCTGGGAGGCTTTCGGGGGTCTCGGGGTCCCTAATGAGTATCATATACTCACCCCTTCACGGGCTATGCCCGCACTACGTTGTGTTGGTTGCAGACGACAGACAACGCTGATCGTTGTTGAGGCCTGAGGAGCGGGAAATTATACGGTGGTGGACTATCAGGTGGGACGTACATGGAGTGGATGACCAGACTCAAGGAGTCGACGAGAAAATCTGTACTCACCCTTCAGGTGGGAGATCTGGAGGATATCTTGGGGGTTGCTTCTCTACTTTTCAGTTGTTGTACTTTACTTTCTAGTTTTACGGAACTTTCATTTGGGTTTGTATACTGGCTAGTTTACATTCCAGCACTTTCTTTTGTACTTAGTTTACTTAGTGTTTACTTCAGCTTGCATACTCTGTGATGTTTTTTTCTTATATAAAGGCAATTCCTTCCCTTTTATCGGGATTTACGCCTTTGGTTCTAGTCGCCATCCCCTGGCCTATGGAAGGCGTGCTTGGGGTAGTCACGACACGGGCCCTGAGGAAAGGTTGTGACAATATAATAGAATTATTATATTCAATATAATGATATATTTTTTTTTGTTAAGTTAAGGAAATAAAAATTCACACACTTTTATCAATTGAGATACATAATCATTATTCGTGTGTACAACCGACTTCCGCATCACGAACCGATGTCGTTTGTTCATCCATTACCACCAATCAAGGATGAAAATAATGATTATTTAAATATTATATATGATATATATTATATTTACATAACCTTTTTCATTCTTTATTATTACATAACACATAAATTCATGTTTTTTATTTTTAGGAATACGATAACATCATTTATGTGTACAGTGGACTACTACCTTGTGAAGCGATGCTACTCATTCATACGTTACATGTAATGTGTTAAAAATGATTTTACTAAAAATATGTGATATATATACCATAAATATGATTCTGTAATGATTATATATATATAGTTTAATTTTTATTCTATCATAATAATAGGAAAACGAAAGAAGTATACATGCGTATTTACGACCTACCTCAATGAAGAATGTATTTCATTTCCATAATTTTTTTATGGATTGGAGTAATTAAATATATAATAATTAAATATTATATTTAAATAATGATTTAAATTATTAATATGATTAAATCATGTTCTATTTAATATTAATAAAAACTAACGCGTCAAAACAAACTTGAAAAACAAGACAATTAACACATGAAACAATAAAAATAATGAAAGATTATTATCAAATGGGTGAAAAGATGTTATAAATGAAAAACATATTATATTAAAAATATTAATAAGGTTCTATTATAATTTAATAACATTCTAAAAACCATTATATATTATTTTAAAAAGCGTACAACCAAAAAGAATTATACGGTAAGAGATGTCATCTCAATTTCATTTCATTGAGGCAAATTGTAATGTTATGCACCTCATTTATTTTATATGGGGTTTCTACTGAAATTTTTTCATTTAATATCATGAATAAATAATTTTTTATGTTATTTTTAGTTTCAATTTCTATTATTTTATCTAAGTGTCTTTGAACATAATGTTACCATGTTTTAATGAAATTTCACAACTTAGATCATCCTCGTTGGGAAATATTAATTTCTCGTTATTGTTAATAATATAAGATTATGTGTAAAACGAATTGGAATATATAAATATTTATTTTTAATTATTTTATGTGTATTTATAGTTTATGACATAATCTATTCATTTATTATCATTAACTTTAATTTTTTGATAATTTTATGGGTTTACTTCCCAGCCTCATTCTAATAGAGATTGTATATTCTTAAAATTACTTTAAAGGAAATTATTTGATCATTATTTAATAAAAAGTTTCATTTTATTATAATTTATTTATTCATTATCTTTTTAAATTAATATTACCATTTCCAAACTCTTTGGTACTTAATTGTTTTAATAAAATACGACTCCATTTATCTCTTCAATCAGAAACCAGTTTTTGTTCAAAACTATGTTTTCTAAAAATGTTTTCAAAAAATATTTTAACCTTTTAAAAATGATTTATAAATTTAATTTTTAGACATTTTCAGACTTTAGAAAATTATTCCAAATTAATCCTTATTTTGTTTTCAAATCAATTCTAGTTTGTATTTTACCAAAAAAAAGTGAAAGAAAAGTTTATTTTACAATGTATGATATGAACAGAAATTCTACCCATCATAAAAACATAAAATTTATAAATATTAATTAATAATTTTCAATTTATATTTACAAAAAAAAATATTTTCAAAATGTTTTGAGAAATTTTAGTGTTTTTTAAGTTATTTTAAATGAAATTTTTTTTCAAAATGTTTTTCAAAATGAAAAGGATATTTTCCATAAGAATGTTTTTAAATATATTTTTATGGTATTTCTATTCATCAATTAAAACAAACAATTTTTAATAATCTAATGGGAATATATTTTATTGATACTATCATGAATATTAATTTTGATTTTTTATGATCACTTTGACCAAGTAAAGTATTGAAATTCACTTCCTTGATTTATTTTTTTTGTTGTCATTAAATTTACATTTAATTATTCACATTAATGAGGACAATACATTTACTATAAATTTAAATATTATTTATCCTGGATACATTTATTTCTTGAACATTTATCCATTTTTCATACCATATTTACATTGCTAGTTACTAATTAACTAGGGAAATATTGATAAATCAGTATCATTAACTCAATATTGATATTTGAGAAGGCACATTATTTCTGAATTGGACTGATTATTTGATATAAGAGGAATGATTTATATAGGTATGAAAAGGGTTAGAAACCATTTAAAGTAATCCCCTTGATGTGTTTTTGTCTAGTGGGATGAAATGAATTATAGACAAACCATTAATGTTTGTAACTACATAGATTAAACTATCTAGAGGATTAAACCCGATAGTAGTGTCTTATGAATGGTCTTGACATGAAACATATGAGTTTCTACCTAGCATGTTTTAAACCATATTGAAGATAGATCTTGATGGTAAAGGTATCATGTGCCTGGGAAAAATGACATCAAATAATTATGTATTTCCATCATTCATATTCACTTTTCATTTTCCATGAGATTTTCACTATGTTATAATATATGGATGCATTTAATTCTTAGTAAAATAATTTTAATAGGATAGAGGATTAGTTATTTATTACTATATATTGATTCTAAATTATATTACCTTAATAAACAAGTTATTTAAATGGAACTATTTTAGATATTTACCATACCATATTTTTTATGTTTATTGATTCCTGATAGATTCTTCTGTACATAACCCTTACGGAGTATTTGAGATCACCTTTTTTCTTTCATAGGAATTCATGATGTTTTATATAAATAATATTCATGAATATTATAGATGTAATAATGTCAATTTTAAAAAATTGTGTATTCCAAAGGTAATGTAATACTTATGCATGTACCGAGTTTAATAAAAATACTAAACTGTTAGGTTATCTTGGATGTGCTTACCTGTATATTTTTCCAATGTAATAGTAGTAGTCAACATCTCTAGGATTATTGGGGTTAGGACACTACACCCCCCTTCAAGTAGATTAATTGACAAAAAATATTTTATATGTTCCTAATTATGTCATTTAAAGAGGTTAAAACCCAATCCTTATTGAAAGGTCACTTTCCCTAGGACCCTTAAGGACTAGTGTTAGGGACCGCAACCCATATAATCCTACCTTGAGGGAAACATCACCAAATATGGATCAGTTGAGAGAAAATTTTCAAAAACCCATTAACCTGATTGACACTTCTACCAAGACTTCACACTTGATGAACACCTTACTCAACTCCTATAATTGGGGGATGTTGAGACCATGCTTTCATATTATAGAGAACCATCCCCCAATCCTTTCATTATAGAGCCATATTCACTATACCTACTAATTTAGGACCACCCTCCTCTCTATAATGGGGACAACATTCACCCAGGTACCCCACTAGTGAAATAATTCTCCACGGTACCCCAAAAGGAACCAATATACCCATGTACCCAACTAGGGAACCAATTGACCGAGGTATCAAACAATGGGTCAATACTTATCCCATACACTCAACTAGATCAAAACATTATCTTGATCCTTATACTAGGGTGTGGGGTCTCCCAAATCTCCATGGATGAACATGCCTTTATTTAGGTCTCCTATAAAAATGACATCCTTTAAAATTACATCTTTCTAGGTTCATATCCTTTTATCCCCCTCCATACACACTACAAATGCCTAACCTGGTTGTTCACACAAACATGAACCCCATAAATCATATATCACTTTGAAAAAAGGATTATATAGAGTTTTATTCATAGACTGATAGGACTCTTTAGGGAATAATGATACTATATTTCCTTGATAATTAGGGTTCATATCGCCAGGATATGACTGAGGCCAACATCAACTAATATTTTCTAATATTTTTGACCCATATCCATCATTTAATTAGGCCAAGGAGTTAGTGAACAACTTTGTTACAATCAATGAGCTACGTATATTCTTAGGGTATCTTATTAGGTATAATATATTAAACATCACCTTTAATTAAATCATATACTAGTTACAATAGATTCATGAAACATTTATGCCTATTTTTTCAAATCATATATCATGAAACATATGAAAAAGCTCTAAATTTATTCTTATTTCAGCTAGGTCGGAGTAGGGTCTCTAGTATTATATAATCCCCAAAACCATTATCAATGAGATATATTCCTTTCAAGATGACCTTCCTCAATGTAAAATTTACCCAACAAGACTATCACTACTCAAAGAGTCATATTGACTAAAATACAATCACTCCTAAAAGTTTTATATTCACTATGATCCATCTTTCTTTAATGGGTCATATTCCCTAGGATCTAACCTTTCTTAATGGGCCATATTCCCTATAAGACTATTATTACCTTCTCAGTTATAGTTAACAAGATAAATTATGGACTAAAATGGTTCACTCATGTATATTTCCTACAATAATAATTTTAAGTTTCCTTTTCCAAGTTGTCCTTGTTACATGACATTAAACCAGACATCATAGTTCCTTGATGCATGATGTGAAACTAAATCATATTATCTTGTCACATGACCTTAAATTGTGTAACCCAGACCATGTAAGATTTTATTCATATTAAATACGAGATATTGAATTCCTCTATGAGGTTCAATATTAATACCCCATAGGTCCTAAATGTCTGGCCTTAAAAGGAAATTGAATTTATTCATGTCTACATAACCTAAAAAGAAACAAAAATTTACCTTTTCACTAGACCCTAAACGATATGACATATCCTATTAAGTGGTATCATAATACTGGGATCCCAATTCCCTTTATAATAAAGATAGGTAGGAATTCCATCTCATGTTCTTGATCCAAATATCACTACACCTACTTCTCCCTAGATGGTGATAAATTATATTGTGTATTTTTTTCAATCATTAAACCATTGAATTAAAAACCATATAAAAGAAGTTGAAGAACCACTTATAAATATATATGATTACATATATGAATAGTTTCATTCAATTATTGGCATGAAATTAATCAGTGTAACACTAAGATTTAGGAAATATTTATAATAATATCTTAAATAATTGATATAGTACTAGTATTGGGAATAATTTTATAAAAAATCGATAGATGAGCCAATCCTCCCATACTCTCTACAAACGAATATATAAACCATCACTAGTAAAAATCCCTAGTAACTATCTACCATTGTAGTCCATTTCCTCTTTGGAATGAAAAGATCATAGTTCAACATGACTTAGAAATAAAATGGTTAAATCCACTTGAAATTTTTTAACTAAATATAGTTGAGTGACATAAAGAATCGATCATCATGTTTCTAAATACAATAGGGTATTGGACATGAGAAATTAAATGTTGAACCTAAATTGAATCCTTTACATGTGAATATGGTTAATTGACAATGCCCTTACTTTATATGCTACATTTAAAGATTTATTATTTGTGATATTTGATCCATAAGTACTTTATGAAACCATTTTAGATATCACTTCAATCCAAATAGATACATTATAGTGTGAATAGACCAAATTCCAATGCACTAGTTAGATGTATACCTCAGCTTCAACAAACCCATGGGAAACAACACATAGGAGGATGTTGTTATAAACCTAGTAGAACCACCACAATATAAAAAACATGATGATATTAAAGTAATACCTTAATGGATACATTCTAACATTAGAGGTAGCTCATAAAATTTTCTTGTAGGTAATTTATCTCCTTCCAACTTATTAATAATGTTTTATGAAGAATTATTTTACCCATTTTCCCATATTAAACCACATTGGAAGTCTCTCCTCATAGTATGAAAATACTCAATTTTGTTGTGTCATGAAAAAAAGGATATCATCAACATACTCAGTTGTATTCAAGAGATACCTATGATAGATCATAGTCACCATCATCACAAAAAATTCCATACATCCCAACCCTTCATGAACATACTGGGGATTCCACAAGAGATATACCAATGACAGTCAGTCAGACTAGTGCCCCTTGAAGAATGTCTCTCAAAAGGTGAAAATGACCAAAAATTGGAAACCACTCATATTTACATTTCCATAAATGAGGTTTCCCTGAACAACATGGAGTAATATAGAGAGAAATATCATATTTTTGACTCCTCATATGAATCCTATCGACATATTGTAATAGAAAATGATGATTAAGAGTTTTAAAATATTCATATTCTTACTGAAGGAGACCATATTTATATTAGACAGGTTAACAAAAGGTAGTATTAAATACTCACAAATCCTAGTCCTAAAAAATATATTCGAAGTGACAGAAAAAAACCATTTAGTACATTCTGATAACCAATAACTGATATACCCATATTCTTATTCCCTTCTACATTAGGGGATATCGTTGGCATTTCATAGTGGAAAATTGAGAGTGGAACTACAATTTTTCTCCAACTCCGGAGGATTGTTGATATATCATAGTGAAGAATTATGATTAGGGTTGGGCTCGTATTCTTGTTCCTATCTGATTTCTCTGAAATATCTCGCTAGTCACTCAGGTGTGGGCTAATAACCCTACCCGAACAAAAAAAAATGATAATATCTAATAAAAAGAAAACAAGGATATAATTATATCCCTAAAAATTAATATCAAACCCATTATCATATCCTAGTGGAACCCACTGAGTAGTAGGCTCATATTCATGTCCTCCCCTGGGAAGCCTATCATCAAATTCTGATAGTTTTTGCAGAGTATAAGAAAGATCATATCATTATTTATAGTGATAGTTGCACAAAATACTGGAATATTTAGGTAGTTGTCAAAGTGTATAGTTGACATATTATGATGACAAGAAAGTGGTCACCTGGGGGGGGGGGTTTATATGCTTTAAGGATGTTTCCTGTAATGCTTGAATGTAATCATTTGACTGATATTTCTTAACCCTGAATTTTTGTGAGGCCACTTCAAGAGAATCATATAACCCATAATTAAACTCATATTCATTAACTAATCAATTCTTATATACTATGGTCCCTTCAATGTATTTTAATATTATCCTAAGAATTCTTTGAATCCTCATAAATGGGAGAATGAAGAAATGTTCATGATGTTCCACCCCATAGTAAAAACATCAACTATATTAGTGGTCCTCCCCATAGTACCATCCATAGAGGTCCTTATTATGGAAACATGATGGTAAACTATGGAGGTCCTCACTGTGGTTAAAATAGTGGAGGTCCTCCCGGTAGCATTGAGACCAACATGAAAGTTGGTCCTCCCTTTACCTAACCATCAATCATTGGTTACCACGAAGATCCTACATAAGGAAACTAAATTAACAACTTTATAGGTCCTCCCCATAGTTTTCATTACAGAGGTCATCCAAGTATTTCTCATTGTAGAGGTACTCTACACAATGAAATGTCATCTGGGAATTAATTTCATACCTAGGATAAAACTATTCCATGGATTTCCTCATTCCAAGAGGCACTTGGGAAGTTAACACCAACTACACTGAGAACCTCACCCCTAACCAGTGAACTACCATTCTAGAAGAAGGATAGTCTAAGGATATATTCATTATATTCACCTCCCTAAGATCAATTACCAATGATGTAATTGAAGATACAATAAATGTCTATGTTCCCCTTGAGAAATTAATAGGGAAATGACTATTACAGTCATATTAAGTTAAAGATTCCCCCATAATGGATGAATTGAATGACATAGTCATGTAGAAGTAATTCATAAAATATTATATATTTACCATATTTTGTCCCATGAATAATTCCTAATATAACATTATGAAATTAGTAAAAGTTTAATACATACATTATCTATTCTAGAATCTATGGGAAAATCTATGTTATGTCAATGAAAAATATATGTCTTATGGAGAGGACGACAACAACATCAAGGTGATGAGTGACCTCTTTCATCATGTATTTTTATTAACCTCCGAGTGGCCCCATACCTAAGGTGATTAAGAAGAATGATTCCCTCTAATATGCCTTCTTTGGTAGTATGAATGTGTTCTTACATGTGATTCCAAATACCTCGCCAAATGTGAATGTCAGAGGGTGGGGAAAATATATAGAATTGAACTTCAACCTAATCATCATCCCACAAGTCTATATAGTGGAAGTAATATAAAATGAATTTATTTCAAGATTTATTTCATGAATAGGATCTGTATTTGTTATATGGTATGTTTAGAATGGTATGGTCATTCCTAAAGCCCTAAAAAGGGATACCCAAGGGAGTAAGATATATATAGACTACTATATCAATATACTTACTAGTTTAAATTGGAATACCAATTGAGAAAAAAGAATGCTACAACCCCCAAACATCCCTAAATGTAATGTAGATATCACATTGAAAAGGTGTCACATTTGAATTGATCTCAAATATAGACCTTAAAAGTTAATATTTGATGATAACATCTACCTAAGTCATATTATTGGAGCAACCCTATAATTTAGGGATATAGAAATTTTTACCAACCCACCCCTTAGATCATAAAATATTTAATGAGACCCATATAAAATGGAAGTTGAGCCATAAAAACCACAATCTATATGGTTGGGGGAATTATTACCCCCTCCTCATTAAAGGAAATCAATGTTCTTTAGCTTGGGGTCGATTTCATATGAAGTAAACTTTTAATTTCTCCCATTTTGTGATCTATATTATTTGTCAAAGGAAAACTAATTAAAATACACTAGAGTCTCTCTCATAAAAAGCATTCATTGAGTTGGGAAGATAAATAATCTTAGGGTCCATAATCCACAATGGTCCACCAAGAATGAAAATTTCAAGGAATATTATGATCTACAACTTGATAAATATAAATTGGATATAAGCCCCCTTAAATATATGGTAAAGAAAAATACTAGATGAATAAATAACATGGATAAATTTCATTGGTGTTAGTAACATAGATAACCTAGTTCATAATGATAGTATAAAAGAATAAAATGAACTTATTTGCACTTGAAATGAGGTCTGTACCAAATCCCCTGAAGTTGGTTTGCATTTTGACATTAGAGGTAAACTAATGAATTGGGAGATTTTTAGAATATCTAATTTTTTTCTCATCGATGAGCTTCATACAAGGAGAAAGATAGGGTTGTGCCTATATTTATGACCTATACTCCTCCAGAAGAAGTTAAAATTCTTTTTATCTTGGGGAAGTTTTTTTAGTGTGAAGATGAGGTGGATATATTATAGAGAAGTAATACTAAGTTACTCAAAGACAGTATTTAAGTTGAGTAAAACTTCAAGGTGGAGGCTAACATATCCCCTCTTGTATATATTCACTAGGAAGAAGATTCATGGAAAATAAGAGAAAGGTCTATCCTTTTGATTGGAACTAGGCCCAGAATATTCTTCTATCTAAACACAGTGGTTAAGGATTATCATTAATTTCAAAAATAGGTCTAGAAAAGAAAAAATGTCAATAAAGCTACCATATGACAACTAAAACTATATATTGAAAGTAGAGAAAAGTGATATGAACATATATAGATTTTCCTATGACACTCACACAAGTATCTTCCCTAATAGTGGTACCACTAGAACAATTTTGCATCATATAATATCATAATACATTTATGAAATCCATGGAGGGGTGATGCAATAAAATAAAGCAAAATAAAAATTTATACCTTGAGTGGGTAGATGAAACTCCTCTACATCCCAATTTTGGGAATCATTACTTATAGAAATTCAATGACACCGAATTTCCAAAATAACACTCATTAAACATTTTTTCATGATGGGGCCCCATGAATGGAATACTCAAATAATATGAAGTGAAAATATTATATTTTTCATGTATAATTTAGTGGGGAAAAATGTTCTAGTATAACAATATATCTATAGGATACATCACAAACTATAAAGAACTCTGTTGGAAATTAGTCTACTAGTTTACCTCTATAATAAGAAATATGAAGATCTTTCATCTCTTAAACTGAATAAATCACGAAAATGTGAGGTTATAATATTTTAATACTTGATTTAATGGCCTACATTACCCCCGGAACATGTAACATCCCTAGGGTATTCTACTAGAGATCTGTATAGATAATCCATGTGGTGATTTACAAACACCACTTATTCCACTAAAACATCCCAATAGAATTTTGGAGTTTCCATAAGTTAAACAATGTTTGGAAAATGATATTCAATGATCAAAGGAAAAATATTACTCAATACCAGTGATACATGAAAAATTATCTTCGAGGATATATATAATGAATGTTACATTGAAACCAATGCATGTGCTAGATATAACATCAAATACCACAAAATATCACATAGTTCCTCCTCCTTAATGATAGAAAGAACAATTTCCTCATTAAGTGGGTGGGAAAGAATAATACATTGCAAAGATCAAAGATCATAATAAAAGATAATATTTTCAAAGAGAGAATGATCTAGAATCATTCATCTATAACATGGATAAAAACTAGATAAAAATAACATATTTCAAGAAACATAATGGATCTAGTCTAAAAGTGCATTGATTAATAACCCTTCTATTAGATATTGATGTGTGATATCTAGGATTATTCCATATTTAAAGATATACTACATAAGATTGTTGGTTTTGGGATGGTAGAGATGGGAAAACCCATTTCATAAGTGACTATTATTTATTTTTATTCACTAAAAGGATAACAAGAACATAAAAAAACACAAACAGGTGTGCATATAAGTTCAACGGTTGGATGAATTGGAAATCTATTTTTTGGGTGCATGCTATTCTTTGGGTGAAATATAATTATCTTGTTTTCACTTTGATTACCTTTATTAAACCTGATTCAACATATTAAAAACCATAGTATTTTATGATTCAATGTAAAAAATTTAAGAATAACATAGAAAAGAAATTAGAACCCTTACTAGTGTGTAATATAGTTCAGACTCACTCAGAATTAATACCCCAATCACGGATAGTACTCATTCCATCCTTCTAAATGAGACAATGGGACCCACCCCACAAAATATTATTTTCATCAAATAAAGAGCTACAATATGGATCTATCATCTCCATCCACCTAAAAGAAATATTATCTTATGAAGAAGATGCATATATATCAGAATTAACCATTCATAACCAGTGAAGATTCCATAAAAGATTAAATAGAGCCTGAATTTTAGGATTTATTTATATCGAGTCCCTATATTCCACAGAGACTCAATGATAGGTGGTTTAAATATTTTTCTAGAAAAATTGATCAAATAATGAATTCCATAGGGCTCATTCAGATCTAATCATTTTAAAAGACTGATTAGAGATTGTGATGTTGTCTATTTGACAACAAAATATTGGAAGGCCATCTCAGTCTAAACCATATACCATAAAGATACCCCATTACTAATTTGATAAATGTACGTATTGCATAGTCACATCAACTTATAATCCCTGTACTAGGGAATAGACTTAATATAGGAATAATAGACCCCTAGTTCATAAATTTGATGTCTTGAAGCATCGTGTTATCATTCCGAATAAGCTATATAAATTGAATGTACTTAACCAATCAAATTATGTATAAGAGGCACTAATTGATTCACATTAAATCATCAATATTTTGAGCCTAAATTTACTACATCAGAAGTATATTTTATGGAGACTTGTTTCACAAAAATCTAGATGGTTATCCCTTTTATAGAGAAATATTGGAAGGGAACCTCACAAGGGGACATCTTAACCTTGTATATATTAAGAAAGTTAGGTTTTAATTGATAATGGTTTTCAGATGAACCTGTTGCATGTTTGGACCCTCCACCACTTGGGCTATAATGAAACTGAATTTTCTCCTTCAAACAAGACCATTCAAGGGTATAAAAGGAATGGAAAATGAACCTTATGGAAGATAAATTTGAGAACCCAATTTGAAAATCTCATTTTCAACTCCAAATTCTTTGTAGTTTTCCATGATATTTTTTTCAAATATCTTGTATGAAGGTTGTGGAACCATATTCTTTCCAAAATGAATTTATCTTATAATTAGTGATTTAAGTACTCTATCAATTGACATTTTTGGGTACAATATTGTGATAAGGCCCCTTTTAATCCTATAAATCTTAATATGTTGATGCTCGACACAAAAAAGGGGTGGAAAAGGGACCAATGATAGATAAAACCAGCTAGATAAATTCCCCAATAGGTTGCAAGTCAGCCCTATTAGTCTAGATAATGAGGAAAATTAAGAATATGTGTTACCCATCAATTAAATTGAGTCTATAGATCCCAATTTAGGTATTCATTATAACACCATGATATTTTAAAAGAATAAAATTACGTTCTATAGAATATATGAAAAGACAAAAATAGCTTAGATGAGACTTTAACACTAAAAAGAAATTATGTATTATTTCTTTATAAATAAATTTAACCTCTCTGGTAGCTTTCCGTAAACACAAAACATATATTTTTATGTTCGATAGTGTATACAACACAGAAAACCGAGTTTAAACAACCCATGAATTACATAACTATTATAACCTAGCTGTTAAATCGGAGAATATGAATAGTATTAAAAAATTTATTATATATATATATATATATATATTTACTAATGAATAATACTTATTTGAAATTTTTTAGTAAATATTTAATCAGTTTTTATTTAAGCAATTTTATTCTTAAAAAATATGATTTCTTCAGAAATATGTTTTCTTCAAAAATTATTTTTATTTATTTTCATGAAAAACTGTTATAATTAATTTTAATAAATTTTAGAGAATGTAGTTTATAAAATTAAATTCATTTTTAAATATAAAATCAATATTTATGCTGGGTGGAATTTTAGTATTTTTCAGAAAATATTGATATTTCATTGAATAGAGAAAAATAAATATTTTTCTAAAAATATCATTTAGTTTCATTAAATTAAGAAATTTAAATCTACCATTATATTTTGAATATGTATTAAAGTAAAATAATTTTTATTTATTTATATTTAAATATTTTATTTTATTTTTAATCACCTATATATATTAGATTTTAGTATAATATTGTTTTTTAGGTTTGAAAATGAGATTTTTAAGAAAAATATTTTAAAGTGCATAATTATTTTTATTTTTAATTAATTAATAAACACATAATCAGGAATGATTTAAATAAAATTTATATATTATATATAAATAAGTGTTAATTTATATTCATAAAAATATTATTATTATTCATATAGTAAATATAAATCATTTTTTTCTGAAAAAAAACACATTTTGAAAGCATGTTTTTTTCCGTGTCTCAAGGCTTAATTTTATATTAATTTTTTTCAATTGTATGAATTGAATTGGTTAAAGTGGATAAAATATTTTGAATCAGAATAATTTATATGTATTTATAACTTAAAATTAATTGTTTTACAATTATTAATATTGAAAAGTGTAAAAACTAATTATCGCAGTTAAAGTGATAAAGGTTTTTCATGAGGTTAAAATAAAAAGATAAGAGTTTAAATGATATAAAAATTTCATAAAATATATTTTATGGATATGTTTTTACCTTATTATTTATAATTCATGATAATCATCCATTTTTACCATTTTGGAAGCTGAAAAGCATTGGTGTACCTTTTTCTTTTCAAAAAATTACATGTGTTCCACTCATCTCACTTATAAAAGGATACTCCCTCTCATATCCACTTCACACCTTAAATGACACTTGTATCATCCAATAATTATGAAAATTTATTAATTGATTCCCTCCCAACAATCTAGATTCATTATTTTGATTATATATTCATCTTAATAAGAAGTTTTGTGCTTATCTAAGGAGGTTTTCTGAAGAAGAGGTTTTGTGCTTAACTAGGCATATTTATTTTATTATGTCTTCAACACCGATAAAATATTCTCAAATTATTATAATATAATATCAAAAAGTATATAACTTATAATTATATGTAATCATGTTAATCTAATATCCAAAATAAATATCCTCTTCTATCAAATGGGGTATAAAATCATCATTCATGTGTGTGGAAGGCTACCGCCTCGCGAACAAGTGTCATTTGGTTTACATAATTGCCTAAATTTTTTTTTTGATAATGGATTTATAGTATATATATGATTTTTTTAAAATATGTATAAATATATAGTTATTATATCAAGTAAAACTTCTTAGTTTCCATTTCATGGAGGATACAATAACATTGTTTGGTTGTACAACGAACTACCATCCCGTGAAGCGATGTGATTATTTTTTCCCTAACACTTTACATGGAAGGTAATAAGGGTAAAATTAATGAATATATGTGATATAAGTGACATAGTAATGATATTACTTAAGAATTTATTATTCTGAAAATACAATATATAATTTTCTTTCCAACAATGAAAAATAATATGGTCGTTCGTGTAAGTGTGGACTACCACCACCATAAAGCGATGTGTTTATTTTTTTCATGACACATTTCAAGAATGATATATATAAGTATATTTAAATAAATAATATGTTATTTAATGTAATAATATATTTTTATAAGTATAAAATAATACATATCTTCTTTTTATAATGATCATTGAAAAATGGAAATGTTACTCATGTGTATGTACGTCCTATTGCCACTATGAACGTAACATAGATTATTTTTTATAACTATATTTAATTATTGGTTTGAAAATTATAATAGATATAAAAAATATAAAAAATATTTCATTATTTTTATGTATATGTTTAAATAATAATCTCTTTGACCACTAGAAACACACAAAATTTATTTTGAAATAATAAACCGAACACCCTTAAAACACCTAATGTGGAATTAAATGATTAAGTATTTGAATATATAATTAAAAAGAAATTAAATTAATGATTTAATTATAAGGTATTAAACCTATAAAACTTTATCAATAAATCCAATAATTTATATAATATTATTATATAGGAGTTAAAGGACACACATGGAAAGTCTGGACTCGAGGTAAGGGTTTTCTCATCTCGCTTTTACTTCTGTAATACATATACCATATTCAACCGATATTTTTGTTGTGTAGCATATATAGTACCCATGAATTTATTGTATGATTATTTTCATGAAAATTATTGTGTTTAAAATTCTATATGAGGTTCTCACTATCTTGGGGTATTGATCCAAAGATTACCAAAGCCATAAGGGATTTCATCTCAATTTCACTTCATTAAAGCATATTATAATGTTACACACATATCTACTTTTTTGAGTTTTATATAATTCCCATTTTAAAATTTTCTAATATAAAAATACATATTTTAATGACATTTAATGTTTCATTTGATTTTATTCTTTCATTGGGATTACGATTGATATGATTACTAAAGTGGCAGAGGCTTTATGTTGCAATCTTCTTTCTTTTTGGGATTGTTTATATTAAAAGTTATTTTTGATGAAATAATATAATATTATTATATTTATCCACATATATTTATTCTCAAACATTTATAAATGTGGTTAACAAGTTTTATTTCAATTTGATACTTTATTGATTGAATTAATATAAATATAGCCATTTGTAAATGATATTGATCTTGTATTTTTTTTAGAGAAGATATCTTTATATTCCATATAAATTTTTTCTAAAATGTTTTCAAAAATGTAAATTTTTTAAAAAAATAAATGATTTAATACATGAATTTATATGATATTCTACTTTATTTTACAATTTTTTTTTAAAAAAAATTGAAACATTTTCCAAATTGGTCACTTTTGAATCATTTTTTCAAAATGTATTGAAAAGAATGTTAATTTTGTAAATTTATTAAATGAATATATTTTACTATCATAGTGAAAATTATTTTATTTAATATCTTTCCATGTTTTTAAAAAATAAAACTATTTTTGTAATATTTTGTGAATTTTTATTTTTTAAAAGTAAATTTAAAAATGAAAAGTTTATTTTCCTTAATTTTTTTAATAGTACTTTAGTGGTATTTCCATTTATCAAAATCAACAACCAATTTTTTTTAATTATGATCTAATGTGGTTATTTTTTAATGACTGCATCCCCATTATGTATCAGGATGGATTAATATTGTTTAAAATATATTTTTAAGGAACACGTTTGTTTTCCATGGGTTAATCATTTTTCAAAGAGATTATTATGAAATGTGTTTATTTTACATGGTTTAATCATGTTTAAAGGATATTATTAAGGAACATATTTATTTTCCATGGGTTAATAATGTCTTAAATGGATATTTATGAATTATGTTTCTCTTCCATGGGTGAATCATGTAATGAAAGAACAATACTCATTTTTATGATGAAAGTGTAAGATTCTAAATATTTAATTCATGAATTGTACATGAAAATTATTAATGATCATAGGTATACCTAGATATTTCTGGGTGATACTATTATATCTTATATGAGGGGGGGGGGGTACTTAAATAGTTCTGGGTGATCCTGATATATCTTGTATGATCGGTGATCCCAGATATCACCCAAATGCATTTGGTAATGTTCGATGTTTTAACTGACATGAAATAGAGAGTTATTGGTGGGGTTTTCCAATAGATTTAACTAGGCTGTAGTTAACTTTGACATATGTTTTAAAAAGGTTATTAAGATGATGTTCAAAGATAACACTATTTTTTCATTATGCATTTTATGGGTTATAAATGTATCATTTTGTCTTGATTGATATCATATTGATCAGGATTATTTATTATAATGTATCATCCATTTTTAAATGACTTATTCCATATTTTCATGTTTTATGATATTAGTATTTATGGGTAAGAGTTATTTTATTTTATTCTCATGAAAATTAATTATGTCATCATACCCTTAGACTCATTTTATTTTCAATCATGAAATTCAATTATTAATACTTATGTTTACCTTTATTGATTATTTAAGATCACTCTTCTTATGTATTCCTTTTACATAGGGTATCAATAATTATGATTAAATGAATTACACCTAAAAGTATGTAATATATATGATGATGAAAACCTCATTTGAATGAAATAAAATCTGGTTTAAGTGGGATAAATGATCATTTAATGACATTGGGATTGTTTATGTAAGAGTTTTTTATAATTCAATAAAATTGTAAACCTAAAAGATATGAAAATGTTGGTGATCGAATATTTTACTTCTGATTTTGGATATTTTGGTAATAAAAAATTGGTCCACCTTTTTTGGTATCAAATCCGAATATGTATAGTTTATTATTTTAGTACTAGATCTAGGAGTGTGGGTTCAGGTATATTATAGCCGGTATGAGAGGAAAGTTTTTGACAAATTTATGGATTATAATGTTTTAATATGAGGTTATATTAAGAGTTATGGATACCATCAATGATCTACAAGATTAATAATGAACATAAAACCAAATATTAGGACACCCCCTTTAGGTTTTATGTGATGTCATCTTAAGGTGACTAATGACACATTAGGAGAGGTTTGTTTGGGGTTTATTTATATATAAATATTTTTTTAATGTGAACTATTCCTTTACCATTGTAGAAATAAGATTTTGGGTATTGATAAACTTTTTGTATACATGATTTGAAGTATTGCTTAATTTTTAGAGCCCATGGTTTATTATATAGATAACCACAATACTGAAAATTGATTTGGTGTCTAAGTGATTTTTTTTATTTCAAAAAAAATCACCATATTTTTGGGCCTGAAATCAAAAACGTTTGAGATATAATTTGAGGTTAAAACATTATGTAATTTTGTTGTTATTTAGGAATTATTCTGTCTAAACTTTGAGTATTACTATTTAGTTTTATAGATTAATGTATTAATTATTCATATGATGGTTTAATAATTTTAGTAAATATAATACCATATTATAACTATTTTCGTTTTTTAATTTCTAGAGATATGTGTAATTGATTTATTATACCTTTTATGGTTATGGGGTACTTTAAATGTTTATTTTAGTGTTTAAGGAATGAGAAATTCATCTTGAATACTTATTGTCTGGAGAAAAAATTAGATTATTGTGGAAATTAGATAAAGTATAGAATTTTAATTTTCAAGTAAGTATATTAGAATATGTTTTCATTATAGATGGTAATGGAATTCAACAACTATAGGAAAAGGATCATGAAACAAAAAATTATCCAAGTACCATCATTTATAATGAAGAAATTGTCGTTTAAATGATAATAGATTTATGGAATTGATGTATGTAACTTTATATTGATCATTAAAATTAATATGATCAATGATATCCATCACTCTCCACAATAATTTATTCTTTACCTTTATGTACATATATTTACTTTCCACAGACGTTCACCTATATAGAAACCCAGTTATGTGATGACTTCCATAATTCCCTTTCCCAATTTTGAAGACAGTTTTTTATAAAATATTTTTATGATGTGATATTAAAACAATGATATTTTCTAAATTCCAATCATTTTATTACCTATATAATTTTTAAATTTAATGTAAATAATTTATTATAGTGGGAGGATGTAACAACATGAGATTTTGAAAGAATAAAATTATGTTTGATAGCATATGTGACATGAAACCCTGCGATTACATGAAAATGTAACACCCCAAGATGTTATGACATATTTCATTAAAAATAAATTTAATCTCTTTGATATCTTTAGGTATATGAAACCCCAATATTTTTATGTTCAATGGCGTATACAACACACAAAACATAGCTTAAATGACCCAAAAAATATATAACCACTATATCTTAAAAATCAAATTATAGGGTTTGAATAGTACTAACTAATTTATGAAACATATATAAATAAATTTCATAATAAATTTAAATTATTGATAAATGTTTCTCAAATAATCAATCAATTTTTTGTAAATTAAATTTATTTGTCATAAATATGTTTTCTTCAAAAATGTTTTCTATTTATTTTCATGAAAAAATTTCATAACTAATTTATTGGACTTTTTTTAAATGAATTTGAAGAAATAAACTGCATTCATGAAATTATAATATCAAAATTTTCTTAGGATGATGGTTTTTGGATTTTAGGGAAATAATTATTTTTTGTCAAAGAGTGAAAAAATATCGATTTTTCTAAAAATTTAATATCTATTAAATAAATAAAGAAATTTAAAAGTTATAGTTTATTTCGAATATGACATAAAGTAAAATAAGTAATATTTAGTTATATTTAATCCAGTTAATTTATTTTGAATCAACTTTATATTGGATTTTTGTATAGGTTTGTTTTTTGGTTAAAAAACAAGATTTTTCAAAAAAATATTTTAAGGCGTATAATGTTTATCCTATTAAATTTATTAAAACCACCCCTAATGGGGAATAATTTAAAAGATATTTATATATTATATATCAATAAATATTAATTTATATTCATAGAATTGTTATTATTAACTATAGAGTAAATATAGAATCAACTTTTTCTTGAGGAATGAACGTTTTGAAAACACAATTTTTCGTTGTGACTATGAGTTCAATTTTAAATTGAATTTCACCCATTATATTAACTGAATTTTGTAATATGGATTCTATACTTTTAATAAGAATATTTTATATTATCTAATAAGTTCAACAATTTTTTAACATAATGAATCGTAAAAATAGTATAAGTTAATTATTGCGGTTAAAGAGAAAATGGTTTTATAGGGGGTTAAACTAAAAAGATAAGGGTTAAATGAAATAAAAACTTGTATAAATTATATTATATGGTCATATTTAGACCATATGATTTCAATAGATCAATAATTATATATGTTTACCCTATTAGTATAAGAACCCAATTTTTTTACTTAGGTATGGATCCTTTATGATTCAGTCAAATTACTTATTTTGTACCTAATATAGATGCATAATGGGGTTATAATGTTTTTTGGGGGTGTATGGAGATTTTTTGGAGCTCAAAACCCCAAATTCTAGAGAAATCACTAGGCCAGGCAGTAAGTAGAAATTGTGTGATTCAGCCCACACGGTCTATACAAACTATTTGGGGCTAGACAGTGGGGTGAAGTGGGGTGTACAATTTTCCCTAATTGTGATCTAAGGACCACACACCCATGAAAAATATATATAGTGTTTAAAAGATGATATTTTCATATTTGGAATGCATTTTACTTAACCATACAACTTAATCATGTGATTTACCTCCTTAAGTAGTAGGAGGCGCATGATCTGTGCACGATTTGGCCAACTATGTAGCGAAACTATGAGACCCCTATTTAGTGGTGAAATTATAGAGTTTCACTTCTTGATATTTTAGGTTAAATCACTATTTTGTTTTCTCATTCTAGTGGATAACCAAACCCATTTCTCTCTCAGATGAGATCCTCCTCCCCTCTTCATATTTTTTGACCATGTTTGTTTTTTACAAAATCGGATTCCTTAACCATTTTTCACATTGGATGAACATTGGTAAGTAATTGGGCCATCTTGATCCATTTTCTTTTATTATATCTATTGATGAAACTATTTAGATGTAGGCTCAAATGTCTTACTTTCAGGGTTTTGGTTCTTTTTCAGATCATTTTTAATCTAATGCAAACTAGAGGTTGATACTAGATGAGGAGTCTAAAAAAAAGCTTCAAGTACATGGAAATTAAATAACTTTTATAGAATACTTAAACATTATAAAAATAGATACCCAATACCATATTAGTTTAGTGTATTAGGAAACTCGAAACACATTCTCATAGCTTGGTGAAAGATATTCTAAATCTCTCATGAAGATCTTCCACTTTTTTCAGTCCTAAAACCTATCTTTATATCCTGGGGAAAGAAAACCTAAAAATGTTGAGCTGAAATGCTCAAAAATGGTAAACATGGAGAACCTCAAAAAAAAAATAAACATAATAATGTAAAAACATGAATATTTTTTTTTCTTAATAATAAAATCTTGTTCCACAAAATAAATCATAGAATAACATAAGACATAAATCATAACTGAACCTTAACCATGATAAAATATCATTAGCATAAAATATGGAATTATGGAAAACACATATGAAAATAAAATCATTTCCATATTAGCCAAGGCTCATTAACAAGACCATAATTGTGGAAAAAGTTCATTTTTGAACCATGTTAACCCCACTTTCCATCCATGTATTATTGAACCAAATATACTTGTCGTTTTAGCCCTATATTACTGAACTACATTAACTTTCCATTCCAGTCATGTCTATCTCATGAGATATAAATCATTACCCAATACATGGAAAGGAGATATAGGTCCCATAAATCTCATAATAAAAACCATACATATGTTTTCCACAAAAACATAAATCATTTTTCAAAGTATAACCCATGTTATAAAATGGGTTACTTAAACCTCATTCCATCATAATCCTTATAAATCAAATAGATTTCATAAATATTATTCAATTTTAAACACACTCAAATCATAGTACTATTGGGTTTTCAAATATAACCCCATTTAGATTATGTCATCTTAGATGGAAAATAATTTTGATAAAACCCTTGAAATTAATTCTTGAGGATAATATCTTATTTTCTTAAAAAACATCTTATTTTATCAAAATCCCTAACAATTTTAAAACAAAATAATTTAATTGAATATAAACATAGAATCTTATAAAGGAAGATTCATGGAAATAAGGACTTATAAAAACATAAAAATACATTCATGCCATATAATTAAAAAAAACATTCATTCTCATACTCTTGACGGAAAAGTAAAAAAGTACCACATATGGAAAACAAAAATAAATATTCCTTTCATACCGTTTAATAAAAAATCACCAATGGGTAAATTTGACTTTTTTGAAAAAAATATTTGAGGAATATAAATAATATTATATATTATAGAAATATGGACATGGATAACAAATATACCCCAGTAAATACTTATGAATAAATAATCTTAGATAATAATGACATTGAAAAATTACACCTTACCTTAGGTTTGGTATCCTTTGGGTGTATCCGAACCTCCTCTTCTTCAATGTGATTCTTCTAAATATCCTCCTAGAGAAATATATTTCGTATTTGAACAAGACTAGCACCTCGAGAATGTATCTAGGGATGTTGATAAGGGAAAATGGTAGGGTATGACTAAGATTAAAGGCTAAAATTGATGTAAATAAGTGAGGGAGGAGGTACCCTTTTATAATTGAGGTGAAAGGCACTTTTGGAAACCTAAAAAATATTAATTTATAGAAAAATGAAACCTCACTCAAAACATCAAAAATGTCCCAATTTAATATATGAGATTATATAGGGTTTTAATCACATCAACCAATAAATTTTAGACTAGTGTTTATGTCAATTTAAACATTATCATTTTAATTATCACATAATAATTATATTTAATTTTAATTAAGATGACAAATATTTCAATATTAAACGAGGTGTAATATTTATTTATTTGATGTCAATAAAACCAAAAATAATTAACTTATTGCATTTTAGACCATATCATAATTATTATATATTTTTTCAAAATGTATTATGATTTTTAAATAAATTAATAATTCATTATTTTGACAAAAAAACAATAGTGTCAATTTTGACACTATTCAATTCATCGGTTTTTTAAAAATATCAACATAAGATGTTATAATCAATGAAATTATTTTATTATATTTTTATTGGGTCAAGTTAATCTATAAAAATATTTGAACATATCAGTTATCTAAATTTATATTTATTTTAATATTTTTAATAACATTAATTTGATATTTCCATTAATAAAATAATCACTACATTAAGTTTTATGTAATTATTTAATATATTTATTTGTTGGGTAAAAATAAAAAATAAAATACTATGATGAATATAAATCTAGTATATTCCAATATAATATTCTTAGTCTAATACATATTCTAGGAAATCATGTTTTAAAAATGTTATATTTATTAAAATTTGAATGTGACAACATTAACATCACTTTGAATAAAATATTATAAGTGTCATAATATTATCCATATGGTTAAAATCGCTCAATAACTCTACCCTTGGATTATATTGGTCAAGATATACTCATCCATTAAAAATTGGTCAAGTGTTTGGGTCTTTTAAGGGTAATTATCATCTTAATAATAATTGATTTATTGATTTCTCATCAATTAATTAATTTGTACATCATCAAAGTATAATTCATTAAGGTAATTATATATATCAAAAAAATTACAAAAAAAATTAAAAGAAATACTAAAAATATTTTATATTTCCAATAATTATTTATAATAAAATTTATCTTCTATATAACAATATATAAAAAATTGTTTAGTTATTAAAATTTGAGTGAGACATGTTTAAATTTTCTGTAAAGAAAATAAATTAAATGTGTCAATCTCATCCAAGTGGTTTCTAAAGGATACCAATTCAACCCAAGGATTATTTATGTCGAACCAAACTCATCCGATTATTTTAAGGCAATTTTTTGGGTAATTTAATAATAGTTTTCTTAGCCTTAATTACCCGATTTACCCTTTTACCGTATTAATCAAAATTACCAAAGTTACTATCAATAATGCCAAAAAATAAAATAATGATATTTAAAAAACATTTGACCTACTGATTCAAAATATGGAAACCATTTTTCAAAATTCAAAAGATAGAAGTTGTAGTAATTAATTTCATATTATTCTTACTGTCAGAAAGAGTGAACATGTTTTTAAAAGTTAAAACATTGCAACCGATTGAAGTGTTTTTACATATAAATTCAATATAAAATTAATGATAATTATATGAATTATATTTAATAATAAAAATATATTCTATTTATTGTCTTAAACCATTCAATAATATAATTTAATCAGTTTAATTATTTCAATGAAACAATTTGTTTTCAATTAAAATTTAGTATAATTTTACTAATCATCAGAATTTAAAAACTTATCATAAAGATTTTAAGAATTCATTCAAATTAAAATTTATTATTCAACATAAAAAGAAGAAGTTTATTTTGTTAAATAGAATGTATAAAACTTTGAAAAACTGTATTTAATATTGGTGCGCCATCAAAAGGCAGAAAAACTAATATTTCTTTTGAAAAATACTTCTTTTATATGAAAAATTGAATTTATTTTTAAATCATAACTAGAATACATATAAATTTAATTTTAAAAATTTTATTGAATATATGAAATATATATTAAATTAATAAAATCCATTGAGATTGATTTAATTATTTTATAAACTCACTTATTTTCATTAAATAGTTTTTCAGAAGAAAGTAAATAATATTCATACCTTCCATTATAATTACTAGATTATAAAATTTAGTTTTTTACCTATAAATGGTCTTGTGTGAAATGAATTATATCAAAAGAACTTGGAATTTTGTGTAACATAAGACAAGAATAGTGTTTCATAGATCGCAAGCTAATATGGTGTTGCATATAACACAAGAAAATCTTGGTGAAACATACCACACAGGACATCAATAAAATTAAAAGAATATATCTCATCAAATCTTTGGGAGTTACATGGAGATTCATACGAGATTATGGTAGTCAGTTTGTAACTCACCCCCGAAAATTTTCTCATTCTATAAATTTCCATAGTGTCCGTGTGAACCAATTTCATTAGGCGTGGCCTATTAAATTCATGTTCTTTCTTATAGTGCCTAGAATATTAATCTAAGACCCTTGAAAATTATGTTATCCATTATTTTTTGTTATGAACATAATGTAAACCATTCCAACTAGTGTGTTTTACTTAATTAAGCCTTTATTGGTTCTTTGTGATTATTTATTCCACTATTTGGATGTTCCTTGACTTGACCTTGATAAAGGAAACTGTTTAATTAAATTAATGAATTCTAATGGATAGCCTTGAATATGAAACTGTCACTTGAAACTTCCAAGGTAAGTGTTCAAGTTAATTAAATGATCCTTGAAATGGTTAATGGAAGGTATACATATTAATATAACTTGGCCTTGAAATTTATAATATATGACCTAGTTTCACACCCTTATCAGACATTTTCATGTAAAGGGAAAGAAGAGTGGTGAACCAAACTATTGAATAAGTAATTTTAGAGTTAAATGGTTCCATGTCCTTGAAATTCCTTATCACACTAATTAAAGGTATGTGGTGAATCCCTAGAATTATTAAAAGGCATGAATATTACACAACCTTAATTAATTAGTGATTAAAGTATAGGGTTCCTAATACATACAGACCATGAAATATTTATAGGAGTGGACAGACTTGATTTGATCTTGGATTCCTGAGGTAATTTTTTAAGAACTCATCGAAACCATTCTAATTGAAGGATTCCAGTTACCAAGGTTGATACCCACATTCGAAACCTAACTTTGTCTACTAGTCGATTCTAGATATTACACCATAATATCCCTTTATTATTGTAATATAATTTCTTGGATAAACCCTTGGATCCAGTGCGAAGTCCCCAGACATGAGGCTCCATTGGTATATCCATTGGTCCAAGTCATTGCTTATTATATTTTACATTGGATGAATTCCTAGGACATAGAAATAATAATATTATAGTGGAATGAACTGGGAAATTCCCATTTGATTACACGTATACCCCCTCATAACTAAGCTACATGTTTTTATTGAGTTGGATCGACCTAGAAGGTCAGGAATTCCTTGGTTATTACCTAGGATGATCATCATTATTATCATAATTACATGATCCCTTACCATACCTTGGATATTTTATTATTATTTTCATGAAATGATTTCGTGATGGTTATACCTCTTGTGACATACTATATAAACTAGAACATAATTAATAAATGAAATGGTTACATTTTCAAACACCAGCTGAGGTGGAAGTAGGTACATGGGGTATTTATAGTATTATACTACTTTAACTTTATATATTCATTCCTACAAACAATTTTAGTTTATATTAACTGGATTGGATGTTATAGACACCATTGGTGGTGGCTAATGATATTTATCCCACACTTTATTCGAGCCTCTATTGGTACCCAAAAGGATTACGTGAATGCATGTGTTGATAAGGGGAAGCATCCTAATTTGAACACCTGATATTTCTTGTTTTCCTAGGATTGATCTTGGTATTAAATGACCAATATGGAGCTTGGGATACTTGGATAGTTTTTGGATACTTTTTATTCTTTTGTATAACATGTATTCCCTACATCTATTTATACATGTTTTCCAGTCTTATAAACACCTAAAATATATTATCATTTCTATTTTTATATGATTAAGTTAAAATTTTTCAGTACTATTATTAGTTTTTCTATTTATTATTATTTATATCTACTTCTTCTGTGATGGGTTATTGGTTCACTGTCTTTGGTGTCTATTTCTTTTATTCCATATGTTTACTTATATTTCTTATACGATCTACCTATTATTCCATTTTATCCATTGTGTTCCGCTATATTAATGAGGTAATAGTCTCCCTATGAGCACACCCATGGCCATCACTAATATTTGGTAGCCTCTGGAGTTCAGGGATATGCGCTTGAGGCCATGTGGCCATCTGGCTTTGGGGAACCTATGAGTGGAACCTAGGGTCAGGACATAAAAAAGTGGTATCAAAGAAGTTCCTTTCTTGATTTACTCTTTTTAGACAATAGATAGGGGATCATTAATGGTTGGAACTTGGTTATAAGCCATTATTTAGAATATATAACCCATGTTTAAGTTACATTTTGAGTTTCCTCAATAATAATTGTTATTCTATTTTTTCCCATTTCATTTGATATCATTTCACAATTGGGTGAGGCACATGATTTGTGATGGTTATTATTATTGTTGTTGTTGTTGTTCTTGTTATTGTTGTGATTGGGGTTTTCATTTTATCCTTGACACGATGATATCAGTTAAAGGAGAATAAATCATGCATCATCATAGGCACTTAGAATTCACATGCCATGAATATGCCATTCCATTTAGGTGCATTTCACTACTTCCATTTTCCTATTTTTCTTGTGATTGTTGATTAATGATATGGTTATTATATTATGGCCGTGTTACTCTTTTTTTGGGATTGAGTGACTTCTTGTTTCAATTCAGAAGGTGTATGGGCACTCGTGGGTTGTAATGTATTTTCTACTGAGTCAATTCATATATTATAACCTATTACATTCTGATACCAAATGTAGACAAGGTTAACTAGATATTAAATAGGTGTCTATTTCAGTGATAATGTGTATAGTCTCTAACTTAGTGGGACTGAAAATCCATTTTTATTATACTTTGATATAATTTTATAATAATATAAAACTTAAAATGTGAAAGATGACTTAAAATAAATTTTTTTCCAATAAATAAAAAGGAAAGGTGAAATAAAACCTTCATATACTAGAACACCTATAATTTGAACATGAGAACCTACTAATTCCAATACCTCTACGTGGGTAGTTGGGGTACTATATCTTAGGTGGTGATACCTTATTCATGTATTATGATTCAACTAGTACATCAATCTTTTCTCAATATTGATATATGTAATGTTCTTGAAATTTATAGAGCTATGACACTATGACATTGTCATTTCATGTGCCAGGAGGGTGGAGAGGATCATGCTCTAGAGGTGGTAAGACCTAAGCCCCCATTCATCCCTCTTATAGTGACTCCTAAGGAACCAAATTATATACCTAATCTCGGAACTGGTTCTCAGCTTCATTACAGTTTTCTATATCTAATGCAGTCTATGAATGGTTCTCCATGACCTGCACCTATAATAGACGATCTGATATGTGACATCTAGTAACCTCACCTTACCATATTTGTCAGGGATGGAGGTCCACAGGTTGTTGAGTCTTAGATGGAGGAAACTCTATCTATCTTTGAGTTTTTGGAGAAGCCTCTAGAGATGAGGGTCAAATATTATACTTATATGTTATGTGATTCATCCAAGTGTCGGTGGGATTTTATTACCCAGGCTAGTCACCATCAGTCTATGGTATGAGATTATTTTTAGACTGCCTTATACAATCACTTCTTTCTTCAGATTCTAACAGAAAATAGACCTAGATAGTTCATGCATCTAGAGAAGGGTGTTATGTTAATCCTAGATTATTCATAATATTTTACTAAGTTATAGAAGTTTTCACCACTTCTGGCTAGTGATGAGCTATCACGTGGTAGATATTTTGAGGACGGGCTTCAGTATCCTATCCATAATTATGTGAATGTTTTTCCTTTTCCTACTTCATCTGAGAGTGTCAACCAACCTCTTATCACAGAGTGAAACCTGAGTGAAGGAGATCATTCTAGGTATATAATATTGGTAATGAGGAAGTCCAATAGATTTTAGTAAATATGAAAAGTTCCCTTAAGGTTTCTCTTTTGGGTAATGGTAGTAATGGTACGTGTATTGGTAGATCTGTGGTGTGCCATTAGTATAGAAAATGGATTCATAATAATCCTCACTATGATGGAGACCATTGGGAGTGTTGGGCTTGTGGACATATGGGGAAACATCAATGATTATGTCAGACCTTTACATCTTCTTCATGTTTAAGTGGATCTACACTAGATCCACTTTTAGGGGTTGGATATTTTATTCCACATTAGAATGGGAGTTAGAGTAGCACCGGAAGGACTAGATGATAAGGATTTTGTGGCTGTGATATCTAAAATTAAGATTATCACTAACGCTAACAAATTGGTCATGGTCAGGTAGACCATCTTTAGCACAAGGACATGGATCAATCTATTTTAATGCCTTATAGTCGATACCCAAGGATCAATGTATAGGACAACCGATAGTACAATTTACTATTATTGTATCATCTACTATTGTATCTACTTTATTAAATAAAGTCTCTTCATACACTTTTATCTCCTAATCCACTATGGAATTCCTCGGGTTGTAAATTCAGTATTACTTTGGTGTAATGACCTTGGATGCCCCATTGAGAGTAAGGTCAGAGGTCATACACCACAGAAGGGACTTACCCTTGAGGTAGGAATGTATCCATTATTATGGTACCCTTTTATTCTCAATATTATAGGATTCAATGTCAATATCATGATGGACTGTTTGGTCCCGTATCACGACTTTGTAGACTACTATCACCGCAGGTTATCATTTACAACCCCAGGGGTTATCATTTGTCTATATAATGGAGAGTGTGATATCCAATTCGATAGACATGGAATATAAAATCTTGGCCTAGGTGGAGTAACCAACCATATTCCTATTATTTATATTCAAGGTTTCGTATTTACTCAAATTTATTATCCTCTCTTAGTAGATCATTTTACGGATATTTTTCCGGATTATTGTTCTGGCATACCTCATGAGAGAGAGGTAGATTTTACGATTTATCTCATTCTAGTAGTATATCAAACATCTATTCCTACATATATTTTGACACCTAATAATATCTAGGAGATAAAGAGGTAGTTGGAGGATCTTTAGTTGAATGGTTTTAAATGTTCTAAAAGTTCCTTTTGGGGGTCACCTGTGAATTTCTCCAAGAAGGTAGATGAGACCCTTCGTTTATGCATGGATTACAGATGGTTAAATCAGATTATGTTCAAGAACTAGTATTGACTAACATGAATAGATAATCTATGTGACCTTATCTAAGGAGCTAGTGTATTTTAAAAAATTGACCTGAGATCGGGCTATCATCATCTGTGAGTCATACCTTCAGACATACTATGTACAATTTTTCATAGAAGTTATGGTATGCATGAGTATCTCATTATGATGTTAATTATTATGAATGTTTCTATCATTTTCATGGCTTTGATGAATAGGGTTTTCCACCACAATCTTGATTCAATTTTCATATTATTTTTGGATTACATCTTGGTGTATTCTCACACTCATAGTGACCATGAAATGCACCTTGAGATCATTAAAATTACACCAAGAGAAGACCATATTTATGCCATCATTTCTAAGTTCCACCTATGGATCAAAAAAGTTCTTTTATTAGGTCATATTATCTTGGAATCAAAAGTTTTATTTGACCCAGAGAAGTTGAGTGTCACGATTTATTGGGAGAATCTCAATAACGTGTTTCATATATTAGGTTTCTTAGGGGTTTTTGGATATTATAGGAATTACCTAAAGAATTTATCATGCATTAAATCACCTCATTCTGGTCTTAAAATGAAAGGTGTTTAGTTCTTGTGGTCAGAAGAGTGTGATAAATCCTTTCAAAAGATGAAATGAAGGCTTTTCTCACAATTATTCAAATTCTGCTTGATCCTAGAAGAGGATATATTGTATCCTATAATGCATCATGAATTAGATTGGGAGATGAGCTGATGTAGGAGGATAAAGTCATTGATTATGAATCTCGATAGTTGAGGGCTCACGAGATAAATTACCTAACATATGATCTTGAGCTGGCATCACATGTTCATGCCTTACATTTTTTGAGACACTATCTCTTGGATGAGCGCATTGTGCTGAATAAAGACCAAAATTTCCTCTAATATATCTTTTTATAGTGTGAATTGAATCTTATATACTTAATATGGGTCAAATATCTTCATTCCACTGACATTGATATTGCCTATATGCCTGAAAAGAAAATTTAATTACAAATGCGTTGAGCTGGAAAACTCAAGATCATGTCATACAGGAAGCCTATGATGAATGTAAATTGATGGTCATATTTTTTGAGATGAATCTTGAGTTTATTGATAGTCACAATATGTTTTAGGTCTCATACGTGATAGTGATATCATCAATCCTTGAGAGTGTAAAGTGTAGGAAATTTTCAGACCCTAAAGGCATGGTTCTCAATGAGAGTATTTTAGGAGACAAACCACCTCTGAATTATCCTCTGGATAGAAAAGACATTGTACATTTACATGGATGTGTCAAGGTTCCTATTGATATTATAGAGTAATATATTGACAAGCCCCATGTTTCTAAATAGGTAGTTCATCTAAGAATATTCAATATGTATCAAGATATGTGACACCAGAATTGGTGGCTTGGGATGAAACATTAGAAAGAATGTTTTATCACTAGGTGTTCCACCTATCAGTAGGTGATGGAAGAGAACCAGAAGCCTATAGGTTTGTTACAAAAACTTTCAGTAATGGAAATATAAATATGTTTCCATGGAATTTTTAGTTAGTTTACTATGGTCCCCTTGAGGTAGATGCACGGTTGGGATTGTCATTAATAGACTAAAAAAAGTATATCACTTTCTTACTATATGGTATTCTTTCCCATTTTATGAGTTGGGAAGAATGCATGTAAATGATATCATATGACACACGGGGTCCCTCATACTATCATTTATGATTGGGACGATCATTTCACATCATGGTTTTTGAAGGTATTGTAAAACGTTATGGATATACATCTTCTTCTTAGAAAATCCTTTCACCCTCATACCAATGGTTAGTCAGAACGAACAATATAGGTTTATAAGAAATTCTCCTAGAATGCATCCTTGATTTATGTAGTTATTGGGAGAAGAATACCCATCTCATTGATTTCTCTTACAGTGATAGATTTAAAGAGGCAATTCATATGCATCTTTTTGAGGCCTAGTATGGAAGCTCATGCCATTCACCCTTACGTAGGTTAGAGACAAGATAGATATAAAAACTAGGTCCTCAGCTCATGAAAGATACTTTAGAGTCGGTTCAGCTGATCAGAATGTGTATGTTCACTACTCAATTGAGAAAAAAATATTATTTCAATCACCATTGATGTCCTCTATAGTTAATGTTTGGGGATCCTGATTTCATGTGGGTATAGACCAAGCTTTGAAATATATGGATATAGTTGAAATAGAGGATGTCACTGAGTTTTGTAGGTCAATTTTAGATTTTGGATAGTGTTAGGATAGTATACTATAAATTTCTATCAACATAGAGGTACTGTACCATGAAATATTTATTCCATGTTTTATAGATTCACGACAATCATGCTGACCCATCTAATAGTTTTGATCCTGAGGATTTTGAGTTAAATGACGATGTTGCATTTTAAGTGAATCATATATGCATAATCTACTAGAGAACAAAGGATCTTCAAGGTTGGTATGTCCCTTTAGTGTTTGTGATATGGAAGCAAAACTGTTTACAGAATGAGACTTGGTAGCAAGAGTCTAAAATATGTGCTGAGTGGTCAGAGCAATTATCAAATCTAGTCTTTCCACCCTTGAAAGGTAAACTCGAGGATAGGTTATTATTTTAAGGGGGAAGACTCTAAGAACCAGGTTTCTCACTCAGGTATAGAATCATTAAGATTTATTCTAATTCTTTATTTTAGACCTAATATGTTTTCCTAATGTGTTTATAAGGGTTTTTAGGGTGTTTGAGACTTTTTATAAGCTTGAAACCCTGATCAGTGGAGAAAAAAACTTGTCCCCATGGTTATTGGAAACCGTGTGACCCAACCCACACCATCTATACTAACCATGCAGGGCTAGATAGTCGGGTGAAATTGGGGGAATGATTTTCCCTAATCATTCTCTAGGGGCTTCACACCCATGGAGAATATCTGTAGTTTTTAGGGGGAGAGATTCACGTGGTTGGGAAACCATTTACTCAACTGAGTGACATAACCATATGGGTGACCTCCTTAAGAAATGGTAGGTGCATGATTGGTGCATAGTTTGGCAAACTATATGGCCAAAACATGTGACCCCTATTTGGTGTGAATAATTATGGAATTTACTTTAATTATATTTTATATTAAACCCTACTTTTGGTTTCATAATCCAATAGATATCCAACCACATTTCTCACATGGATGAGCTTATACTCCCCTATTCATATGTTTTTATCCTGTTCATTTGTTCCATCTCTGATTCTATCATTATTTGTCATGTTGGATGCACATAAGTAATAAATTCCTGAGGATCCATTTTTGGTTTTTCTTTCTATAGACGATGCTATTTGGATGCAGGATCAAATTCCGTAATTCTAGGGTGTTGGTATGTTCTTCATATCTCTTAATATTCAGTCTAAACAAGATGCTGGCACTATATGAGTATAGTCATAAGAGCTTATGGTAGGGGGTATATAACTCAACCCTCAAGTTTCATTGTTCTATAAATTTCCATAGTGTGTGCATGCCGATTTCGTTGGGAACATCCTATTAAATTCGTGCAACTTTATTGTAGTCATTAGAATCATATTATAAGACCCTTTTCATATATTTTAACCATAATTGGATGTTATGACCTCAATGTCGGCCACCACAAGTAGGGTTACTTCCTTAATTAATCATTTAGTGGTTCATTTTCATTATCTATGCCACTATTTGGGTGTGTCTTAACATGACTTTGATAAAGGTAAGTGTTTAATTAAATCAATTAATTGTGATGTTTATCCTTAAATATGATAAGGTAACTTTTCCCCTATAAGGTAAGTGTTCTAATTAATTAAATGAACCATTAATTGGTTTATGGAATGTATACTTATAGATATCACTTCTCATAGATATTTATAATAGAACAAACTAATTTCATACATGTAAGACTCTATTCCATGTTAATGGAAGGCAGTGGGGTGAAACAAAATACTGAATAATTAATCAATAAATTAAATGGTTGCAAGTCCTTGAAATACCTTGTAACACTAATGAAAAGGAATGGAATGAACCCTTTGACTTATTAAATGGAATGATGATTACATGGCCTTAATTAATTGATGAATAGAGTATAAGTTCCTATTACATAAATACCTATACATCTTTATAGGAGTGGTTAGACACATTTTGACCTTGAATTACTAAGGGAATTTGTAGAGATCTTATGGACACCATTCCGATTCAAGGATGTTGATTGCCAAGGTTGATACCCACCTTGGAACCAAATATTTGTCTACTAGTGGATGTCCAGTATACCAATATTGGATCACTCCATTATTACTATTGTATGTCTTGGATACACCCATGGATCCAACATGATGTATATGGACATGTGGTTCCATTGATACATCCATTTTTCCTAGTCACTGATTATCCAGTTTTACCTTGGATGAATTCCTTGAACTTAGTTAGAATCATATTACAGTGGAATTACTTGTCGGATGACCCATGGATTTCATGCAGAACCCTTTATAGCCAGGATAAAAGTTATTAATGAGTTGGATGGACCCCTATGGCCAGGGATTCCTTCATCATTACCTTATATCCTCTACATTATTATGATTATTACTGGATTAATTTCTATAAATTTGATCATTTATTATTTTTAACATTATATATTGTCAGTGATGGTTATACCTCACATGAAATACTATATATACTAGAACATAATATATAAATGAAATGGTGACATGTTTAGACACCCACTAAGGCTGAAGTAGTAACCTAGATTTTTATATTACTATACTTCTTTACATTCACAAATGCATACATTCATAGTATTTCAATTTATATTACACAGAATATATGTTATAGAAGCTGTTGGTGGTGACATACTATGATTCATCTCACACCCTATTTGGGTTTCCATTGGTGCCAATGAATATTACATGTATATAGGTGTTTATATGAGGAAATATACTACTTTGGAACCCTAGTATTTCATCCTTTATTAGGATGAAAATTGGTAGCAGATGACCCAGCTAAAGATCAGGATGATTGGATAGTTTTTTGTTTATTTTTTATTCTTTTTTATAGAATGTATCATCTTCTTCCATGTATTCTAAATTTACAATTTTTTTTAAAAAATGACATAAATTATTGTTAGATTTTTTATATGATTTACTAGTCATCTTTGAGTACTATAATGAGTTGATTTAGTTATTATTATTTCAGTCTTCTTCCGTTGTGGAAGGTTATTGGTCTACTGAATTTATTGTCTATTTATTTTATTCCATTTTCTTACTTATATTTCTTATTCTATTTACATATTATTATATGTTATCCACTATGTTCCACTATAGTGATAATGAAATATTCTTCCCATGGATATACTCGGGGAAATCGCTTCTAGTCGGAAACCTATGATGTTCAGGGTGATGTGCTTGAAGACATGTTTCCATCCAGATTTGGGGAACCTATGAGTGGCACCTCGAGTCTGTATTTCCCATTTGGAATGTAAAAAATGTGGGTACGTATTTTTCATTTATAAAATTAAAAGTTTGACACTCACCTAACTTATAAAAGGCCCCTCACCCTCCTATCATGTTCATACCTTCAAAACATTTTTCTCATCTAACATCTTCCCAAATGTATTTCTTACTTCCCACCAACATTTTATATCCCTTAGGTTGATCATAAAGAATTCCTTTAAAAGAATTTTGTGATTTCTTATGGAGGTTTCATGAAAAAGATGTATTTTTATAAACCGAGTTACTTTATTTGATTTCTTCTTCAACCTTCTTAAAATAATTTTCAATTATTGTTTTATTGTAATAAAAACTGCCTAAAAATTAAAATTGTATTTCAAAATCACAATTGAGGAAATACTGGGAATCTATAAAAGATCAAATTATATGTTCGTGAAAAATAGATAGAAGATAGAAAATCATTAAAGGAAATACATAAATTACTAGAATAAGATACCATGTATAACCCCCAAAGAAGTGTAATTTCTTTTGTATATATAGAGTTCATGATAAGATATTCAAAATGAGTAGCCATATTTTCCCATGCATGGATATATTCCTCTACATCACTCTTCCCTTTATCATATTCTATTGATAATATTTAGTCTTGTTTGTTATTCCAGGCATTTTTATCCTCATTTAGATCAACCTAGATTATTCTCTCATAAATCATATTCAGTTTTTCTAAATCCTCCCTTCCAAATTTTATATTTTCAATAGGCAATGCTTTCTGAGGGAAAACTACCATCTTATCACCAGTCTGCACATATCCCTTAAAAACACCATACTCCTCCATTATATTTTCACCTTAAACAGCAGTTTATATCTAGTGTAATTGGTCCTTTATAGTAACTTTCCATTCAGACAACTTGTTCTCATCAACCTTTTTCTCCAAACTTTTTTCTATCTGTTTGGTAATGTATAAATAGTCTTTTTCACACTTTGTATTTTTTCCCTTAGCTACAATGCATTTCCCAAAGTCTTGGTTCCCCCTATTCCATTTATTCCTCCATGATCTGGGAATTAATTTCCCTTGAATTCCCTAAAAACTATCCACTAATAGTTGGATGAATATTTCATCACTTGATTCTACTTCTTATAGGACTTGTACAGGTTATTGAACATTCCGACCTTCTAAATAGTTTCCATGATTTAGAACTAAAGAATTCTTGATGGGGATCAGCCTGCTTGAAGACTTAAACCATCCCTCATTATCATAAAAGGAGAACCTTTTTGATTTTTAATAAAAAATATGGTCATAAGGATATGGTAAATTGAATATATCCTCTTATATTGAAATAAATCCAATGCACATGACCTCTGTGTAAGATGTGGTCTTTGGGTTGATTATGTTTAGGTACGAGGAAAACAATGAACTCACCCCAAAAAACCCACTATTCCTTGTTACAATATAATATTATGATTCTACACCTATAAAATAGAAGTTTAATTTTATCCTTTTTCATTAAGGTTTGGTTACTATACCTCAAACAATAGATACCCCTCCTTTGAATTAACATCAATTCCAATCTATTCAGCCTCCCTGTGGGTGGAAGGCATACTGAAAAAAAATCAAGGATACAATAGAAACGATGAAAAATACCCCTCAATATCTTATGATCCAACTAGAGCCTGCATTAATGAGTTTTTATATTCCAAATACCATTTCATCCCTCCATAGACATCCACTAATATCTAATCAGAATCCTCAGGGTGTGACTCCTTCAGTGTGGAGACTAAATTCTTTTCCCAGTCAATCTATTCCTTCAAACATTAATCATACATAAGAGAAAAACCTTTTCCTCCATGAACATACCCATCGTCCTTTATCATCTAGTAGTTGTTCATGCACCTGCACCAACTCAATATCTTCAAGTGGCCTAATTTATGACACGATGAATAGAAATCAACCCATGTCTCAAAGGGAACATGTTTCTTATATCCAAATTATTCCCCTATAACAATCCATAATTATTTTATTGTATTTCTTGAAACATCAACATCAATGCATATTTTTCATGAAATGAAATAGAAAATAAGTTTGGTTCTAATATCATAGAAAATAAATTGACCAACTAAACTTCTTAAAATTTAGACAATTCAGGGTTTCTATAAAGGTAGTGGTTGTTTGAGAAAGATAACCAAAAGTTCCATAGTTGGGGAGTCATTCTTATTGTATAAATCATCTATCTATTTAAATAAAACAAGAGAGAACCATTACAGACCTAAGGGAATTAGATAAGAATATGATCAGATATCTATCTGATGCGATGCAAATAATTTTCTACATGTTTTCAAGGATTCCAACTATTTCTCGATCATGCAAAACCTATAAAACTAAAATGAATGTGTAAAATGAGTCCTCTGAAGCTTTTAATTTCTTAATTCATTTTTCACTAATGATTTACATGGAAGTTAATAATGAAACAATTAATGAATATGTGTGATATACATGACCTTATAATGATATTAATGAAATATTTATCATTCTTAAAGGATTGTACATCATTTTATTTCTTAAACTAAAAAATGATATTGTCAGTTGTGTACGTATGGACTACCACCTCCATGAAGTGATGTGATTATTTTTTCATCACCACATCCAAAGAGTGATATATATATATATATATAAGTATTTTTAATGGAATAATATAGAATTTATGATATTAAGATAATTTGGAAATATAAAATAATTTATAACTTTTTTCCATATTGATCATTGAAAAATGGAAACATTACTCCATTATACATACATTAGATCATCTCCATGATCATATCGTAGTTCATTTTTCATAAAAATATTTCAAGTTTGGGTTTAAAGGTATATATTTAGGTATTGGGTGTACAATTATATGTAAAAAAATATGAACACACACTTTCATGTTTTAATCTAGTATATAACCACCCCTAGGGATATCCCAGATATAGACCCTAATCTTATTTATATTATATATATATATATATTATATTCCCATTAGACTTCCCATGAAGATATTGAGGTGAAATCCAAAAACAAATACCCTATCATCGGCTGGGGAAATCTCATCCACTGGTTGGGATTCTACTGTCCATTAATACCCCCAGATGTCAGTCTCATCCGTCATTGCATAAGCTATCATCATCCCTACACGTCTCTCTGTCACTAATCATTAGTGGTTACAGTACACACTATTCCATAGAGAACATCATTCCATTGATGCTGACACCATCCATTGATAGAACCTCCAAACATACCCCATAGAAGATCTTTCCACCAGACGAGCACACCGCATCATAGATCACATCACCATAAGTCCTCATAGAGCATCATCACTATCCATTCACCACCGTGAATCCTCTGTTTGACAGATACCATCCCACCCCTTCTACATGCACTAATGTATCACTTCCCATGCCATCAAGTAAGGGACCCTTAATAACCACCCAAAAAACACTAAGAAGCAAGAACAGTGTAAATACACCCACCAAAAAGAAAAACCCCAAATTAATTGGGGGGTGGGGGAGGGGGAGGTGTAATAAATTCTATTGATCGAATTTGAACCCCATCTTTCCCAGATGCATATTTTTGTAGGGGTGTACCATACCACTCAGTTTACACCCCATATGAAAGTATAATTAATGTATTAATATGAAAAATATATTATGATTATTATTTTAGATAAATTTAAATAATGATATCTTTGATCACAATCATCTCACCATAACTGTTTTGAAACAAAGAAACAGACTTCCTCAAAGCATCCATTTTGTAATTAACTGATTTAGTGTTTGAATATGTCATTAAATATAAATAAAATAAATGAATTATAAGTAATTAAACAAATAAAATTTTCTTAAGAAATAATATAATTGATATAATCTAATTATATAGGAGTTAAAGGAAACACGTGGAAAGTGTTTACTCGTGGTAAGTGCTTTCTCATCTAGATTTTACTTTTGTAATATATATTCCATATTTACTACATATTTTTATTGTGTGGTTTATATAAATCCCATAAATGAAATTTAAAATTATTTTCATGAATTTTTTTGGATTTTAAAATCCATATGAGGTTATCTCTTTACAAAGGATTTTGATCGATATATTACCAAAGTCATATGAGACTTCATCTCAATTTCAATTCGTTGATGCATATTGTAATTTTATGAACCTATCATCATTGAATAGGTGTATCTACTAAAAATTTGATATTTTATATCATGAAACTCCTAACTTTCATAATATTTTATGTTTCATTTGAATATATTTTTTCATTGGGATCACAATTGAGTATATTAATTAGGTGGAAAAGGATTTATTTTATAATATTATTTGTTTTCAAGATTGTTTATATTCAAGGTTCTTTTTGAAGAAATTATAAGATATTGGTTTCTTGAACCAAATATATTTATTATCCAATAGTTTTGACTATTTTAACATGTTTTATTTCCATTACCTTCTTTATTGATTAAATAAATATCATGAAATTCATTTGTGACTAATACAGATATTTTATTTTCATTTAGATTGAGTATATTTTACTTCCATATCCATGTTTTCTAAAATGTTTTCAAAAATGAATTTATTTAAAAATATTAATTATTTCCAAAAGAAATTTACATGATATTTTGTATTATTTTAAAAGGGTTTAAAAGGATTTTATTATTATTTTCCAAATAGGTCACTTTTGATTCATTTTTTCGAAATGATTTGAAAATAATTTTTATTTTTATCAATTATAACACTAAAAAAAATTTCCACCATTATGACCATTATTTTCATTGATGTTTACTTTATATTTTTTGAATTCTATTTTTGACAAAAATTATTTTCACAATATTTTGTGAATTTTTAGTTTCTAAAATTGAATTTAATAACACTGAGACCTGAGAAGCCCATATTCATTGCATTATTTTATTACAATAGAATTATTAAAATGAATTAAATTTTGAATGACTAAATCACTTTAGCAGTATTAGAAATCCAGATTACAAACATGATACCAATTATACATTTGGAAATAGGAAATTAAAAACATGATACATAATAAAAATAGATAAAAAACATCATTTAATGCTTATTTAAATATTTATTCTTCATAACATGGGAAAAAGAAACATAATAAGGGTTAGATCAAATGCTCAGTAATGGAATGTAAACTAGATAAAATAATAAAACAATAGGGATATATTAACATTGAAAGGAACATAACTAATAAAACATGCCTCTGGGACTTAGGGTAATTTATTACGGGTCATGTCGGGCCTTGTGCCTTGGGCCTATGGGTCATGTACGGGTTCCCCTTAAACCATTAAAAGGGGGATTATTTATAATAAAATAAAAAAAAGAAGGCCTTCGGGCCATTCAGAGTAAATAAGGGAAATGCTTAAATATTGGACCCCAAGTTTTCTAGGTATATGGAAACAGTACCATCAAGAACCTTCATAATATGGTTTAGATATCGGGTAAAAAAATCTATTTTTGCCAACTATTTCATCTCATGAGACTACTGATTCATCGAGTGGCTTTCATTAACCAGTCCCCAACCCGTAAGTCTTACGTTAAACGACCCCCTAATTTTATATTACTTGTCCAAATAATTTCTCATATATCCAATAAATAATGTTCCTTATAAAATATCCATATTTAATAAATAATATGTATTTATCATTAATAAATTATAGGAGGAAAAGTAACAATAAGGGTTGTTGAGATTAAAATATTACTGAGGAAAAATAATATTTAAATATTCTAACGTGTCCCATACCACATTGAAACATTTAAATCATAATTCCTTGTGAATTAAATGAAACATAAAATATCATGATAATAATTAAATTATTGATATAACATTTCAAGGGGAAGTATATAAACCAAATAAAATTGAATTGGTGCTTAACAAAAATAAGTCTTAATGGAAAGTTAAATGAGAAGAAATCCCTTACATTAACCTTAATTTTGTTATGTGGTATTTATCATCCTATATAGTAGTTTAAAATATTCTATTAAAGTATACCATAACCATAATATTTTTTATAATATAATATATAAATTCCTTATATATTATTTTATTACCCATTTGTTAACACTCTTTCATTATTTTAATTATTTCATGTGTTACTTTCCTAGTTTTCTCAAGTATGTTTTGACTTTCCATTTGTTGTTACAATTATATAGATCATGATTTATTCATCTCCAAAATGTAAAACATGATATCATTTTTCATCTATATTAAATAAATATTCATTTAGGGTCATCTATAATATTTAGAGATTAGAAATAAAGTGCACTTTTTATGGAGACTGTAGGCCATGCGTACGTATGAACAATAATGTCATATCTTAGTTGTATTAAAAGAATGAAAACTAAATGTAAATATGTATATTATAATTACATTTTCATATATATGTTATATATTATATAAAATTTTATTAAAACTATACTTTTTTCATTCCATGTATTTCCTGAAAGAGTCATATAGTTTTGAGGGGGTGGTAGTCCACACTTCCTCAAATGAAATTATCGAATTTTCACAAGATGGAAAGGATACAGTTATGTTCTAAATAAAAATTATATAAGAAAAAAGACATTATAAATATCAAATATAAAATATATAAATATATTTTCCATCATAATGGTCACTATGATAGGTGGTAAATAAAAAATTAACAATCATTGTTTCATGAGGTAGTAGTTCAGAGCACACAGAAACCATATATGTGTATCCCATTAGATGATGTTGTGTGTTAGTTTAGGTATATCCATTTACATAAAAACATAATATTATATTTAGGATACTGGTGTTTTTATGTAATCATTTAATAAAGAGATTTTAGTGGGTGGAGAATAGAAATAAAATATAAAATCCTTATAGTGGACGTTACCTCTTAATCGACTAACTACTTTTGTTTTGTACCAAAAAGATTACTTGTAAGTATTTATTCCCAAATGGAGGATTAAAGGTCTAGGGGATGGAATTTTGGAAGATATATGAGTAGATATTGGATGAACATAAGTGTTTTGATAGGTTTGTGTAATGAGGAGAGGTGGTGGCCTTTTATAAGGGAGGGAAATGACTCACTTGGTATTTTTAAAAAGAAGTTTGGTGTGCCCACATTTTAAATTAAAAAATGTATTAAAAAACATAATAATAATAATGTAAGGTTAAGGTCCTAATTATTTCCATCCAATGGGTGTTTAAAAAGTGGATAATTACTTTATTCTATTAAGATAAAGGTTTGGTCCAATATAAATGTTAATTTTACATTAATAATTGTAAATAATTTTAATTACATTCACTAATGTTTTTGGTAAAAAATAAATTTGGTATAATTAGACATTAGAAAATATGAAAATTCAAAATATATAATCAATTTTTCCAATTTATAATCATATATGTGGTAGATATTAATTTAAAATTCATCTCACAGGCGAGACAATAATGCATGTTTTTAAAGTAAAAATGTCCGGATGTTTTCTTCGTTTACATAATTAATTACAAATTAAAAATCACTGAAAAGATATAAATTTTATTAATAGATAAAAATATTGTCTAATTATAATTTAAATCAAATTAAAAGTATAATTTTACCTTATAAAAAATCTATATGAAAAAACATTTTTGAAGTAAAATTCTGTATTTTAAAATTTTAATTAAAAAATTACATGTTTCTAAAAAATATAAAAGATTAAACCTAACATAATTATTATGTTTTTATTTAGAATATAAAACTTATTTTGATATATTTAATCAATTAAAGTGAAAAAATTTTGATTTAAAATTGGTTCACCATTTAAAGACAATTAAATTGCCATTATAAAAATATAGGGGTTTTATGTAGAAAGATGGGTTTGTTCTTATCTTATGCATATCAAACATAATGGATGAAAAAGAATATATTTTATTGAATATATAACATATATATATCATTAAAATAGTTCACTAATTGTAATTAACTATTTTTATTAATAGAAAACCCATTTGGAAGAATATAAGTAAAAATATTTATTTTTTATATCCAATTAGTTCTTATTTTTATTTCTCATTATTTGGTAACCAATGAACTCATTTTATATTTGAAAAACCATATATTTTTATAATTTAGTTAATATTATTTGTAACCTCTAACATAAAATCTTGGATAAATCATATTATTTTAAAAAATAATATTCTAATAATACATCTTTTTTGGCGAAATTCGGTCTTGCATGTAGTGCAAGCTATCTAGGAATTTATCTCTTGCGTAAAACACATACAAACATAGTGTTGGTTTCATTAAAATCAATATAATTTATTTAATATATTTATATTAGTAAATATATATTATAGTCTCGGGATATTATATCCCCTTATGCGCTTGGTGATGCATGTCAAGCAAGCTATTGAATACAAAGTCATATATTAGAATTTCTGGGTGTTAAATTCCCACCACGTTAATTAAATTGCATCCTCACAATTTAAACATAGATTCAATAATATCTGGATAAAAAATAAACTATTTTTGAAAGACCCAAATTATAAAAATAGTCAATGTCACACATTCTTATGAAGAGAAAAAGTAAAGTACAACAATCACGTAAATGGGTTCTCTAATAGGAGATCATTGGTGGGAAATGGAAACATGGATATGGAAGAAAAAGTCCAACAATCAAGTTTTGATTGTTATTTATAGATAAAATGTTGATATAAAGGTTTTTTAACATAAAAATATAATCCATAGTTGTGAGTAAATGTCATTGATATCATTAAAAATGATGATAATAGGACAAATTTTTGTTTCAAAACCGTTTTTATACTTATAGAATTATTTCATTGTATAATAATATATGAAAATATGGATTTATATAAACATAATCTTTTCATTTTATGTTGACTTGAACTATTTATACTTCATTTGTTAGTTTATGATGCATCATATGGTGAAGTAATACATTAACCTCTAAAATATCATCCAATGATCATGTTAAACCATTTTATAAATGGTAAAATTTTCCAACATATTACGATTCAATCAGTTATGAATAAATTTCACTGAATTTTCAAAACGAACATATCATTTTACTTTAATAAACATGTAAGAGCTCTAAATTTTCATATTCCAGACATGTGAATAACTTCACCATGTATCCTATTGAAACATTTTTATAACTTTAATCAACATAAAACCCCATTGAAAATATGAATTATTACTTTTCCCTTAAGTAAAACATAGATTGTTGGATGTATTCATTTAATGATAATGTTTTTTAAACTCCATTAATATTAGCATAATACACTTTTCGACAATTCATTAATCAAATCCTAGGTAGTCAACACCTGTCTAGATTAATTATTTCTTCATCATTATCTCAACATCAAGAACATATTAAGGGTTATCTTTCCCACAATCATTTGTTTTCTAAAAAATTTAAATTTTTACTGAATCAATTTTCTTCGTACAATTCAGAATAATATCTCAAATACTTAATAAAAAAGTATTGTAACACATTCTTCATATATTCCATAATTCTTATTAACATTAATTTGTAGATAAAATATTCAAATGAAATAATTCTTGAATTGGTATATTAATCATTCCTCTTCATCTATGATATTAACATAACTTGATCATTATCCAATATCATCATTTGGGCTATATTTATTTGATTCCTGGGATATTTATTTTCATAGTGTGCCATATCCTTACACTTGAATCATTGTACATTGGAATCCATTTTTTAATCTTGAACTCACGAATGTAGTGTCCTTTTTCTCTACAATTATAAAAAACTCCCATTCCCCTCAACTAAGTACCAGGGTGTTTCTTTTCACAACTATCACATGTTGAAAAATCATCATTTCCCTTCATCTTCTTCAATGCATTTCCTTTATAATGGTGCTCAGATGTCCAATTCTTGTAATTGATTCTTTAAAATACCTAAGACTTGGTTAATTCATTACCCATATTGTTAGCACATGATATTATGTCCTCATATGATGAGAATACTTGGGAGACTATATTCCTTAAATTTTTTGGATTAATACCTTGAATGATATGATCCTTCTTATGCTTTAGATAACATTCATTGATGGAGTTCACATTACTTTTGATAAGTACCATTTCTAAATAATTACATACACCAGATTAAATCATAAAATATTGTATCATCTCGAAACCAGTGGAACACTCAACATAAATTAAAAAATTTATGCATAGATAATCTCATAATTGTAAACACCGTTTCTTTGGGATATCATTACATTAAAGTCCTTCCTGATGTTTTGTAAAGAAAATGTGACTTATCCAAAGAATATCCAATGGGAGTGTCAAAATAGGTGCACAGTAAGGACCATTTACATGTGCCAGGTTACCCCGAGTTAGGACTAGAACGCCTTTTTAGAGTTATTACTACAAGGAAAATCTGTGCCAAAACTACATCCAATTGTAGAATTTAAAAAAGGATATATTTCTAGGAAAACCAACATGATCTCTTCCTTACCAAAATTGTTGTATGTTCATCTATACTTATCCTCAATTTCTATCTGTGGTGTTTCTCCATAATCAAAGTTTTATAAATTTAGTTTTCAAGGTTACTACTAAACTTCCTTTGATACCAACTATAAAGCCCCAACCCTAGAAGCCTAGAGCTAGTGAACTATTTTATTAAATTTCTTTGATTATAAGGATCAAAATCACGAAGAACCGATTAGTTTAGCAGTCTTAGAAATCAAGATTACATACTTGATACCCCTAATACATTAGGAAATAGGAAATAAAAACATAAAACATAATAAAAATAGATAAACAACATCCTTAAATTATTATTCAAATATTTATTCATCATGACCCGAGGAAAAGAAATATAATAAGGGAGAGATAAAATTCTCTATAAGGGCATGTAAAGCAGAAGAAATAATGAATCAATCAGAATAAATTAACATGGAAAGGTAAATAAGTGATAACACTAACATTAAAATAAATACATAAGATAAATTAAACAGGGAATGGCATGAAAGTATAACACATTCAATTTATTCTTTAAATCAATAATTATACATATCCATAGGTATTTCGACACAAAATATCGTGGATGAATAATAAATGAAATGAAAGAGGAAAATTTTAATTATTGGACGCTATATTTCATAGGTACATGGAACTAGTACCATCAAGACCATTCATAAGATGGTTTAACTATCGGGTAAAAACCATCAATTTTGGATGGCTATTTTATCTCATGAGACTACTGATGCATCAAGGGGCTTTCATTAATCATTCCCATTGGGCTTACATTAAACGGTGCCCAACCCATGTATTGCATGTACAAATCATTCCTCATATATCAAATAAATTATTTGAATTATAATATATCTGAATTGAATAAAGAATATGGATTTATCATTAATACTATAGAGAAGGATAAGTAACAAAAAGGGTTGTTGACATTAAAAAATTCATGAGGAAAAATAATATTTAAACATTCCAATGTGTCTCATACCACATTGAAACAATTAAATCAAAATTACTCATGAATTAAATGAAACTTATAATATAATGAGAATAAGTAAATTCATGATAGACTATGTCAAAGGTAACTATATAAATCAAATAAAATTGGATCGATTCCTAACAAAAAAAAGCCTCAGTGTAAAGTAAATTGAGGCGAAACCCCTTACCTTAACCTTAATTTTGTTGGGTGGTATTTATCCCACTGTATAGTAGTTTAAAATAATTTAATAAAATATTATATAACCATACTCATGTTTATAATATAATATATTAATTCTTTATAATATTGTATTACTTTTTTTAACACTCTTTCATTATTTTAATTATTTCGGGTGTTAATTTCCTAGTTCTCTCTAGTATATTTTGAAATTTCACTTTTTTTACTATTAAATAGATCTTGATTTCATAATATAAATAATTTAAACCATTATTTAATTATCATATATATTTAGTACATTTTAATTTAGGGAAATTTATAATATTTGTATATTAAAAATAAAGTGCACCATTCATGGAGATGGTAGGTCGTACGTACGCATGAACGCTACATTCATTTCATTATTGTATTAAATGATTGAAAAATGAATGAAATATATTAATTTTATAATTATAGTATCATATATATGTTATATATGTTTCCAAGGTTTATTAAAACTATCCTTTATATGTTACATGTGTGGAATGAATGAGTCATTTCACTTTGAAGGGGTGGTATCCCACACTTCCTCAAATGAAATTATTGTATTTACATAAGATGGAAAGCATAAATTTATGTTATAAATAAAAATTAAATAATTATAAAGAAATTTAAAATTATATATATATAATATATAATCATAGTGTCCATCATAATGGACACCATGATAGGTGGTAAAGGAAAAATGAACAATCATCGTTTAAGGAGGTAGTAGTTCATCGTACATAGAAACAATATGATCGTTTCCCAATAGATTGAGGTGTGTGTAAATTTAGGTCAAAACATTTACATAAAAAATTACTAGAATATTTAGGATAATATTTTGGTTATATATGACTGAAACAAATATATTTTAGGGGGTAGTGATTGGAAATAAAATTAAAAATCTCGAGGGAAGACATTGCATCTTAATCGGGTAACTACTTTTGGTTCATAGAAAATAGATTCCTTAGAAGGGTTTATATCAAAATTATGAATTCAAGGTAGAGGTGAGGGATGTTGGGAATATTTTCTTTCATATATTATCTGATCTTAATTGTTTTGATAGGTGTGAGGAATGAGGAGTGGTGGTGGCCTTTTATAAAGGAGGAAAATGACACTTGATATTTTTGAAAAGAAGTTAGGTGTATCCACAGTTTTACCTAAAAAATATCTTAAAAAAACTCAAGAATGGAAGTTTCATGGATTAATTATGTCAATAAAATGGGTTTTTGAAAAGTTTATAGGTCATTTGGTCCCTTAATTAAAAGTTTTAGTCCTTAATTAATATTAAATTTACCTTAACAATTATAATTAATTTAAATTACCTTCACTAATATTTTTGGTCAAAAAAAAGTTTGTATTATTATAAATTATAAATTATTATTATTATAAATATGTAATCCATTTTTAAAAATTATAATAATATAATTGTTAGAAATTAATTTAAAATGCATCCCTTAGGTGGGACAACAATGCGGGTTTTTAAAGTAAAAACATCCTTAATCTTGCTTTGTCTTAATAAATAATTTCAAATTGAAAATGATTAAAATAAAATAAATTTTACTAATTTATAAAATTATTATCTAATTAAATATCCAAAATCATTAAAATTCTTTTACAACCTTATAAATAAATTATACGAAAAGGTAGTTTTGAACAAAAATTTAGTATTTTTAACTGTTCATTACAAAATAAAATGTTTCAGAAAAATATATAAAATGAAAAATATCCTAATTATTATGTTTTTAATTAAAATATAAAGTTTATTTTAACATATTAATTCAATTAAAGTGTCAAAATTTATATTTAAAATTGGTTCTCTGTTAAAAGGTGTTAAAATTACCTTTATAAAATTGTAGGTTTCTATGTCTAAAATAGGGTTTGTTCTTATCTTATGAAAAAAACCATAATAGATGAATATAAAAAGAAACTAATTTAATATATAACATAAATATTTCATTAAAATCATTCAATAATTGTAATTAACTAGGTTTATTAAGAAAAATCTCTTTTGGAAGCGTATAAGTAATAATATTTCTTTATATATCCAATTGGTTTCTATTTTCTTTTATCAATAGTTGGTAACCAATGAATTCATTTTATATTTATATGAAACATAAATTCTCATAAGATAGTTAATACAATTAATAATTAATAACATAATTTATTGGATATATCATATTATATTAACTAATGATATTTTAATAATACATTGTTATTTGGGGAAACTCAGTCTTTCATGTAATGCAAGCTATCATAGAAGGTCTTTATTGTGTGCAACAATAGATGACTCATTGTTGATTTAATTAAAATCTACATCATGTCTTGAATATATTTATAATATTAAATACATAGTATAGTCTTACGATATTATATTCCCTTATGATCTTGGTTATGTATGTCATGCACACAATTGAATAAAATGTTGTAAATTAGAATTTTGGGGTGTTAAAATTTTCAAAATGGAATATTTATTTTCTTAATAAATGATTTCAATTTTATTTTAATAATATTTACATTCATCAATATAAAAAAACATTTTATTTCTCATGATCATATAGTGATAGTTTTAAATGATACCATCCTCATTTATTCTTTGGATAGATTAAGATTGTTTCAAATATATTATCAAGGAATACATTTCTTTTCCATGGGTAAATAATGTTTCAAAGATGTTTTTATAAATCCTTTTTTTCCATAGTTTAATCAAGTTTCGAATAGATTTTCAAGGAACCCATTTATTTTCCATGTGTTAATCATGTTTCAAAGTGATTGTTATAAAATTTTTTCATTTCCATGGTTGAATCATGTAATGAAAAAAGAATGATTATTTTTATAAGTAAAAATGAAATATTATAAATTTTTTATTAATGAAAAATACTTGGACATTATTCGTGATCATGGGAATGGCCAGATTGTGCCAGGTGAGCCTGTTATAGCTTATATAATGGGTTCACCTAAATAGCCCCTGGTGAACCTGATATATATTATATGGTGGGTGTTCCCAGATTTTGCACCAATGCATTGGGTAAGGTTCATTTTCATAATAGATTAGAATGTGGGAGTTATTAGTGGGATTATCCTGTGCATTTAACTAGAATCCAAATATATCATACATGTGTTTAAAATTGGATGTGGGTAAGAGTTATCATATGTTATGATAATGAACATTGATTATGTCATCATACCCTTATAATCATCTTATTCTCACCGATGACATTAAATTTTTAATACTATTTTTTACCCTTATTGAGTATTTCAACATAAATTTGTTTTGGTAGGTATTATTTATGTAATATTTTTTCCATGTTATCTAAAAGTATATACCAAAAAGGATCATAAGATTGTAAAAGATCCAATATCTTCCTTTTGAAATTTTATGTTTTGAATAGTAAATATTGGGTCTCCTTCATTGGTATCAAATCCATAAATTTAATTTTTATGATTTAAAAAATATATCTAGGAGTGTAGGTTTGGGGATATTAAATTAATTTCATTGTGTAGGTTCCATTAGAAAATTATCCAAATCAACCAATCACATTCATTTCATAAGCTAGTAAATAGAACATCACTATGGAATAATATATACTAAATGATGAAAATACCACTGAGAGGTCCATGAGAATCATCCTCCCCCCCGACCATTTTTACAACCATATAAGTTTAACAGATCTTCATTCCCATTCGATATATCTAATACTCATTGAACCAATGGATTAGAATTCTAAGAGAATAAGGAAGGAATAAGATTCGGGATTGTCTTCATATATTCTTAGTGTAAAAGTTGCATTAGATGACTTCATCCATGTGGAATATGGATTTCACTTTGAGGGGAATAATAAAGATTCCCCTACATCATCTTTAAGATCTAATGATACCACCATATCACACATAAATGATCAAAATTTCCTTTTATCTTCTATTTTTGAAAATATCTAGGTTAAAGAAGAACAAAATGTTTAAGATCTTAGATATTCCCGTCCATCATTTGATTAGGGGTCCTACACTACCATCGATGAACTCAAGTAGGTAAATATGGGTATTGAATAGCACCAATGGCCCATATTAATCATTACTAACATGTCACTTTAAGAGCATGAGTCATAAATATCCTTCATCAAACACCATCAAGATGTATTTTTCAATAATTAACCAAAAAATGTTAGGGTTGGATATTGATGTGGCTCCCATAACTTTGTTTTTCTAGACAGCCACTATGGATTTATATAGGAATCCATAAGAATGCATCCCTCCCATACTACAAAATAGGGAGTCAAATTTTTTAATCTCTTCAAAGATTTTTTTTCAGGAAGTTCAATACCAAAAATGTCTCAGTAATATTATCCCCATAGTGAATAAAAAATAGAATATCCTAGTTTATTTTTACTTCAAGGATCTTAATTCATAGTTTCATATATAATATTTCTCAGTACCTATCATAGAAAGTTTACTTGATGTTACTCCTAACTTCCTAGATCTATCCTTCATGGATGGGTACTCTAGATATAACTTGATATGGAGAACCAAAAACAAAGAGGAGAAAATTTTCTAAAGGGGAACCTGTGGGGTACATTTATATCAAGTAATTCTATTAAGAATGAAGAATTATGACATCCAATTTAAACATTCCATGCACCATATATTCATTTCATTTTTAGTAAAAAATGTGGAATATTATATAGATAAACTGGTTTTTATGTTCCAAAAATTTTCGGATCATCTTGATGATCTAGAGTCAGCACTTATTAAATATTGACATCCCAAATTGAAGATAAAGAAATTGAAATGATTTTCAGGGTAACATCAGTGACATTTCTAAAATTCATGGTATATCATCATGGTGTCAAGTTTTATATTGAGATAATCAAGGAAATCCTTAACATACCACATCCTAAAAATCTCAAGGTGATGTGTTGAATATAATGGAATCTGACATATATTATACATTTCATTTATAATATAATTGTTAAATGTTTTTCTTTTATGAGGTTTATGTTAAATGGAGTCACTTATTAGTGGGAAAAATATTTTTAGAAGCACTTCAATTATATAAAGTTGTATCCCCTACTCCCACTAGAATTAATACCACCACCAGAAGTAAGGACTCTCATGCATTATGTGGTGATTCTAAAGAGATCCCTCGATGAAATCCCTAATTTTAAGAATGATGTAGAAAAGTAGAATTCTATATTAACTCAATTGGGATATGTTGGATACTGAGACTTGATACTCTTATATTGAGAGGAACCATTTTTTATTGATCTCCAAAATGCAGAAGTCTGGGAATTAACTATAGTATCATGAGATCCACTTATTTTCACATGTTGACCCACCCAAATATAACCATGGACACTTAATTTTAATAGGGATTATATCATAGAGGGTGGTCATCCTACAATAGTTTCAAATCCATTTAATGTCTCATAAGGAGACTAAATTGAATGCATTTGATGATTTTCTTCCAGAACAACCTATCATTGGGAAGTCACTACTAAAAATACAACTCAATAATGAATAAGTATTTTATATCTATATAACCCTTTATTCCAAGGAAATGTACTTTGATAATTCTTTGAAAATCTAAAGAGTAAGAAACATAAAAAAATAAAAAAAAATTGGGTTTGTAACACCTCAGGATTTTTTGAATTTATTTTTTACAATTAATATAATCTTTTGATATTTTCACTTCACACAACACTATATATATATATTTTTGTTATATAATAGAACTATGTTTGTATTATGTCATATGCAACACCAAGGGGAGATTTCACTACACGCAACCATGACATTGGCTTGTGTTACATGCAATACTCAGCTTCTACAAAACAAAACATTACAAATATAAATATTTAAATGAGTTACTTATAACCTAGATAGTAAAAATTTAATATGAATATTAATAAATACTATTCAAATATTATTTATAGTGGTTTTTGATAATGAAAAATATAATTTTTGGTAAAGTCTTTTTATGTTTAAAATTATTATTTTCTCAAATGAACAAACATTTTTGTCCATCTATATAAAATAATTAAATTAAATTTAGACACTCATAGAAATTTTATATGATAAAATAAATAAAAATATTTAATTCAGATTTAAAATATTAACTTAGTGTGAATTTTTGGTATTTTTCTAAAAAGTTACAATTTTTGATATATAGTGAAAAATAATAAAATTTTGTTAAAAACTAAAATTTTCATTTAAATAATTATTTTAATTTAAATTTATTTTAAAGTCACAATGTATAAATAATAAATATATCAATACAATGTAGTTCAGAGGAATTATACTATTAATAGAATTAGATATACAAATTTATTGAACTTTTGAACGTCTCTTTTACCTGTATTCTAGCCACATTTGGAGGATTATCATTAAACACATTTTTACCACTTCTGGGAATTTAATATAAATAAATGGACATACATAGTTATAATTAGTATAAAAAAATTTCTATCAGGATCAAAATATTTTTTTGGCGATTAATAACTTATGAATTTTATTTACCACTGTTAAAAGTAAACAGGGTAATTATAGGAATAAATAACATTATAATAATATAAAATTATCCTCACACAAGTTCTAATTTCATTGGATATGTATTAGTAGACCAAAATAAACCCCAAGTCAATAATATTATTCTTTTTTAAGCCATTTGTGTAATATTAGGACCCCTGTTTTTTTTTCTTTAAAGGAGTGTTGAAAATGTCATATTTTAATTTTAATAACTATATCATTTTTCCTATAAGGTATTATATGAGATATGCTATACTATAAATAGTCATTAGAAATATAAAATGTTTTTATACTTCATTATAATTTATTTATAATTTTTATACATTAAATAATTAAATTTAATGGTGACACAATGATGATCCAGTAATTAATTTATCAATGGAAGAATCATATAAATGATATTAATAATATTAAAATAAACATCATTTGAGATATTTTATGCCATGTACAAATTTTTCGGAATACTATGACATGTTAGAGATGAGATAATGTAGTTTTTTAAGGAATAAAGTTTTTATGATTTTATAAAAAGTAATGTAATAAATAGTGTCAAAATTAAGATAAATGAGATTTTAAAATAAATAATATTTTATTAAATGATAAAAAATTCCTAAAATTATTTTTAGCCAACTAACAATTATGTTATTAAATAATATCATAAATGGTCAAATTGGGTTTCTTTTATAATTTTATAGTTATTATATTATCCCTATAGAGTAAAAAGAGAAGATTTTACGATAAGAGTTAAATTGTTTAAATATGAGTTAAATCCAAAAAGATTAGGTTAATTTTGGGACCTAAACATGTCTAAAATTCATTGTTTGAGAAGATTTAGTCAAATAATAATATTTGACTCTAAATTCTTTACTTTGTCTCTATTCTAAATCGAAAAAGAATTTATAATAAATTAATTTTTTTGAAGTTTCCTAAAGTGCCCCTCCCCCCTCTTATAAAAGGGAACATCTCCTTCTCTTTTATTCACACCTCTAAAGCCTTTTGGAATGAACAACCAAAAATAATTTCTCCTGAAAACTAACCTATATTCATACTAGTGGACATAATTTTTCCAAAAATACAACTTAAGGAGTCCTTTTGTGAAAATAAAATGGAGACACTCGATGTAATGGCCCGGACCCCTCCGGTCCATTCCTTTGATGAAATCGATGTGGTCAACACGACGCGCATTATAATGATAATTTTTAATACTAATGATAATGTAAAAATATGTTAAATAATAATGATGATGACATAAATTGTGTGACTAATTGAACTAAAAAGAGAATAATCATGATAAAAGGATTTAATGGGTGTTATTATTATTAATGATGTGAAGTGGGAAGGTGTGTGACCCATTAGACGTTGATAAAAGAAACATGTAGTTTATTATTAATTTATTAATTATTGAAATTAAATTTGAATAATAATAATGGGTGTTTTGTTATTAATATTATTCATAATATTAATAATAATGAGAAATTAATGAAATGAGTCATGGTTTTTATTGCAAACAAATAAATAAAGATGCACACCGGAAGCATGGTGGTGCGTTAATAAAATTAAAGGTGAGTTCGTTATTATTATTATGGTAAATAATAATAATAATGGCGGTGTAAAAATATGTTGGGTTTATTAAATTGAATGGTTTTAATTTAATAAAAGTGGTTTCAATTTAATCAATTTGAAATAAAAATAAAAATAATTAAATAATTAAATTAAAGGATGTTATGCGACATTGACATGGCATGGTCAGATTTAGATATCCAATGGGGTGGTATAACGTGGTCAATGCGACGAGCGTAAATATTATCATTATTAAAAATAATAATAGTGATGAGTTAATGAAATAAGTTAATGAATTTTTATTATTATTGAAAAACAATAAATAACAATGATGGCATAAAAGTATGTGCGAGAGGTTAATAAAATTACATGTATTAAAAAGGGGTTGAATATGTATGTTATATTAATTTTGTTTTGTCATTTAATTCAATTAAATAAATGGTTTTGAGTCGCATGGAATGGTTTTAGTTTAATATGAGAATAATTATAGTAATCTAATTTAATGGTATTAAATTAGAACATTAATGATGGGAGTTATTAATATTAATTTTATTAATAATGACACAGAAGTGATATTGGAGAGAGATTACAAAGTGATTGAATAATAAATAAAATAATAATAAAAACCATAAAAGAATGTAATTAATGGAGTCAAATAAAAGGAGGCGCCACTTTTGTTTGGGCGTGATGGAACTTGGAGAAGAAAAGAGATTGGAGAGAGAGAAAAAAAGAATAAGAGAAATAAAATTAAAAAACTAATAAATGAAAAAGGAGGAATTGGTGTTTAATTCTAGCGCCCAAGAAGACTCCAAATCGTTCTTTCTTTTGGAGTTATGAAAAATAAATAAATAATTGATTAATAATAATAATAAAATATTGTTGTTATTAATTTTGATGATAAAACACCTATTTGTCTGTAACTTCTTCGTGCGACCTCGGATTCACGAACCGTCAGCAGAAGTGCAACCCTGACTACAAGATGGAAATTATGGGTCCAATATTGGATGTATTTTTTGGTTTTTCAGATCAGGTACCCGAAATGCTCGTGAATTAATAGATTTAATATTATTATTAAATGTCTGACCCGCCATAACTCCCATTAACACGTCCGATTGAATTCTCGTCAGTGGCGATGTGATCCTATCATCAATACGGTCAATTATAGTCTAATGTTGGATATTAAATTATGGTTCATGGATCGGGTCCACGAGACACCCAATAATAATAATATAATTATTATTATGAGATCTTGTATCCAACGTATCTCCCTCATACAGTATCGGATTGATGAACCGTCAACACTAGAGTAACCCAAAAATTATGAAGGTCAATTTAAGAACAATGATGAATACCTTTTTATGAATCATTTCTCAGGTCAATTAAACACATATTATTAATTGAAGTAATTATTATCGTTAAACGCATGGAAACCGTGTGATGTGTTTTGTATTGACTATTCAATCATCGTAACAGTTGTACGGTCATGTCGTGTATTCATTAATACACGCTCCATACCGTTTTACCTTTTTTTTTGCCTATATAAGAAAGGGTCACGTGTTATTTATGGACCTCTCTTCTTCTCTGCACGACGATGCTCCTGGGTAACCTAGAAGCATTCCTCTAACTTCTTCATATGGACTCCAATCGTCGATCTGTCAGTAACTGCGAGATCATGTCAGCGAGGAGAACACTGTACACCCTGTTCTATTCCCTATTCTTCGACTTCCCCTCTGCATCTTCCAACTGAGAAGACTGCTGATAATTGATAGGAACGACAGTCTTTGAAGAACGACTATAAAAAGGTTTTTTAAACTCTGTTCTTGTATTATCTTTCCGATCCTACTTCTCCCATTTTCTTTCCATGATACGACATGTGATCTCCGTGTTTATAGAGTTTCTTGTGTTTTTGATTTGGTGGTGGTGCGATGTCCTTGGTGGGTGTAGTCGTTCTGGGAGAAGCCTTGTGATCGTGGTGGTCGTGTTTGTAGAAGGACATCAGAACCCGTTGAGGTAGGGATCTTACCTTCGTCTCTCAAGATTGTGCATCATGAGTGGTGGGTGTTCTCTTGTTTATGTGAAACACATTTGAACCGGTTTAATAAAGATAATAACTAGCTTATATAATGAGGATGGGAAGTTTGTGAATGCATTCACAATATTTATACCCTGTGATATTATGTTGTGAATTGAATGAGCTTCTACCTACTGAAAATCATGGTTGTTGGGGGGTTTTTCTTATGCAATTAAATATTGTCCTCTCCTTCTTAATTTTCTTATGGATGAAGATTTTATAGAATGTGGAAATTGGTTAATCACATAAAGTTGGATGATTAAATACCTGGAACCCTTGTGTGATCACCCCGGTTGAACAAAGTGAAATAATAAACATGTGGGTAATGGTTAGGGTTTATTTATGTGAAGGGGGTGTTTTGTGGGTTGTTTTGGATCGGGTGAGCAGCGGGGCTGCGGTTGGCTTGGTTGTGGGTTGGTGTGAATGCTATGTTGGTGATGGGAAGCAGGGCTGTGATAAATGGTATCAAAGGGATGACGATGTATAGGTTTCGGTGTGATTGTGGTCATGGTGGTTGGCAGCGGGGCTGTAGGGGTGGGTTTGAATGTGAACGAACTTTTTTTTGTGAATAATAAATAAAAGTGGAAGAGTTAATGAATGGTGGGGCATGGTAATGTAACGAGAATAATAATTAATGGGGTTGGTTGGTTAATAAGAAGGGACTTGTTTGGGTTGCTTGTGTTTTCCTAGCTTTATTTGTGGATGGAAGGGATATGTTTTATGAACTCTTGATCCAATTTGGTTGTTGATAGTTTCCCGGTAGTTAAGAAACTGATAACTAAAGCAGTTTAAACATGAAAACATTAAATGGGGTTTTGGGATTGTTTGTTGTGTGCATAATCTCGAAGTATCAGTGCCAAGACACGTGCTCGGATCATTGTGTAGAATCCTTAGGATGGGCTAAGTGGTTGTTATACTTATATAAATCTATACGTTTTATGTTTCTTTATGCACCCCACCCATGTTGATCACTTAGTGCCGAGCACCCCCATTTCATGGGGGAGGGTGTTTTTCCCAACACTTCTATTAGTGGCTGGTTATTATTTCCTTTCTGCTCCCTTTCCCTAGTTGCTCAAGTATCTTCGGGTAGGATGTTATGGCATGAGGTCCATTATTAGCCCAAGAATCTTCGGGTAGGGTAGTGTGGTGGTTGGCCCAGGTGTGTGCGAGAAGGTGGTTTCCAAAGTGTCTTCGGGATGAGGCACATGTGTCTTCAGGTGTGGCAGTAGATCATCTAGCCCAGGTGTCTTTGGGCGTGGAGGTGGTTGTTCTGGCCTAGGTGTTTACAGGCATGGTTATGTGTGACAGCTGTGGCCCAGGTGTTTGCGGGCAGGGCTTGGCAGTGGGACTGCGTGAGGATGTGGCCCAGGTGTGTCTGGGCGGGAAGAGGCACTGGGACTGCGATGAGAATGGCGGGATTGGTCCGATGCGTAGGGTGTCTTCAATAACCAGTGGGAAGGTGGTGTGGGGTACCCATACTTTGATAACATTACTACTATAATATATTGACTTGTGTTACTTGGTGAGTGTGACTGGTGAGGCTGGGTGGATAGATTCCTTGCTAGGTTTTGGTTCTTCGGTTTTCTCACGGGGCATTAGGATGTCTCCCCAGTTGTGCATGGGATCTTTAGGTTTCCTTTCTGAGTATACTTGTATGCTCACCCTACATTTACATTCCGGTTTCCAGGAGGACTACAGGGGCCATGATGGACCCTACTAGTCGGGACAGTTGGAGTTGTTGTAGTTTGATGTACTCTTGTTTCTTTTGGTATTGTACTTTTTGAGCTTTCTTGTACTTGTACCTTGTTTCGGAACTATTTAAACAAGCATGTGGAATTGGTTTGGGTTTATTTATAATAACTTGTTATTTTCCTTTCTGGTGGTTGACTTGTCCAATTTCCCGATCTTAAATAATAAAAGGGTAATAATTATGTTCAACATAATTTCATTATTATGTCTTTGAAAAAGAATATTCAACTCGGATAATTTTTCAAAGTAGAATTAGTGTTATCTTTGATACGATGATACCTATAAAGAAAAACCCAAAACTATATCTAAAATGGGAATGATCTTATGCCATACCCAAAGTATAGTCCTATAGATATTTATCACTAATTATGATGGGTTGAGAGTGACTCATTCCCACCACAAAGAGAATGACATAAATTTCACTTCGCATGACATTATGTTAGTTGGAAAAGTTCCTCAATTTATGTGCCTAAACTTGTAAGTCATTTTAGTCATTTCACATAATGTTAAGCAATATGAAATGTGGTCCACCCTGAATCATTTTATATTTCTTAGAGTAGTCCATTCCATGAGACCTATAATAATTACATAAGAACTGAATTTACGTAAGGAACTCCCCATCACATGGTTCTTTTTCCATGAACCTATAATAATATAGAACTTCCCCCATATTTTATCCACATCATATATCTTAAAGGTGTAACATCCCACATATTCCCACTATCTTGAGAAGAGGATGGAAGGTAACTTGGCCTTAAGTGACATCCCCAAGATGCCAAAGGTTGGAAATAAAAGCCAAAGGTATTCAATATATTCAGGGGAAAATTTTACCTTTAAGATCAAAACTGATAACCAAACAAGAACTAACCAAACAACCCACATATGATTCATGGTAATAATGAAAGAAAACTCAACATTTCATTTATCAAAATCAAACTAAAACAATGTACCACAGCCGAATACTACAATATCAATGTAAATAATGAAAGACTATACAACCAATAAGAATCCATACAACTATAACTCCATAGATCTACATGCTCCATGATCAAACTCCACTAGAAAACCCAACTATCATGGATTACTTCTAAATATGTGTGACATTTTACCTTTTCTTATATTTCGATAAACAACATCTACATAAGCACCAGAGATCCAAAGGAGGGGTGAGTAATGAAACTTAGTAGATTTTCTCAAATAAAATCCTTACAGACGCCCCTAGGACATAACATGTTAACCTATTTATATAAAACATTATATATATATATTTTTTAATATAGTTTAAATAAAATTATATACATGTTAAAATGTGAAATAGTTTTCTCAAAAACACTTATTTACAAGGAAACCAACCAAACAATGTTCCAAAACAATTTCATTAATTCAACTTTTGCATACCCCATTCGTATCCACACATCCATACATCTAAAAATGAATGGTTCTTTACGATAGTTCCATACTCATGACTAGTTTCTCACTGATCTACTGAGTTTTCATAATGTAATTAAATCCCATGTTTCATTACTACTTTAGTAGCGAATAGAAGGTCGTATTTCAGTGAAGCCTCAGAATGTAATATAAATACACACACCAAGTATTCCCAACAACCATGAAAATATAATAATTCCAAAACCATTTCTATAAAACAAAATTTTTATTGAAATCCATTTTTCCTAAAAAAAATCAAGCAACTATTTTGAAATCCTCGTTTTGAAATAATTTATCAAAGAACATTTTACAATAATTCCATGATTTCACACAAATCCACATACCATTACTAAATAACGTTTATGACATGATTTGTAGAAAAATTTTGTAATCAATTTCAACAAATTTAATCAATTTGAAAATTATCCTTTATATTCTAAATAGTGGAGTCAAGAGAGAAGCCGCCTTCCTCGGGTATTATGATTAAAAGGATAAATGACACTTAAAATTCAATGAAACTGTGTTAAATATCACCAAACCCACCATAGATATGTTCCCCTATCAACAAAAAGAACAAATATAAAAATATTTGGCATCCAAAACATTATATCTTCCCATAGAGGTTGTAGATCTAAGAAAACGAGAGTGAGGGTGGAGTGGATCTAAGAAAAATCATCACAAAAAACCATGAACGGTGACTTACTATGATATTCAAGCATCAAAGCACTGATGAATGACTCAAGATCACTTCCAATTTGATGGGGAGAGGTTCTACAACATTAAAGAGAGAGAAATCCCGAGTTAGGGATATTTTGGGGAATAAATGTGGGAGTTAGAGGGGAAAACAGGTCTGGTTTACAATTTTATGATATCACTTTTTCCCCGTGCATGGTTATTCTCAAGTTTAAGAAAACTATCTGAAAATCGTGTGAAAGATAATTACTCATGGTTTGAACCTTGCATGGTTTGATCACACGGTTTCCAAACCATGCACTAACAATGCCAAAGACCACTATCACAAGTAGCATGGTTTCTACTAAAATATAACAAGTTTTGGACATACCATGAAAAACCCACGTGCCTCAACCTTTGACTCTATCACACTATTCATGATTTCTTGTAGGAGTTTCATAGTTTATCCAAACCATTCGCCTATAGAATATCCCCAAAAACCGTAATAATGTTCTCTAAACCTTCCCAAACATAGCCTATATACTTTACATACTTAAAATAAATAAATAATGGGTTAGTTATATGAAACCGGGGGTGATACATTCTCCAAACCGCTGGCCTTTCTGTACATAGAAAGTAGAAAACCAAAATTTCTGTGAAAGAGTTTTAGCCATTTCTCTTTCATTTCGTTCTTGTGTTACCATATCTCTTTCTGAAGCTGAACATGTCTCCACAAAAAATCACGCTAGACTAGTGGGTTTTCCATGAAATAATTTATTTTTCCTATCCATAATTTGTAATCAGATATGAACTAATGAAACATCTGGCTATAGGTTAATGTGATCTCATCGAATCACATGGTCAGGATCAGTCTTATAATTTTTCAACTGAGATACATGTAACACATTATGCACTATACTGAACCGTGTTGATAATTCCAACAGATATTCCACCTCAATAAACCATTCCTGATTCTCAAAAGTGCCTATGTATCTTGGATATACCATTCCATATTTCCCAAAATGATGATGTCCAAGCCTTGGAGAGATCCTCAAGAACAAATTACCACTCACTACAAAAGAGAACCACCATTAAATATAATTTTTATATGATTTTTGAAGACTCTGTGATGTCTCCACCAATTTCATGATCTACTGATTCTTCTCCATTTTATTTTGGAAAATTTGTTACCCAACTAGTCAAGAATCTCCTATTTTCATCCAACATAGTGGATAATGAAAATGACACCCATATAATGCTTTAAATAGAGGAATTTGTGTCGAGTCCTGATACCTATTGTTATTTGAGAAATCCACTAACATAAAATTATCTTCCCAAGAGCCCCCAAAATCCATTACACAAACTCACAACATGTCTTCCAACTTCTGTATCATCATTATAGATTTCCCATCCATCTCGTGATAATAAGATATACTCATAGTTAAATTATTCCCAAGGAATTTCTGTATGTATATCTTGAAATGGGAGGTAAACACCAAATATCTTTCTGACATGATTGAAACTGGAAATCCATTCTTATTTACAACTTCTCAGATATAGATTTTTGATAATTACTCCACCGTATGAGTTTCAAAAATTGGAATGAAATGAGCCATTTTTGTGAGATAATCCACCATCACCCATATGGAATCATGTTTCTTAACCATTTTTGGAAGACATGTTACCAAATCCATGGCCATATTCTCCATGTTCCGAATAGGTATAGGTAAATATTGCAACATAAATGATGGTTACTGATGCTCTGATTTAACTTGCTGACAAGATATGTATCTTGAAAAAACATACCACATTTCTTTTTTATATTGACCCACAAAATCTGTTCTTTCAATTTATTATAGATATTATGTAGTCTAGTATGATCGACCCATCTTGAATGGTTGTAAGAATAAAGATGGATTTCCTAACAAGCTATAGGTATAACCATCTGATTTAAAAAAAAACAAAAGTGAACTCCCATACAGTTTCCATCCCACAAAGGTCTCCCCACCATTTAGTTTTGACCTCATATCCACACATTCTAAGTTTGGAATATGTGCCTTTTTAATAATAATTACCAGATGAGGAACCAAAGAAACTGGATAGAAAACTGCAACATCACCTCGATATTCACATTTCATGATCAAGTCTTCTATTATAGACATCAACTTCCATTGATATGAAGTGTATTTTTCCAACCTAGCATTTGACTTTCTAATTAATGCATCTTCAATTGAATTTCCCTTTTTCTATTGTATACATCAAGTCAAGGTTGAACAATTAGGGATACTCAACCTATCATCTTTATCTCAGATTAAAATATATTTGTGAGAAAATATGTTTCAAGATTTTATGATCTATGAACATCGTAAATTTTATACCAAAGAGATAATGAAACCAAGTCTCCAAATCATAGACTATAACAAAGAACTCAAAATCATGTATTGGTTAATTATTATCATTCACTCGTAATTTCCATGATACCTAATAAAAAATGTGATATCCTTGCATGAGAATGCATCCCAAACCTAATCCCGAAGAACCACGATACACCACATACCCTTATCATGATTCGGGAAATATCAAGATCGATGATGATGTAGGGAGAACTTTTAGCTCTTAGAAATACTTCAATAATTCCTAATCCAATTTTAATGGAACATTCGTATTTGTCAAAGATTTAATAGGAAAATATAGTAAAGAAAAATCACACACTAATTATTGATAATAACTATCCAATCAAAGAAAAATTCATATCTCGAAGACAATATGTGGTGTTTTCCAATATATTACAACCACTATCTTTTCTAGATCAACAAAAATTTCATTTTTTGAAATTAAATGGCCTATAAAATGTACCTATTGTATCCAAAAATAAAACTTTGATAATTTAACATACATACATTGATCCCCTAAGATTACCAACACTGCCTGCAATTGTTTCCCATGCTAAAACCTTTTCCTTGAATACACAAACACATCATCTACAAACACCACCAAAAAAGAATACAGATATCGCAAAAATATCATATTCATTAACACCACAAAGACCAATGGTGTATTTCTAAGAATGAAAGCCCTTACCACATATTCATAATTTTCATATTTTATTCTGAAAGTTATTTTCGAAATTTCTTCCATCCTAACCTGCAATTAGTGATATCCTAACCACAAGTCAATATTAGAGAATCGTTGAGCTCCCATAAATTAATGAATATATAATTAATTCATTTAAGTGGATACCAATTATTTATCATAACTTGGTTTAACTTATGATAATCCACACAAATATATTTAGTTACATCCTACTTTTTCACGAACAATACCAACACTGGCCACAAGAATGTGCTAGGTTAAATGAACCCTTTTCTTTCTAGTTCAACAAACTGTAATTTCAATTAAATTTACTATGTTGGTTCCATACAGTAATATAGAAAATAAATAGTACTGGTCCCTAGAAGGAAATAAATAATAAACCCCACTTCTCTTATCGGTGGTAACCTAGAGAAATTATCGATAAACACATTGGAAAAATGATCCACCAATACTGGATAAACTTTCTTCTCGATCTAGTCTATCGATGCTAAAGACAATTATTCCTGGTGGTATGAGATCATTCTAACTACTGGTTAAAATATTTTTGATCTCCATGAATGTGATGCTCGATTCCATATTCAGTTGTGAAACTGATCTTTAGAGTATAATATTTTATGTGAGAATTGAATTTTGTCAACAAATCCATAACCAGGATTATATAAAATACTTCCATCTCAAACATAAAAAAATACCATTTTCTGTCAACACTTTAAAAATTTATAGAACATTATCTACACACAAAACCTTTACATTCTATTTTACCAAGAGGAGTTTGATGTTTTGTCATTGAAGAAATCATCTAACCTTTTAATGTTATCAAATCAACAGCACAATAATCATTAAATCAATGACATTCACATGTATTGAACAACACTGTCATCAGGTTTGTATTCAATAGAATCATACCTCACACTATAAATGGTCCATGACTGATTATCCATAATAACCTTCTCAGGTGTATATAATTGCTTCATTAGTTCTCCTTTATCGTTGTTTCCCTGTTGATATTGCACTTCCTAATAAGTCATGGTATTACTATAATCGACATAGCTATACCTATCTATTGAAAAGATTGATTCTATTACCCTCATCTTGTTGAATCATATGATGTATAAAAAACAAGAGGGTTTTCCAAAACACCAAAACATGGATCCCTGTAACAATAGCCATGAAGATTCTCCCTTTTTTAGAAATTGTGGAATTATCTTGGTCGTGCGGTACAATTCCTTTTAATGCTACTTAGTGAACTAAAATGAAAACATCCAATCTTGATCTTGGGTCTTAGATGAAGGTTAATAGGTCATGTGTTTTGATTTGGATGTGTTCTACCGCATTGAGAATATTTGTCCCTATTCCTCTAACACTTGGTTCTAAATTATCCCCTCCCCTTCGGAAGACAATTTTACTTCCTCTACCTGTATTTTCAGCAGTGATTGATATCATAAAAAGAGTATCTGGTTGATGTCCTAACTCAATTATTTGAAAATCCTGAGTGATGCATCAGACCAAAAATTGGATTACCTATGGATTTGGTGCAACCAAATTCTCAATAGAATCATCCAACTGGTTCCTATAACTCTTATTAGGTTCGATTTTTTAGAAACAAAATGAATCTTCATAAGTCTCAGCCTTTATTAATGGAAGGATTTACAATTTTAAATTCTTCAACATCATACTATCAAAACAATTAGAACAAACCTTCTCTTTATTTCACATTTAAAAAAAAATTATTACACAAAATGTTCACTTGATATGACATAGAATATCAAGAGGTCTAGTGTATTTGGAGATTACGAACATCACATAACAACTTAAAACATGCAGTACACATCTTTATTGAAAACTTGTTTTACATGACTACACACATTCTTTCGTACTTAGCATTGCATGGGATAACCTTAGGAAATGTATCAGAAAAGGGTGAACTATAAATACCATTAAGGAAATAAACAAGGAATATCATGAAGAATACAATACATGTTAGGAAATAGTCATATTAATGTATCATAATAGAAACATGAACATAAAGGCATTGTATAGAATAATTATCATAACATGGAAATGTGGCATCAATATTTAACATGATATTAACAAGACCAAGGATAATTGCTCATGGTGAATGAGTAAACCAACATTGAACATGAATTAGAATATGTACACCCTCATTTCACTTGATGTATCAAATTACAAATCTTTACCCATTTCATTGGAGCGCTATCATGGAACACCCTTCTTAATCATTTCATTTCATGAATAGGTGTGCCACATGGATCATATAACATGGATTCATTAAACATCCTCACTTGTTATACAATAATGGAATAAAGAATTCATATGTCAAACTCTATAATAAATAATTAAATGTGCATAAATCTTAATACACTTGATAGAGAAATGGGCATGGTACTCACTACATAATGACTTTGGCATTGAAAATCACGGTGCAATTTCAGCAGCATAACAGTGTGATATAATAATTCATAAAAATCGTTGATGAGAATAAAAGGGGTTTCTCATCATATTCATATAAATTTTAATTTAAGGGGGTCATACTGATAAATTTCCCAACATATGTAATGAAATTTAGATTCATAATACAAAATAGTTTCTTCAATTTAAATGAGAAGAGAGAAATTCCTTTCAGAATTTCAACATGGTAATAGGTATACATGAGAGGCATTAATGATAGTGAAATAAGACCATACTCATTCAAACATAAGAAGGGAAGTATAGGGGAGGTTTACAATCATACCCTAACATATTTAATTGAAATCAAAATTTTATAACAACATAATGAAATTTGGAAAAAATTAGAAAGGACGGAAATCCCTTACATAGTGTGATCCTAAAGGCTTGGGAGGGGCTTGAGAGAGGCTTATTGGGAACTTGGGGTACCTTCTTGAGGATTTTAGAGAGAGTAGGGCATGGTAGAGACATGATAAAAATGTTTTGAGTGAAGATAAGTGAGGGCATGGGTGGGTTTATATAGGAAAAGGCAGTGAATTATTTATTATTTAGGTGTTGGACACGACACATTAAACTAATAAAAACCCCAAACCATCCCATGAGTTTTCCCCATAGTGTTCTCCCAAGGGGAGTGAGAAAAATTATTTTATATGGAAAATGGCTAAAATTCTTAAAATATTAGGATTTCTTATGTTTAGTTGAGTCATACTCTCAAGGAAATCATTTAAAAAAGTTTAAATGTTTTATAAGTCTTGGTGGGTCCACTAAAGCTTTCAAAAATGAATTAAAACAATCCTAAAATCACAATATTTTATAGGTAAAAAATATATTGGCCAAACATACCATTTATAGTATATTATTACATCATTATTGGGTCATTATACCATCATAAAACACATTATATATTTAAACGATATTTAATTTTTACCCAAAAAGTTGACTATCACAGAAAATTAGGAAAAATTAACAGTCGGATAATTCCAACATTTTTATTCTAAAAATAATATTCATTTTATCTACATAAATTTTTAAATATGTTAAATTTTACTTTAAAAAAAAGGACATGTATCCAAAATTTAGGGGTTTTAACGAAAACTGCTTTCAAACCATAATAAAAATTACGATTGTTTTCATAAAAATTATATGATAATTTATATTTAAAAATTAATATAGTAATAATATTTTATAAAAATATTATTTAATTAAAAAATTCAATAATTCATCAAAATGGATTTCTTAATTGAATATTAACTAAAAAAATTATTTGTGCTTTAAAAACTATTTACATATTAACAATAATAAAATGAATGTATATTCATTATTTTGTAAACAAATAATGCACATAATCATAGTGCTAGGGTATTTTTACATAACCCCTTATAAAACCAGCATATTACCTAAGGGTAAGGTGTGCGATGGTGACAGTCAATTAAGGTGACTCGGATAACATCGCTCTGGTGGTAATCTCTATCAACACCCACTTCTCTCATAGGCGATTTCATTTGTGCTTAAAATGTTGAAGCTCAACTTGGGATTGGTCAGGAGAGAAGCCCAGTGATGCCACATGCTTTCTGAGCTCTGACAAATGGGCTTCATATGGAGCAATTCTACGGGATGAGGTCATCACTTCCTTTGTCAAATTAAATTGGTTTTGTTAATGCCATTTATGTATACTAATCAATTGATCATTGTTCAATGACTATATGAGAAATTTTAACAATTCTTAAAAGTATTTTTAAATCCAAAAACATAAAAACAAGGAAGTGTATATTTTATATAACAATTTTACATAATATGAAATTTAATTATATTAAGAGGAATTTTCATTAATAAAATTTTGGGTCATTACAATCTCCCCCCCCCCCTTCGAGAAATTTATCCCTCAAAATTTTATTTTCCAGCACTAAAATAGATTTGGGTAACTCTGCTTTATAACTTCCTCTGATTCCCACATTTCCTCTTCAATCTTGTGGTTTTTCCACAACCCCTTGGCGAGGGGCATTATCTTATTTTGTAGAAATTTTTCTCTATGATCTAATATCTTCAAAGGTTTTTCTTCATAGAAGAGGTAATTCTATAATGGTACCACCAATGGATTGAGTACATGTGATGGGATAGGTATGTACTTTCCCTAGAGTGATACGTGGAATACATCTTGTATTTGTGATATGTTCGGTGGGAGTGTTCATTGATAGGACACTTCTCAAATCCGATCAAGGATGTCAAAAGGGCCGATGTAACTTGGAAGAAGCTTTCCCTTCTTCCCAAATCTCACAACGCTCTTCTATGGTGATATGTGGAGGAATAACAAGTCTCTAAAAACAAACTCAAGGTTGTGTTGATGATTATCAGCATAGTGGTACTCCATGCATCCTTACCACTTCTCTGATATATATATGTGCCATTTAATACATTGATAAATCCTCTCAAATTGAAATGAAGTGTGCAGTCTTTGTAAGACTATCCACAACAACCCAAATAACATTGTTTCTTTTGGATTCTTTTGGCTGTTCGGTGATAAAGTTCATGGTGATGTTCTCCCATTTTCATGATGGCATGGGTAATGGTTGCGTCATCCCATTAATCTTCATCCTCTCAGCCTTCACCTCCTAACATACCAGGCACTTTTATGTACACTCAGCGATCTCCTCATTCACGTTATCCCACAAATAAAGCTCTTGGAGATATCAATACATCTTTTTGTTTCCTGAGTGAATGGAGAAATTTAAACTATGTGCATCATCCAAAAGTTCTTTCTTCAACTATATATTTTATGGAACCCATATTCATGACCAAACTCTCACAATTCATTCTGCATTAACATTGAACTCCAAGGATTTCCCTTTTATGATAGTTTACACTATCTTCTTAATTCCCATATCATCTTTTTTATAATACTTGTACATTTCCAAAAGATATGGTTGAGAAATAATTTTTGAAAGTATTGATGATGTTCCTTTATTTATGATTCCCATGTTCATCTTCATCAAATATAAAATGATTGGATCTTTTTTAATTCTCAATAATGATACAATTATCGGTTCCTTTCAACATAGAGCATCCACCACCTTGTTCGCTTTCCCATGGTGGTAATGGATTGGGAAGTCATAGTCTTTGATCAAATATATCCTTATTTGTTGGCACATATTCAAGTCTTTCTGTTTGAATATATACATGAGGCTTTTTTTAATCCATGGATATTTCATACTTCTCCACAAAGAGGTAATGTGACAATATTTTTAAAGTGAAGATTACTACCGCCAGCTCCAGATCATGTGTTAGATTGTTTTTCTCATTTACATTTAATTTCCTTGAAGCATAGGCATTGGCTTTGTCATTTTGCATTAACACACAACCCAAGTCCTTCCTCAAAGCATCCCTAAAAACCACCAAAATTTCTCCACATGTAAGTAGTTTGAGCATAGGTGCATTGATAAGATTTATTTTCAACTCTTTGAAGCTCTCTTCGCATTCATCACTCCAAGAAAACTTGAATCCCTTCCATATTTACTTGGTAAGAGGGTTTGGCAATCATGATAAATTTCTCACCAATTGGCGATAATATCCAGAAAACCCTAGGAAGCTACAAATATTCATTACTGATGTCGGCCTCGACCATCCCTCAATTGTATCTATCCTAGAGGGACCATAGATATCCCTTTTCTTGTGATGATATAACCCAAGAATGAGACTTCCTTTAGCCAAAAATCACACTTGATATATTCGTCATTGAACTTCGCCTTTCGCAAGGTCTCTAGTATAGTTCTTAGATACTCATCATGCTCATCATTAGTTTTGGATTATATTATAATATCATCTATAAATACTACCAAACATTTGTCGAGGTAATCTATAAAGACTATATTTATCAAGCCCATGAATATTTCTAGAGAATTAGTGAGCTCAAAAGGCATTACTTTCAATTCATAGTGCATGTACCTTATACAAAAAGCAGTCTTGGGGATATCCTCCTTCTTCACCCTTACTTGGTAATATCCCGAAAACAAATCCACATTGGAGAAGTATTTTTCTCCACATAGTTGATTGGAAAATTCATCAATTCGAGGCATAGGATTTTTGTCCTTTATCATGATTTTTTGAGCTCTTGATAATAAATGAAAGGGCGCATTGACCCATACTTCTTCTTTATGAATAGGACTGGTGTACCCCATGGTGAATCACTTGGGAATATAAACCCTTTATCCAGATTCTACTATAGTTGTTTCTTCAACTCCTCATGCTCCAAAAAGCCATTCTATATGGATTCTTTTATATTGGAAACACCCCAAGTATAAGATCAATTCAGAATTCAACATCTCTTCTAGGAGGAAGACAAGGAAATTTCTTAAAAAACACTTCAGTGAACTCCCTCACAATAGGCATGTCATCAAGGATGGTTTCTTCCTTAGACTCAATCATCTACGCAAGATCCACAAGCTCATAGTGTAGTAATATCCATGCATGAGATGATGGTTCTAAAGAAGACTCATCCTCCTCCTTGCAATTGTATAGAATCAGGGGTCGATTCTCCATTTGGAGAGTGATTTACCTCTCACTGAAATTTATGTTGGCTATATATAGGGAAATCCAGTCCCTGCGAAGAATTGCATCAAATTCCACCAGAGGGAGTATGATGAGGTTCACTGGGATTTTCAATCCACAAATCATGATAGGGGAGGAGTTGTATTCATGGGACACAATGATTACCCCATTTTATGTTCTCACCAAAATATTTACTTCCATGATTTGTGGTGATGTTTTAATGGTTCAACTAAACTTTTTGGATATAAAAGAATGCGTAGTACTATAATAAAAAAGTATGTTCACTATTCATGAATGAATAACTAGCGTACCTGTCATTACTTTTTTTCCACAGTTCACTTTAGAAGTAGTGATGGAAAAAGCTCACCCTTTCTGCATTGGAGGTTGTTTCTTTCCTCCAAAAACCCTTGGATTAGGTAACTAGTTTGAAAAGTTCACTAGTTCATTGTATTTGAAGAAATTAACAACACGTTGAGGGTCAAATGGAGTGTTCCTCTCCTCTATCGCAACTGTAGGTTTTTCTTGTTAGCAGTTAATGGCTAGGTTCCCTTCTCTTCTACACATAACGAATTTCTTTGTCACCTTTAGGAAATTTAGGGGGTGTTTCTTTCCACACCATTGGCCAGTGGGATGAAGAATTTTATTAGCACTATTGGATTTATCCATCATACCCCCAGAATTAATGTTCACTTTATGATTCTTATCACCATGACACCCTTGATATTTTCTAATAACCATTTCAAATTTGAGGGAATATTTAACAATTTACTCATAGATCTCATAGTCACGGATCTCTAGGGACATCTATAGTCTTGGTTTTTGCCCACCAAAGTAGCAGTCAACCTTGCATTTGGGGGTAACGACAAAGGTAGAGGTGTATCATGAAATCCTTGTGATGTTTTATTCGTATTCTCTGATGGATTCATCAACTTTTTTTCTTGAGTTCAAGGAAGTCCCTTTCCATATTTAGTAGGAGGGTGCATGGAAAATATTTGTCGATAAATTTTATGCAGAAATCCTTCCATTACAATGCCTCAATGTCCTTCTCAGGGTTTGTATTTCTGATCAACGTCCACCATTGATCAACTTCACCCTCCATATGATTAGTATCCAGAAGTACCTTTTCTTGTTCAAAATATTGAAGGATAGAGAATATCATCTCAATTGAGTTGATTCATTGTTCGACGATTAAGGGATATATGATCCATTCAAATTATGAGGCCTTGGTCTCACGAAGATCTCAATTGAGACTTGTTCTTTATTGGGGGTGGGGTGGGGGGTTGAATGTTCCTCTTGACCCATGTTTCTATTCAATACTTTAGTTAACTGAGAGAGTATCATGACAAATTTCATGATTCCCATTCCCATCGGTTTGGGCCTCTCATTAGAACAATGATCACATTGACCTTAGCATAAGTTGTTAGCCCAAGTCCTCCTATTGCCGGATATTGGATGTAATAAAAGATATCTTAGGGGTAACACATAAAGGGTAATCTGAAGACAAAAATTGATGACTTATAAATTACTTTTATTTTCTTTACTTATGAATTTATTGGCTTCGATCTATGTTATCCATTATCTACTTACAAACATTTATTATTAGGGGATTTTTTTTAATTACCTTAATAATGGTTCATACAAAGATAATGAATTTACCAAATAATATCCCCTTGGAGTGTCATAACCAAGAGTTTAGAAAAGCCCATTTTCGTGCACCAGTTCCCATTTGAGTCTAGCTCTATGTGGTGTTTTTGGGTTTTACCCCTAGATACATCTATGCCAGAGCCGCCTCTACCTGATCATATCCATAGAGGGATGTATTTAATGATAAAACAATTAATAAATAATCAAAAAAAATTAGTGATTATTTTATTATACTTAGTCTTATCCCTAAGGCCTTTACGAGGGTTTTACAATCTTAATCCAAAAAATAACTAAACCTATCCTCCGATACCAACTATAATTACCCTGCTCATTATTTCACACTTAAATAGAAATTATTGCATAAAATATTCACATGATACAACATATAATATTAATAGGTATAGTGTCTTTGGGGATTAGGAACATTACATAACAACATAAAACATGAAATTCTTATCTTTATTAAAAATTTATTTTACATGACCACTGTAACGCCCCAACCCCAGCTACCCAGAGTCGGTGCATTACTTCATAACATTGGCATGATCACAAAAGATCATGTCTCGAAAGACTGATTAGTTTAGTATCCTTGGAAACACTAGATACATTCATAAATGTTACATTACATCATAAAGTGAAAAACTAATAACAAAGTCTTCATAGTCCACACTCATATCCTCTTCTGACTATCCCTGCAGGTCATTCATAAAATACTTCTTCACATCCTGGAAAATATTAAAAAATTGAAAGGGGTGAGCTCAGATGCTCAGTAAGGATAACAATATTGCGGAAGATTTCATAAATAAACATAAAGAATTAAGGCAATGTATAAATAAAACAAAATCCTTTTAAACTTGAACATCAACATAATATGGAAAAAGTAAAATGAGATAATGCCATTCACTTCTTCACATGGATATTCTACTGGTCGAATAATCACATGCAATATCAATAACCACTTTCATAATGAGGGAATGTATAATGCCAGATAGTCTGAAATATTTTGTCAAGGCCTCGGCCAAGACGTCTAAAATCATTAAGGCCTTGGCCAAAACCATAAATCAAATTGGGAAAGGGCCTCAGCCAATTCCACATCTAGTTGTCTCATGAAACCTACCGATGCATCGAGGAGCTATAGCGGGCTCCACCCGTCACTTATTAAGTCCAATACATTCCTCGTATGAATAGGTTTAAACATATCATAAACCATAACATAATCGTATCACATAAAACATGCATAAAGGAAACATAACATTTCCACATTTCAATCACAAGATATCAATACAACCCATTGATATAATAAAAACGCTTTCAAAAACATTTTCAATACCAAAATAAAAGAAAGTTAAAACTTTGTATTTATTTTTCATTAAAAAATGATGGCTTGTAGAGGAAGCCGAAACTCAAATAATGGTCACGGCGGTGGTGAAGTCATTGTCGCCACATAAGTACGGAAAGAAAAACATTCCCTTTTATCGTTTAGCAAAACGCTTCGTATAAAAAAGATTCCTTTTGAATAAATGTAAAAGTCAAAGAGGTTTTTACACCGTATAAAAGAAAGTTGTGTATAAAACCAAATATGCCTCAATGAAAGGGGATTGAGACGAAGTACTTAAAAAGATCATTTTTTTAATAAAGTAGGTATATTATGTGTATTCACTATAAGTACACATAAATAATGTAAAAATACAAGATAGACATAATAATATCATGACAAAATTTGAAAGTAGGAGATTAACCCAAAGAATAGAAATTGGGTTAAGAAGTTCCCTTACCTCGTGTCTGACTTGACTCAACCATTCTTTAACCTCCTGAATAATAAACTAGAGTTAATATATACCTTATTAAGAACCATTTTCAATTTCATTATCCTTTTTATATCACTTATTACAATGATATGAACATTATGTAATTATTTAAGTTAATAACGGTCGTTTTGTCGATCTTTGGTACTTGAGTCAACAATAAACTTCTTATAATTACAAGTTGTTTATGTGGTAGAATATCCATTATCTCCAGAATTATATTCATGATTTAGATGTAATATATATAATATATATCCAGTATATACATTCATTTATAATATTACGTAACATTTAGAGGTAAGAAATGAAATGCACCGTTCATGGAGACGGTAGGCCGTACGTACGCATGAACGCTACTTTCATTTCTATTTCTTATTTAATGGAATGAAATCATAATGATATAAATGTATAATATAATTCCAGTATAATATAGTGTATAATACCATTTACTCCATCCTTTATACATCCCACATATGGCATTAACGATTCAAATCACTTTGAGGGGGCGGTAGTCCGCACTTCCTAAAATGAAATTATAGCGTTTTACCCATAATGGAAATCATAAATTATGACATAAATGAGAAATACAAAAGAATAAGTAAAACATAAACATATTATATATCATATATAAATATAGTGACATCTTAATGGCCACCTTTGAAGGTGTTATATGAGTGTTGAACAATCATCGTTTCATAAGGCAGAAATTTGCCATCCACAGAAACCGTATGTTCTTTAACCATTAGATGTAGGTGTGTGTAAGTGTAGCTCAAATCCTTCTTATAACAACATCATATTATATTTAGGATACTGGTGTTGTTGCAAAAGAAATGAATAAAAAGAGTTTAGGGGGTTGGAGAAGAAAAATAAAACAAAACAACATTAGAGAAGACATTACCTCAAAATCAGGTAACTCTTTTTGATTTGATCCAAAGGCTTCCTTGGGAAGAGTTCTGCCCAAAGTGAGGCTTCTAGTAGTAAGAGGGGGAAGTTGGGAGAGTATTTGGGCAGATGTTGGCCGAGCCAAATGGCTTTAATGTGTGAATGAGGTGGTAGAGGAGGGGGCCTTTTATAAGAGGAGAAGAGGGGCACTCTTGGAAAGTAAGGAACTTTTACATTATTATACAATGCTTTTCGGATTCTAAAGGTCCCACACTTATATAATTCGTGGATAAGGTGATAAGGGTTCCAAATCTACCCATCCAATAGTCTTTGTACAAGTGTAAGCCTTGTATTGTACATTATCTTTTCATTTTATTAAAATCGTTAATTAATGAGGTCATCGCTGCATCATCATGATGTCTTAAATAATTTAATTTATTCAATGTATAAAAATTATAAAGAAAATACTATGATGTAGTAAATATTTTTAGCTTTCCAATGACTATTTATAGTAAAAAATATGACTTGTATAAACCCATGTAAAAATTGTTTTAGTAAAACATTTCCTGTTTGTGTCATTTTTTACTTTAACATTAAATAAAAGGTATTTATGTCATTTTCCAACTAAAGTGGCTCCATGGGGTCCCCAAGTTGACCCATGGATTGTCTTGGTTGGAAATGGCACATCCAATGAGGGTAGGACATGTGTCAAGCTCATATCATATTATTAAAACATTATTTTTACCTTAAACTACAGTAATTACCTCTAATCGCGATTAAGAACTTAAAAGTTACTATTCACAAAAAATTATTTTAATCTCATTGAACCATATTTTACTTCTTAATGAAAACCATGTATGTCGGATTTTTGAAAATCAAAACACAGAAGTGGTAATATTTCATTTAAACGAAAAATCAGTTATTTAACTACCACTTAGTGGTTTCACTATTCATAAAAAATTGAAGTTTTTCAGAACAATGCCAAAATTTCACCCTAAGCTATAATTGATATTCCGAATTCAAAAATGATGTCTATTTTACAAAATTCCAAATATATAAGTTGAATGAATTAATTTTATAATTAATTCCCGCTGTCACAACAAATAGCGTGTTTTTAAGAAACAATTTATATCAAAAGATTGGCAATTGTTTATGTCCAATTTCAATGTTAAATTAATTCTAATGACCACCATTGGATAAAATGGTAAAAATATATTCCAATTATACATTAAAACCACTAAATAGTATAATTTATCACTATAAATTATTTTGATTAAAAAAGTTGTTTTAAGTATTTTTCACTATTCATAAAAAATTTAAAGTTCTCAGAAAATTACAAAAAAACTCAACTTAGGATAATTTCGATATTCATAATACAAAAATGAAGTCCATTTTGAAATATAAAATTAATATAATTTCAAAAAGTGTGTATTACTATTCATAACGGCTACTTTGATTAGTTGCAGTGTGTTAGAACTCGAAGTTGTGTACAATGCAAGCTATTGCATTATTGAATTAGAAGCGTATCATAGAAGCTAGGGGTGTTACATTCTCCCCTCCTTCAATAAATTGCGTCCTCGCAATTTTGAAATTTTTCTTGGAAAATAAAAGGTTGATAATAGAAAATACCTTTTTAGAAAACCCACATCGGAAATAAGTTTAATAAAAATATAACTTTAAAAGAAAGAAAGATAAGTACAAAGGTCACCCGAGATAGCCCATACTAGGATTCTATGAAAATATGGATATGGAAGAAAAACAAACTTTCAAGGTCTGATGGAGAGTTGTAGAAAACTGGATTAGGAGAAAGTTAACAATAAGAAAATCACAAACTTGTGATTGGTTAAACGGTCATTGAATCCCCAATTGGAAAATTTAATCGGCAACGTTTTTGTTTTAAGTTACCTTTTATAAAGTTAAAGAATTTATTTAGTAGATTTACTAAGAACGTAAGGGAATATACATACTTGTCATGTAGACTTTCATTCTTTAATAAATTTTTACCAAAAACCCATCATTCACTCTAAAAGGTAATAGAACTCAAAAATATTCTATTTATCCTAATTGTATAAGGTTCCAAATATTAACACATACCATTTAGATTAGAAAAACTATTTTTTAACAATCAGGTACTTCACGTAGTCCAGTGGTAGGCGATTAATCCCAATTGCACTATGGTTGTGGGTTTGATTCCCACAGCTTTGTCCGACGCGATGGGTTGTCACTCGGTCTGCGTGTTGTCTTTTTTATAAATATCCAAAAATAACCTTAACAATAGTATCCAATGTAAAATATAATCCATTCCAACCTTTATAGTTATCCAAAATACTTCTGTCCAACTCACAGTCCAGATTTTATGAGGAAGGTAAACATAATGAAGCTCTTTTTTTTTCTACGTAACAACATGTGAACACCTTCATCATGTATTCTTTTAAAACACTGAAACATACTGAATTACCATAAATCCTTATTGATTACATTCATGATCCCTTATTCCTTATAGAAAACTAGATATACTCCTTCTATCCAAGAATGTATACAAATCATTAATCAGTTTCAAGGATGTTAAGAATATCCAACATAATTTATCCGAATCAATCATGTCTTATTCAAAAATCACTATCTCGGCATCAGAACCATATTATGATTTATCTTTCTCTCAACCATATATTTTCCAAAAATATAACCTACTGTGTAGTCACTTTTCTTGGTTCCACACAATCTCAAGTCGTAGATGAAATAGTACTGCAGTACAATCCTTATATACTCCATAATTATTATAACCAGTACATCATTGATACAACACTCAAATTACAAAATTCTTTAATAACAACATAAGAACTCTAATCATTACTCATCATCTGTGGTAGTATCATAACTTGATTATTATCCAATAACATCATTTGGGGAATACTCTGATGATTTGGACATTGGTTTGCATAGTGTACCCAATCCTTGCAGAAGAAGCATTGTACATTTGAAACCATTTTCTTACCCTTGCAGTCACGCACTTTGTTTCCTTTTTCTCTACACTTATAACAAACTCCCATTCCCTTTAGGCAAGTTCCATGATGTTTCTTCCCACAATTACCACATATTGGAAAATTCTTCTTTCCCCTCATCCCTTTATCCATCATTCTCTCTTCCATCCCTTTCGTCTCTTTCTTCGCTTCAAAGCCATAGGACTCAGAGAATTCTTTACTTATCTTATTAACACATGATAATATTTCTTCATATGTTGAGAACACATGGGAGACTATTTCCCTTCGAAAGGTTGGCTTAATACCGTGAAAGATACGATCCTTCTTACTCTTTGGATCATACATATTGCTGGAGTTCACATTCCTTCTACTGGGCGCCATTTCTATACAGTGGCATAAACTAGGATAGTTTATGAATTACAATGAATAATTCCAAACTTTTAAAATACTTAATGTAAATTGAACAGTTTATGGATATAATCCATAATGATAAGAATGTTTTCTTTGAGGAAGTATATACTCATAAACCCTACATAATGGTTTGTAAAGAAAATGAGAATTATCCTAAGAAAATCCCTCGGGAGTGTCGTAACCAAGAGTGTAGCAAGGCCCATTGTCGTGCACCAGTTTCTGTTTGAGTCTAGCTCAAAGCGGTGTTTTCGGGTTTTACCCCTAGGTACATCTGTACCAGTGCCGCCTTTACCAGCTCGTATCCAGACAGGGATGTATTGCTCGGAAAACTCATAACATCTCTATAATACCAAAATTCTAGGAAGCTCTTCTATACTAATCCTCAAAGTCTATCTTTGGTCTATGTGCTCTAATCAGAGTTTATCTAAATCTAGCTTCCAAGGTTAGTACTAAACTATCTCTGATACCAACTGTAACGCCCCGACCCCAGCTACTCAGAGTCGGTGCATTACTTCATAACATTGGCATGATCACAAAAGATCAAGTCTCGAAAGACCGATTAGTTTAGTATCCTTGGAAACACTAGATACATTCATAAATGTTACATTACATCATAAAGTGAAAAACTAATAACAAAGTCTTCATAGTCCACACTCATATCCTCTTCTGACTATCCCTGCAGGTCATTCATAAAATACTTCTTCACATCCTGGAAAATATTAAAAAATTGAAAGGGGTGAGCTCAGATACTCAGTAAGGATAACAATATTGCGGAAGCTTTCATAACTAAACATAAAAATTTAAGGCAATGTATAACTAAAACAAAAGCCTTTTAAACTTGAACATCAACATAATATGGAAAAAGTAAAATGAGATAATGCCATTCACTTCTTCACATGGATATTCTACTGGTCGAATAATCACATGCAATATGAATAACCACTTTCATAATGAGGGAATGTATAATTCCAGACAGTCTGAAACATTTTTTCAAGGCCTCGGACAAGACGTCTAAAATGATTAAGGCCTCGGCCAAAACCATAAATCAAATTGGGAAAGGGCCTCAGCCAATTCCACATCTAGTTGTCTCATGAGACTTATCGATGCATCGAGGAGCTATAGCGGGCTCCACCTGTCACTTATTAAGTCCAATACATTCCTCATATGAATAGGTTTAAACATATCATAAACCATAACATAATCATATCACATAAAACATGCATAAAGGAAACATAACATTTCCACATTTCAATCACAAGATATCAATACAACACATTGATATAATAAAAACGCTTTCAAAAACATTTGCAATACCAAAATAAAAGAAAGTTAAAACTTTGTATTTATTTTTCATTAAAAAAAATGATGGCTTGTAGAGGAAGCCGAAACTCAAATAATGGTCACGGCGGTGGAGAATTCGTTGTCGCCACATAAGTACGGAAAGAAAAACATTCCCTTTTGTTGTTTAGCAAAACGCTTCGTATAAAAAAGATTACTTTTGAATAAACGTAAAAGTCAAAGGGGTTTATACACCGTAGAAAAGAAAGTTGTGTATAAAACCAAATATGCCTCAATGAAAGGGGATTGAGACGAAGTCCTTAAAAAGATCATTTTTTAATAAAGTAGGTCTATTATGTGTATTCACTATAAGTACACATAAATAATGTAAAAATACAAGATAGGACATAATAATATCATGACATAATTTGAAAGTAGGAAATTAACCCAAAGAATAGAAATTGGGTTAAGAAGTTCCCTTACCTCGTGTCTGACTTAACTCAACCGTTCTTTAACCTCCTGAATAATAAACTAGAGTTAATATATACCTTAATAAGAACCATTTTCAATTTCATTATCCTTTTTATATCACTTATTACAATGATATGAACATTATGTAATTATTTAAGTTAATAACGGTCTTTTTGTCGATCTTTGGTACTTGAGTCAACAATAAACTTCTTATAATTACAAGTTGTTTATGTGGTAGAATATCCATTATCTCCAGAATTATATTCATGATTTAGATGTCATATATATAATATATATCCAGTATATACATTCATTTATAATATTACGTAACATTTAGAGGTAAGAAATGAAATGCACCGTTCATGGAGACCGTAAGCCGTACGTACGCATGAATGCTACTTTCATTTCTATTTCGTATTTAATGGAACTAAATCATAATGATATAAATGTATAATATAATTCCAGTATAATATAGTGTATAATACCATTTACTCCATCCTTTATACATCCCACATATGGCATTAACGATTCAAATCACTTTGAGGGGGCGGTAGTCCGCACTTCCTAAAATGAAATTATCGCGTTTTACCCATAATGGAAATCATAAAGTATGCCATAAATGAGAAATACAAAAGCATAAGTAAAACATGAACATATTATATATCATATATAAATATGGTGACATCTTAATGGCCACCTTTGAAGGTGTTATATGAGTGTTGAACAATCATCGTTTCGTGAGGCAGAAATTCGCCATCCACAGAAACCGTATGTTCTTTAACCATTAGATGTAGGTGTGTGTAAGTGTAGCTCTAATACTTCTTATAACAACATCCTAGTATATTTAGGATACTGGTGTTGTTACAAAAGAAATGAATAAAAAGAGTTTAGGGGGTTGGAGAAGAAAAATAAAACAAAACAACATTAGAGAAGACATTACCTCAAAATCGGGTAACTCTTTTTGATTTTAGCCAAAGGCTTCCTTGGGAAGAGTTCTACCCAAAGTGAGGCTTCTAGTAGTAATATGGGGAAGTTGGGAGAGTATTTGGGCAGAGGTTGGCCGATCCAAATGGCTTTAATGTGTGAATGAGGTGGTAGAGGTGGGGGCCTTTTATAAGAGGAGAGGAGGGGCTCTCTTGGAAAGTAAGGAAATTTTACATTATTATACAATGATTTTTGGATTCTAAAGGTCCCAAGCTTATATAATTCGTGTATAAGGTGATAAGGGTTCTAAAGCTACCCATAAAATAGTCTTTGGACAAGTTTAAGCCTTGTATTGTACATTATCTTTTCATTTTATTAAAATCGTTAATTAATGAGGTCATCGCTGCATCATCATGATGTCATAAATAATTTAATTTATTTAATGTATAAAAATTATTAAACAAATACTATGATGTAGGAAATCTTTTTATCTTTCTAATTACTATTTATAGTCAAAAATATGACTTGTATAAACCCATTTAAAAATTGTTTTAGTAAAACATTTCATTTTTGTGTCATTTTTTACTTTAACATTAAATAAAAGGTATTTATGTCATTTTCCAACTAAAGTGGCTCCATGGGGTCCCCAAGTTGACCCATGGATTGTCTTGGTCGTACATGGAACATCCAATGAGGGTAGGACATGTGTCAAGCTCATCTCATATTATTAAAACATTATTTTTACCTTAAACTACACTAATTACCTCTAATCGCGATTAAGAACTTAAAAGTTACTATTCACCAAAAATTATTTTAATCTCATTGAACCATATTTTACTTCTTAATGACAAACATGTATGTAGGATTTTTGAAAATCAAAACACCGAAGTGGTAATATTTCATTTAAACAAAAAATCAGTTATTTAACTACCACTTAGTGGTTTCACTATTCATCAAAAATTGATGTTTTTCAGAACAAAGCCAAAATTTCACCCTAAGCTATAATTGATATTCCGAATTCTAAAATGATGTCTATTTTAAGAAATTCCCAACATATAAGTTGCATTAATTAATTTTATAATCAATTCCCGCTGTTACAAAAAATGGGGTGTTTCTAAGAAACAATTTATATCAAAAGATTGGCAATTATTTATGTCCGATTTCAATGTTAAATTAATTCTAATGACCACCATTGGATAAAATGGTAAAAATATATTCTAATTATACTTTAAAACCACTAAATAGTATAATTTATCACTATAAATTATTTTTATTAAAAAAGTTGTTTTAAGTATTTTTCACTATTCATAAAAAATTGAAAGTTCACAGAAAATTACAAAAAAACTCAACTTAGGATAATTTCGATATTCAAAATACAAAAATGAAGTCCATTTTGAAATATAAAATTAATATAATTTCAAAAAGTGGGTATTACTATTCATAACGGCTACTTTGATTAGTTGCGGTGTGTTAGAACTCGAAGTTGTGTACAATGCAAGCTATTGCATTATTGAATGAGAAGCGTATCATAGAAGCTCGGGGTGTTACAACCACTCACATTGCTTTGTACTTAGCATTGGATGGGATAACCTGAGGACATGCATAAGAAAATGGTGATCTATAAGCTCAGTAAGGTAGTAATAAAATAATTACACAGAAAATATAGCACATGTTAGGAAATAGGCATATCAATGGATCATAAGAGAAACATGAACATAAAGGCATGGTATAACATGATTATCATAACATAAAAATGTGGCATCAACATTTAATATGATATTAGGAAAAGATAAGGATCATTGAACATGGAGTATGAGTAAACCTTCATTGTACTTGAATTAAAATAAGTAAACCATAATTGAACATAATGTATCATTCTACTAATCTTTACCCAATGCTTTGGAGCACTATCAGGGTGTACCCTTCTTCATCATTTCATTTCATGCATAAGTGTGCCACATGGATCATATAACAGGGGTTCATTAAACATAATAATTTATTCCACGATAAAGGAATGTGGAATTCATATGTGAAACTATATAATCAATAGTTAAATGTTTATAAAGGCAAATACCCTTGATAGATAAATAGACATGGTATTCACTATATAATGACTTTGGATCAGAAAATCGTGGTGCAATTTCAGTAGCATAACAACGTGACATAAGAATTCATAAAAAAAAATTATAAGAGAGAAAGTGTTGTATCATAATATTTACATGAAATTTAATTTAAGGGGGTCATAGAGATACATGTCCCATCATATGTAATGGAATTTATATTAATAATACAAAATAATTTCATGAATGTAAATGAGAAGAGAGAAATTCCTTATGGAATTTCGGCATGGTAATGGGTGTACATGAGAGACATTAATGAGATATAAAGAGGTCTCCCATCATTCAAACATAAGGAGAGAAGCATGGGGGAGGTGATAAATCATACCCCATTATTTTAAATTGAACGAAAATGGTATACCAACCTAATCAAATTTGGACAAAAATGAGAAAGGAAGGAAATCCCTTACATGAAAGTGTGAACCCAAACACTTAAGAGGGTATTGAGAGAGGCTTCTTGGGAGGTTGGGGGGAATTGGGGCGACATTAGATAGATTAGTTCAGGGTAGGAAAGTGATCCAATGGTTTTTAGTGAAGAGAAGTGGGATCTTGGGTGGGTTTATATAACAAAAGAGTGGGAATTCTTTATTATATAGGTTTTGGACACCACACATTAAACTAATCAAAACCACAATCCAACCCATGTTTTTCCCCATTTTTTTTCCAAAGGGGAGTGGAAAATATTATATTTTACGGTAAATGGACGAACGTTTTAAAATATTTGGCTTTCTTATTTGGTGGTGTATCACACTCTCATCGAAATTATTTTAAAAGGCTAAAATGTTTTATAAGTCATGGAGGGTCCACTAAAGCTTTGTAAAATAAATAAATAAAAACAAAAAATTACATTATTATAAAAGAAAAACATATATTGGCCGAAAAAACCATTTAAAATATTTTATTACATCACTATTTGGTCATTATGATTTCATAAAACACATTATATATTTAAACAATATTTAATTTTTACCCAAATATTTTACTGTCTCAGAAAATTATGAAAAAATCACCTTCGGTTATTTTCAATGTTTAGATTCAATAAATAATATTCATTTTATCTAAATAAATTTATAAATAAGTTAATTTTTAGTTTTAATATAAAAAATGACATTTATCAAAAATTCATGAGTTTTAACAAAAACAACTTTCCAACCTTAATAAAAATTACAACTGTCTTCATAAAAATTATACGATCATTAATGTTTAAAAAGTAATTTGGTAATAATATTTTATTAAAATAATATTTTATTAAAAAATCCATTAATTCATCAAAATAGATTTTTTAATTCAATATTAACTAAAAATACTATTTGTTCTTTAAAAACTATTTACAAAGTAACAATAATAAAATGATGGTATATTTTTTATTCTATAAAAAAATAATTCACATTAACATAGTGTTAGGGTCTTGTTTAATAACCCCTTATAAATCCCACATATGACTTAAGGGTAAGGTGTGTCATTGTGACAGACTCATGGGGTGTCTTGCATAACATTTATTGGTTGTTAATCTCTATAAACTTCCACATTTCCCATAGGTGGTTTTGGTCAAGCATAAAGTATTGAAGCTTGGCTTGGGATTGGTCAAGAGAGAAGCCCAATGACCCCACCTCTTTTCTGAGCACTAAAAAATGGGCTTCTTATGGAGAAATTATACTGAATGAGGCCATCTCTTCTTTTGTATGACTAAATTTGATTTGTTAAATCCCTATATTTATACTAATTAGTTGATCACTATTCAATGAATATATTATAAATGGTAACAATTCTTACCCATATTTTGAAATCCAAAAACATAAAACCAAGGAATTGCATATTTAATATAACCATTTTACATAATATGAAATTTAATTAGATCAAGAGAAATTTTCATTAATAAATGTTCGGGTCGTTACCACAATTCTTTCCAAAATCAACTATTTTTGAAATTTCATTACTAGATTTTGAAAATAAACTCATTTTCAAAATATCACAATCATGAACTTTTCAAAATATCCAATTTGAAAAAAAATTCGTCATTTCTCAAAAACCAATACTCTTTCACTAAATCATAAATCATTACTCAAAATGATGTATTCACACTTAATGGGATGTATTTTTTCTAATTCATATAATGCTCCACACATTGGATAAACTCATAAAAATGATACTCTGAATCCAATAGGTGTCTACAAAACACTTATGTACCCAACTTATTAGTAACATGAAGTTCAAGATAAATAATTTATCTATATATTTTTATTCTCTAAATTTCATGTCCCAAAAATACAACTTCTTTATAAGATCCAAACTCAAGGAATTGATTGGATAAATTTCAACTCTAAGACTGAAAACCTATACCATATAAAAGACCACTGGTTCCATAAATATATTCAGGACCAAGTTGATGCCACTTGTTTCAAATATATTTTGGATTGAAAAAAATGATATGACTTGTAACATCCCACAAATTCTCATTAACTTGACATGGAGGTGTAAGGATACATTACCTTAAGTGACATCCCCAAGATGAAAAAGGACGAAACTAAATTCTAAAGGGATTCAATACATATTTGGGAAGATATTTCCTTTAAAAATAAAAATAATAACCAAACAATAGATAAAAAAACAACCACCTTACGAAGCATGATAAAAATTAATGACAACTCTACATTTCATTTATCAAAATTAAACTAAAACCATGTACCACTATGGAAGACTACAATATCAAAGTAAACCACAAAATTCTATAAACTAAACTAGAATCTAGACAACTATAATTCCACAGATCCACAATTTCCATGCTCCAAGTTCACCATACATCCCTAGTATCATGAATTAATACAAATGATGTGTGATACTTTACCTTTCCAAATATCTCGATAAAAAACAACTGAAAAAGAACCATAGGGCCAAAGTAGGGGTGTGTAATGAAACTCATAAGATTCTTCCAATTGACTTGCCCACTCACACCACTAAGATAGAACATTTTAGAACATTTATATAAAATAGTTTATATAAAAAAATTTGAAAATATTTTATATCAAAATATAAATAAGTGAAAATGTAAAACAATTTTCTTAAATTACACTAATTTCCATGGAATGAAACCAAACAATGTTACAAAACCATTTAACTAATTCCACTTGGGTATACCCCATTGCAATCCTCACATCCACACATCTACACATGCATTATTTATTATCACATTTCGATACTCATGGCTGGTTTCACATCAATCTACCAAGTATTCACTAGGTAATTCAATCTCATGTGCCATTATCCCTTTGGCACTGAGAATATATTCATATTTCAACCATGCCTTACAATGAAACATGAACACACACACCAAGTATGCCAAATAACCATGAAAACATAATCATTCCAAAACCATTTCAATAAAACAACCTTTTTATCGATTTTTTTCAAGAAACCTAATCAATAAATTATTGGAAAATTGTCATTTTAAAATAATTTATAAATCACATTGTACAATAATTCCACAATTACGCTCAAATCCAAAAACCATCACTAAAAAGGTTTCTACCATGATTTGCACAAAAATTTCACAATATATTATAATCAATTTAATCAGTTTGAAACTATGTCTTCATATTATAAATAGAGGAGTTGAGAGTGAAGTCACCTACCTTGGATTTTATGAATAAAATGAAAAATGACACTTAAAATCCCCCGAAACTGGGTTAAATCTATCGGAACCCACTGTAGATCTATTCCCCTATTAAAAAAAGACCAAATATAAACATATTTGGAATCTAAAACCTTATATCTACCCACCAATGGTGTAGATAAGATAAAAAGAGAGAGATGGAGAAGTACATCAATGAATATTCATCATGAACAACCAAGAACGATTACCTAACGTGATAATCAAGCTTTAACACACCAAGGAATGAATACAGTTCATTTCCAATTTGATGAAGATTGGTTATACAACCATTGAGAGAGAAAAATCCCATGTTAGGTCCATTTTAGGGGAAAACGAGTGAGTTATAGGGGAAAACGTGTGATTTCTACAATTTTTTGATCTCACTTTTATCCCGTGAATGGTTAGTATCACAATTAGGAAAACCGTGTTCAAGATACTACGTCAAGGGTTGAACCTCACACGATTGAATTTCATAGTTTTCAAACCCCACTATCTCAAGTAGCACTATTTCTCCTATACTATGACATTGTTTGGAAAAACTGTTCTCATCCTGTGTTCCTTCCCCTTTGCCTTTGGCTCACTATGCATGGTTTCCTGTATGAGTTTCATGGTTTACCCAAAAAATACTAAAACATGCACCTATAGAAAATACCAAAAAATATTATAAATGGACCCCAAACCCTCCCACAATTAATCCATCCAATTTAAATACCTTAAATACATAAATAAAGGGTTACTTAATTGGAATCATGGGTGTTATAAACATATTTTTATTTGGATGGATAAATAACTATTTCCTAATTTCATGACTATAAACTTCATATCACACAATTTATTATCAAATGATGATAAGTTTCATGATTTATAATCCACCCCATATTACATTAATCTATCCATAGTGGTCCATCCCATGTGAACCTAAAAATATTAGATATATTTTTTCGGTGCTACTAATTTTAAAATTCTCATACCTTATGTAAGAGCTCGGTCTATATAGGGTTTTCTCTTTTTATGGGGATTTTGTTGTTATGGATACATGATCCAAACCTAATCTCATATTTTTATTAACCTATAAAGAAAATAAAGTTAATTGAACTGTATTTTCATTGATTCTTACTAGTACAGGATTCCTAGATACACATGAATCTCCATCTAGGATCTAACTATAAATCCATATCAAATCAAAACTTCGTCCTGATGTTTGGGCCCACCCATTGATATTAATTGTTCCTCTACGTGTCTAAAACTATGAGAAAGATATCCCATTTATTTTATTATACACAAGAATAATAAATTCAAAGACCATTTTATAAATATCATTGTCATATGGTCTTAAACTACATGGAATCTATATCCTTTTCGGATGAAATTAAACCACACGATATATGGTTCACCATGTATGACCCTATAATATATAGAGATATTATTCCAATGAGACTTATATTCAATAATAATGAGACAAATATACATAATAATCTATACTATATGGTTATTTATCTATTAATATATGTTAAAAAATTCCCCCATATGCAATAGGTATCTACATTTTAGAGCTCTCTTTTATTAGAGATGTAATGGATATGGTTGCATTTTTCTACCCTAGTGTCATTGTTCACAAAACCTATGACCATAATAATGAACTTATAAATATATACTAACTATGTGTGGATTGATTTATATTTTTTTGTATACTTTGTGATATAAGGATCTCTTATACTGTCCCCAAACATAGTTTCTATTTATACACCATATTCTAATATGGTGATGAGATATTTTCAAAATCATATTGTGTTTTATCCGTCACTCCCACAAAAGAATCTATGCATACCCCTCTTCCTTTCCAAAAAATTAGCCAAATATATATAGAGATTTAATAATTTCTAATAACTTAATATGGCATGGATTGTGTTTTGTCAGCATATATAGTGTTATCAGGATCTCTCATTATAGGACCAGCAAGAAATTCCACCAAAACCCCCTATATCCATGTTTTTTGGTTTTCTTCATTCATACAAGGATTTCACTAATAACCCCCAATATAAAAACTATTTATAACTATTTTTGGTTTTATTTCAATTATTTCAAGCTATGTAGTGATTCCCAAATCATGTCTCTTAGGCCCAGCCATAGGTTAAAAAAAATCCCACTTTTTCCCATTGCTCAGATTCCGTCAATTTATATTGGGTTTTCATTCATGAGATTAGCACTGAGTAAAAGACATTTTATTTTAAATATATATCCTAATATATAGAAAAATACATTTAAATATTTCTTAATCACGTGGCCTTAAAACTGAATGACACCTGATCCCTTATCATAAGATGTTAAACTACATGAAATATGCTCCACCTAATAAGATTATGAACTACTTAGAGTGGTATATCCTATATGAACCAAATCCCATATATAAGAGATAAATCCATGTAAGGGTACCTAAATTTTGGTTCCAATATATAATTATATGTTAAGATAGATTAAACCCATTCGAAAGTGCTACATTAGTGCACTTGGGGTTCCCATATTTGTGTCTTTTCTCAATCCCTATCCATATACTAGGAAAATAAGTGTGGAATACTAGATATTATTTCCCATGTATCGTCATAAATATTTTTATGTTTCTAATACCATAAAAATATATAAAATTACCCTTTTATTAAGATGTTCTAGATCTTTGCAGAGGACTTATAAGTAATACATGTGGATTGATGTTTATTTATAAGATATGTTGTGATTTAAAAACCATATATTTTATAATTGTTTACATATCGTAATATAACTTCATTCCACTTCATATTCCCATAAAAACAAATATACAATTAGTTAGGTATTTTAGTGTTGAAATTACATCATGAATATCCCTTCTCACAAAATAGAACTCATTTCATGAATATTTAAAGTGTCTATAAAACTTTAATGACTATAAAATACAAGTTCATTTGACTCCAAGCGAGAAATACACATGATAACTATATTTTCGCATCCATAGAACTACCAACCATATGTACGTTTAATCCAAAATATAGAGGAGGAGGTATTATAATCATAAAAAGACTTTAAAGAATTAAAATAAAACCTATAATTGGAATATTTATTAGTATTCATCATTTTAATATCAATCCCATATCATCAATCCCTAATTAAAATACATCAGGTCATGATTTACCTCATCATAATTCTCTATTTAAAATTTTTTGGAAGCACTTATCTCCTTGACACCATCTGTGTTCTCATGACATAACCCCCATCCATGGTTTTATCATTATAACCATAAAATAAATACACTCCTCTCTAAGATATCTTATAGTATAATTAGTCTCTTAATTTTTATTATGTTTTTTATACCCTCATTACATAGATTATCACACCTATTCAGGTCCAATAAATATGAAGCTAATCTATGTGCACCACTCTATGATATATTTTTTACATGAATTGGGCTCTCCATTCAAGTTGGGTGTGCTTTTACCTTGATAGAAAGATCATCTCAGTCTTTGGTCAAAGTGGTATGACAATAGATCCTTGAAACATCATGTAAAAGTTTTATTTCTTTATATTATAGCCCCCCAATAGTCTATGTTACAAGACCTTAAACATTAAATAAAAGAGACATAAAAGGGTAAATGGGTCAAAAAATCATAATTGGATACCTAATTAATATTCAAGTCTCTTCTTGATGATTCATCTCACCTCATGAAATAGGAAAAATCTAGATTTAGAAACAACGGTAAAAATATTTTAGGTCCCACTATATGGCCCTAGAAAAACAAAACTTATACCCACAAGACCCATCAATCCACTAAAAGGTTAATCCATCCATTTTTTTTATAGTGAACACAAATATATTCCAATGACATCATGTTATATCCCTTTTCCATATGAATCTGTTCAATTGAATTCAATGTGACCATTATGGTGATTGAACCCTTCTTAAATACACTTTTCTCCATAATCCTTCTTCATTACTCAAGTGTTTGAATCCTTTCAAATCTATCATGGATAAGTGTAATGATTGTATTCAAATACAAGTGAAAAATATTCATGGTAACAATATTCATGAATCTATATTCAACAATACCAATCATATGAATATTTATTACTAAGGATAAGGTCCTCTAATACCCATAGACCCTACATGAATCATTGTTAAACCCATCATTAGAATATATTCAATAACAATACACTTTGTTCTTATTATATCCCCCAATTAAAACATTTCAATATATTATTTTCACATCTCATATTATAGATATCAATGTGAATTAAAATTCCCCTTATGTTATAAATTTGGGTGACATTATCATTTTTTTAATATAAAATATGAAATCTTGTTCATGATCATTTGTTGGTCCTCATCATGTGACCCTAAGCCGCATGAAATAATTAGTACAAGAACTACGACCTCAAACTGTATTCACCCATCTTCAAGGATGTCTACAATAGTGAAATTAGAAATCAATTCACATAATGTTTTGTTCACATTTGTTTCTTCTTAAGGATATCAATATTAGTGACATTAGTATTCAATTCATGTTTGGTTTTGTTCACCCATATTTCTATGTAGTTTTCGTCACCTTTTTATCAAGGTTGATACACCATAAACCCCAAAAATTACTATTAAGGATCATATAAACATATGACTCAAAATGAAATAGATATAGTTCCCTCATGGAAGAAAATCCATTAAGGGAGTCTTTCGAAAAATTTCAGTCCCTTATTTCTCTGAATGAACTTCAAATAACCTAGGGGAAATTTAACATTTAAAAAGAGAAAAAGAATATAGCTTATCTAGTTAATAACCCAAAAAAGGTGGCTTATGAGAAATATTAGTTATTACCAACTCATACTCCCATATAAAAGGATTTGGAGAAAGTTATTGTGAGAAATAAAAAAGACAAAACGAATGTAGGGTCCACTATACGACACTAGAAAAAGTTGGTCCATGATGGTTAGGTCCCTTGACTTAATAAAAATTAGAGTTCCATTTTCCATTAACATAGTGGTTTAAGTCATATGAGAAGTATATAAAGGTTTAATGTTAGGGTAATGAAACCCATAAAAATAATGAAATAATCATAACAAGATTCCCCTTGGTGATTTTAATTTTTTTGATTCACTCATCTCTCATATTAAAATATACTAACTCTATTACGTTGTTATGGTACATACACTACCATATCAATATTTCCAATACCCATCCAAGATAAAAAAACCTTGGATGAGTCCATATTTAATATCTAAATAAACTAACTCTATGGTATGGTAATTGTATATATTTCACCATATTTGTCCCACCTTTACCTGTATGCGATAATTAATTTAAAAGGAAAAAATATATTGTATTAGAGTGAGCTAAACATAGATTGTTGTGAAGGGTAATATACATTTATATCCAACACAACTATATCAATATAATTTTATATGATCAGGAAGATACAAGTATCTATAATCCTTTATCTCAAAAGATTCACACTGACGTACAATGACAATACATACGACGCCAAATCCTTCTTAGCTATATCTTTCCACAAGTATATATTTTTGGGGTAATGGGATGATTCACCTTTTATAAGTGAATCAATTAATTTAAATAATTATTTACTTTATTCATCCTCATATAATGTTCATATGGATTCATTTATCATTTTATTACCCTTAATTTGTTTCATTGATTATTTCTAACTAATAGTAAAAAAATAAGAAAAATAAAAAGATAAACAATGATTGTATTTTTTTAATTCATTAATCTAAGGAAAATGAAAAAATATATACAATGGGTTCTCCCTTTAGTTTTTATAGATGGAGGAACATCTATAAAATGAATCATTCACTTTTAAAAAAAATAAAACCATGAAGTTTTTTGAAAAAAGATGTTTGGTGTTGCATGTTAGAAAATAGATAATTGTAGAAATTTATTGAAAATTGGATGTTTTCTTATATGAAAACTTCATATTCAGTGAGTGGACACATTTACTCGTTTATTGAAACTTTTTCATGGTTCCTATACTGGTTACTCTCAAGGTTAGTTTCCATTTAGAAAATATTGGATCTCATTATTACTATGCATGTTTTATTTTTCTGTGTCTCTATAGTCAGAGTGACTTCCATGTCTCAAATTTTTCATTATTTAGTAGCTTTTCAATTTTTTCCTCGAGTGGATAGTTCAATGTATTAAAATTAGTGATTTGTAAATTCAAAGGTGTTTATGTCCCTCTCATGGTTTTCTAATTATTATTGGGAAGATTTGATTCACCCAATAATAACATATAATTCAAATAGTTAAATCCACTAATATCCAAATCCATGAATTTCTAGAAGATCTAATCTACCTTATACCTCAACTCTGTTGTTAGAGTCTTCATGATCAGAGAATGGATTTTTTAGGCCCTATTATGTGTCAACCAGTTTGAGGTGACAGATTTATTTTTAGGAGTTTCTTCATCCTCTAGATCCAGAATATACCCCTAGATAAGTTCATTTTTTAGAAAGTCTCTGTAGTTGATGAATATGTGATCGAAGGAGTATTTATGGCCTCTTTGTGAAGAGGATCCCACATCGAGGAAGTTTGGTAGGGGGCAACGACATGTAAATATAATACTATAGACACATTAAGAGATTCTATGTAATAATATTACCCTAGTGACTTGTAGACCATAATTTCATTTTCAGCAGTAGAGGTCTCCATCTCATCAGCTATCAAACACATCTCAATGATACATACACATTTCATGACTTCCTCACAAGACCCTGCATTATCCAAGAAGGGTGTTACACATTCTTGTAGAGTGAACTCTATCAGAAATTTACTGTTGTAACAATTTATCCATTATAGAGCTTACCCTAGTTATAAACTAATTGAATCTTTGACTGGTGGTATGGTGATCAGAGCACTATTTTCCATCCTCATCTACATCTAATAGAATTGGTGAATTATTATTGGGTGATTCTTTCCATAAACTCCAAATAAGGGATATTAGGTCAAATATTCTATAAATAAATTGAACTCAAACATGGATGGAATGAATGACAACTTGATGTAATCCCCATAAAGTGTTTCTATAAAGGATCCATCCAACGATGCATTTATATATGAGAAGAGGGAATCAGATTCCTTTATTTCAGCCACTAGTCTTTTAATTATAGCCTTGTAGGGGTTTAATAATAACTATTATTAGTCCCTTAAGAGGTTATCTATACATTGGACGTCCATGTTTACTAGTCTTACATCCTCAATGTCCATAATTGTGGGTCTGTGATCAAGATGAGGAGATAATACCCTATTCCCCATGATGTAACAATGTGGGTGGGGCATAATCTATCCAGAAAAAAATCTATTTTGTTTCAGGTACTTTGAGGGTTGTCAACTAAATGAACTTATCTCATCACCTTATATGTCCTCCCAAATGGTGTCATAGAAACATTCACTCATACCCCTAAAACTATTTTTTAATCACTTACAAAGGTAGATTCCCTCATTCAAGTGTGATAATCTTGAGCTAGTAGAATCCAAATGTTGAGAAACATAGATATAATGCCTACTAATAAAATTCCCTGACATATCTCTAACATAATTTAATTACCCATGTTGTTAACTTTCCATTATTATTAATTGAAAGGTATATATTATAGGACCACTAACATATTGGATTAGAATGTACCTTGGACTTCTTTCCATCATCCCCAATCCATGGGGGTGTAAAAATATCTGATCTATGTGATGAAAGAGGCATTTAAAAATTGGTATACTTCTATATCTATCTCCCCTTCACCAGTCTCAGTAAGTCCCTTTATATGATGGGAGTTCACTCGATGTTGTCCTATGAACTATGAGGGTGGGGAAACTGGTCATGCATTGATCTGAGAATGGGTTCCCTATTTACCTTGTAGACATCCCACAAGATAATATAGACATCTCTAAGCATGAGGTGAAATGTATTTGTTTTATGATTCAATAGATCAAAAAATATAGGATTAATAAGGCTTTCATATTGACATAATTCTATGATATACATATATATTCCTAGAATTCAATATTCTTTAACTAGTCCTTAAAATTTGAAACATGTTTGATGATCGTGTATGTAGAGACCCGTATCTTGACGTACATGGACATTACATTACTTTTGCGGAATACTTAGTACATAACAAAAACAAACACACAAGGACCGTAATAGTTTAGTGTCTTTGGAAACTCGGAATATAATCTTCTAATCGTGGCGAAAGATCTTCAACATCTCCCATAAAGATCTTCCTTTTTTTACCTAAAACGTTTCTTTATTTCCTGGGGAAAATAAAACATAAAAAAAGGGTGAGCTCAAATGCTCAGTAATGGTAAACAAAAGAAATATCAATCACATCATATACATAAGCACATAACTTTTGGAAATCTTAACCTGCAAAAGAGATCATAATTTAATAACATGGGATAAATCATAGTAGTGAAATGTGATCCCAATAATCATAAAATAAAACATGAAACCTTGTGGCATACACACATAATCATATAGAATCATTTCTTATTAGTCAAGACTCATTCCCAAGACTATCTTAGTGGACTAAGTCCCTTTCTGAACCGAGTTCACTCCTCGTTTCAGTCCTGTTTCACTGAACCGGTATAACCTACCATTCCATCCATGTCTATCTCATGAGATATAAAATCTTTACCCAATGCATTGGAGGGAGATATCGGTCCCACCCATCCCATAATGATACCATTCTTATTTGTGCCACAAAATCATAAATCATACATCATTGCATAACCCATGTAATAAAAAGGGGAATCTTAAACATCGTGACATCATCAAAAAATTCATATAAGATAAAGGAATTCATAAAAATAATTCCATCACAAAATAATCAAATCAATGTAATAATAGTGATATAAACATAAACCTTTATTATCTTAGATGGAAAATAATTTTGATAAAACACTTGAACTCCATTCTTGAGGAAATAATCCTTTCTTCTTCAAAAACATTTTTCCTTTCTTAACATGTCATACAATTTTAAACTAAAAGAAGTTGATTGAAAATAAACTTAAAAACTTTTAAAGGAATCATATTGGAAATAATGTTTTAAAAATCCATTCATTCCGTATAAGTTAAAAAAAACAATCTTCGTACTTTTGTCGGAAAAGTCAAAAAGTACCTCGTATGAAAAACGACAAAAGATTCCTTTCATATCCTTTACTAAAAACTCACCGAAGGGTAAAATTGTATTTAAAAAATTGTATGTGGATGGAAATAATATTACATATTGAGGAAACATGGATGTGGATGATAAAATACACCCCAGTAAATACCAAAGTATAAACAATCTCGGATAAAAATGAGATTGTGATATTTTCCTTACCTTATGTACGATATGCTTTGTACGTATCTGAACCTCCTGTATAATGATTTAAATAATGTCATTAACTTATTAAAGAATCTTATCATTGTTATGATATCATATATGGTTCACTTATGACTTTATATTACCCGTTCTTTTGTAAATTCCATGTTAAAGAAGCGTTTTGGGTAAAATCGTTTCATTTATCGTAGGTGTTTGGACTTGTTGTTCTTGACATTATTATTACTTATATCATGATTTAATTACTTCCAGAATATAAAACATGATTTATATATCATATATATTCAGTATATATATATAATATATAGATAAATGAAATAAAACACACCGTTCATGGAGACGGTAGTCCGTACGTACGCATGAACGCTGTTTTCCATTCCTTATTGTCTTTATGGAAGTAAGTAGATGACATACATATATATATATACATAAATCCAGTAGATTTAACATGTAATATATTTCATTATTATTCATTATATATACTTTATAATCATTCATGAATGGTTAATGTGGAGAATGAATCTCATCGCGTCGTGGAGACGGTAGTCCGTACGTACGCACGAGCAATGATTTCATTCTCATGATCGTGGAATTGTATTGGAGTGTATGTATAATATTTCAGAATCAATATCAATTTTTAATTGTCATATATAGTCATTATTTACACCATTATACCCATCCAAGTAAGGTGGTGTTGGAAAATAGATTACACCACGGCGTGGAGACGGTATTCCGTACGTACGCACGCGCGGTGATTTCCTTTTTCCGTAGGATGGATAGAAGGTTAATTAGAGTTGTTTCATATTTATAATAACATATAAGTATATAATAAATACTGATGTTATTACTTTATCATGAAACAACTAAATAAGAATAAGTTGAAGAAGAAAGAAATTGAAAAAGATCGGTAATGGATATTACCTCTTTTTGACATGCCTTCTCTTAACCTCCACTTAAAGAACTAAGGATGGTCTTTGAAGAATACCAGGACCTCTAGGATGATACTAGGGAAGTTTAGAATAGATTGTGGCAGGGTTTGGACGAGCTTGAATGCTCAAATTGGTGTGAGGAGGAGAGAGAGGAGGTGCCCTTTTATAAGGGAGGGGAGGGGCACCTTAGGAAAATCTCAAAATATTATTTTATATTAAGGTAAAAATCGGTTTATAATGGTTCCAAAGGGACTTATTTCGAAGATAAAGTGGGGATGGGTCTAACTCCTATCATATAATAGGATTTAGACAAGTTTAGGTTATTATTTTAACCTTATCAATTAGATTTTACTCTAAGTTAAATAATTTAACTTTTACTGTATCTTTTTGTTTTCTTACACTATATGGTTAATAAACTTACCATAAAAAGCAAAAAGAACCCCAAGTTGTTTATTATTAATATATATATCATTATCTAAGTCATTTGGCCGAACCTTATATTTTTAGGAATTAAATAACAATTAATAATATAATATTTGTTTTAAAAACTAATTTATGTCAATTTTGACACTATTTGGTACATGATTTTTATGAAATTCATAACAGAATGATAAGTTCGAACCAAGTTACTTATATCAACAATAACATGTCATATTAACCTAGAAAATTAATTTAAGTCATATAGAGTCTCAAATTACATTTATTTGGGCATTTATAACATCAATTATGTCAATATTTCATTAATAAGACAATTACTGCATCATCTTTGTGTCATAATAAATGATAATTATTTAATCCCTAAAAATTCTAAATAAATTCCTATGATGTAGATAATTGTATTAGCTTTCTGGAGACTATTAATGTTTGAATTTTCATTAAGTTTATCACTAAATTAAAATTATTATACTTATAAAATTTAAGAAAGTGACATGTTGTCACATTCTTTGGTTTTAATAATAATTAAATTATTTTCATGGAAAAAGTCCATAAAATGAATCTAATCCGACCCTTAGGTTATATGGGTATACGTTTAGCCATCCAATAGGATTTTTCCAAGTTTTAGGGTAATTTTATAATCTTATATTTACCCTTAAATACCCGATTTACCTTTAACTATAGTAAATAAAATTTACCGTAGTTACTATTCACAGTGCCCAAAAATAAAAAGTAGCATATTAACATAATTTGGACCCACGGATTCCAAATATGGAATCCATTTTTCCAAATTAATTACACAAAAGATGCAGAAATTAAATTAATATTAATCCCGTTGTCGAAAGAAAACGGGGTTTTCTTTAAAACACTGCAAAAGATTGAATTGATTTAATCTACAAATTTAAGGTAAAATCAATGATAATGACATAAATTATATTAAATGGTAAAAATATATTCTATTTATATTTTAAAACCATTCAATATTATAATTTAACCACATAAGATATTACGATGAAAAAAGTTGTTTTTAATTAATATATAGCGTGTTTTTACTATTCATTAAAATATGAAAGTTTTCAGAAAAATATCAAAACATTATCTAATTTAAATTTTTATATCCTGATTCAAAAGAATAATTTTATTTTGTCAAATTGAACTTATAAACATGTCAAAAACTAGATTTAAAGTGGGTGCGCCATCAAAAGGCGGCAAAACTGCATTTTTTGAAAAATAGTTATTTTACCCGAAAAATTTATTTTGTTCTTATACCATGTTCTATAAATGTGTAAGATGAATAATAATGTTATAAAATTCAAAATTTAGATAACACTATTCATAAAGGCTATTTCATGACAATATTATAATAATATATCGTTGTTTATAAAAACCCGGTATTGCGTACAACACACGCTATCGAGGAAGGTCGTGATTGCGTGTAATGAAAGGCAAGTCAAGGATGCGTGTTGTGCAAGCTTCTTTTGGTGTAGCGTACAACACAAGACATTAATGAAATTAAAAAGAATATTTTTCATAAAATCTCGGGGTGTTACATTCTACCCCCCTTAAAATGAATTTCGCCCTCGAAATTCATCGGGGTTATAAATGGTTTACTATTCAAAAGTTTCTTTAATAGAAATCCACATCGTAAAAAGGAATACCAAAACCAATCTTTAAAAACAAAAGTATGAAACGTAACGGTTACCCAAATAAACTAATCACGGGTTTTCCACATAGGTGAAAATATGGATATGGAAGAAAAATCTAACCATCATGTTCTGATGGAGAGTGGTAGAGAAAATGGCTATGAAAAAGCCAACAATCACAAAGCTATTGATTTTTGATGATCTAAGGTACCATCTGATTCATAGGATATAAGGGAAATAGGACAACATTTTTGGTTTTCAAGATCATTTCCCTAAAGTTGATGAATTAAAAGAAATACTTGCATGATTTTGGTACAATCTTACTGTTGTTTATGAATTGAACAATTTCCACTTCATCCCTTAAAGAAATGATGTTGAATTTGTTATTCGTGATGTGTTAGCAGATCATGTGATAGAATGATGGGTCATTCCATCTCTTTCAAACAAAAGGTTAGCAAAAGTTATAAGTCTATCTTATGGATAGATTAATCGTATATGGTTCCAAAAATGGACTTATTCTTTATTTATCATGCCGCTTAATAAAATAAAACTACTTTTTACTAACCAGGGAATTCCTGTAGGCCAGTGGTAGGTGATAAAGGTCAGTCGCACTTCGGTTGTGGGTTCGATTCCCACAGCCTTGTCCGACGCGATGGGCCGTCGCCCATCCTGCAGGTTGTCCTTTTTCTAAAATTACATTACTATAACATCCCATCAATACTATCGAAAAATTTCTATCCTAACTTATGTCCAACATAATCCATTCGAATATTTAGGTTTATCTAAAATACTTCGGTCCAAGCTCATAGTATAAAGAAAATGATTACTTGAAATGTCACATAACAATCACATGAATGCCATCATTTATCCCCCATATAAGATATATTTTGTTGGTCAAATTACAAACATCTGAATACCTTAATCATGTATTCTCTTGAAGAATGAATACCCATTGAATCTTAGTAAAAACATGAGTGCTGTCAAAAGTTAACGCATTCCACATACCAAAAACCCAAAATTCTATATACTCAAATCATGATATAACTATTTCCTTATATCAGTCATGAGCTCATGAATACTATCAAACATTTAATTTTCTCCTTATCCCTTCATTATGTGCATATAATCTACATTCCAAAAATATCTGAATAATCTTTCATGGATACTGGTACCATTAATCATACACTTTCAAAACTCAAGGAAAGACAACAGTGTAAGAATCCTTAGATGTCTCATTATTCCATAGTACCATGATATTACTTATACAACATTACACATGATAAACATGTAATCATTCCACTACATTCTTAAACCATTGACCGAGCTTTAATAATTCTTTCATCTCACATATCATTTGTAGTCTCTTCATCATCATCAACATAAATACTACCCATACGGCCATACTGATTCTCTTCATGAGACTTTACCTTAGGGCATTGGTTTGAATAATGCCCGTACATTCCACATTTAAAACATTTAACCATTATTGATGTCGTAGCAATACCATTATCCTCATCCCTGGTGTTAAATAAAACTTTTCCTTTGCACTTACTGGCATTGTGTCCTTCTTTTCCACACCCAAAGCATCTTCCAGTTCCTTTGAAACATTCTCATTGATTCCTCTTCCCACATGATTTACATAGGGGAAATTGAACTTTCTTTCCTCTATGATCATCATGAAACTCCATCTTTCTCTTGTTAGCCGAGTCAGGAAACTTACCAAATTTGAGTTTATTGATCATATAATGAGATTGCTGATTCGGCATAATAATGATGGTTGGACTTCGAAATCCCATTTCATTTGGTTTCTCATGAAGAATATAATTCCATTGTCCATAATATCCTCCATTATCGTGAATCATCTTGTTTCCAGCCATTTTCTAAAACCCAAAAAGAATATTGTTAGAGGCAAAAATCATAATAATGGGGGAGTAACATCAATATATAACATCTTAGGTAAAATTCTAATATCGTTACCATAGTTCTAACTACTATATCCTATACGTATACTTATCCTTAGGGACATCCCTAGACATACCTTAGAAATATCTCTAGGGATCTCACTAATGTTCTCACATCCTAGTTTCCAAATGTTGACTAAACCTTTCCTCTGATACCAACTGTAGAGACCCGTATCTTGACGTACATGGACATTAAATTACTTTTAAGGAATACTTAGTACATAACAAAAACACACACACAAGGACCGTAATATTTTAGTGTCTTTGGAAACTCGGAATATAATCTTCTAATCGTGGCGAAAGATCTTCAACATCTCTCATAAAGATCTTCCTTTTTTTACATAAAACCTTTCTTTATATCCTGGGGAAAATAAAAAATAAAAAAAGGGTGAGCTCAAATGCTCAGTAAGGGTAAACAAAAGAAATATCAATCACATCATATACATAAGCACATAACTTTTGGAAATCTTAACCTGCAAAAGAGATCATAATTTAATAAGATGGGATAAATCATAGTAGTGAAATGTGATCCCAATAATCATAACTTAAAACATAAAACTTTGTTTCATACACACATAATCATAGAGAATCATTTCTTATTAGTCAAGACTCATTGCCAAGACTATCTTAGTGGACTAAGTCCCTTTCTGAACCGAGTTCACTCCTCGTTTCAGTCCTGTTTCACTGAACTGGTATAACCTACCATTCCAGCCATGTCTATCTCATGAGATATAAAATATTTACCCAATGAATTGGAGGGAGATATAGGTCCCACCCATCTCATAATGATACCATTCTTATGTGTGCCACAAAATCAAAAATCATACATCATTGCATAACCCATGTAATAAAAAGGGGAATCTTAAACATCATGACATCATCAAACAATTCATATTAGATAAAGGAATTCATAAAAATAATTCCATCACAACATAATCAAATCAATGTAATAATAGTGATATAAAAAGAACCCTTTATTATCTTAGATGGAAAATAATTTTGATAAAACACTTGAACTCCATTCTTGAGGAAAATATCCTTTCTTCTTCAAAAAACATGTTTCCTTTATTAACATGTCATACAATTTTAAACTAAAATAAGTTGATTAAAAATAAACTTGAAAACTTGTAAAGGAAGCTTCTTGGAAATAATGTTTTAAATATCCATTCATGCTGTATAAGTTAAAAAAAACATTCTTCGTACTTTTGTCCGAAAAGTCAAAAAGTACCTCGTACGAAAAATGACAAAAGATTCCTTTCATATCCTTTACTAAAAACTCACCGAAGGGTAAAATTGGATTTAAAAAATTGTAGGTGGATGGAAATAATATTACATATTGAGGAAACTTGGATGTGGATGATAAAATACACCCCAGTAAATACAAAAGTATAAACAATCTCAGATAAAAATGAGATTGTGATATTTCCCTTACCTTATGTCTGATATGCTTTGTACGTATCCGAACCTCCTGTGTAATGATTTAAATAATGTCATTAACTTATTAAAGAATAATATTCATTGTTATGATATCATATATGGTTCACTTATGACTTTATATTACCCGTTTTTTTGTAAATTCCATGTTAAAGAAGCGTTTTGGGTAAAATCGTTTCATTTATCGTAGGTGTTTGGACTTGTTGTTCTTGACATTATTATTACTTATATCATGATTTACTTACTTCCAGAATATAAAAAATGATTTATATATCATATATATTCAGTATATATATATATAATAGATAGATAAATGAAATTAAACACACCGTTCATGGAGACGGTAGTCCGTACGTACGCATGAACGCTGTTTTCCTTTCCTTATTGTCTTGAATGGAAGTAAGTAGATGACATACATATAAATATATTCATAAATCCAGTAGATTTAACATGTCATATATTTCATTATTATTCATTATATATACTTTATAATCATTCATGAATGGTTAATGTGGAGAATGAATCTCATCGCGTTGTGGAGACGGTAGTCCGTACGTAGGCACGAGCGATGATATCGTTCTCATGATCGTGGAATTGTATTGGAGTGTATGTATAATATTTCAGAATCAATATCACTTTGTAATAGTCATATATAGTCATTATTTACACCATTATACCCATCCAAGTAAGGTGGTGGTGGAAAATAGATTACACCACGTCGTGGAGATGGTATTCCGTACGTACGCACGCGCGGTGATTTCCTTTTTCCGTAGGATGGATAGAAGGTTAATTAGAGTTGTTTCATATTTATAACAACATATAAGTATATAAGAAATACTTATGTTATTACTTTATCATGAAACAACTAAATAAGAAGAAGTTGAAGAAGAAAGAAATTGAAAAAGATCGGTAATGGATATTACCTCTTTTTGACGCTCCTTCTCTTAACCTCCAATTAAAGAACTAAGGATGGTCTTTGAAGAAGACCAGGACCTCTAGGATGATACTAGGGAAGTGGAGAAGAGATTTTGGTAGGGTTTGGCCGAGCTTGAATGCTAAAATTGGTGTGAGGAGGAGAGGGAGGAGGTGCCCTTTTATAAGGGAGGAGAGGGGAACCTTAGGAAAATCTCAAAATATTATTTTATATTAAGGTCAAATTCGGTTTATAATGGTTCCTAAGGGTCTTATTTCAAAGCTAAAGTGGGTATGGGTCTCAATCCTCTCATCCAATAGAATTTAGACAAGTTTAGGTTATTATTTTTACCTTATCAATTAGATTTAACTCTAAGTTAAATAATTTAACTTTTACCGTGTCTTTTTGTTTTCTTACACTATATGGTTAATAAACCTACCATAACAAGCCAAACGGACCCCATGTTGTTTATTATTAATATATATATCCTTATCTAAGTCATTTTGCCGAAACATAGATTTTTAGGAATTAAATAAAAATTAATAATATAATATGTGTTTTAAAAACTAATTTATGTCAATTTTGACACTATTTGGTACATGGTTTTTATGAAATTCATAACAGAATGATAAGTTATAAAAAAGTTACTTATATCAACAATAACATGTCATATTAACCTAGAAAATTAATTTAAGTCATAGAAAGTCTCAAATTACATTTATTTGGGCAATTATAACATCAATTATGTCAATATTTCATTAATAAGACAATTAATGAATCATCTTTGTGTCATAATAAATAATAATTATTTAATCCCTAAAAATTATAAATAAATTCCTATGATGTAGATAATTGTATTATCCTTCTGGAGATTATTCATGTTCTAAGTTTCATGAAGTTTATCACTAAATTAAAATTATTATACTTATAAAATTTAAGAAGGTGACATGTTGTCACATTCTTTGGTTTTAATAGTAATTAAATTATTTTCATGGACCAAATTACATAAAATGAATCTAATCCGACCCTTAGGTTATATGGGTCTACGTTTAGCCATCTAATAGGATTTTTCCAAGTGTTAGGGTAATTTTATAATCTTATATTTACCCTTAATTACCCGATTTACCATTAACTACAGTAAATAAAATTTACCGTAGTTACTATTCACAATGCCCAAAAATAAAAAGTAGCTTATTAACATAATTTGGACCTAATAATTCTAAATATGGAATCCATTTTTCCAAATTCAATACACAAAAGATGCAGAAATTAAATTAAAATTAATCCCGTTGTCGAAAGAAAACGGGTTTTTCTTTAAACCATTGCAAAAGATTGAATTGATTTAACCTACGAATTCAAGGTAAAATCAATTATAATGACATAAATTATATTAAATGGTAAAAATATATTATATTTATACTTTAAAACCATTCAAAATTATAATTTAACCACATAAGATATTACGATGAAAAATGTTGTTTTTAATTAAAATATAGCGTGTTTTTACTATTCATTAAAATATGAAAGTTATCGGAAAAATATGAAAACTTTATCTAATGTAAATTTTTATATCCTGATTCAAAAGAAGAATTTTATTTTGTCAAATTGAACTTATAAACATGTCAAAAACTAGATTTAAAGTGGGTGCTCCATCAAAAGGCAGCAAAACTGGATTTTTTGAAAAATACTTATTTTACCCGAAAAATTTATTTTGTTCTTATACCATGTTCTATAAATGTGTAAGATGAATAATAATGTTATAAAATTCAAAATTTAGATAACACTATTCATAAAGGCTAGTTCATGACAATATTATAATAATATATCGTTGTTTATAAAAACCCGGTATTGCGTACAACACACGCTATCGAGGAAGGTCGTGATTGCGTGTAATGCAAGGCAAGTCAAGGATGTGTGTTGTGCAAGCTTCTTTTGGTGTAGCGTACAACACAAGACATTAATGAAATTAAAAAGAATATTTTTCATAAAATCTTGGGGTGTTACAGTGTACACCCACACCCACTCAATCATGACACCACTTCCATGAAATATGTTATATTCCCCTACCAAACCATTTTGTTTGTAACTGATTAAAAAATAAGAGTATAATTTTTTCCAAGGATTGGATTTGTAGACATGGTTATCTTGGGTGGCCTTTGAATAATGCATTATTTAAATAAGGTTAACCTCTCCCTTGAGGATGTATGCTCCCTTAGAAGATTTATTGTCACTCCATAAGTGAATGTACGTTGGAAACCATAATCTAGATTGGTTGTAATTGAGGCTTGGGATTAACATAGCTATTTGAAGTCCATGTAAATATAATAAATTTTAGTCTTATGATATATACTCTAAGTGATGATTTCATATATCTTATAATAAATTTGGAATGTGTGGATTACATTAGCTGGTGTATCACTTATCAACATCCTTGTTTATAAATTCAAAGAATGAAGTGGTCTTGACATCCAAAATAGTGATTAAAGTGTGATCCATTATCTTCTTATAAGAAAATTATTTCAATATATTTAGTTGAATGAATAGAGGGAAAAAAGAAAAAATGTAAATAAATTGAAAATAATCTACAAACAAATCTTATTAGATGCAAATTTGGTAAAGGAAAACTTTTCTCCCATACTTCATCTCTTATATATGCTCACAAAACCGAATTCTCTTATCCATCCTTACTAAGCTTGTTTTTCTCACCTATACTTTATCACATTATTTTACTTAGTTATCCTCTCTTAGGTTCCTTTTTAATACTACCCTCACTCTAGTTTTTTTAATCATATATCCTTGCTAATTTTATTTTACTCAGTGGTACTTTATTATCTCATTCTCCATAAAACCAATACCCAATGTGAGAATGACTATCTTAAAGTGATGATACTGGAGCGAATGGAGTAGGTGAGTGATTATGATGAGTAGTGAAAGTGAATTGATCAAATAGAGATAATAGAGCATCAGGATTCAGTTAGGCCATAAAGTTGTATGAAGATGAACTTATCCCCTCTTTTTATAGGGGAGAATCATCCCACACTTAGGTTTTACAACACATTCTATGTCCAAGTACTAGAATGCATTATGTGCTTCACCCCAACCTGAGTACAAATGTCTTCCCTCATATCAAATGTGAATCCAACCATACTTACATAAAAAGTTCAATCCTACTTATTTACATTATATCCAATCCTATTTGGGGGGTTTTTGGTGTTCCTTTTTTCAAGGACATAAACATTATTATGGTGAATATGAAAAGTATAGAGAGTGATAATACCCCTCCACGCACCCATGTCACTTTTATAAGGTCCTAGAGCATTCAATTAGGTCTTTTATATAGCGGGACATACTTTTCAAATATATATATATATATATAATATCTTAATAGGTGAATATTCATTACATAACATAATTATCCATGATAAAATTGTATATCTCAAGTGCCTTTGGAAACTTGGACATGTAAACAACTAGTTCATAAAATATCTACATCAAATCCCACTAAGCTATTCATAACTAGCACCCTTCCTAGATATATCATACATAGTACTTTTATTCATATCTTGGGAAAGGAAATGTAATAAATGATGATATAAATTTCTCGGTTATGGTAAAAAGTTATATATCAATGAACACTTTTGCATAAAATGAAAATAAGGGTATGAGAACATGTTCATAACCTTTGAAAACAATACACCACATATTATAGAACATAATATTAATTCCTAAAATAAATCATGTTAGTTCATAAGATATGAATCATAATGTAAAAAAAGAACACAGTCCATAGAACCCAAGAATTTTCATAAGACATATGTTTGAGGAATACAAATAAGCATTGAAAATCATTTCCTTAGTAGTAAAGGATCTTTTAAATGACAATTATTAAGCAATGAGTTCACTCTCAAACCATCATAGTAGTCATGGGTGACACACTGTACTGTCATAGAGGAAGATGTCCCTTACTAAACTACGTTTACTCCCCATTCCAAATCTTATTTATCGCATGAGATATAAATATTAACCTAATTAATTGGAGGAATATATGTTTAAAACCCATATAATAAATAAGAAAAATATATTTGTGCCATAAGATCCAAAAACATCTATCATATCAGAACCCATAAAATGAAATGGGTTTAATAAACATTTAATCATAGCATAACTGATGAAAAATAAATGGGTTTCATAAACATGTCATCATTTCATAATAGAAAAAAAATTGAAAAAATGGATTTTTAAACATTTTATCATCATAAAAACCAACCATCTAGATAATTAATAAAGATGGAATCACTGGTTAATATTCCCAGTAATCATAAGTGAGAAAAGGCTTGGATTTTATGAATAAAAACACCATTAAAATATCTTTAAATTATTCTTGAGGAAAATAACCATTCAATTTTGGAAACACTTATTAAAACAACTATACTAGTAAAAAAGGAAAAAAATTGATTGAAAATAAAACTTCAATCTTTGGAATGAATTTTACAATAATAAATTGTTCATGATTATAGGAAAATCTATTCATGTTATTTATGCTAAAAAAATTCCTTCCCTATTTTTTTCGGAATAGTCACAAAGTACCTCATTTTGAAAATGATAAAAATATTCCGTTCAAATAATATTGTAAAAAGTAAACCATGGTTAAAAATTAATTTTTTTTTTTGGATAATAATAGAAAACTTATTTAAAACAATTTTAGAATTTATGGATATGAAAGAAAATGTTTTTTTTTTGATTAAAGAGAGAAATAAATTCATTTTTCCAAAAAACTATTTTCTGTCTCTTGAGTACATAAGATGAGGAAAATGAAATGAAATATTTATTTTCACTAAATAAGTATAAGATAATAATATTCATGAGTTTCTTGATATGTACATCATAATATTTCATTATTTGAAACACAATCATAAACAATCTTTATAAATAATGAGATTCTAACATATAACCCATACCACACTGGTAACTTTTGAATCATAAATCCCATGAAAAGATATAAAATTATATGGATATAAATATCATATAATTTTCATTATAATAATCATAAAATACATTAATGGATAGTATATACATCCAAAAAATAACCAAGTGTTGTATAAGGCATGTGTGCAACATATATAAATGTGAGATGAAAATCCTTTACCAAGACTCGACTTCCTTCTTACATGTCGGAACCAATTTTATAATAAATATATATTATATATATTTATTATATAAGAATAATAATATATATATTACTATATATTATTTACTTATAACCTTTTATCACCCATTTTTAATACTTCATTATTAATATCACTATTCCGGGTGATATCTGCTTCTTTTTACGAGTATGTTCTGATTCTGAAGTTTTGGTCCTTGTATTTAGATCTTGATTCCATAATATACATAATTTTAATAATGATATATATATATATATAATAAATTAATTATATAAATTTTTATATTTATTCATAATGGATAGAGATACAAAAACAAAATACATAGTTTATAGAGATGGTTGACCGTATGTATACATTAACGTTGTTTTCAATTTTTGATGAATGGAAGGAAAGAAAGTAAAATTTTGATTCACATTTAAATAATCATTATTATATCATATAAAAAATATAAATTCATAAAATCAATCTTTATTACCATCCTTGTAAAATACAAATGAATAACGAATCAAATCTCTTAGTGGAGCTGGTAGTCAACACATACACACGAATGGAGTTATCATTTTGCCATGGTTTGGAAGGTAATAAGGTTGATTTTATATTATCATTACCCAAGTATAATTATGTAATAATTTTTATATATAGACATTAAAACCATGAAAATAACCATACATAATAGATTTTATATTATCATTACATACGTATAATTATGTAATAATTATTATCGATCAAGTCCATTACATTTTCTTTGAAATAACTCATTCAGATCTCCTCTTAAAGGCTTTATGGATATATTTTTGGGAAGAACAAAAACTCTATAATTTTTATAGGGTAGTTTTAATATTTGTCTATCTATAATGATCAACATTGTCTGAAGAAGAGTTAGAAGGGGTGCCCTTTTATAAATGAAGGTGTGGGTCACTCTTCCTATTTACTAAATGATTTAGATATATTAAATTCATTGTCAAGGAAAATGGTTAAAAATGGAATATAAATGTGAAAGGGATTTAATTTTAGACAAAATATTATTCCCATTGTAATCTTTCAATATTTTTATAGTTTTTTAATATTTTAAAAAAATATAATTTTGATAAAACATTGTTCAAATAAATATTGACACAAGTCAATTAATTTTAACTTAAATAATTCAATAAAAAAAGAAGGAATATGAATATAATAATTTAAAAAATATCTAAAATGGAATATATAATTTTTAAATTTTCAAGAAACATTATTTATTTTAAATTATATTAGTATTATTATTCTTAAAATCATTTATTTTATTTTTTCATTAATTAAATAAATGCTTTCTTGGAGTTGTTAAGGATTTTAAGGTATATTTTTAATACCCAAAAATTATAAATAAATTACCATAATAAAAATAAGTGTATAATTATTATAATAATATTTTAAATTAATTAAATATATCATTTAACTCTTATCTATGTGAGGAAAACTTATTTAATATGTTAATTTCACTTTTTGGCCTTTTGCAAGCATTGTAAAGTCATTTGGATAAGACACTTATTATATAACTCCAAAATTCATTTATACCCATAAAAATAATATATAATACTTAATATTTAACAAAAAAATTGACTTTTCTTGTACTACACAAGCTTTGCATCAACACTAAAAATGATTTTTATATTTATCAAGGAATAAATTTTAATTTATATATTTTTTGAAATCATTGTGTATTAAATTTTTAGTATTTAATAATAATTTATTAATTACATAAGTTTCAAAAACAATTATTATACTTTTATGTCTTGGATAAATCTTAAAAGATACTATATTTCATAAAAATTGTTTTTTTCTACTATTCACTTAAAATTTATCATCTTCAGAAAAATGTCATAAAATTACCAAAGGATAAATTTGACTTAAATGACCTAGAAATAAATTCAATTTAATAAAATTATATTCCTATAAGTCACATGAAAAAATTATAAATGCCTAAAATGCAATAAGAAATAGATTTTAGAAAAATGACTTTTTAATTATAAAAAATGTTCTATAACGAATTCCAAGATAAAATTGATTCTAATGAACTTAATTGGATTATTAACAATATAATATATCTAATTTTAGTTTTTATTTATTTTTTAAAAAGTAAAATTTTACAATGTAAATTTTTGAAATACAAATACTATTTTCAATAAAATTCAGCATTTTTCACTACTCCCAAAAAAAAACTATCTTTTTAGAAATATCTCTAAAATTAACCCTAAGATAATTCTGAAATTATGATTTTTAATTTTTATAATTTTTATTAAATAAAATTTATAAAATTTCTATAAATTTATTAGAATAGTTTCTCACAAATATCCATGAAAATAATCTTTTTATGAAAATATTTTTTTTTAAGAAAATACATTTTTTTAAGAAAACAATAACATTACTAAAAATTGAGATGTTAATTAACAATAAATTTCCATCAAATTTATATTAAGTATGTAATTTATATATTTATCATAAAATAGTAAATTCTATTCTTATATCAAATATAACAACTATGATATAATTTTCATAAATAATAATATTTTAATTGTATATCTTGGTTTGTTTAAACTTGGTGTTTTTTATCACGCATGTTATCGAGGAAATGAAAATATTTAAAGAGAAATATTTTCTAAAATATTAAGATGTTACATTATAACCCCTTTAATAAATTTCGTCCTTTCTATTTGAACACATTATCAGTAATAAAAGGATTGATATTTGAAAAATTCATTATTGAAATGCAACATTGAAAAAGAGTTTAATAAAACATCTAGTTAATAGAGGGAAAGGGATGTATGAATGTCCCCAAAAAACTAGGTTTATAAATTTTAGAACATTAGTGGGATGTCAAAATATGGACATAGAAGAGGAAAATAATACTGAAGGACTAATAAAGAGTAATATAAAACATTTTTTGGATAACACTAACAACCATAAAAACATGAATATGCGTGGGATTAAAAGGCCATAAATTCATTGGAATTGAATATTACTGGAAAATAATTTTGTCTTAATATCATTTTACAGGATTTAAGGAATTCCTTTATAATTTAGATTAACCACATAAGGAAACAAACTCACTTGAAAATTATAATTTCATCATTTAATCAATTTTTATTTCAATATATTATATTTCTCTAAATAATGAGTATTCGAGAAGAATAAATATATGCTCAAAGTACTAAAATAAAATTTTAAGAGATAAAAAAATTCAATCAAGGTATTACTCATATTTTTATGCATTAACAAAACTAAAAAATTATAAGAATAATTTAAGATAATTCCAAATATGAATAACCCATCATATGAATAAATAAAACATTTATCTAAAGAGCCTTAATTACCTCAAAAACCTCAATATTAAATTATGTTTCAACTTAAAAGGATATATCATACGCTTTAACATAAATCTTAAAAAAATATTCTTCTCAAATAATCTTTCATGTTAAACCGCTGGTTAAACCTAAGGGTTATATATACCTAATCCCGAAGAAAAATCTCCCAAATATAATTAATCATCATGACAAATTAATTTATAATATTTTAACATAGTGAAATTCTCCAATATATCATTAATAAAATCTTGATACTATGAAAAAAGGAAATCGATAACTAGACTATAAATATCTCTAAAAATATATTCTTGTCAACAAATCACTTTTCAGCCATCAAGTTTATAAATTTCACACTATGCATAAGTCCATAATTAACATAACAACATTTAATTTACAAACACCAAGGGTTATTTAACCATAATATAGTATAAAAATCCCATCACATAAAATATTTAAAAGGTGTGGTTGATGACTTTAAACTTACGATCCCCCTTAAACTTATAAATACATGATGGTATCTATATCATTCAAGATAACCTCACATGGGTATATATATTCTTATAAAAGTTAAAATAAAATTAATACATCAAATAATTTCCTATACTATTTAATAAATTCATTGAATTCAAATATTTAGTAAATATCATCAAAGATTACCAAAATCATTTTTAATGAAATCACTATCCAATTTTAAGGTCTTAAATATAATCAATATCAATCATATATTAATCAAAACTAAAAATTATTAACACAACCTAAGAATCATATAAAGTTTTATATTTTCCATTAATCACATGTTTTCTAAAAATATCACCTTAACACATAATAATTCTTGAATACATATACATAAACCATTCAATCACCCCACTTCCTTATTAACCCATTAACTATGATTTTTCATTTTATTCCCCAAACCTTCTATTCTACAATAATAAATTTGAATTATATCATAAGATCCATAAACTTGAATTTAATCACTATTTATACTTTTAACATAATCAATACTATTAAAATAGCACAAACCTTTTATCCATCATTTTTAGTCTCTTCATCATCACTGATAAAACCTTTACACATACTAATTTTCTAATTTTCTTCTCATTTTTTCTCAAGAAATTAATTTTCATAATGGCCATACTTTCCACATTTAAAACACTCAAACATTGAGGATACCTTATGGAGACCATTATTCTAATCAATTTCATTAACCAATCATTTAATTTTTGAACAGTAATTACTTTATCTGTGTCCTTCATTTCCACACTAAAAAATATTATAATTCTTTACAGACATTCATTTCAGTGATTAATCTCACACACTAGACATAATGGATACTAAATATTCTTTCCATCTTGGTATTTATGAAACTAAATCATTCTATTATTTAGAGTGTTATAAAAATCCCCAAATTTGTGATTTTAATCATATAAAGAGATATTTTATTAGAAATAATAACGATTTATTACATTCCATATCTTATTTAAATTAGTTTCCCATAGTGCCAGTTATTCTATTAACCATTAAATTCAACATTATCTGGATTTATTAGGGTTTCAACCATTAACTAAAACAAAATATCACAAATTGAGAAATAATAACTATAGTGGGAAACCACTTAATCCTGAAACATAATTTAAAGGATGTATAAATCATGACACATTAGTTCAGGAAACCTTAATTTCAACATAGGTAATTCATAATCATTACCAAAACAATAAGATTCAATCTTATACATAGACATATCCCTATGGCTCTCATTACAGTTGTCTGATCCTAGTTTCCAAAGGATAACAAAATATTATTTTTCTAATAACAATAATTACCCATAATTTTAATACATAGATATAAAATCATAACATATGAATATTTATTACATAACATAATGATCCATTCTAGAATCATATAGGCCAAGTGCTGTTGGAAACAAGGACATATAAACAATCACTTCATAAAATATCTATATGGAATCTCGCAAAGTTCTTCGTAAAATGTATCCTTCTTAGTCATATCATACTTATTACCTTTCTTCATAACCTGGGTAAGGAAATATAATAAAGGGTGAGCTAAAATTCTCAGTTCGGGATAAACAAGGGTAATAATAATGACCACTTGAAAATAAAATGACCATAAGGGTTAATGATGTTGGGAAAAAATCCCTCAAGGCATCCTTTATATATGTTTTGGGTGTGGTTGTGTTTGTTGAAAAACCCATATGACCATAAATGAGAATGGTTGGTGTTTACTGAGGACAAGTTTTTAAGGATCCTGGGACATGAATCGTGTACCTTGTCTGGGAAGGGTTCAGGACCGCGTACTAGGCAGCAGAAATAGTACACAGATGAGGTTTGTGGAACCAAAAACTATACCACGATGATCGAATGTGTTGTACATGGATGGGATGAAGTCGATGGAGGAATTAGACCGCATATGAGCAAATGTGGTATGCAAAGCACGTAGAAAAATGGTTTAAAGATGGCTTGAGTTTGGCAGTGGCATGAGTATCAGTAAGTGGTGGGTTAAAGATTTAGTAAATCTTGATTTGGAGAATATATTTGCCTATATAAGAATCTATCACCCCCCTGAATAATGTGGAGATAGAACATCATTAGAAATCATATTTTTCTCAAGGATTTTGGAAAAGGCCGAAGGAAGTTCGCAAAGCCTAAAGTGGTTCGTAAAAGATGAAGTGGTTATTGTGGAAGGAATTCCAAAGAAGGTGTTTTTAGGGTTTTTTTCCCACAAAGGAAATCCGGTATGTAGAAGTGGATGTCTGGTACACAGATGGAATTGTCTCGGTACGCGGAGGAGGAATCTCAGGTACATGAGGGGGAGAGTTCCGTGAGTAGTACACAGAGGGGGGATATGGTACATGGAAGTGAAGTCTGCCCTTGAACTATGAACAGTTCATGAACAAGTGGGGTTTCATAGAGGAGGTTCACGAAGTTGGTACACGGTTGTTGTACATGATAGTGGAGTTGGAGACAAAGGATGTTCGTGGAAGAGGTAGTCCGCAACCAGATGAGGTTCGTGGAAGTGGCATTAGTATGCAGAGAAGGCAGTTTGCATAACAAACCCAGTACTCAGTATGCAGGAGAGACAAAGTGGTTTATAATTTTTAAATTATTCTTGTGAAGTCTTCAATTTAGTTTTAGAGTGTATTTTCCAGTACATAGCAAAACTCAGGAAGGTGGAATTCATCTATTAAAGAAAACAAAAATTCAATAGAGCATCTACCTATAGTTGAGGATACTAGAATTCTTGAAAATTAAGGGATCCACATGTCCATAAACTTTGTTTGACCTACAAGTCGATAAACTCTATATGGATTCCATTCCAAGAGCAGTGATCGAAGTAAGAGGAAGATGGTGACCCTTTCCACCGGCAGTGAGCCATAGAATGTGGCATAGGGAATGACCCTTGGGAATGAAGTGAGTAGACCCAAAACATTGTAAAGGCAGTAAGCCTGGGCATATAATATATTTCCCAAACACTGTAATCATTATTGGTAGTGAGCTATAGTGAATTTGGTACATCAGCATAATATCGTTGTATACTCCTTGGACGTATCCCATTGAGGGTGAACCATGTAAAACGTTTTGTGTCCTTGTGTATGCTTTACTAATTTACATTCAATGCATCATCATCAGATAAAATTGGAAAGGAAATTAACTTTAGAGAGCATAACAAGTGACCCTTATTATAAAGAGGTCAAGATCCCATGGGGAAAAAATAATTTTGAGAAGAGTATTCATACCCTAATTAACCCCCCCCCCCCGACATAGGGTATCTATTCCCATTTTGGACCTAACAAAATAACATGATCACAATATTTGAAAATAATACCCTACATATCATAGATCTTAATAAAAAGTCATGGAATAAATATTAATATTTCATAGAACATGAATCATAAAGGATTATATAATACAATACACGGAATCATAAGATTTCCATAATAAATATATTATTTGGAATAAACATAAGCATAGAAAATGATTACCTTAGTAGTCATGAACCATTACAAAGACTATAATAGTGGAACAAATTCAATCCTTGTACCATCATAGTAGTCAAGGTTAAATCCCAATACTACCATTGTCAAAAAAATCCCAAACTAAACTGAGCTCATTCCCTATTCTATTCCTGTTTATCTCCTAAGATGTTAATAGTTACCCAATTCATTGGAGGTAGATAAAGGTTCCACCCATCTCTTAATTAAAATAACATAGATGTGTTCCATATTATCATAAATAATTTATCATATCAGAAATCATGAAAAGAAAAGGGTTTCATAAACATTTCATTATATCATAACACATGGAAAATAAATGGGGTTCATAAAAATCACTATTTCATCATAGCATAACTCATGGAAAATAAATTGGTTTCATGAAAATATTTTTGACATAAACCTAAACCATCCATAGAATGAATAAGGATGGTAATGTTGGATCATATCCCAAGTAAGGAAAATTGAAATCATGGTTTTTTTTGATGAGTTGAAATACCATTAAAATGCCATTAAAACAATCTAGAGGATATGAAAGTTTCAATTTTGAAATAACTTATTAAAAAATAAAAAAATATAAAGGAAAAAATATTCTTTTAAAATTTAAAATTAAACATGAAAAGTAAGATTTAAAATAAAAAATTATCATCATGGTAAGAAAAACTATTCATTATTTATAAGTTAGAAAAATACTCCTTCCATATTTTTGTTGAAAAAGTCAAAGTACCTTCTTTAGAAAACAAAACAAATATTTCATTTAGTTTTTTTTCTAAAATTAAAACATGGGTAAAAAAGGGTTTATAAAATATAATAGTATAAGACTTATTTAAAACATTTTTAAAAATATAAATATGGAATAAAATGGTTTTTTGACTGAAGAGAAAAATAAATTCAATTTTCTTTAAGAAAATACTTTCATTTTATTGAGTACTTAAGATGAGGAAAATAAAATGAAAAGAAGTATTTTCTATAAATAACTATATTATAAGAAAATTAATTAGTATCTTGAGATATAGCTCATAATATTTCTTTATCGAAAACGTAATCATAAATTGTATTGATAAATATTGAGATTGTAACATAAATCCATATAACTTTGGTAACTTTTGAATAAAAAGTCCCATGAAAGAAAGAAACATATATGGATATGTCTATCCCATAATTTTCATGATAATAAACATAAAATTCATTCTTGGAGAGTATATACACTACAAAAAATAAACTAGTTGTGTATAGGGATTGTGTCACATAGGAATAAAAGTGAGATATGAATTCATCACTTTAGGTCTGACTTCCTTCATATGCATTGGAACCTCATGTATAATAAATATATATTTATTATAAATTTATTACATAAATATAATGATATATATAACACCATATATGGTTTATTTATTACCTTTATCACTTTTTTTACACTTCTGAATTAAAATTCCTATTCCTAGTGATATTTGCTTCATTTTTCATAGATGTTTTGGTTCGGTAGTTTTAGTCATTGTATTTTGATCATGGTTCCATAAAATAAATACTTTTAATAATGATATAAATATCATATTTATTCATTACATACATTTTTTATATTTATTCATAAAATATAATGATATAATAATGAATTACACCATTCATGGATATGGTTGACCATATGTTGGCATGAATGCTATTTTCATTTTTAAACGAATAGAATAATGTATTGGTAAATATAAAAATAAAATTTAATGATTATTTATTATATAATATTAATAATATAAATTCCTCAAAACTATCCTTATTATAATCCATGTTAAATATAAATGAAAACGAATCACATCGCTTCGTGGAGGAGGTAGTCCACACATATGCAAGAATGATGTTATCATTTTTCAACAGTTTGGATGGTAATATGGTTGATATGATATTATCATCACAAAAGTACAATTATTTCATTATTATTATTATATAAAAATTAAACCCATCAAAATAACCATACATAAAATATGTTGATGAGAAGTGAATTGTATTGCTACATGGAGTTGATAAGCCATACAAATGCATAAGTGATGTTTTCAATTTCTATTTGATAGAAATAGGGTTGATAAATGTGGTTTAATAATCATAATAAAATTATAGTATTTTAATGATAATGAATGTATTGTTTTATGTAAAATATAACTTATTTATAGGAGGTAAAAAAATAACAAAAAATCAAGTTATAAATTAAGGCGATTACCACTTGTTTGAAATAACTCATTTAGATCTCATCTTAAGGGATCCATGGTTAGAATTTTTAGATGATTTTATCCCCTATGATGTATCCCGGAGAGTGGATAATAGAAAATTTCAGATGTTGGTTGGGAAATAAGTCCCAAAGTTGTGTGAAGAGGAGAAATTATGGTTGCCTTTTTATAAATTAGGGGAGAGATACTCTTGGAATTTATTAATCTAGTAAGATATATTAAAGTCGTTTTCAAGAAAAATGGTTCCAAATGAACTATAAATGGGTAGGGTATGAATATTTTGACCAAATATTATCCATATTGTATTCTTTAAATGTTTTTATAAATATTATGTAATTTAATAAAATAATATTTTTATAAAATATCATTAATTTATATTTTGACACTATTCATTTAATAAGACATTAAATACATAAAAAATGAGTGAATTGAAATGTAATATTTTCTAAATTTTAATAAATGTCATATAAATATATATTTAATTAACAGAAAAAATTGATTATTTATAATTATATTAGTTTTAGTATTTTAAAAATTATTTACATTATTTTTCTAATAATTAAATATATATTGTGTCGGTGTTGTGAAAGCATTTAAGGTATTGATTTAATACATAACAATTATAAATAAATTAAAATTATGAAAATTATTTTATCGTTCTTAAAATATTAATTTACATTTGTTTAATATATATTTTATCTTATATATATTTAATGGAAACTTATTTAATTTGTTATTTCTACTTTTTCGTCCTTAGGAAAGAATTACATAATAATTGCACAAGAATTTCAATAATTCACTTATTATATAACTTCAAAATTATTCTATAATAATAAAAATAATATTTTATACATAATATTTATAAAAAATTTTGATTATGAAATTATTCTATCTCAAATATTATCTTTAGGGCACCAAATGTGACTTTTCTAGGACTGAGAAAGCTCTACATCGGCATTGAAAATGAGTTTCATATTTACGATGAAATAAATTATAATTTATATATATTTTTAATTAATTATGAATAATAATTTTTTATTTAATAGTAATTGATTCATTCGATAAGTGTCAAAAATATTTATATTATGTTTATGTCTTAGAGATATCATAAAATATATTATATTTCATAAAAACTATATTTTGTTACTATTCACCAAAATTTAAATTCATTAGAAAAATTTGGAAAAAATACATAGAAAATATGATTTGGTGATACTAAAAATAAATTAAAATTAGTAAAATTCAATTCATATAAGTGACTTAAATAAAATTAAAAATTTATAAAATGTAATGAAAAACAAATTTTAAAAAAGTGCATTTTTAAGCATTGAAATGCTTTATACCAAATTAAACAAATAAAATTTATTATAATGAACTTAATTAGAATATTAATAATATATTATAACTAATTTTAATTTTAAATTTGTTAAAAAAATAAAGTGGTACATTGTAAATGTTTGAAATAAAAATATAGTTTTCAATAAAATTCAGTATTTTTCACTATTCACTGAAAAATAAATATTTTCATAATAATTAAAAAACTCAATCTCATATAATTTTGATATGTGGATTTTAGAAATGATATTATTTTAATTAAATATTCTTAAAGGTTTCTAGAAATTAATCATTATAGTTTCTCACGAAAAGACATAAAAATGTTTTTTGATGAAAACATATTTTGGAAGAAATAAATGAATTCAATAAAAAATGAGTGGCTAATTACTAATAATTTATAGATAGAATAATATTGAGTAGTAAATTTATATATTTTTTATAAATTGGTGAATCATGTTGATACCCTCCAATTTAACGACTAAGTTTTTACAATTATAAATATTATTATTTTAACTCTATACCATGGTTTGTTTAAACTCAATGTTGCATATAGCGCAATTATCGAAGAAATAAAACTACATAAAGAGAACCATTTTCTAAAATATTATTGTTTTACACTATCACCCTAACCTCATTATATTCCCTGGTGTCCTTTACAAATCTTGGTTATGGACTGGACTAGCGTACTCCACTTCCTCACCCTAGTTATTGCACGAACAACCTTCTGTGCTCACCCCTTGTGTTCCCTTCTCCCTATTTACCCATATAAATTGACCTCATGGATCTCTAATTTATCCATTTTTAAAGAAACACGTGGATTAGAGAGACCAAGATGATCCAAATAATCCTCTATATGTACCAAGGTCTTCAAACCATTTTAGGTTGTTTAACTAAGACAAAACAAATGGAATTAACTAAAATTAAGGTTAATTTCATCATCTGATGAAGTTAAATGACATAAAAACATGAAATAACACTTCCCATAGAAACCTATAATAATAGGTTTAAGTTAACCAACCGATAAAAACCTCACTTAAGTGACACTTCAACTAATCTGGATTACTTGAGTGACATTTTTCACAAGTCATATCTTATGAGAGACACTTGTCCCAAGACTAATCACTTTAGAGAAACATCACTTGGCTCTCGTACAAGGGAAATCTTGTTCCCAATATTCTATAAAAATTTTTACCACTAAAATGGCATGTAATTAGGGATCCATATTTTCTATAACCAATAAATATCTATACACTCCACTCACCCCTCTCTTTTAGGGAAATATTTCTTTCAAGATCCCCACTATGGAACAAATTCGCTGAGATACCCCACTATTGCACTAAATCACCCATCTAATACATTAGGGAATTGATTCACCCATGTAACATATATAAGGGTGATACCATTCCTAGTATATCGACTAGGTAATTCCTTTACCCATGTCTCTATACTATAGTGAAAATTCTCATTAAGATCCCTAGATGAGAATGCCTTCACATGGGTCTCTAATGTGGGAATCACTTTTTCCCACGATATTTACCTAGAATCTACCACGACCTAGGTATTATAACAAGGTTTTTATCATTATTTCCATCCTCCATGAACTACTAAAATACATGATAGGGTTTTCCAAACCATCGTGTATCCTTCTAATCATGTACCCCCTTGGAAAAGACGTCTCCAATGTTTTCTACCAAACCGATTAGACCTTAAGGGTAATGAAGATCTTGTATTCCATTGATAACTAGGAATCCATTTAGAAGGATATTAGTTATAACTCCTTCGACTCATGATACATAACATGGTTTAACCATATTAGTATATAATTAGTCTATGTAGCCAGTGGTCCCCTTTGTTCCTTATAATGATCTAGGTACATCCAAAAACCTCCAATTAAATGTATGAATTTAAAGACTTCTTTTAAACAACCCACATACCAAGCCAAGTATATATGGATATCAGTGATGCAATTCCATGACCTAAACCACTGGATCTAGGTTTAATATCTCGAGGACCTCATACGTGTGTCTCTGTATGCAAGAGGATGTCGATTAATTGAAAGGTTCTGAGTTTTGTTAATGGGGAGACTATAACCTCAGTATCATATCAATACAGAAATAAAAATAAAATATAAAAACTCCTATTAAAAATATGGAATAATATAATAGAATATGGAACACATGTCATATAAAAACTAAATGGGATCCAATGTGTCATTCCATACCATAGTAAATGTGTAATAAGATAAATAAAATAAATCCAATGGTAATCCTCTTGTCTCCCTCTAAGTATAACTATAAGATCCATGCTCTACAGCTTAGTTGTCTTTTAAGGGACCCATTCCATGTCTTGTATCGTTGTGCATGAAATATCCATGTACATGAAAATCTCTACATTGTTTGTGAGTAATACAACCTACTGGTACACCACCAATTAGTCCTTCACATGAGTGCATATTAATAAGTGTGTTTTACATAATAATAAATAAAAGCACACAAAATAAAACAAACCATACTGAGAATCTATGTGCTAACCAAGACATTATGATCCTAGACTATACATGATTTAGCTCCATACTAGAAGAACATTATAGTGTTCATGGAAAAGTCATTACTAAAGATCCAGTGTTAAGGCTGCTCAATTTTCATACATGCCCTATTCCACAAGCTTAACCCAAAATATGCCTTCCTTCTCTGTCGATATGTCATGGGTGAGGTCACATTGACAGTCATTCAAATCATTTACCTTATAGGTCATGTCACATAGACCATCATGTCCCACTATCACATAAATTTTTAGGTCACATAAACTATAAAATACCAAGGTCAAGCCACATAATACCATCATACATCATCATCCAACTTGGTCATGTCATCATGTTATAAGAAGAATCTGAACATGCTCCCCTGCTAGGGCCACCGTGTGATGATGGGTTCACCTATCACATTGGTACCATTTATACATCCATAAAAACACAACATATATAAAAACATCACACAAAAAGTGTAATCATAATAGTCATATAAATATAGATTCATAACATAAAAAACATGGGAAACAGTATCAAAACACACATGTGATCAACTCAACAAGGTTTATGTATAAGAACACAATGTCATATAATGATCAAAATCCTATAAAAGGACTCTAAATGTTATTTAAAATTCTAAATAATGGTTTTGAATATAAAAATCTAGTTTTTTCAAGGGTATTATCTCTCTAACCATGTTCACACACCAATAAAATAAATCTCTCTTTTCATGAACTCAAAATGAAAACTGTCATCAATGGAAAAATCCAAGCCCGATGAAAGGAATAAGAAAATGATGATGTTCGATAGTTAAAATAGAATAATGGTAATATATAATTCCACTGAGACATCATATAATTCCATTTATCCTTAATAAGGTTGTTAAAAAACTAATTCCATAATTACCTTGCAAGAGAACACAAATAATCGTCATTGAATTCCTCCCCTAAATCACTAAAAACCCAACATAAAAGGATGATTCAAGGACTTATATGGACCAAAGGTAGGGAAAAAATAATCCCTTCACTAATGGGATAATCAAGGGGGAAATAATATCCCATAGTCATAGATTATCTAAGAGGTTCTCCTAAATCCCTTACCTGAAACTCCCAGAAGATCATTTGATTTCCTGGAATTAATGAGGGAGTATAGAATCAATCAATAGGGGTTATAAAAAAATTTAAAAATCATTTAATACATAATTATTAATTTCCATTCACTTCCCTTTCATTTGGGTCAAGATCTGAGAAGGGAGGAGGATGTTTCGACTATTTTGAAATTCTATTAAACCCAAAACAACTTGCACTATGAACTATAAATTTCTTTCGGTGGTTAATGAATAAACCTCAGGCCAAAAAACCATAGACCATGGAATTTTGGCTAAATCCAAACTGTTTTCCCCTCACTAAGGATTCCTCTACACCATAGTGAGGTTTCCTAAGATGTTTTCACCAAAACAGGAAAAAACATCCACTAAACACCATGGATTGACGATGCCTTGCCCAATCCATTTCCCATTATAAATTTTACACTCAAGGAATACCATAGACATCAATGTGGTTGTATTCTAGGCCGGTTCTTCCAAAAAATAATGAAAGAATCCCTTTAATCCTCAAAATCTTCCCATTATCACAATCCTTTAACCAAGCATCGATTAACTTGAAGAAGGGGAATAAGGGAAAATAAGGGTTTATATAAATAAAAAATGTAATGGGACTTTTGAATCTCCCTCTATAAGGCCTTCTCATCCTCGATAAGTGCCTCTAGGGATATCACATGAAAAAATCATGCCAGTTATCTCAAATATCTTTTTCCACTCCCTTTACTATTCATATATTTTTCTATGCATCCATACAATCTGGATATGTGGTATTGTTTTTCCATAAAAAAATATCATTTTGGTCCCCACACCTATAACTCCACATATGATGCGTCAAGATCTAGCTCATCATCCTTGATTATAACGACATGCACATGATTATTCATGTACCTTAAGAGCCGAGACATACAAAACATATCATCCATACATCAATAACATGATGGAAGATCTAGACAGTATGCTACTTTCCCAACCCATTCAATGATCACGAGGGTTCTACTAAAACACTGTCCTAACTTCCATTTCTCCCTCAAATATCAATCGATTAAAAGAGGAGTCACTCTCAAGAAAACTCAATCACCTAAATTTTTTTATGGTTTATCTCCTCTTCTAAACATACAGTCTCTTCTTATTATGAGTTGTAAACAACCTCACCAGAATTATCTACACTATTTTAGATGTCTCTTATACAATGCTTAACCCAACCAGAGTTACCTTACCAACCTCATTCCAACATATTAGTGAATTAAATGAATGATCATAGAGATCCTAAAAAGGTTTCTTATGAATTGAATCATGATAAATAATTATTTATAACAACTAAAAAGGATAGTTGATCATTCCATGCCCCCATGAAGTGTAGGATGTAAGCATGGAGTATATTCTACAACATAAGGATTGTTCTCTTTCTATATCTATATTAATAAAGATGGTATGTTGTGCTCAACCATAGAAGAGTACTTAGAGACTTATGTAAGACCTAAAAAACAATTATATAAAACATAAATCTTAGTCATATAAAATGATCTTAGAAACTCCATGTAAGAATAAAATCCTATGGACATATAGTTTTCCAAGCCCATTATTGGGTAAGTCTCATGGATCAAAAAGAAATGATGAACTTTTTCTAGAATCTCAACAATCACCTTGAAAGTGTGATGAATCCTCATGGTTTGGGAAAACACTATCAAAAAATCCATTGTGACATACTACAAGTTTCACAGTGTTACAGGAAGTGTCTAGAGAAAAGAACCTGAACGCTAGTACTCAATATATATCCTCTTGCAGGTAAGGATTCAAAAAATAAGTACAAAAATATCTTTTGACATCCCCAGCCCCCAGAACTATCTCTTTAGAGAATGATAAATATTTTTCACACCAGGATTTACTACCAACTTATAGGTATGTAATTCTCTCATCACCTCTCCCCTAATGGATGTAGGTACTACAAATACCCCATGTAATGTGATCACATCATTGTCTTAAAATATCCACCTAGGTATTGGGTCACCAACTACAAGCCAATACTACAACACAACACACTTAGGGTCAGATTCCTAAAAATTATTTACATATAATTTTAAGAATATGTGATCACTAATTGATAACATGTCATCAATCCCTGATCCTCAGAATAATCCAACATCAAATCAGTTGACAAGCTTATCAGGTGTGGTTTTTCCACCAAAGGCCCCTCACAAAGTTCCTAAACTACCTATTTCTTATGGGTAAGAGAATCTATAACAATATTACCTTTCCATGGAGCATAATCCATTTAAAATTTAAATAGATTTAGATACTCCACCCAATGATTATGCCTAGGATTCAGGTCATTCATTGTGGAAACATAGTGAAGGCTCTTATGGCCTTGTAGAGGATAAACATCTCATATAATAGATAGCATCACAAAAAAATAAAATCCCAGACCATTAATAAAATCTCCAAGTCATTGGTAGGATAGTTCTTCTCATGGGGTAATAACCAATATGACTCATAAGCTAATAACTGCTCCCTCAACATATGTACTGATCCCAAATTAGTACCTAGTTCATCGTAGTACATAGTATAACCTATTATAGTACTATCTAGGATCAACAATAGATAAATATTCAACCTTCTATATAGATTTATAAGCAATTATTCACATGATTCTAACCACTATACATCTTCTACATTCTTCTTTAGTGCAATAACAGATGCTGGTAAATGGGAAAATTCCTTTATAAGACATTCATAATATCCCACTACTCCCAGAAATATCCCAATTTCAAGTATGTCCTGGGGATGTTTCTAGGACATCATTACCTCTACTTTATATGGATCTATAGATATAATGATCTTATAAATGACATTATATAAGAACATCACCTCATACATCCAAAAGATACACTTATTTTAATTGTGATAAATATCATGTGTTCAAAGTATACATGTGACTCTGTTGAGTTGTATGACCTGATTATCATGTGTCGGTGAGTAGATGAGGATTTGATCAATGAACACCATGTTGAATGAGTCAAGATTTGGGTGGAACATATTATTCATGACATCCATGAAAACTTTTTACTCATTCATAAATACAAACAAAATCACTATGTACTCATATATCACATAAATTTTCTAAAAACATGTCTTTAGGATATATACACCTTTAACCCACATTAAGTGATATCTTGAGTGAAAATAAATACTGGGGAACCACCGGGCTCCCCATAACTCATGATAATGATATTCAGTCCTAGGAAAAAAATATTTCTTCTTCACCATCACCAGATTCAACTTTCTTTATTCTACACAGAATTTATTACTACCGTCCTCCATCATTGAAAACAATATAATTGAATACCATGTAGAACTTCTTGGCCTGATAAATCCCTTCTACATCCATCCCGTTATAAGTACCTTGGTCTCCTTGAGCTTAGTCAGTTCAATATGATAATGGGGTATATAAATGGGACACACGAATTTCAAAATAACTATTTCAAAGACAACTCCTCAGTTAGGGGTAAGACCTATGAATGAATCTGGAAAGAGGTTCAGATAAATATCCCTGGCTGGAGAAAATGAGACGGGGATTCCACTCATTCTATTGAAAGAGACAAACCTATAATCTAGGTTATTATCATCCAAATTTGGATCATATTTTGGATCACTCTACCGGCTCCCAAATCCCACTAACCATGTATAAATAACTTCACTTTATTTTGTTATGTAAATATTACCAATATTTGATAGAAATCAACGTGGGATCCAAAGTTGGTTAGTCAGTCCATGCCAAGAATCACAAAGAATCTCTTCATCTCTATAATCCTAAATTCAGAATGATTTTCCTAACAAAAAATTACTATAGGAAAATCGTTGTATCACAGAATATGGTCCACTTTCATTCCCAATACTTTATTAAGGGAAAGTATCATAGAATATAACTTGGTCTATTAGTCAAGTAAAATGACAACTTGTTACGATATGAAGGAATGTGAAATACTGATATCAAACAATGTAGTAGATAAATTGACTGTAATCAATACCATGCCTTTAATACTTGATGTCCCCTCATCACTATCTACATGAGTATAATTTAATATGTGCACTAATCATTCCTGAACTCTATGGACATGTCCCTAAAAAGCATGACATACCTAAATCACCATCATCTGAGGGGTCTAAAATAACATATGAGGACCCCAAAATCTCCCATGAAAAGATGGATAAATCAAAATCTAACCCCCATGAGACATCATTCATGACCCCTTAAAAAAGAAACATTGTATATCTCCCATAGTGATTCTCTTATAATCCTTGATTATATTTTTAAGACATAACATTTGATTAGTCACCCACTATCCATTGTTGAAGTATTTATGTCCTCTTTTATACATAGAAGACATTGAAGATCACCTACTCTGCCACAACCCACCTTCACGAAAAAGAGGGAAGGGACAGTAGGTTGCCAAGCCCTTCCTTCTTTAAGTTGAAGGAGAGATAATGACCCCTGAGTCCTGCTTCCAGTAGGCCCTAGAGTGGCGACTAGAACCAAGGGTATAACATTTTCATAATATGGGAGGCATTAACCTTTTTAGTTAACCATGATTGGGAGAAAGAATGAGACAACACCAAACAACACGAAGTATTGAAAACTCAAAGTAAAAAACCAAACTACATGGATGTTTTAATAATAAAACTGAACAAAGTAAAAGAACTCCAAAGTACAAAACCAATAGGAAAAGAAAAGGGCTATGCAGAAAACTACATCAACCCATAGAAACTCCAACGTCCAGACTAGTAAGGTCCCGCACAGCCTCCGAAGTTCTCCTGGAAACATGAAAGTAAACGTAGGGTGATCATACAAAGTATACTCAGTAGAAAAAACCTATAGATCTCATGCACAAGTGGGTAGACATCCTAAAGTCCCATGAGAAGAAGAAGAACCAACATCTGTCAAGGAATCTATCCATCCCACCTCACTGGCCACACTCACCAAATAACACAAGCAGTAAGGTAATAGTAAGAACATAACATTTGGGGTACCCCGCACCACCATTTCACCCACTAACTAGCTGCTAATTCCTAACAGAAAACGTCCTGAAAAAACCACACTCTTCCTACTCGCACACACTTGGGCCTCACAAACATCCATCCCTGCCCGCACACACCTGGTCCTCACAACCAACCATTCGTGCCTGCACACACCTGGGCCTCACAACCATCCATCCCTTCCTGCACACACCTGGGCCTCATCCCGAAGACACCTGGGAAAACAAACCTTCCCAAAGAGTCCTGGTCTAATAACACACCAATCAAAACCTACCCGAAGAATCTTTGGTGTATGGTCGCCTCCAGCCATCACAGTCGTGGGAAGTGGGAGCAGGAAGGAGAGTAACTAGGGGGAAACACCCTTCCCCATGAAATGGGGTGTCCGACACTAAGTGACCAATGTGGGTGGGGTGCGACTAAACACAAAACATATAGTTACACATATATTCCAACACATAGCCCAACCTATGGCTCCCCAACCGATACAAGCATGTGCCCAAGCACCGCTGCCTCATAGAACAAGCACTAAACAAACAGTTCCCAGTTTCCCCTATTCAAGTTATCATTTCATAACAGTTCAGTATGAGTTAATCCCTTCACTACTAGGAAACTAAAAGGAACATTCACCGATGAAACAACAATAAGGCAGAAAGGAAAACCATCGGGTAATTTAAGAATTCACAAATGGGTTTCTTGTGAAGTCACAATAATTAAGGATCAAGTGAGATCCCTCGAAGTACTGGAACCTAAACAACCCCGAGACATAGCCCCATGTCCCCAAAATCCTAGAGCCAACAGTTTCTCAACAACAGAGGATCCCACCCTAATTCGTGTCATTGTTGAGCAACCACACAGCCTCAAATTCACAACCAGCGAATGTATAACAACAGGGGATCCCATCCCCACCCATATCACCCCAACAATCCAAACCCGTGAAAGAAAACAACCAAAACACTACTATCAACACAAGGAAGGCCCTTATAGGTATTTTCGGATTTTAAATATTTAACACACTCCATGGTTTCAATTCCACCAAGCTTTAATAGGAGTTATCACAGATGCTTTCAATTTATTTAACTGAGTATAAAAAATCAACCAATTCCATGTTATTTTTATTTAAACATCCAGGAGCACCGAGGTTCATTAGTGCACGGAGAAATACAACCAACGACCATGATTTTTAGTGAGCATAGGCCTGTATAATTCACAACACATAACAACATAAAAGAGTACAACAAAACATTGATCACACCCCCTTTTTCTTCTTTAGGTCTATTCATTATCTTCATTAAGTATGATTTTATCAATTTCCACAGAGACAAGAGCATGCCCACCTCACATGATGCACATAAAGGGGATACAAAGGAGAAAAAACCCTACATGATTGATCAAGGATTGATGTTAAGTCCTCTCGTGAAAACTGGAAAACAGGAGTAGCAGGAACTCAACAGAATGCGATCAAGGAAAACTTCACGGGGGGTACAACTCGTCTGGAGGAAGGGTATTCTGAGCGCAGGGTGATAGAGAAAAATAAATGTAGGGAGAAGATAAGCCTTTAGGTTATAAAGGCTGAGATACAGCGTCCCCGTGACGGTTAAGATATGGAGAAAAATCAAAACCACAGAAGAAGCGGGATCGTGGATTGACCACACGGCTAGGCCACCCCACACATCCTACCTAAAAGGTCCCCGCCCTTCAGGGTGGTTAAAACCGATGCACACCTCCTTAACCAAGGACTCTTCACATGATACGGTAGATGAGTTTCTGAAAACACAGTTAAAGGCATGACCAAATGCATGGTTTTACATTTAAGGAGGGTACCTCACCAATCATTTAATTAAATACCATTAATGTGCTTTAAAATAGGATTAAAGGGGTAAAAACATGGTTTATAACCCAATTCACGCAAATCGGAGGCACCACTGAAAAGCCCATAGAGGTCACCGGTAGGCTAGGTCTACTGGTAGGCCAAGCTACCAGTAGGACGGGGCTATCGGTAGTCCGAGCTACCGGTAATCCGGGGCCACTGGTAGGCCGATCCACTGGTAGGCTGAGGCTACCGGTAGGCTGAGGCCACCGTTAGGAGTCTTAAGCTTCACCGGGAAGCTGGGATGGCATTCCAGACCACCCAGAACACCCCAAAAATCACCATGTAATGGACCCCAAAACCACAGGCCATTACATCAGATACTTATCAAACTATTATCATCCTCGAGAATATAAGAACAAACCAAAAAGGAGAAAAGTGGGGTCCAAACAACCACCCTCTGAAGATACATCTCAGGGGAAAACCCCTGAGTTGTTCTAAAGCTGGAACATAACACCCCTACATCCAGGAATACTACCTCAAGAGTTATCATCCACAAACATTCACAAAAAGCACAAGGATCACACTGGCCAACACCTGAGTCAGTGTGTCCCTTCTTACTTGTCAGGATATTATTCGCTTTGGGCGGCACTGACTCGCCTGCATGGGTTTAATCGAATCCACATTAATGCACATTGATTAGTAGTCAGGTTTTCCCATCATCACACATTCGGTGTCAAAACATGAAGAACAAGAATTTAATATATTAAAGAACAAGGTGAAACATCTCAACATAACTCAGAACATTAACAACAACAAGGAAGTCAAAATAGCTCTGGGTACTGAACACATAACTGGGGCTTCCTCTCCCAAGTGCTCTCCTCTAGGCCACCATGCCTCCACAACACACGAAACTAGGGGATGGTTCGTCCATGAAGCACTTTCTCTTTATGATCCTCGATCTTGATCGGTCGTTCTATGAAGGTCGCATCATCTTCGAAATCTAACTCTCTCCAATCGATGACGTGGGAGTTGTCGTGTAGATATCGACGAAGCTGGGAGACGTGAAAGTCATTGTGAACTTTCTCGAACTGAGGTGGCAACACCATCTGATAAGCCACCTCACCAACTTGTCCCAACACCTTGAAAGGTCTGATGAACCAAGGAGAGAGCTTACTACTCTTCCCAAGACTTCGCTACCCACGTCGAGGAGAAACCTTCAAGAACACATTTTTCCCAACCTCGAACTCCCAGGGCCTCCTCCTAAGATCGGAATAAGACTTCTAATGGTCCTGGGCTGCCTTCATCCTCTCATGAATGAGCTAAACCATCTCAGTGGTGCCCTACACCACTTCCGGCCCAAGAACAGCTGCTTCCCCAATCTCTCTCCAGCAAACAGGTGAACGAGACGGCCTTTCATAAAAGGCCTCAAATAGTGTCATACCAATATTGTAGTGGATGCTATTTTTATAAGAAAACTCCACTAGAGGAAAGTGTCGTACCACTGATCCCCAAAATCCAGAACACATGCCCACAACATGTCTTCCAACGTCTGGATCGTTCGTTCTGTTTTCCAATCTATCCGAGGGTGGAAAGTAGTGCTAAGGCGTAGCTGGGTTCCAAAGGCATGATGTAATCCCCTCCAAAATCATGAGGTAAACCACGTGTCTCGACCAGAGACAATAGATCTCGGAATCCCATTCAAACGCACCACCTCATCAACATAACTCTGGGCTAAGTTGCTCACCAGGATCGACTCCATAATCTCCAAGAAGTGTGCTGATTTTGTAAACCGTTCCACCACTACCCAGATGGAATCATAGCTTCCCTGAGACCTGTGTAGCCCTATGATGAAGTCCATCATGATGTAATCCCACTTCCAATTAGGAACATCTAATGGATATTACAACCCTCCAGGAAAACGGTGTTCATCATTTACTTGCTGAAACACCAGGCACTTAGCCACAAACTCTACCACCTCCTTCTTTACCCCGAGCCACCAAAACTGTCCCCTCAGGCCTTGGTAAATCTTTGAGACCTCAGGATGTAATGCTAAATCCAAGCCATAGGACACACGGAGAACACCTTTACACATCATCTTCGGAACAAAAATCCTTCCATGGAAAATCATCTGATCCTGACCATCCTCCAGCCATCCCTCATGAGCATTTCTATGATAAACACGATCTCGCATCACTTCCACCTCCGAGTACCCCCACCAAGACTCTTCCACCTGAACCACTAAAGAGAAAACTATAGTCTTCTGAAACAGACAGCCTCTTCCACCTTCCACCCTTGCATCCAAATGTAAGGCCGCCAACTCTTCCACCGCTCTCCATGCATCTGCAGATTCCCAAACTACTTCTTTCTGTGATTTCCTGCTCAGGGCATCAGCCACAACATTTCCCTTGCCCTTAGTATAAGAGATCTCTAATTTGTAATCTCAGAGGAACTCAACCCATCTCTGCTGCCGTATGTTCAGATCTCGCTGGGAAAAGACATAACGCAAGATCTTGTGATATGAGAAGACCACAATGCGCTCTATGATGAGATAATGCCGCCGAAACTTCAATGCGAACACCATGGCTGCAAGCTCCAGATCATGGGTGGCATAGTTATGTTCATGAGGATGTAACTACCTAGACCCATAAGAGATCAATCCTCGCTGCTACCTCAGCACACATCCCAACCCAAGGGCAGAAGCATCACAGAGCACTTCAAACAACACCCCTTCCACTGGTACTCGGAGCATTGGAGAACTATCCAGCTTCTCCTTTTGGTAGCCAAAAGCTATCTTGCATAGGTCGCTCCACACGATTGTCTGGTCCTTCTTAGTCAAAGCTATCAACAGAGCTGCAACTTGATAGAAGTCGGGCACAAACCTCCGGTAATAGCCTACCAAACCCAAGAAACTACGAACATCCACCACATTATTGGATGCTTCCCATGAAACGAAAGCCTCGACCTTTAACTGTTTTTGGTAGCCAAAAGCTATCTGGCATAGGTCACTCCACACGATGGTCTGGTCCTTCCTAGTCAAAGCTGTCAACAGAGCTGCAACTTGAGAGAAGTCGGTCACAAACCTCCGGTAACAGCCTACCAATCCCAAGAAACTACGAACATCCACCACATTATTGGCTGCTTCCCATGAAACGACAGCCTCGACCTTTGACTGTTCTATTGCTATTCCCTTCTGAGACACTACGTGTCCAAGGAAATGTACCTCTCGTGTTAAGAACTTTCACATAGATAGTTTCCCATAAAGATGGTGGTGTCGAAGGACTCCCAAAACTGCCCTAAGATGCTCAACATTCTCTTCCTCTGATCTTGAGTAGATAAGGATGTTGTCGATGAACACCACAACAAACTAGTCCATAAACTCTCGGAAGACAGAGTTCATGAGGTTCATGAACATAGCTGGTGCGTTTGTAACGCTAAACGGCATAACCACGAACTCAAAGTGTCCATAGCTGCACCTAAAATCCGTCTTTGAGATATCACCTTCCTTCACTCTCAACTGGTGGTATCCAGACCACAGATCGATCTTAGAGAACCAACCTGCTCCCCTCAGCTAGTCGAAAATATCGTCTATCCTTGGGAGGGGGTAACAATTATTGATCGTCACCTGATTCAACCTTCGATAGTCTATGCACATTCGTAGACTACCATCTTCCTTCTTTACGAACAAAACTGGAGCACCCCACGATGACACGCTGGGTCGAACAAAGCCCTTCTCTATCAGATCATCAAACTGAATTCGCAACTCCAACAACTCAGAAGGTTCTATCTGATAAGGTTCCATCGAGATCGGGCGGGCACCAGGCTGTAAGTCTATCCTAAACTCAACATCACGTTGAGTGGGTAGAGTCACAACCTCATCAGAAAAGACATCAGGGAATTATCTTACGACCTCTGGGACATCCATCATTCCTGCGTCCGCTGTAACACCCCGAGCTTCCACGATACGCATCTCATTCAATAATGCAATAGCTTGCATTGTACGCAACTTTGAGTTCTAACACACCGCAACTAATCAAAGTAGCCGTTATGAATAGTAATAACCACGTTTTAAATTTATAGAAATTTTATATTTCAAAATGGACTTCATTTTTGTATTCCTAATATTGAAATTAGCCTATGTTGAATTTTTTGTAATTTTCTGAGAACTTCCAAATTTTTATGAATAGTGAAAAATACATAAAACAAATTTTTAATCAAAATAATTTATAGTGATAAATTATACTATTTAGTGGTTTGAAAGTATAATTAGAATATATTTTTACCATTTTATCCAATGGTGGTCATTAGAATTAATTTAACATTGAAATCGGACATAAACAATTGCCAATCTTTTGATATAAATTGTTTCTTAGAAACACACCATTTTTTGTAACAGCGGGAATTGATTATAAAATTAATTAATGAAACTTATATTTTTGGAATTTCGTAAAATAGACATCATTTTTGAATTCGGAATATCAATTATAGCTTAGGGTGAAATTTTGGCTTTGTTCTGAAAAACTTCAATTTTTGATGAATAGTGAAACCACTAAGTGGTAGTTAAATGACTGATTTTTCGTTTAAATGAAATATTACCACTTCTGTGATTTGATTTTCAAAAATCCGACATACATGGTTGTCATTAAGGAGTAAAATGTGGTTCAATGAGATTAAAATAATTTTTTGGTGAATAGTAACTTTTAAGTTCTTAATCGCGATTAGAGGTAATTAGTGTAGTTTAAGGTAAAAATAATGTTTTAATAACATGATATGAGCTTGACACTTGTCCTACTCCTATTGGATGAGTCATGGCCGACCAAGGCAACCCATGGGTCAACTTGGGGACCACATGGAGCCACTTTAGTTGGAAAATGACATTAATATATATTTATTTAATGTTAGAATTAAATTGACACAAACATGAGTTGTTTTACTAAAATAGTTTTTAAGTGGGGTTACACAAGTCCAAATTTTGATTATAAATATTCATTAGAAAGCTAAAACGATTTCCTAAATCATAGTATTTTTTTTATAATTTTTAGACATTAAATAAATTAAATTAGTCATGACATCATTATGATGCAGCGATGACCTCATTATTTAACGATTTAAATAAAATGAGAAGATAATGAAAAATCCAAGGCTTACACTTGTCCAAAGCCTATTGGATGAGGATATTTCGAACCCTTATCACCTTATCCTAGAATTATATAAGTGTGGGACCTTTAGAATCCGAAAAGCATTGTGTAATAATGTAACATTTCAATCTTTCCAAAAGAGCCCCTCCTCTCCTCTTATAAAAGGCCCCAACCTCTCCCACCTAATTTACACTTTCAAGCCATTTGGCTCGGCCAACCTCTGACCAAATACTCTCCCAACATTCCTCCCTTACTCATAGAAGCATCACTTTGGGCAGAACACTTCCCAAGGAAGCCTTTAGCTCAAATCAAAAAGAGTTACCCGATTTTGAGGTAATGTCTTCTCTAATGTTGTTTTGTTTATTTTTCTACTCCAACCCCCTAAACTCTTTTAATTCCTTTATTTTGTAACAACAACAGTATCTACAATATACTAGGATGTTGTTATGATAAGGATTTGGTTTAAACTTACACACATCTTCGTCTAATGGTTAAAGAACACACGGTTTCTGTGGATGGCGAATTTCTGCCTCACGAAACGATGATTGTTCAACACTCATATAACACCTTAAAAGGTGGCCATTAAGATGTCACTATTTTTATATATGATATATAATATGTTTATGTTTTACTTATGCTTCTGTATTTCTCATTTATGGCATACTTTATGATTTCCATTATGGGTAAAACGTGATAATTTCATTTTAGGAAGTGCGGACTACCGCCCCCTCAAAGTGATTTGAATCGTTAATGCCATATGTGGGATGTATAAAGGATGGAGTAAATGGTATTATACACTATATTATACTGGAATTATATTATACATTTATATCATTATGATTTAGTTCCATTAAATATGAAATTGAAATGAAAGTAGCGTTCATGCGTACGTACGGCTTACCGTCTCCATGAACGGTGCATTTCATTTCTTACCTCTAAATGATACGTAATATTATAAATGAATGTATATACTGGATATATAAGATATATATGACATCTAAATCATGAATATAATTCTAGAGATAATGGATATTCTACCACATAAACAACTTGTAATTATAAGAAGTTTATTGTTGACTCAAGAACCAAAGATCGACAAAACGACCGTTATTAACTTAAATAATTACATAATGTTCATAACATTGTAATAAGTGATATAAAAAGGATAATGAAATTAAAAATGGCTCTTAATAAGGTATATATTAACTCTAGTTTATTATTCAGGAGGTTAAAGAACGGTTGAGTCAAGTCGGACACGAGGTAAGGGAACTTCTTAACCCAACTTCCATTCTTTAGGTTAATCTCCTACTTTCAAATTATGTCATGATGTTATTATGTCCTATTTTGTATTTTTACTCTCTTTATGTGTACCTATAGTGATTACACATAATAGATCTATTTTATTTTAAAAATGATCTTTTTAAGGACTTCGTCTCAATCTCCTTTCATTGAGGCATATTTGGTTTTATACACAACTTTCTTTTATACAGTGTATAAACCCCTTTTACTTTTAAGTTTATTCAAAAGTAATATTTTTATACGAAGCGTTTTACTAAACAACAAAAAGGGAATGTTTTTTTTTCGTACTTATGCGGCGACAACAACTTCTTCGCCACCGTGACCATTATTTGAGTTTCGACTTCCTCTACAAGCCATCATTTTTTTTAATGAAAAATAAATACAAAGTTTTAACTTTCTTTTATTTTGGTATTGAAAATGGTTTTGAAAGTGTTTTTATTATATCAATGTGTTGTATTGATATCTTGTGATTGAAATGTGGAAATGTTATGTTTCCTTTATGCATGTTTTATGTGATACGATTATGTTATGGTTTATGAAATGTTTAAACCTATTCATATGAGGAATGAATTGGACTTAATAAGTGACGGGTGGAGCCCGCTATAGCTCCTCGATGCATCGGCAGGTCTCATGAGACAAACTAGTGTCTTGGCATGAGGCCTTGACAAAATCTTATTTGTGGTCTTGGCACGAGGCCTTGACTACGTGGTTATGATAGTCTGGCATTATGCATTCCATCATTATGAAAGTGGTTATTGATATTGCATGTGATTATTCGACCAGTAGAATATCCATGTGGAGAAGTGAATGGCATTATCTCATTTTACTTTTGCCATATTATGTTGAAGTTCAAGTTTAAAAGGCTTTTGTTTGAGTTATACATTGCCTTAAATGTTAATGTTTATTTATGAAAGCTTCCGCTATATTGTTAACCTTACTGAGCATCTGAGCTCACCCCTTTCAATGTTTTAATATTTTCCAGGATGTGAAGAAGTATTTTATGAATGACCTGCAGGGATTGTCAGAAGAGGATATGAGTGTGGTCAATGGAGACTTTGTTATTGTAGTTTTTCACTTTATGATGTAATGTAAGACTTATGAATGTATCTAGTGTTTCCCAGGCTACTAAACTAATCGGTCTTTCGAGACTTGATCTTTTGTGATCATGCCAATGTTACGAAGTAATGCACCGACTCTGGGTAGCTGGGGTCGGGGCGTTACAGTTGGTATCAGAGGCAGTTTAGTACTAACCTTGGAAGCTAGATTTAGACAAACTCTGATTAGAGCACGTAGACCTAAGATGGACTTTGAGGACTTGTATAGAAGAACTTCCTAGAATTTTGTTATTGTAGAGATTTTGTGAGTTTTCAGAGCAATACATCCCTGTATGGATACGAGCAGGTAGAGGCGGCTCTGGCACAGATGTACCTAGGGGTAAAACCTGAAAACACTGCTTTGAGCTAGACTCGAACGGGAACTGGTGCACGACAACGGGCCTTGCTGCACTCTTGGTTACGACACTCTCGGGGGATATGCTTAGGATAATTCTCATTTTCTCTACAAACCACTATGAAGGGTTATGAGTATATAATTCCTCAAAGGAAACATTTATTTTTATGATTATGGATTATATCCATAAATAGTTCAATTTATGTAAAGTGTTTTACAAATATGGAATTATGTATTTTATTTCATAAACTAATCTAGTTTATGCCATTGTTTAGAAATGGTGCCTAGTGGAAGGAATGGAAACCGTATCAATGCACGCACTCCGTGTAGGGATTGCCCTCCTGCTCAAGATAATTATGTTGGAGCTAGTGATACAACTGGTGCTGATCAGCTTCTCACCGTACTGGGACAACTCACGCAGGTTATGAATAATAACCTCACTCGTATGGAGCACCCTGATCCGCAACGTGGAGGATCAATGCTAGACCGCTTCATGAGGCAACAACCACCAACATTTAATGGGGGTACAAATCCATTAGTAGCTGAGCAATGGATAAACTCCTTAGAAAAAATATTTCACGCCTTGGGGAGTAGTGAAAGGGAGAAGGTTGTCATGGCAGTCTACCGCCTCACTGGAGATGCTGATCAATGGTGGTCATTGATTCAAAACATGAAGGAAGATGATGAAGTATCAAATATGGAATGGAGGGAGTTCAAAGAGCTTTTCTTAGAAAAATACTTTCCTCGTGACCATCGAGCAGATATGGAAAGGCAATTTCTGAGTCTGAGGCAGAAGGAGGATGAGAATGTCGCAAAGTATGAGGCTAACTTTACAAGGTTAGTGAGGCATGCGTCCGATTATATATGTAACCCAAGGAGTAAGATTGATCGTTTCTTTGATGGGTTAAAACCATTTCTCCGTCTAGCTTTAGTATCACAATCCTTCTCATCATACGAAGATATTGTCTCATGTGTTATCAAGACAGAAAAGGAATTCTCTAAGTCTTATGACAACAAAGTAAAGAAAGAGAAGAAGATAACGGTGGAACAAGAGATAGATAAAGGGAAAAAGGGAAAGAAGGATTTTCCATTATGTGATAATTGTGGGAAGAATCACCCTGGTACTTGCCTAAAAGGAATTGGAGTTTGTTATAAATGTGGAGAAATGGGTCACCAGGCTCGTGATTGCAAGGGAAAGAAAGAGGCTGTCAAAGTTGAATGCTACAATTGTAGAGAAATGGGTCATTATGCAAATGAATGTCCTAAGCGTCAGGGAAACTTACCTCAGAAAAGGCCAAGGGATCAAGGACAATCTTATGCCGTTACTACAGTTGAAGAAGAATAACTATTGTATTGGTGCTTTTGGACTCATGGATTATATTCTGGTTATTAGAATAATGTGATATATATATAAGGATTGTACTGCAGTACTTGTTGATTTTAGTAAGGTTTTAATATGATTAAGGTAATCATATTTTTAGTATGTGACAATAAGAGAAACTTTTCTTTGTTTGGGGAATCTGATGTTACAATTGATTTTGGAATTTAGAGACCTTTTAGAGAAAGTCTGGACGGAGGTATTTTGGATAACTATTAAGGTTGGAATGGATTAAGTTGAACCATGGATAGTATTGTTTAAGTTTAAAGCATTTCTGAAGATTATTTTTGGAATATTATAATACTATAGTTTTAGAAAAAGGACAACCTGCAGGGTGGGGAATAACCCGTCGCGTCGGACAAAGCTGCAGGAATCGAACCCACAACCATAGTGCGACAAGCCTTTATTTCCTACCACTAGCCTACAGGAAGTCCCTGGTTATTACAAAATAGTTTTACTAATCTAAATGGTATGTGTTAACATTTGGAACCTTATACAATTAGGATAAATAGAATATTTTTGAATTCTGTTACCATTTGCAGTAAAAGTTGGGTTTGTGGTAAAAATTTATTAACGAATGAAAGTATACATAACAAGTATGTATATTCCCTTACGTTCTTAGTAAATCTCCTAAATAAATTCCTCAACATTATAAAAGGTAACTTAAATCAAAAATGTTGTCGGTTAACTTTTCCAACTGGGGATTCAATGACCGTTTAACCAATCACAAGTTTGTGATTTTCTTGTGGTTAAACTTTCTCCTAATATTGTTTTCTATAACTCTCCATCAGACCTTGATGGTTTGTTTTTCTTCCATATCCATATTTTCATAGAATCCTAAAATGGGCTATATCGGGTGACCTTTGTACTTATCTTGCTTTCTTTTAATGTTATATATTTATTAACCTTATTTCCGATGTGGGTTATCCTCAAAGGTAATTTCTCTTTTCAACCTTTTATTTTCAAAGAAAAATATCAAATTGCGAGGACGCAATTTATTGAAGGAGGGGAGAATGTAACACCCCGAGCTTCCACGATACGCATCTCATTCAATAATGCAATAGCTTGCATTGTACGCAACTTTGAGTTCTAACACACCGCAACTAATCAAAGTAGCCGTTATGAATAGTAATAACCACGTTTTAAATTTATAGAAATTTTATATTTCAAAATGGACTTCATTTTTGTATTCCTAATATTGAAATTAGCCTATGTTGAATTTTTTGTAATTTTTTGAGAACTTCCAAATTTTTATGAATAGTGAAAAATACATAAAACATCTTTTTTAATAAAAATAATTTATAGTGATAAATTATACTATTTAGTGGTTTGAAAGTATAATTAGAATATATTTTTACCATTTTATCCAATGGTGGTCATTAGAATTAATTTAACATTGAAATCGGACATAAACAATTGCCAATCTTTTGATATAAATTGTTTCTTAGAAACACGCCATTTTTTGTAACAGCGGGAATTGATTATAAAATTAATTAATGCAACTTATATTTTGGGAATTTCGTAAAATAGACATCATTTTTGAATTTGGAATATCAATTATAGCTTAGGGTGAAATTTTGGCTTTGTTCTGAAAAACATCAATTTTTGATGAATAGTGAAACCACTAAGTGGTAGTTAAATAACTGATTTTTCGTTTAAATGAAATATTACCACTTCTGTGATTTGATTTTCAAAAATCCGACATACATGGTTGTCATTAAGGAGTAAAATGTGGTTCAATGTGATTAAAATAATTTTTTGGTGAATAGTAACTTTTAAGTTCTTAATCGCGATTAGAGGTAATTAGTGTAGTTTAAGGTAAAAATAATGTTTTAATAACATGATATGAGCTTGAAACTTGTCCTACTCCTATTGGATGAGTCATGGACGACCAAGACAACCCATGGGTCAACTTGGGGACCCCATGGAGCCACTTTAGTTGGAAAATGACATTAATATATATTTATTTAATGTTAGAATTAAATTGACACAAACATGAGTTGTTTTACTAAAACAGTTTTGAAGTGGGGTTACACAAGTCCAAATTTTGATTATAAATATTCATTAGAAAGATAAAAAGAGTTCCTACATCATAGTATTTGTTTTATAATTTTTAGACATTAAATAAATTAAATTAGTTATGACATAATTATGATCCAGCGATGACCTCATTATTTAACGATTTAAATAAAATGAGAAGATAATTCAAAATCCAAGGCTTACACTTGTCCAAATCCTATTGGATGAGGAGATTTAGAACCCTTATCACCTTAGCCTCTAATTATATAAGTGTGGGACCTTTATAATCCGAAAATAATTGTGTAATAATGTAACATTTCAATCTTTCCAAAAGAGCCCCTCCTCTCCTCTTATAAAAGGCCCCCACCTCTCCCACATCATTTACACTTTCAAGCCATTTGGCTCGGCCAACATCTGCCCAAATACTCTCCAAACATTCCTCCCTTACTCCTAGAAGCCTCACTTTGGGCAGAACTCTTCCCAAGGAAGCATTTAGCTCAAATCAAAAAGAGTTACCCGATTTTGAGGTAATGTCTTCTCTAATGTTGTTTTGTTTTATTTTTCTACTCCAACCCCCTAAAATCTTTTCATTACTTTCTTTTGTAACAAAAACAGTATCTAAAATATACTAGTATGTTGTTATGATAAGGATTTGGTTTACACTTACACACACCTTCGTCTAATGGTTAAAGAACATACGGTTTCTGTGGATGACGAATTTCTGCCTCACGAAACGATGATTGTTCAACACTCATATAACACCTTCAAAGGTGGCCACTAAGATGTAAATATTTTTATATATGATATATAATATGTTTATGTTTTACTTATGCTTCTGTATTTCTCATTTATGGCATACTTTATGATTTCCATTATGGGTAAAACGCGGTAATTTCATTTTAGGAAGTGCGGACTACCGCCCCCTCAAAGTGATTTGAATCGTTAATGCCATATGTGGGATGTATAAAGGATGGAGTAAATGGTATTATACACTATATTATACTGTAATTATATTATACATTTATATCATTATGATTTCGTTCCATTAAATATGAAATTGAAATGAAAGTAGCGTTCATGCGTATGTACGGCTTACCGTCTCCATGAACGGTGCATTTCATTTCTTACCTCTAAATGTTACGTAATATTATAATTGAATGTATATACTGGATATATAAGATATATATGACATCTAAATCATGAATATAATTCTGGAGATAATGGATATTCTACCACATAAACAACTTGTAATTATAAGAAGTTTATTGTTGACTCAAGAACCAAAGATCGACAAAACGACCGTTATTAACTTAAATAATTACATAATGTTCATAACATTGTAATAAGTGATATAAAAAGGATAATGAAATTAAAAATGGCTCTTAATAAGGTATATATTAACTCTAGTTTATTATTCAGGAGGTTAAAGAATGGTTGAGTCAAGTCGGACACGAGGTAAGGGAACTTCTTAACCCAACTTCCATTCTTTGGGTTAATCTCCTACTTTCAAATTATGTCATGATGTTATTATGTCCTATTTTGTATTTTTACTCTCTTTATGTGTACCTATAGTGATTACACATAATAGATCTATTTTATTTTAAAAATGATCTTTTTAAGGACTTCGTCTCAATCTCCTTTCATTGAGGCATATTTGGTTTTATACACAACTTTCTTTTATACGGTGTATAAACCCCTTTGACATTTAAGTTTATTCAAAAGGAATCTTTTTATACGAAGCGTTTTACTAAACGACAAAAAGGGAATGTTTTTCTTTCCGTACTTATGCGGCGACAACGACTTCTCTGCCGCCGTGACCATTATTTGAGTTTCGGCTTCCTCTACAAGCCATCATTTTTTTTAATGAAAAATAAATACAAAGTTTTAACTTTCTTTTATTTTGGTATTGAAAATGGTTTTGAAAGCGTTTTTATTATATCAATGTGTTGTATTGATATCTTGTGATTGAAATGTGGGTATGTTATGTTTCCTTTATGCATGTTTTATGTGATACGATTATGTTATGGTTTATGAAATGTTTAAACCTATTCATATGAGGAATGCATTGGACTTAATAAGTGATGGGTGGAGCCCGCTATAGCTCCTCGATGCATCGGCAGGTCTCATGAGACAAAATAGTGTCTTGGCACGAGGCCTTGACAAAATCTTATTTGTGGTCTTGGCACGAGGCCTTGACTACGTGGTTATGATAGTCTGGCATTATGCATTCCATCATTATGAAAGTGGTTATTGATATTGCATGTAATTATTCGACCAGTAGAATATCCATGTGGAGAAGTGAATGGCATTATCTCATTTTACTTTTTTCCATATTATGTTGAAGTTCAAGTTTAAAAGGCTTTTGTTTGAGTTATACATTGCCTTAAATGTTAATGTTTATTTATGAAAGATTCCGCTATATTGTTAACCTTACTGAGCATCTGAGCTCACCCCTTTCAATGTTTTAATATTTTCCAGGATGTGAAGAAGTATTTTATGAATGACCTGCAGGGATTGTCAGAAGAGGATATGAGTGTGGTCTATGGAGACTTTGTTATTGTAGTTTTTCACTTTATGATGTAATGTAAGACTTATGAATGTATCTAGTGTTTCCAAGGCTACTAAACTAATCGGTCTTTCGAGACTTGATCTTTTGTGATCATGCCAATGTTACGAAGTAATGCACCGACTCTGGGTAGCTGGGGTCGGGGCGTTACATCCGCCGACTCCACAGGCACCCCATCCAGCATAGAAAGGAGTGGATCCATGTGTCGACTCCCCTCCTGATAACTCTACTCCCCAACAAAAGCCACACGCCATCAATACTCGTTGGAGAATTCAATCCTTCTATGATATCAGTCGATGATGGCATGCATAGAGAATAACCAGTCAATGCCTAGAATAACATTGTATTGCTGCATCTGAAATGAATGAAGGTATCCAGTGGAATGATGCGGTCCAAAAATCAGTTTACATCCATGGAAAAAGTAAGATATGCTGGTCTGAACCCCAACTGGTGTTCTCAACACTAGGGGCACAAAAGGTCTCTCGACATCAAGACCCAGAGCATGGGCTAATTTGGGTGTAACGAAAGAGTGCGAAGCTCCCGAATCAAACAAGGCAGAAAAAAGAGTGCTGAATAAACTGATCGTACCTCGAATGACCACTGCTCCCGCTGGAGCTACTAACTCTGCGGCGTGAAACTGCCTACAGCCAGCTCCTCTGTCTTGCTATTATTGACCACCTCCCTGGCCACGCCCTGTTCGAGGTCCCTGAGGAGAACCCTGGTGTCGGTCTCCTCCTGCAAGGTCGTCCCTCAGAGGGCCAGGGGTCTGCTTCTACTGCTGGAAAGGCCTCACCGGCAACAGATGTTGTTGAGGTGGGTTCTAAAACTGCCCACCTCCACCATGTGGAGCTCGAGTCGGACACCTACTCTAGAAGTTCCCGAAAACTCCACAAGAGAAACACTTCGGTCCTAGCCCTGTGGAAAAGGGGAGAGGGCTAGAAGCTCGGGACTGGAACGGATGGGGCCTAATCCCCGCTTGTCAAAACCTAGAAGGCCCTGTCACTAGAGACCTGATACTAACCGCCTTCCCCTTTGATGAACTCAACTGGTTCCCTTCTCGTGGTGTGCCTCCCTTATATTGCATCTTCTCTACTATCTCGTCTCTCTTTTGTACTGCTAGGTACGTCGTAAGAGTGAAGGGAGTGACAGCTTACTGAAGAGATGGACGGAGTGCCTCCTGTAACCATCTTTCCCGAGACTCCTCATCCAGAAAGAGATCTGGGGCAAAGCGCAAGAGATATTTGAACGTGATCCCCAGCTCCCTCCCTGACCTTCTTCCATTCTTAAGAGAGAGAAACTCTTGTCTCTTCTCAGCCTTCGCCGTAGAGGAGATGAACTCCTCACGAAATTCCTTCTAGAAACTGGACCATGAAACCTCTGTCATTGTATTCTATCCCACGAAAAGCATCCACCACTGATGTGCTGCTCCTCTCAGCTGACTAACAGTCAACAAAACTCATTACTCCCTCGAAGCACAGATCAAAGAGAATGTGATGGCTAGATCATAGAGCCATCCCTCCATTACTGAGTCAGAAATGCTTCCCTCATACTTCTAGAGGGTTTCTCGCTGCAAGGAGCACATAGTCCTCTACCACAAGTCATCCTTCTCATCTCAGTCAACCCTTTGCTAGTCAACTACGTCGATCCACTGGGCCTCAACCGCCCGAGTCACTCGTGGATAACGTCCAGGTGCCATAGCTGTAAGGTAAAAAAATAATGCCTAAGCCCGAGTCGCAAGGTAATTATTATTATTATTATTATTATTATTATGTTTTTCTCCCCAAGGTGCCCCAAATCAATTATGAACACAATCAGTATGATTCATGTACCTTCCCTAGGGTCTCTACCCAACAATAAATGTAGTCTCACATGGTTGTGTGATAGGCTTAGAGTCCTTGCATCGGATCACGGGGGCCCTAAAATCTCGTGTCATTGCCGGTCCTCCCTGGTCTATTTCATGAACACAGATCAACTAAAATTGTTTCCCTACCATCCCATGAAATCCTCACTATGCCTAACTCCAGACTCCATCCTATCCCTCAACTTCCTCTCATACCATTTTGTCACGACCCGCCTTCACCGAAAAGAGGGATGGGACAGCAGGTTTCCCTGACCTTCCTTCTTTAAGTTGATGGAGAGATAATGACCCCCGAGTCCCGCCTCCAGTAAGCCCCGGAGTGGCAACTAGCACCAAGGGTATAACATTTTCACAATATGGGAGGCATTACCCTTTTTAGTTAACCATGATTTGGATAAAGAATGACTCAACACCAAACATCACCATGTATAGAAAACTCAAAGTAAAAAACCAAACTACAAGCATGTTTTAATAATAAAAATGAACAAAGTACAAGAAATCCAAAGTAAAAACCCAACAGGAAAAGAAAAGGTATAAGCAGAAAACAAAAAAAACCCACAACAACTCCAACGTCCATACTAGTAAGGTCTCGAACGACCTCCAAAGTTCTCCTGGAAACCTGAAAGTAAACATAGGGTGAGCATACAAAGTATACTCAGTAGGAAAAACCTATAGCTCTTGTGCACAAGTGGGGAGATGTCCTAAATTCCCATGAGAAGAAGAAGAACCAACATATATTAAGGAATCTATTCATCCCACCTCACTGGCCACGCTCACCAAATAACACAAGCAGTAAGGTAATGGTAAGAACAAAACATTTGGGTACCCCACACCACCATTTCCCCCACTAGCTAGATGCTCATTCCTAATGGAAAACGACCTAACGCTACCATGCTCTTCCTGCCCGCACACACCTGGGCCTCACAACCATCAATCCCTACCCACAAAGACCTTGGCCTCACAACCATCTATCCCTACCCGCACACACCTGGGCCTCAAAACCATCCATCCCTGTCCGCACACACCTGGGCCTCGTCCCGAAGACACCTGGGAAAACAAACCCGCCCAAAGAGTCCTGGGCTAACAACACACTAATCGAAACCTACTCGAATAATCTTGGGTGTAAGGTTTCCGCCAGCCATCAAAGCCAAGGGAAGAGGGAGCAGGAAGGAGAGTAACTAGGGGGAAACACCCTTCCCCATGAAATGGGGTGTCCGACACTACGTTCCCAGCATGTGTGGGGTGCGACTAAATTCAAAAGATACAGTTACACATATATGCCAACACACAGCCCAACCTATGGCTCCCCAACCGATACAAGCAGGTTCCCAAGTACTTCTGCCTCATAAAACAGGGAGAGAACAAAGTGTTCCCAGTTTCCCCTATTCAAGTTATCATTTCATAACAGTTTAGTATGAGTTAATCCCTTCACTACTGGGAAACTAACAGGCACATTCATAGAAGAAACAACAATAAGGTAGAATGGAAAACCATCGGGTAATTTAAGTATTCACACCCGGTTCTCTTGTGAAGTCACAACAACTAGGGATAAAGTGAGATCCATCAAGTACCAGAAAAAAGACAACCTCAATACACAGCCCCAGATCCCCAAAATCCAGAAGCCAACAGTTTCTCAACAACAGAGGATCCCACCCGAATTCGTGTCATAGCAGAGTAACCACACAACCTCAGATTCACAACTAGTGAGAGTATAACAATAGGGGATCCCATCCCCACCCATATCACCCCATAAATATAAGCCCATGAAAGAAAACAACCAAACCACTACCACCAACACAAGGTAGGCCCTTGTAGGTATTTTCAAGATTTTAACGATTTAATACACTCCATGGTTTCAATTACACTGGGCTTTAACCGATGTTATCACAAGTGCTTTCAATTTATTTAACTGAGTATACAAAATTAACCAATTCCATGTTATGTTTATTTAGACATCCAGGAGCACCGAGGTTCATTAGTTCATAGATAAAGACCACCAACGAACATGATTTTTAGTGAGCATAGGCCCATATAATTCACAACACATAACAACATAAACGAGTACAATATAACATCGATCACCCCCCCTTCTTCTTTAGGTTCATTCATTATATTCATTAAGTTTGGTTTCATCAATTTCCACAGAGACAGAAGCATACCCACACTGTATGATGCATAGAAGAGAGAGACGAAGGAGAAAAATCCCTACCTGATTGATCAAGGATCGACCTTAAGTCCTCGAGTGGAAACTAGAAAACAGGAGTAGTAGGAACTCCACGGAATGCGATCAAGGAAAAATTCATAGGGGGGGGGGGGGTAAAACTCTTCTGGAGGAAGGGTATTCCGAGCACAAGGTGATAGAGAAAAAGAAACTTAGGGATAAGAGAAGCCTTTAGGTTATAAAGGCTGAGATACAGCGTCCCCGGGATGGTTAAGATATGGAGAAAACTCGAAACCACAGAAGAAGCGGGATCGTGGGTTGACCATGCGACTGGGCCACCCCACATGTCCAACATAGAATTCCCCCACCCATTAGGGTGGTTAAAACTGACACACACATCTTTATCCAAGGACTCCTCACAGGACGTGTTAGCGGCGTTCCTGAAAACGCGGTTGGAGGCATGACCAAAACGCATGATTTTCCATTTAAGGAGGGTACCTCACCAATAATTTAATTAAATACAATTAATGGGCTTTAAAACAATATTAAAGGGGTCAAAACATGGTTTACAACCCAATTCACGCAAACAGGTGGCGCCACTGAAAAACCCGTGGGGGTCACCGGTAGGCTAGGACTACCGGTAGATCAAGCTACCAGTTGGATGAGTCTACCGGTAGGCCAAGGTAACTGGTTGGCCGAGATACCGGTAGGCTGAGTCTACCAGTAGGCCCAGGCCACCGGTAGGCCGAGCCACTGGTAGGCCGAGGCCACCGATAGGCCGAGGCCACCGTTAGGAGTCTTAAGCTTCACCAGGAAGCTAGGATGGCCTTCCAGACCACCTAGAACACTCAAACATCATATTTTCACCATGTAATGGACCCCAAGACCCCAGGAAATTACATACTCACATATGGATATATTCCTCAACTCTAGTGGGGATTAAATTCATTACTCTTCCTAGTAGTACAAGGTTCACCAAGTCGTCTACAGAAGGATGAAATAAGACTTATCGCTATATCCTTATTTGAACCCCACTCAATCTCAAGGGACTTGAAAATCACATGAGTATAAGTCATTAGATAAAATTTCTTGACCTATAGTGTTAAATCTTGTTGAATGATGATATTAAATATCCAATACTTTTACAAATAATCCACAACCAAGATAGAGGAGATTTCTAGAAACTTCATGAAATGATCTAAGTAATAACACCCAATCATTTTACCCTAATGAATATTCATGAACTCATGATCATGGTCCAACATCATCACACATGGGAAAAATATTTGAAGAAATAATCTTTAAAATTTAACGTTGTGAAATCCTCAATTTTTCATTACCAAATCATAACATCCCACAAATATCCAACAGTGCCCTAAAGTGTGATGGTCACCAACTGCACCATTTGTTCCTCTAGGATATATATAAAGTCAAAGATAATCTCAATGATCTTTATCCATTCCTCTATATCAAGAGTCCCTCCAGTGACCAGAATGATGGAAGATGCATAGTATGTATGTCTTGATCATAGTAAAATAATGACTTGATAAATCCCTTTACCTGGACATGCACTAAAAAAATGATCATATTTGGAGTGGTCCTTATTCCTAAACCACTAAGGTGGGTGAGAGAGTATTCTTCATCATGACCAGTAGTGGAATAGGAATTCCCTCCATCACGAGAGGGCTCCAGTCTTATACACAAATTGGTCTAGTAAAATGCCTCCAAGGTTTTATTTTATCTAAGAAGTGAAATAAATATTTAGAAGGAAAAACATTGTTGGGATAGATCCTAGTCATTCTACAAAATCACACAATGGTTATACTGTGAGTCTACCCATAACCCATGAAATTACACTCCTAGAACTAACCAAGGTCTCCATCTTGACATGTTAGTCACAAGAATGTATATATAAAAATTATAAAATATTAATTTTTAGGACCAAGATGATGATGGTGGTTCTTGTTTTCAAGTGTTTTCTTTTGTTGTTAAGAAATGTTTTTTGAAGAATGGAAATCAACCCACTTTTATTGGGGAAAACTGCTTGGAACATCACACAAAAAAATAGGACTCATGATTTATTTTAATAAAATAATACACTATTTGTTTAATAAATTATTTGTTATTTTGAAGAAAAGGTTTTGATCAGATTCACTTGTGACCCAGAATGGAAGAGGTGATTGTAATGGGAGAATCATAGTCTGCATGAATATGATAAATCAAAATTGGTGATGCTTTTCAGTTTTGGAATTCTCATAAATCATAGGTAAGTGGTAAAAATATGATTCAATATTGATTAAAGAAAGGGGGAGTGAAATAGTTTTTTTTGATTATATTCATATTTATTTGATCTAGATGAAAAGAAAAGGGTGTTTCTTATCATATTCAAGTTATGGAGGGAAAAAATTTTGGTGACGCTGAGGGAGAAAAAGATTGAACTAATGAATTTGTAGCCAGAATAATCATACCCAGAATAATCATACCCTTAATGATATTACTCAGAATGATCATATCAAGGATAATAGTTATCAGTATGATTGTATCTGGGTCAATTGTATCTAAAAAATATCATACATGGGATCAAAAGGAAACAAATAAGCATGAATGAATGGAAACATATGATAATTTCCAATTTAATTTTGATCATGTTGAAGTTGTTCTAAAATGAATTTAATATCAAGAAGGACATTATGATACAAGGCCAGGTTTTTGAATAAAGGAAGCTTCTGAAGATGATATGAGGTCGATGGAAAACATAATGAAAAAACCCAATCAATAATGTATTAAACCATTTAAAAGGGATTGAATTAATTTGTTTTTCAAGTTATTTTTTTAGTGTGTCAATAGAAAAGGTGAATAAGTAGAAGTGGTTCAAGAACATAGAGGAAGGATTTTGCTGAATGTGCTATCAACGAGGAGCTTGACATGAGAAAGAATGATGTTATTAAATAGATATATAACATTTTATTTATCAAATCATAATGGTATCCATTTCTTTTTATATTTACATTCAATTGATACAATGATTTATTTTTAAGAAATCATATGTATATGAATTGAATATTTTACAAGATTTTATAAGACTCAAGAACCATGGATGAAGTCATAAAGGTACTTGAGATTGAAGGGAAATCGAGATTTTCGTGAATTTATGTGAGCGAGTAAGATTTTGAGATTCCTACTAAAACCCCTTGTGGGTCACCTAAAAAAGGGGAAAAGTTCTTTGTACATTTTTGATGACCAATGTACTATTCACTATATAAGAGAAGGAAGCTTCGAGTTTTAGAGAGAAGAAAAAGTTTTCATATTCATTTTTGATGAAGAAGTGTTGATGAAGAAGTAAAAGGAGAATGATAAGATTGCAACATTCTATTCAACTGATTATTATATTTAGTGATTATCATATTTAGTTGATTACGATAATCAACTTTTCAATCGAATTTCGCTGATTATCGTATCATGCTGAATAATTGTATCCTTATTTCCGTACGGGGATTTCTTGACTTAGGAAGAAGGAGTTCTAAATTGTCTCAATCTTACTCTGCCAGTGCTATATCTTTTTGTGTTGAGAACTCATACTGTGATGAATCAAACCCAAAAGAATCAGGATAATAAAATCATATTGGGAAGAATCATATCATGTAGAATCATACTTAGAAGAATCAGACTGAAAAAAAAATGTTCTTGGAAAATTGGATTGGATTTTTTCCTTATAAATTCCCAAAAAGTTATTACCATGTTCTTGGTAAAAAATTTCATAATTATCTATCAAAATACTACATTTTTTTAAATTGAAAGAATCAAATTTAACCTGAGTTGTTACAAAAAATTGTATTACCCTATTTTTCCTAAGAGGGTGCAAACATACATTTTAATTTTCTTTAAATTACTATATGAGTGAATGGGAATATACTAGTTACTATAATACAAGGAATTTTTTTCTAGTGGATTATATGGTATTAGATTTTATCCAAACCATTCCAAAGATATAGATAATCATGTTGAAAAGTGAACCTTACAAATACTTATGTTCATGTGGGTGTGTGTTTGAATTGTTTTTATTAGGGAATAAAAATTTTAATAGAAGATGAAGGTTGTTTCAATTTCAAGGAAACGTGAAAAACAAATTTACCTTCTCCCCCAATTAGTGATACAATTACAATGACTTGGAACATACATGTGGTTTCAGAGCTAGAGTTCTCTTTTCATATTCATTAATGATGGATAATTTGTATTATGTGAACAATAAATATATTTCAGTCTTCGATGGAAATAATTATCATATTTGGAAGGATAGAATGTTTCCCTATCTTATGTTTATATGATATGGTTTTCCTGAAGTTTCAATATTGGGGTTTCATCCCATTGATTATAAATGTCTTCTAACATATATTGATTAGAAGAATCTAGAGAATTATGGATGGGCCAAGAATGATATATTTTCATCGATTTATGAAAGTGAATTCCTAAGTGTGAAAGGATTTTCCACAACCAAAGGTATATGGGAGAAATTTAAAAACATTTTTGAAGGCAATAAAAAAGAGAATAAGGAAAAGTTACAAATATGTAGGTTAAAGTATAAAGATTCAAAAAATTTGAGGGCATGAATCAGTTGGGGGATTCTTTACTATGGTAAATTACATTCTGAGTACTATCAAATATCTTGGTGAAAATTTGGATGATTCTGTAGTTGTTTAAAATATCTTGATACCCCTCCATGACAAGTTTGATAAACATGTTTTTTCACTAGGATACATAGATCATGAAACATTATCTATTAATGATTTGTATAGCACTCTCATCACTTATGCAATGAGAAGGGAGAAAGCTATGAAAAAAATTTATAGTGAAATTCCTTTCAAGGATAAAATGAAATAAATATTAAAGAAGATTCATATTGAAGATGAAGCTAGTGATTATAATTTTGAAGACAAGGTATGTATAAATATTGATAATATTTTACTCTTGTTTTCTAAAAATGTGAAATGAGGTTTAAAAGAATACAAAGGGAAACATCCCTTGAAATTTTTTGAATGTGGAGACATTGGAACTTTACTTCTAATTGTCCTTGAAGAAGGAAAGAATAGGATACTGAATATAATGAAATAAAGACATGAAGATCCTAGAAGAAATATGTTGAGAAAGGAAAATCATAACCCTTAGGGAAAGACATGAAATTATTCAATTACAAAGAAGAATCTTCTTATATTAATAGGAAGATGAAGAAGGAAATGATTCTGAATCTGAAAAATCAATTGAGTAATGTATTGAGAATACATATATTGAAACAATTGATGATGAACAATTAAAAATCAGTAGTTCCAAAGGAAAAAAAACCCAACATGAAATTCTTCTGAAAGAAGAATTTGAAGAATGCCTGAGAAAGATTAGAAGGATTGAAAAGAAATTTTTTTGGAAGATTAATGTTCCTCAACAAGAAATAAATAATTTTTTGATGATCAAAAGGAGAATTTGTTGAAAGATACTGATTATTTGAATAAATATCATAAGGATAAAAAGAATCCTAATGATAATCTGGAAATGAAGTTCAAAGAAAAAGAAAAAGAGTTGGAACTTTTCCAACAAAATCTATCTAAAGATTAGGAGAAAAGTGCATGTTTCAAATACTATACCACTTAATTTGGTGAATGTTCTTGTAATGGAGAATCTAAAATGGGTAAAAATTTTACCATCTAATGGAGAGAAAAAATATCGAATTGTTTAGGAAAAGAAGAATGACGGGAAAGTCTTTTATTTTCCAAAACCAATAATGTTGGAAATTCATATGTCTCAAAGAAACATGATTCTGTAAATTGTTTGAAACATTCTGAATCTAGAAAGGTTTCCAATACATTGGGTTCCAAAAAAGATGAAAAGAAAAGAAAGCCTCTGATTGATAAAAAAATGTCTGGTGTCCCATAAAGGAAAGAGAACATAGTGTATGAAAATAATTTCCATAATTCCATTAAATATGGAAGTTTTAGAGGAGACATTCTTTCTATGGATATTGCTGGTATTGTGGTAGATTCAGACATGTGAAAAATATGTGTTGGTTAAACCAACAACATTTATATTATCCCATGGGTTATGAAAGGAAACTTTTTGGGGGGAGTCAATATTCTCAATGAAAAATATATTAGAAGGTTGTTATGAAGAAACTTGAAAAAGATATAGTGAAAATTTATAATACATTCTAATCCATGGAAAAACTTTGTGAATGATGTGAAAAACCTAGACACCTTGGAAATGGTTGTCTTGTTTTTCTTTTGTCACATCAAAATATTTTTATTAATTCTCAATATACAAATGTGAGGAAAGAAAGGGAAGAAGTAAAATATCTTGTTTTTTAAACTACATTGAAATCTACCAAAGGAGAACAACCATGAATCCTTAATAGTTAGTGTTCATCTCATATGATTAGAGATTTGAAATTTTCAAAGAATGTGAATGATTTTACGGAGGGAACAATAACATTGGGAAATGAAAAATCCTTGAATATCAAAGGTGTTGGATGAACCATCATTGGAAAAGAAAGGATGAAATACAAAAAAAAACATTGTATGTTGATGGGATGAAACACAATTTTAAGTCTGTCACAATTATGTGATGAAGGTAAAAAAATTATCTTCCTAAAAGATGGGTTTCTAGTAAAAAGTGAGTATGATGGAAATTTTTTTACAAGAGGCCAACATGGAAAAGGAAAATTGTTTCACGTTGCTGAAATAAAAAACTATTGTTACATGAGTATGGTGGAAGATAATAAATTGTGGCATAAAATGATGGGACACATCAGGTAGAGAAACATGAGTAAGTTATTTAATTTAAATAGTTCCTAATACATTCCTAACATTACATGAAGAAGAGCTTGGTGTTTCACTATTTCTGAAGAAGAAAATATTAAAAAATTTATACATAAGAAATTTGAGATTTTTTCAAGACAAACCATGGAGATGATTCATTATGATATTTGTGGGACAATGAGAAAAAACTGATAAAAGGATATAATTAATTCATTACATTCATTGATGATTTTACTCTCATAAATTTTTTTATGTATATGAAACACTATTCAAAATCTTTGAAAATGTTTAAATGTTTTAGAAGGAAAGAAGATAAGTAATGTGAGTATTGAGAAAAGAAGATGATAATAGACAATGGTGGTGAATAAAAAAGTGAATAATTCTACTGTAATACTATGTAGCATGGAATTCGGTATGAGTATAGTTTTCTATACACTCCATAATAAAATGGGGTTGATGATAGAAAGAATATAAGTTTAGTAGAAATTGGAAGAACCATGTTACTTGAGAATTACCTTTCTTATTACTTTTAGAGGGAATCCGTGATTATTAAATGTTATATTTAGATCCTTTGTTTCTACATGCCGAATTAATATATTACTCTATATGAATTATTTTATGAAAAAATTATATGTTTGAATCATTTTAATGTTTTTAACAATCCATGAATTATAAAGAAGAAATGTGGAAACTATGGAAAGTTCGAGCAGAAAAGTGAAGATGGAATCTTTCTTGGTTATGCTCTATAAGGATGTGGATATAGATGTTTAAACAATGAGACAAATATAATTTTTCATTCTATTAATGTTAAATTAATTGAAATATGCGAGAAAGGAAAACATATTCTTGTAGAAAAGGCATTTGAGAAAGTTGAGGAAAAAAATTTATCATAAGGATATAGACAATTGTATTCCTACTCAAGAAGAAAAATCAGACTCAGCCATTTCAAGGGATGGGGAATATACTTGAAATTATCATCCTTGGTTTTGGAAGCAAGAGTAATATCATAATATAGTTGGTGGTCAACATCAGAAGGTTCAAATAACAAGGAAATAAATCATGTTAGACATACTTCTTTATATTCAAAAGTGGAGCCAAATGACATGAAATAAGCTTTTAGGTATCCAGAATGGGTTCATGCCAGGAATTAAGAGTCAAATCAGATTGAAAAGAATGATAAATCAGAACTCGTACCCAATCCTGAAAACAAATACATTATGGGCACAAAGTGGGATTTTTGAAACAATATGAATGAAGAAGGTGAAGTGATAAGTAACAAAGAAATATCAGTGTGAAAAGTGTAATTCCCAGAAGTTTTTAATAATATTTATATCCTCAACTTGCGTGTTAATTTTATTTATACTCAAAAAAACTATATCCTTTAATTAATTAAGTGAGTATAATTAAATTAGACCTCTTGGTTTCGATTATTATACGATGGTTGGTCAATATGACCATTTGAAACTAAACTCTTAACATTGCAATTATTGTTTATAAATACAAGTGATATTGGTTAGCTAATACAAAATGAATATTCGATGGTCTCATCTAGTGGAATATGGTCGTATGAAGCCCATCTATAAGAGATTCGGAAGGAGGCATCATCTCTGGGCTTTACTCTAGACCAAACCCAAGCAGAGCTTCCACATGTGAATTTTGAACGGAATTGCCTATAAGAGATGTTCATGCTGATAGAAATCAACACTTGGGCAATGTTGTCTGAGCCACCCCAAGATTCTACCACCATAGCACACCTTACACTTTGTTCCAATGTAGGTGTTATAAGGGGGTATGTAATGAGGCCTTAGATAATTTTTGTAATCCCTTGGTATAACTAAAATTGTTATCTCTTATTATGGTAAAATATGTGATTTTCAAATGTTCGGATAAATATAGGATGGATATTATCGATGAATTTTAGAAAAATGGTATTTTAAAATATTCATGTAAACTTAAAAAAATTAATAATGTGAAATGATTTTAGAAAAAAACGATCCTTTACAATTGTGATCAGTATGAAATCTAAAGTCTAATAAGATCAACTTAATTTTTAGTGAATAGAAAAGTATAAATAATAATATTACCCATATTAATAGTAATGAATATAATATTGTTCAAAAAATAGAAACTTCACCCATGAATGTATAAATACAATTTGGACATCTTAAAAGTGAAAAAAATAATCATAGTATATGTTTTCGGTATTTTTTATGTCATAAATATTTTATTTAAAATTTTAAAATTAACTTAATAATTTAAAATGAAAATGTATTTCCTAAAATGTAATCATAAATTATTACTTTATTGTCTTATGGTTATATGATAATTTTATGGAAACCTGATTGCTCTTTCAAGGTGTTACAAAACAAGTTATAGTATTAGATTTGTTTTTTGAAAAAATAATGTGTTTATTTTGAAATTAAATTAAAAATATTTAGAAAATTATTTTCATAAAATGGAGTCAATTTTTAAATTTATATAATTGATATTAGGTTGGGTTGAATTTATGATATTTTTTCATAAAATGTTTTGTTTTTCCGGTGAATAGTAAAATATTGTTTTGAGTTACGATGTGATTGATGACATCATTAATGATGTAATAATGATGTAATAAATCTGTTAGACTTTTGATTAGTAAGATATGTTATGAGGTGTCCCAATTGGCCAATACCATGGGAAAGAACAATGGCAAAGCCCATGGCGTTACAAATACAACTGATGAGGTGTCCCTTGTAAATTAATTAAATATTCTCAAATATTGCTATAAATACCAAACCCTTCCCTCGTTAGTTTCATTCCTAAATCCTCCTCAATAAAGCTCTAGTATTTTTATGCCCTAATGAGACGTCCTAATTTTCCCTCAAGCCCCCCATGGTCCTAACCTTTGGGCTTTTGAAGTCACTCTTCAAGGTAAGGGAACCTTTCACCCTCCTCTTTTAGTCATGATTTCCTTAATGTTATGTCTTCGAGTTTCCATCTTATTATGTTTGGGTATGTTATTCTATGTCCTTATTAATTTCCATTTAATGTAAAATTGATGAGATACCCTTTCTTCTATAATATACTTATTTTTATGAATTATAAGTGACATCGATAGGTTGCCGAATTTCTATAAAAGAAAACACATTTTTACTTTCCTTTAAAGTTTCATTTTCCTGTGGTATGTCATTCAATTGTCCCCACCATGATCATATTTTTTTTATTTTGTACCTCTACTGAAAAATGATTCATTTATTTATGGGATACCCCTTTGACCTATTTTTTTATTTTCTAAAACCATGTTATATAGCCGTTATGCTACAGAAATTTTGTCTCAAAATTTCTCTCTCTTTCTCTCATGAAGGTATGTTGTTTTATTTTTGTGAATTCCTAGACATATTTTGTTTATATGGGTATTCATAAATAAAAAAATATATATATATTGGATTCTTAAATTGACATACATATAACCCTCACTACCTTTCCATGGGTTATAAATGACATAATGATCTTATTTTTAAACACTTTTTTAAACTCACGATTTTGAAATGAAACCCATTTCTTTTATTCTCATTGGGTTATTTACGAAATGTATGATTACTATATATGTGGATAACATGAATGTAGAGTCATATTAAGGGAGTGTCTTGATAGTTTTCAAATGCATTGGGTAAATAATTTAATCTTTAGAGATAACAAGTTTCACGATACCTTGGTGAATAACCTTGGTAAATTTTATAACACCTTGGGGATTAACCTTGGTGATATTTTTTTGAATGTATAAAATAAATTTTGTAGCCTCATATTCAAGTTATGATTCATGTTCATTCATTGTGATATTCCTCTACTTCTATTCGTCAATCTTTATGTTCTTTTTATTAAGTACTTATTGATATCACAAGTAAACTGATTCTTTTGTTTACCCTTACTGGGCCTTTTGATCACCCTTTACATTGATGTATGTCTCTAGGTTATGAGATGTAGTAATTATACTTAGTGTGAAACTATTATTAACCCTTATAAGAGTTTTTGACTAATGTTTTATGTTTTTTTCATATATTATGTTCCTAGTTTATAAATCACTAGACTTTAAAGATCCTCTATTTGCAAAATATAATGAAACATTATGTAATAAAAAGGTTGGATTTCATAGTTGGCATAAAAGGAGAGTTTAGTTATTTATTGAAATTAGGCTATAAAGAAATTTAGGAAGAAACCTATAAAAAAGTATAAAGATAAGAAAATGTCCTTGTATTTTAGTGAAATATTAAGGTGGTTTCTGAACAAATAAATCCCCATCTGGATACGAACAAGTGGATGTGACTCTAGAACAGATGTACCTAGTAGTGAAAAATATCACAAGGAGTTTTGGGCTTGACCTAGGGTATCTTGGTACATGAAAACGGGCCTTGATTCACTCCTAGTTTGATACTCCTAAGGGTATATGTTTGGTTAATTGTAATCTTTTTATGAATCATTATGAGGGATTTATAGAGAAATGTAATTATTTAGGCATGATGTTTTGAGACATAACATCCTTTATAGTTAAAAGATTCGTAAAGTAAATAAGTTTCTCACTGTGGTTTTATTTTTTTAGAAAATGGTGGGAAATACAAGGAACTGTGCAAATGGTGATAGTAATGGACTATGCACTGACAACCCTATGTTAGAAGTTGTAATGAAAATATTCATGCAGATGATGAACTGATAGACTCAAGTTATGGGAAATAACTTGAATCATGCTAAGAGACCGATCTCACCACAAAGGGAACACCAGTATTTTTAATCCTTTAGGTGTCAATGACCACCAACCTTTAGTGGATCGATCGACCCATTGATTTCTATATAGTGGATCCTCTCTATAGAGAAGATCTTTTCTGTTCTCCACTATTCAGAGCAAGAGAAGGTCACCTTTTCAATCTATCAATTAAAGGGAGATGTTGATCAGTGATGGGAACTGATTAAAAACACAAGGCCAAGAGTGGAGGTTGAATATATGGAGTGGGAAGAGTTCAGTGGGCTCTTCATTAGTAAGTATTTCCCTCATTCCAGGAGAAAAATAATGGAGAAAAAGTTTCTCAAACTGAAGCACAAGGAGAATAAATATGTGGGATGCAATGCGATAAACGTAACTAGAGTCTCCAGTTATTCCTCAAGATTTTTTATGGATCCTAGTGGGAAGGTTGATAGATTCTTTGGTAAACTAAGACCTCATCTTTCGAAGAATCTATCCAATTGATACTGTGACGGCTATGAGGAGATCATGTGGAGTGCAATGAAAGTTGAACTGGAGTTTGGTGAGATGTAGTGGTCTCATAAATACAATGATAATAAGAGATTGATGGATCCAATCTTAGGGAGGAGCTTCGATCAGGGAAGAGGAGGCAAGCAAGTACAATGTCCCATGTGTAATAAATTTTGGAAGAAGTATTTGGAGAACTGCCTGCTCGGGAGAAGGAAGTGCTACAAGTGTGGAAGAGTTAGTCATATTCCATGGAATTTTTGTAGTGATGTGAAGCCTCAATATCGCAACACTAAAGACAATAGGAAGTTGGTTCAGGCCCAACCTGATGTTCAATTCTATATGTCTGTACAACTTGGGAACTTCTCCTATCACTGTCCAAATCCAATGGAAGTGGAGGGGAATAACCATCATCCTTATAAATGGATAAGGGAACAAGGTTATATGTTTCCAATCACTACGGATTAAGTTAAAGCGCCAAATGATGTGGTGGTAGGTATTCCTGTTATTTTCTAAAAGCTAGAAAGTACTTTGATTGATTCTGGTTCTACACATTTTTTTTTATTTTCTCCAAGTTGGAATATAATTTAGAATCAACCACAAATTTTCTAAAAGTAGAGTTATTAGTCAAGACTCTTGGTGGGATTTTCCAAACATTGTTAGTGATTATAGAATCTAGTATTTAATTTAGTGAGCACAATCATATCAGAAATCTAGTAGTCCTTACCATGCTAGAATTCAATATTATACTAGGGACGGAATGGATCTCAATGTATAATGCTAAGATAAAATGCAGAAGTAAGGAAATATCGTTAGTCTTGAATGGAAAACCTACAGTTATCTACCATAAGGAGATATCTCAACACAATATTTGTCTAGAAGAACCTCTTATATCCTTCTTTATATATTTGTTCGGTGAAGAAGAAGAATGAAATGAGAGTTTAAGGATAGAAAATTTCCCCATTGTCCTTGAATTTGTTGATGTATTTCCTGAGGAGTTACTCAGACCTCCCCAAGAAAGAGAAGTAGAGTTATCTATTGAACTCTTACTTGGATCTCATCCAATATCAAAGACCCTATATAGGAGGGAAAATTTGGATCTAGATGAATTAAATAAACAACTATAAGAACTTTTGAGATGGCGTTTATCTGACTGAGTGTGTCTCTATAGAGATCACCAGTTCTCTTTGAGAAGATGAACGATCGATCGATTCAGCTATGAATTGATAATAAAGAACCGAATATGATCACAGTAAAGAAAAAATACCCTCTTCTAAGAATTGATGACTTATTTGACCAAATTCATGGGGCTCAATTATTCTCTAAGACTTATCTTCAATCTAGTTATAATCAATTGAGGGTGAAGAAAGAAGATATTATAAAAATTTCCTTCCAATCATGATATGGGCATTATGAGTTTGGTTTTATACCCTTCGTACTGACTAATTTACCTGATATTTTTATGGATTTCATGAATAGAGTCTTTAATTACTACCTTGATAACTTTTTGGTAGTTTTATATTGATTATATTATGATATATTCCAAAAGTTGCGAGGAGCATGAGGATCATCTAAGGGTTATTTTCCAAACTCTTCAAAAGGAGAAGATTTTTGGTATGTTAGAAAATGTGAATTCTGGTTACCCCAAGTTTCTTTCTTAGGGAACATTGTATCCAATGAAAGAATCATAGTTGACCCTATAAAGAAAAATGTTGAACATGAGTGGCCTCAACCAACAACGATAACAAGGATTCACAGTTTCCTTGGTTTATCGGGATATTATAGGAGGTTTGTGAAAATATTTTAATGACATTCTAATCCATTTACCTTGTGAACTTGAAAAGGGGTCATGTTCATCTGGACAAAGGAGTGTGAAGAATGTTTCCAAGAGTTGGAGAAGAGATTGGTTACTGCACCCCTGTTAACTCTTCCATCAATTGGAGAAGGATTCGTTATTTTTTAGTGATGCATCTCGAAAAGAGATTGGGTGCATCCTTATGAAAAATGAAAAAGTCATTGCTTATGAATCTAAATAGTTGAAGAATCATGAGCAGAACTATCCTACACATGATTTGGAGCTGGATGTAGTCGTTTTTTCTCTCAAGATATGGAGGAACCATCTTTATGGGAAAAAATGTAATATATACAAAGAAAATAAATGTTTGAAGTATATTTTTACACAAAAGGAATTGAACATGAGGAAGAGATGATGGTTGGAGCTTCTCAAATACTATGATTGTTCAATACATTATCATCTCTAAAGATCAAACAAATTCGTTGATGCATTAAGAAGGAAAGACTGAGTTGTTCCTTCCATGATGAGTATTCAAACAAATCCTTTAATCAGTGACTTAGTAAAGTTGGACATGGGAACTATAAGGGAAGGTAAATCATTAAACCTAATAGAAATTATTTCTATAAAATTATTAATAATAAGATCAAGAAATATTAGAAAGAATATCCTTTGTGACAGAAGAAGTTTGAGGCTGTGAAGGATGGGTATTTTCTTGAGTTCAATATTGATCAAGAAGGTGTATTGAAAATTCGTACAAGACTATGTGTTCCTTCTATTCCAGAAATAAAGAAGGAGATGATGGATGAAGCTCATAGTTCTAATTTCTCTATACATCCTGGAAGCACAAAAATTAATAGGGACCTTCGGGGTCATTATTGGTAGGGTAATATGAAAAGGGAGATTGCTGACTACACTTTATGGTGCCTAGTATGTCAGCATGTGAAGGAAGAGAGACAGATTCTTAAATGGGTATTACAACCACTACCAGTACCAGTATGGAAGAGGGACTATATCACTATGGACTTCATGACTACTTTCCTAAGAACTTTTAAAGGAAACAATGTGATATGGGTTATTTTTGACCTTATCACCATGAATGCCTATTCTATCTCCATTCGAGAAGATTTCTATCTTGATCAACTTTCCAGGATTTATGCAATGGAAGTTGTAAGGCTGGAAGGAGTTCCACTTTCTATCATATCAGATCGTGACCCAAGGATCACATCCAAATTCTGAAGAAGTTCTCAACATGATCTAAGCACTAAATGGAATTCCAGTATGGCATATCACCCCCAAACCGATGGCCAATCTCAAATGGATATTCAAACACTCTAGGACATGATGAGAACATGCTCAATGGAATTTAAAGGTGGGTGGGATCAACATATCCCTTTAGTTGAGTCCTCTTACAACAATAGCTTCCACTCAAGCATTCAAATGGAACCCTACGAAGATCTATATAGTAAGTGATGTAGAACTCCTATATGCTGGAATGAAGCTGGTGAGAGAAAGATTCTTGGGCATGATCTTTTGCAAGAGATGATAGAAAAATTTTATGTCATCCAACAACATACTAAGGCTGCTCAGAGTTGGAAAAAGAGCTATGCCAACAACCGTATAAGGGACTTGGGGTTTGATGTTCGTGAAAAGGACTTCCTTCAAATTTCACCTTGGAAGAGAGTCATAATGTTTGGGAAGAAAGGTAAGCTCATCCCTAGGTACATTGGCCCCTATGAAATCCTTGGTCGCATAGGACCAGTGGCCTACAAACTTGCACTCCATCAAAATGCAGCACAGGTTCATGATGTTTTCTTTGTATCCCTCTTGAGGAAGTATATACCTGACCTTTCACATGTACTGAATCTAGAGGTGGTACACTTGGAACATGACCTCTCCTATGAGGATCATTCAGTGGAGATCTTAGATCATAGAGACAAGGTTCTATGAAACAAAACTACCGAGTTTGTTTAGGTTTTGTGGATGAACCACAAATGTGAAGAAGCCACGTGGAACTAGAGGAGTCTATGAGGTATAAGTACCCACAAATTTTCTCTTCTTAGGGTATTAGTTAAAAATTCACGGATGAAATTTCTTAAGGGGGAAAGAATGTAACGAACCGAACTTTTTAATAATATTTATTTCCTAAATTTGTGTGTTATTTAGTTTTAAACTCAACAAAACTATATTCTTTAATTAATTAAGTGATAATAATTAAATGATTCCATTAGGATTCGACTATTATATGATCGTTGGTCAATATGAACATTTGAAACTAAACTCTTAACGTTGAAATTATTATTTATTAATACAAGTTATATTGATTAATTAAAATAGAAAGAAGAGTCTATGGCCTCATCCAGTAGACTCGGGCCATACGAAGCCCATATGTTAGAGCTTTGGAAGGAGGTAGCATCTCTGGGCCTTTCTATAGACCAAGCCCAAGCTGAGCTTCAACATGTGAAGCTTGAATGTAATCTCTTAATGGAGAAGTTCAAGATGATATAAATTACCACTTGGGCAATGTTGTCGGAGCCTCCCCAAGATTCAATCATGATAGCACACCTTACACATTGGTCTTGTGCCAGTGTTATATGGGCCTATGTTATGAGGCCTTAGATACCTTTTGTAATACCTTGGTATAAATAAAATTTTTATTTCTTATTATGGTGAAATTTGTGATTGTTAAATGTTTAGATGAATAGAGGATGAATATTATTCATGAATTTTTGAAAAAATGTATTTTAAAATATTCATGTAAACTTATAATAATTAATAATGTGAAATGATTTAAAAAAATGGTCTTCTACAGTTGTGATCAGTAAAAAATTTAGGGTCAAATAAGATGAAATTAATTTTTAGTGAATAGTAATGTATGAATAGTAATATTATCCTTATGAATAGTAATGAATAGTAATTTGACCAATAGAATAGAAAAATCATGCATTAATGTATAAATACAATATAGACATCTTAAAAGTAAAAAAAATGATCATAGTATATGTTTTTGGTATTTTTTTATGTCATAAATATTTTATTTACAATTTTATAATTAAATTAATAATTTAAAATGGAAATGAATTTTCAAAAAATGTATTAATAAATTGTTAGTTTATTTTCTTATTGTTATATGACTATTTTATGGGTCCTTGATTATTTTTCAAGGTGTTACGAAACAATTTATAGTTTTAGAGTTGTTTTTTTTAATAAATAATGATTTTATTAAAAAATTAAATTAAAAATATTTAGAGAATTATTTTCATAAAATGGAGTAAATGTTTTAATTTAGAGCATTGATATTTTTTTAGGGTGAATTTATGAGATTTTTTTATAAAATGTTTTGTTTCTCGTTTAATAGAAAAAATATAGTTTTGAGTTTTGGTGTGATTAATGACAACATTAATGATGTAGTAAATCTGGTAGACTTGTGAATTGTAAGATATTTTATGAGGTGTACCATGTAGCCAATACTGTGGGCAAAAACCATGGTCAAGCCCATGGTTTTTCAAATACCACTAATGAGTTGTCTCTTGGAAATTAATTAACTATTCCCTCTATTTTGCTATAAATACCAAACCATACCCTCATTCCTTTTATTACAAACTCATTCTCAACAATGCTGTAATATTTTTTCCTCCTAATGTGTCCTCTCATATTTCCCTAAATCCCCCCAAGGTCCCAACCTTTGTGATTTCAAAGTCACTCTTCAAGGTAATGGTGAGATAAGTTGTGAATGGTTTGTTGAAGAAATGAAAAAGGTTTTTGAAATGTTCATGATGGGGGAAATGAAAAAATATTGTGTGATAAAAATACAAAAAAATGAAGGAATAAAATTTTCATTCTCAAGAAAAGTATTATAAGGAACTTCTTAAGAGGTTCAAAATAGAAAATTAAAAACCTATTTCCACACCGATATGAGTGGGGAAAAATTATTATAATGATGGAGAAGGAAAAAAAGTTTATTAGAAAGAATTTATAAATCTAATTTCAAGATTGTTATATTTGAAAACCTGAAGACCCGAAATTATATATGATGTAACTCAATGTGAAAGATTTCAGAGTGCTCTAAAAGAATCACATTTAATCACAAGAAATAGAATTATCAGATACATCAAAGGCACAACTGATTTCAGAATTAGGTATGACAACTTAGATGGTATTAAGTTGTTTGGGTATTCATATTGTGACTGTGTAAGAAATATTGATGGTAAAAGATCCACATCTAGTTTAGAATTATTTATGATAAATAATAGTGCTTGTTGGAAATCAGAGAAATAGAATTCAATAACATTCAGTATGGCTAAAACTGATTATATTGCTGCTACTCAAGCCACTACTCAATTTTTGTGGATGAAAATTCAATTAGAAGATAAACTTACTAAAGGAAAGTTTACGTTGATCTTGGGTTGTTATAAAAGTACAATAAATATCACTAGGATTCCAATTAATCATTATCAATCAAAACATATTGATATCAAATTTTATTTCATCAAATATCATGTGGAGAAGAATTTGTTGAAGCTTGAGTATGTTCCAACATCGAAACAAGTTGATGAAATTTTCAAAAAACCTTTACTGAAAGAATATTTATCTAAATTTGGGTTGAACATGGGTTCCCAACATATTTCACATCATGGTTGAGGTATCTGTCTCTATCCCCTCTCTCAAATTACCTTTCAATATTGTTTTCAAGGGGTAGAATGAATTGTTTCATAAATTTATCATAATGCATGTAAGAAGAGGGAGTTTTGGGTAAGCTATGAATTCAACATTGTATTGTGAGTAAGCTATTCTAACCATTTGTTGGAATGGTTGTAGGAAATACATTGTTTTGTTTTCCAGGAAAGAATAGGAGTTGTTTAAGAGAAGCTGATGAATTAATATGAATAAGGTTTTTATAATCATTATTTAACATATCACAGTTTTTCTGTTATTAAATCTTGTTTATTATAGTGGGTTATCTCACATAGGATTAGAATTGTTAAAAAGTACTCCATTAATTGAGGATACAAATTTTAGATATTTATGATAAATTCTTGTCAAAAAAATTCAAAGGGGAGATTGTTAGGACCAAGATGATGATGAAGGTGGTTGTTTTCAAGGGTTTTCTTTTACTGTTAAGAAATGTATTTTGATGAATTTACACCTCAATTTTTTTGTGAAAAAATTTTTGAGCATCATAACCAAAAAAATAAGTCTCAGAATTTTATTTAAAAAATTAGACGCACATTATTTAATAAAAAAGAAACCATTTTGATAAAAAAATTTGATCATATTCACTCTGGATCAAGAATTCTAGAAGTGATCGTAATGGGAAAATCATAGTCTTTATGATTATGATAAATCATAGAAGATGATGATTTTATATTTTTGAATTCTCCTAAATCAAAGTAAGCTGTAAAACGTATGATGCAAGCTTGATGAAATAAAAGGGGAGTGAAAGAGATGTTGTTGATTATATCCAGATTGATTAAATATGGATGAAAAGGAAATAGTTCATGTTATTATATTCAGGACCAGGAAGAAGAATATATTGGTGAGGATGAGGAAGAAAAAGTTCATACTGTGAATTCATATCTAGGCCAATCATACCCAGAAAAATCATACCAAGAATAATCATACCCAAATTAATCATTCTCATAATGATCACAAATTGAATTATTTTTATCATGATGATTATATCATGGCCAATTGTGTCCATAAATATCATAATTTGGCTAAGATGAAAAGAAATAATCTTGAATGAATGGAGACATTCAATTCTTTCCAATTGATGAATGATGATGTTAAATATATTATCAAATCATGTTAATGTCATGATGGAAGTCATTATACATGAACATGTTTGGGAATAAAATAACTTGTCGAAGATGAGATAAGGCTAATGAAAAATGTTATGACAAAAATCAATCAACAATGTAGTAATCTATTCAAAAGGGGTTGAATCACATTGTTTTTTTTCAAGTGTTTTTTTAATTGGGTAAATAGAAGAGGTGAAGAAGTAGAATTGGTTCAAGAATAGAGATGAAGGAGTTTCTGAATGTGCTGTCAAGGGGGTGATTTCCATATAAAAGAATGATTGTATTCAATTGATATAGAGAATTGTATTCAACAAATAATAATGTTATGCATTTATTTTTAGATTTATATTCAATTGATAAGGAGATCTGTTTTGAATATATTAGATTGATATGAAGTTAATATTATAGAATATTCGAGAATAATTGAGAAGCATTGATGAAGTCATAAATGCACTCAAGATCTATGGGAAATCAAGATTTGGGTGAATTCATGTAAGTAGTATTTTTTTTCATTCTTTCAAAAACTTTTATTGGGTCCCCTATAAAATGTGATAAGTACATTATACTTTTATGATGACCTCTGTAATATTCACTAAAGAAGAGAGAGAAGCTCTATGTTTTCTAGATAAGAAGAAGTTTCAACATTCACTTGTGTTGAAGATGTTTTTATGGACAAGTAATAGGAAGAGAGACAAGATAACAAAATTGTATTTATCTGATCATTATATTTAGTGATTAACAAATTTAGTTTATTACCATATTCGTCTTCTCAATCATATTTGGAGGATCATCATATTAGGATGAATAATAGGATTGGGATTTCCATACTGGGATTTCTAGATAGGGGAAGAAAGAGTTATGAATTGTCTCAATCAAACACATCCACTACTGTATCTTTTTGTGTAGAGAAATAATACGAAGAAGAATCAAACATGGAAGAATCATACTAAGAGAAACATACCGGGAAAAATCGTATCGAGAAGATAATCATACTCAGAGTAATCAGACTCAAAAAAATATGTACTTGGAAAATTAGACTGGGCTTTTCTATAATAGAGTCTAGAATGTTCATACCATTTTTAAGTAATAAATTACAATTTTTTTTCCAAATAATACATTTGTTGAAATTGAAAAGAAGCATAGGTAACACGAGTTGTTACACAAACTTTGTAATACCCTACTTGTGTTAAGAGGGTGCACACATACTTTGGTATTTTATTAATATTAACACATGATTGAAAAGGCATATAAAACTCTTTATAATCATAGTATTGTTTTCTAGTAGATTTTGTGGTATTGTATTTTCTCCAAACCATACCAAGGTTGTAGTAATTCGTATTGAATAATGAACCTTGCAAATACTTGTTTTCCTGTGGATGTGTGTTTGAACTGTTTTCAGTAGGGAATAAAATATTTAATAGGAGGTGAAGGTTGTTTCAATTAATAGGAAACATAAAAAAAAGAAAACATTATCAATGATTCATGCCTCCCCCTCTCATTTATACAATTGGATTGACTGGGAACTTACATTCTCATGTTCAATTAATTAATGCCAATAGATATATCACAATAATATGGAAAGAATATATATCACTGAATAAAAAATATAGGTCTATCTCGAGAAGATAGAACGCATTAAGGAATTAAATTAATGATCTAGTATGAAACACCCAACATGTATATATATGGTATGTGATTCAATGTGCCTAGTTTTGAGGCATAAATGCACAAAAATCAAATAAAACAATAACAACAATCCCTTCAATGATAACTTGGATGTTCATTACACATGATCTTTCCAAGAACATGAAAAATGCCCTACCCAAGTCCCATATATCCTATATCATTTCTAACATTTACCAATTTAGTCTAATGAAAATAATAATATTGTTCTTTAATAAACTTTTATTATTCCCTGATGCAAACCATTAGGTCTGTGTTAGGGATCCATAAGACCTCATGCGTTCTTCCCCGTATGCTTGAGACTATCGACTAGTAGTGGGGGTCTGAGTCCATCAGTGGGGAGACTATAACCTGAATATCATATCCTTACATAAATAATAATAAAATATAAAAACATAAAGTAAAAAAAGAGGAATAATTTAATATCATATAAAACACATTTCATATAAAAAATAATCAAGCTCCCAACGTTGAAATCCCAACCCGTGTAAAATTTTAAAAAAACCATTAAATATATCTGAGTGATATTCCTCCAATTACCATCCTTATACTTATTAAAGCTCCTTGATTTACTACATTGCTTTCAAATACATGACCCTTTCCCTTTCCTGGAACCCTATACAAGAAACCTTCACATGCATTGAAATTTCTATACGAGGTGAGATTAATAAAAATTAGAGGGACACAGTAAATGCATCCTTTACACTAGTGTTCATGCATAAGAATGTATGACCAGATAGTAAATAAAATAGAACTCAAGTATAAAAACCATAATGATCATTTTTATGCTATCCATCTTTCAAAAAACTGAAGATTCATTTTTTATGGCATAATGCTAAATGAAAATTCAAGTGGTTGTGAAAAATTCATAATGAAGGAGATAGTCTCAAGGCTAATCAATAGTTGTACAACCTCTATGACAACATGTCAATCCATATTAGGCCATAATTAACTATCACTATATCTTGGTCACATAGATCATCATACCCGTTATCTTCTCATGGGATAGGTTACATAGACCACCATATCAAACTGTCACCTCTCGAGTCAGATCCCTTCGGCCATCATATCCCCAGGTCAAGCCACATAAGGCCATATTACCCCATTACCTAACTCAGTCCTTCCATCATGTCAAAAGTAACATCTGGACATTCTCCTCCTCAAAGGACACTAATCTATAGAAGGTTAACCTATCACTTAGGTACCATGTATAAATTCACAACAACATAACATACACAAAAAACCACATGGAAACAATGTCATCATATCAGTCACATATATCTAGAGGCATAACATAACAGGAACAACAATAGTAACCAATCACACATTTGGTCAACAAAAAATTCTCTAATAATAGTCATGACATTCCTTTTTATTATAATAATCATATAAATTTCCTCTACATGGTATAGAACTTATTTCCTTATGGTTTTAAATCTCAATGACAAGGTAGTGTTGTATCTCAAACCATATTTTCACACCAATTGAATTTATATTTTTTTTATGAACTCCTAATGATAAGTAATACCAATATAAAATTATACTCCATATTAAAGGAATAATAAATAACCATTCTTGGATTAATTTAAGAAAATAATTCACCATGATAATTCTAAAAATACATCATATAAATCGAAAAATTCAAAATAAGGTTGTTGATACACTAACACTTGGATTTATTTACAAGATGAAAAAAGGAATAAATATGTAAGAAAATCATAGAATCACCAAAAATAAATAATTACCAGTGAAAAACTATGATATGAGGCCAGAAATTGACTAAAGGTATGGAATAACCAATCCCAACACTCAAGGGAGAAACAATGAGAAGAAATATCTCATGTGGGTAACTCCTACAAGAGGTTTTACCTAATCCTTTCCCTAAAACGCCTGGAAAATCATTAGATTCAAGGAATAAAAAAAGAGGGAGTGTGGAATTGATTATTATTGGATAGGAATCAATTAAAAAGATTATTTAATATCCCAAAATTAATTTCCATGTGTTTTCCTTTCAGTTTGGACAATATTTAATATGACATAAGGGAATTTCAGCCAATTCAAAATTTACCCAAAGATGAAATGTATTGAACCATAAACGTGGGGGTTATTGAACACATACTAGGATAAAATGACATTTATAATGATGTGTTGGATAAATATACGATATTTCTACCACACTATATCTTAAAATAAGATATGTTGAGGCTTCCAAATTCACTTTTCAGTAAAATAATATAGGCCTACCATTGAACACCGCACCTTGTAAAAAATATATGAATTATCAATACCATGTATGGTTATAAATACATAATATTTATATTTTTTGGATTTTACACCGATAAACATGACCTGATTTCAATAATCCAATACTAAAAAATTAAAATTAAAATAATTTATTACTCGGATTCCCAAGGTCCTTTTAGGTTTATATTTTTTTGAGAATTCTTACTTTGAATATCAAATACATAAATAAATGGTTCAGAAAAATACATATCTCTCCCCACTAAGTTCTTCATATATAGAAAACATATTAATAATAACATACTTAAAATCATTATTCAGAATCTGAGGATGCGGAAAAAATAATAATGGTGTACTCAAACACAATGTAAGGGTAAACATAAGCATCCCCAATTATAATGTCATCAGTGAGGAAAATATTAGCATAAGAGTATAATGAAATAATAAAAGTTCATGAGCATAATATAATGAAATAAATTTCAATCAAAACATATATCATAAATCATGAAATAATGCATACAACAATAAAATAATACAAGAGTTATATAAGTCAACAATCATGATCCATGCGAAATAAATCCTTGAGAAAAGTATCCATTAAAATCTTATAGAAATAATAGAGAATATTTGTCGATATTTTTGAACATTATATTCATTAAACCCTTTTAATAACCCTTAAAGATGGGATATCATTAATTTTTTAATATCCATAATATCTTAGGAGTATCCTATTAACAAGATAACTCTATCCTTACATAAGAGTTACATATATTCAGTCAACGTTATCAATATTATCTATTGCGTTGGAGGTGAATAATGTCCCCACACATAACATATCAAATAAATTCCCCTATGTATATTTTTTTCAATCTTGGATCCATATTTCATTAATAATTTCCAAGTAATATATCACGAGTAAAATAATTAGCACCATTCACTTTTGAAAATAACAATAATCAATGATTTTTCATAGCTTGTTTTACCTATGGAAAAGAAATTATTTCCTGAAGATCTATTTCAAAAAATCATAATCTATCTAGAAAAGGTGTTAGTATGGTATCATTAAAATATATCAATATTGGATCATATGTAACATCAAGTTTTTTTTGTTTTCATTGAAGAGAAATACCATAAAAATATCATTAAATACATTCTTGAAGAAAACAACCTTTCCACTTTTAAGATCACATTTAAAAACAAAAAAATACCAAAATATTAAAAATGATTCTCTAAAAATAAATATGTAAAATTTTAAAGTAATATAAAAATAATTGAGTGGTCATGATTAGTGAAATTATATTCCTTCTGTAATTATTAAAGAAATTTTTTTCACCCTTTCTGTAAAAGGTAAATTGTCTAGAAAATAAAAAGTTGATTATTTTTAATAATTTCATATAATATCAAACATGGGAAAAATAAATTTTAAAAATTATTGAAAAATAGTATAAAAAATTCTTGATAATTTAATTGAAAACATGGATATGGAAAAAAATGTTTTTTATTGAATGTTAAGAAATATGGCTCTCTATTCTTAAAAAAATTGAACCAATTTGAGTACCAAAGATTGAAAAATGGTACCTAAATACCAAAATTATAAAAATATACATTTTAGAATAAAAATAAATGTGTTTATGAAATAAGGATCATATAATTTCTTAATGTAAATTCATGTATAAATAATCCCAATTAAAAATTGGATTGAAACATATACCCTTTACCACTTTGGTAAATTTTTAATTAAAACCCCCGTGAAAGAATAACATTAAATGAATCTTCAAATATCATGAACATAAAGAGATTCAAGATATAATATTTAAAAAGGGTAGTATATACCCCTCATAAAATAAGATAGGTTCATAATATAAACACATGCCCTAAATAAAGATAATTTGATATGAATAACCCTTTAAAAGATCATATCATTGAATTGAGAATTAATCAATGGAGTGATTATGTGATGGAAATTTTAATTCACACAAAAAAATGCAACTAAAAAATAAATCAATAAAAGTCAATTTCTAAGATAATCTTGACATAATATAATCAATGAAGAATTGATATACCCCAATGACAAAAAAATTGTGTCAAGAAACCCCTTACTACTTTGGTAACTTCCAAATAAAAATACCTTAGAAGAATTAACATGAATTTAAACATAAAATACCATTATGTATAATTTATTTATTATATAACTTTTAAAAAATAATTTGATACACAATATGAAGTAAATTATGTGTATAATAATTAAACATTCCTTAATGATGGGAAATTGAGATGAAATCATTTATCTCTAGTATAGAATTGTTATGTCAATATTTTATCACTTGTATTATAAACATATATAAACTATTTTATTAATTGGGAATAATTTTAATGATTAATAACTTATATTTAAATCATTTATCTTATTAATTTTTTTACATATTCATTTACTTAGTAGATAAGTCCATGTTAGGTGTTTGATGAATATGTTTGGTTCATATCTTAAAAATATATTTTGTTTTTTGACCATGATCAATGGGATTTTTGATACATAATATCGATAATTATAATCAAGAAACAGTATTTATTATTTTTATTTTAATTATACTTTTAAAACCAACTGTATAATATGGTTATGAAAAATGAATTATATTACAATCATGGAGACGGTATGTCATACGTATGATTGAGTAACATTTCCATTTAAAAAAACATGAATTAAAGAAGGTAAGTATTATTTTATCTTTCAATAAATATTATTATATCATAATTATAAAACTATATATTTAAATATATTATATATACCATCCATGTGATTTGGTGATGAAAAATTAATCGCAGCGGTTCATGGAGGTGGTAATCCTGATGTACGTATGAACAACATTATCATAAAATGGATGGAAAGGTAAAAATATATATGATATATTAACATTCATAAATTATTATTATTTTAGTAATATCATATATATACATTAAATCCATAACTATAACCACTCTAGAGAAGTGGTGGTGGAAATTTAATTACATTGGTTCGAGATGCGGTAGTCGATTGTACACACAAACGATGGATTACTTTCCATTTATGGAATAAAGAGATTGATTAAGGATAATAAATTAAAATAAAAAAAAAATAAGTATATGTGAAATAAATATTTTATTATATTTCAGTTCTTATTGTATCTTTTATGTATATAGAAGATGAACTAAAACAAAAAACATTCGGTTAAAATCGATACCTCTTCTTCATACAACCACCTTTTCAATAGTCCTTTAGGCTTATAAGGTTATAATTATGGAAAACATAATACCTATAGAAAATGGTATTGATTTTGGTAAGGTATTTGATAATTTATTTAATAATATAGAGTTCTCAAAAGGTGTGAGGAATATATGAGAGGATATTCCCTTTTATAAGTGGTTGGAGTGGAACTCTTGGAATTACGTACAGTATTAAATAAATATAAATTAATTATCATGTAAAAGTGTCCCTAAATTGATATATATATATATATATAGTATATATATTTTTTTGAGTCAAAATAATCCAATTAAATACAATTTTGACAAGTTTAGATTATTGTCAACATTATCTCTTTGTTTAAACTCCTCATTAAAACTTTTGTTGATTACCATAATATCAGAGCTTCTCACTCTTTAGTGTTCATGATAGTTACTATAATGGGAAAATAACCCCTTAAGTGGACTATATTTGAAATTTTAAATAATATCCCATTCACTTTTCATAATATATTTTTTTTATAAATTTTAAATTAATTAATAAAATATTGTTTATTATAAAATATCCTTAATTCCATTTTTGAAATATTCTTTAGTTTTATTTTAATGTAATCAATATAATAATAGAATTAAATATATACTCTTAAAAAATTCTAAATAGGTTATATGTATCTATAAAACTCATGGTATTTTATAAATCACCCACAAAATATACTTTTAGATATGCTTAAATCAATTACTTTATTGTTCTCCTACTTGCCGAAGTATTATATCAGTGTTGTGTATGCATTCAATGAAATTATTTCTTAAATAAAACAAAAATAAAAATTAAAATAATGATGTTTTTTTATTATGATAAATAAAAACTTTAATATCCATTAAAAACTTTTTTTATCCTTATGAGAAGAAATAATGGAAATTTAAAAGTAAGAGAGTGACATTTTTTATTTTTCATTATGTAAAATAATATACAAGTCATTTTTAATGAAAAGTGGTATAAAATATCATAAATATGATCTATTTTATGATTATATTTTAACATCAATAATATAATATAATTTAGTAAATTTTAATGATTATTTTTATTCCCTTATCATATTATTTGTGACATTAATTATCAAATTTACACTTACTAAGGTGATAAATATTTACAATGGTTACAATTCATAATGGAAAAAATAAAAGAGAATTCATTACCAAATTTAAAATTAATTATTAAAAATATGGGATCCATTTTTTAATATTATATTCATAAGATTGGAAAAAATCAATTTTAATATAAATGCATAAAACATAACAAAAATCATTTTTTAGAAAAAATCATTTGAAGGCAAAAAATGAACTTATACCAAAATCTGGTATAATAATGATTAAAATAAAGTTAGATATATTATATATAATTAAATAATAAATATAATAATTTAATATAAAATTAAAACACTAATGATAATTTTTGATTAATATAAATAAAAAATATTACACAAATCAATATTTCTCACTATTAAATGAAAAGTCAATATTTTTAGAAAAATCACAAAATTTCACCCTATGATGATTTTGATTTGATTATTTCAAGTATTATATCATTTTTATAATAAAAAATTTATTAAAATGGGATAGATTAATGGTAATATATTCTCACACAAAAAAGTAAAAAAATATTTATGAAGAAAACATAATTTTGAAGAATAAAATGACTTTATTTAAAATTGAGTGATTATTTCTTAAGAAATAATTGATATATTTTGGTTGAGTAGGACCCTTATATATTTATATTCCACAATTCAATTAATAATATTTATATCTACCGAATCATTAGTAATGTTATATGTGGGATATTAAAATAATAATATTACATGGTTCGTTTAAGCTCAATGTTGTAGGTTGTTTATTCATTCGAACATAGTGTTATTTTAATATATAGGGGTGTTATATTCTCCCAAAATATGATAAGTTTAGTAATTAAAATTTGAACATGATATTTTTAATCAATGTTTTGACATTTAAAAACACTTTTTTTGAAAACCCACATCATAAAAGGGGATAACAAAACATCCTCTTGAAAAAGGGAAAGGGAAATTTTATGGTAATTTTGAATAACACCTAATTAGGTTTCAAAATAATATAACACTTAGTGGTATGTTAAAACATGGGAATATAGGGAAAAATAATCTCCAAATAATGGTGGAAAGTGATAGAGATGATTGATCATATGAAAGTAAATGATCAAGAGAAAGTTGATGACCACAGAACTGTATATCAATGATTCATTAAAAAGACCATCAATTTAGCAGAAATGAAGGTAATAGGATAACATTCTTATTTTAAGATAAATTTCCTAGAGTATAGAACTTTATTAACCATATAGACTAAAAACAGAAGGAAAATGATTAATTTATATTTTTTAAATCCATAAACTCAATTTTATCCATTGGTTGTGTGTTTCAAATATATACCACCATTATCTATTATTTTAATCCAAAAGATGTGCGTGAATATTTGATGAATTAATCACTGTAAACAATTTATGATTTAACATTAGGTATATAAAAGGATTAAAATTTATTCCAACCACATTTAACAAAACCAAAAAATGTTACCACCTGAAAATATAATACCCAAAATTAATAAACATTAATATGAATAAATAATACATTAATATCCAAAATTAAATAATAACGCACAAAATATCAAATTAAATTAATCTTAGAATAATTATCAATATATTTTAGCTATCTTCAATTACATCAACATAAAATAATTTTTTAACATTAATGGGTTTCTCATTCCTTATATAATACAACAAAAAAATGTGAATCATTTTTATGAAAGAATACTTCACATCAAACCTCAGGGTAATATATACCACAACCTAATAAAACAAATACCAAAATCTCATTAGTCAATTTAAAATCCCATTATTTAAAACCAAAAAGGGATATATATTCCATTCAACATATGATCATCCTTAAAATTATAAATACATGATGGAATCCATAACTATAAATTTAACTTCAGCTAAAAAAATCATAATCTCCAAAGTTATATGAACCCTACTCTGATACCAAATATAACTTCACAAAACCCACACTCCCAGATCCATTTATAAAAACATAATATTTACATTTATGCATTTGATAATAATAAATTTGGGGAGATTTTCCCTAAATAGATATTTTTTATATTATATAATTATGAACTAATTTTTATTACATAAATATAATTATTTTCATAAAAAAATATGGGGTATCATTTTATAAAAATGTGTATGTAGTTGAATGATAATGTTTATAATTCAAAATAATCTTAAACAAATATAATTAATGAACTATTTCATGAGTTGAAATTATAGGGAGTAAATCAATACAATTCATTCATCAACCAACCATTGTATTTATTCATGTGTCTCAATGTATAAATAAATGGGAGGATAATTAAGGAGGGTCCTTAACTACCAATTAAACTACTTCCATGTGATGAGAGTGTATAGTTATTTTTATTATTCTTGGTATAAGCACCCAAAAACTGATAATATTTCTCTTTTGTTAATACATTTCATATGAGATGGGATAACATCATGAATAGTAGAATTATCCCATCTAAGTTTCAGATGATTCAGAAAAGCATGTGGATACACCACATAGTAGGGGGACTATTTTAGCTTTTGATATCTTTATCAAACCCATGATGTAAAGACTCGGGCCTCAATATCATATATCCAGTGGTTTGATTAAAACATCAGAACAAGATAATAGTGATCACATCCCAATGGACCGAATATTTTAGTAGTCTTAGAAAACTAGATACATACTTGAATATAATATAAAATTTGAATACTATAAAATAAAATATTGTATTTTTCGAGTACAACATAATTACCTTTAGAAAACCCCTACATATAAATCATAATACCCTTCATAGTATCATATAGAAACTTAATAAAGGGGTGACATTAGATTCTCAATAAGGGTATGTATGCAATAGAATCTAAATTAGGAATATATATTATTGAAAGAACACATAATGATTAAATAATTCAATTTAAATATTCTCATGAGCTAGAAACATATCCATGTATATCATATCAAATCAAATAATCACATGAACATAAAAAATTGATTTCTTAATGATAGAACAAATAATGTCATACCATTAAAACATACATTCAATGAATCAAGCCATCAAATATAAAACATACCATAAATTATATGTTCTATGAAATATTACATAAATGTGTAAGACCTCAGCTAAACACCTAAGAATGTTTTTCTCAAGAGACCTACTGATGTATTGAGTGCATATAATGGGCCATTATCATCACTTACTAAGTCTAATTCATTTCTCATGTGAAATAGGTATACAATAATCAATATAAACAGTCACATTACACAACTATCACACGAAAAATAATAATTTTCCCAAACAATAAACATAATCAAAAACCATTCATATTAATATGGTGAATGGTATCCAAATTATATTTCACCCTCAAAATTTATCATAAAACATCTAGATAAATAATAGGTATTTTTTATTTAAAATTTATCCCCATGAAGTATATTTAAAATAAGGGGTTTTTCCATTGATGCATATAAATTCCATAAAAAGGTCATTAAAAAAATTCTTTGAAAAATACCATTTTCAAATTGAAAATCAATTTTAAAAACTAAAAATTTATAGAATATTAGGATAAAAATATTCTTTTAAAATAATAATGGAAAATTTTAAATTAGTATTAAATGAAATGTGAGTTCATGAAAGAAATAAATTACATACATGCCATCTGACATTAAAAAACACTCCTTTCCTACTATTGTAATAAGGCCAAAACACAAATCATTTAGAAAATGAAAAAAAGGGTTATTTCTAAAAAAAATTCTTTAAAGTTAAACATTGATAAATATTTAAATTGTAAATAATTTTTAGGATTATGAAAATATTCTAGAAAATATTTTTTGAAAACATGGTTTTAGAAGAAAAAGTATTTTTGACCGAAGAAAGAAATAAAGTTAAATTTTATTAAATATATTTTCTCAGTAATTTTAAGTACCAAAGAGAGGAAGATGGTAATATTACATGAATTGTTTAGGAATAAACAGATTATTAAAAAATAAATTATCCAGTATATATTAATATCTTACAATTTCACAAAGCGAGACACAAACATAAAGAATCACAAAAATTAATGAGATTGTGAAATAAACAATTAATGCTTTGGTAACTGATGAATCATAGCCTCCTTGAGGAAAATAAGTTCAAAATAAACTTGAAATTCCATAAATATAAATATATTCATGATATAACATGTCTAATTGGATGTATATACAACACACAAATGAAATAAGTTGTGAATACAAAATATGTCTCATTGAAGTAAAAGGGAAACTTGAAACCCTTTCCTTCGGTCCAAATTCCTTAGTATGTATAAAAAAACTCATTTATGATAAATATATATTTATTATAAATATAATATAAAACTATAAAATTACATATATTATCATATATTATTTTCTTAGAAATTAACAATTCTTTATTAAAATAATTATTCTAGGTAAAAACTGTTTCATTTTTCATATATGTTCCAGTTTGGTTGTTTCAGTAATTTTAATTTTATCTGGGTTAAATAACATTATTGTTCTAAAAAATAATATAAATATAATATATATTCATTATAATGATTTTGTTTTGGAATCCAAAAAATATATAGATAAAAATGAATTATATCGTTCATAGAGATGGAATGTCCTGCGTAAGACTAAACACTGTTTTCACTTTTCGATAGATGTAAGGAAAGAATGGAAAATAATAATTAACCTTAAAAAATAATTATTCATATTTATTTTATATATTCATTAAATATATCATTATTACTATCAAATTAAATCATAAATGAAAAATGAATTACAATTCTTTGTAGGGGTGGTAGTCTATATGTACGCATGAACGACATTATCGTTTTCCAATAGAATCGATAGTAAAATTGTAGATATGATATTATAATCAAATAATAATATTTAGTTCATAAATATAATATATAATTTGTACTTCCATATTTTTATCATTCCAAGTGAAGGGGTGATGAAAAACATTCCACCGCTACGTGGAGTCGACATTTCGTACGTACGAACGAGTGGTGTTTTTCTTTTTAGTAGGATAGAAAAGAAATAAAATATAGTTATCCCATTATTATAATAACATCTAAGTATATTTATTATACTTTATATATTAAATTAGTATGGGTACAATAATTCAATACGAAGTATAAGTAGATATAAACTTGAAAGAATTTCTAAAGATGACTACCTCTTCATTGGTAGACATCCTTTAGATATCTTCTTAAGAGATTTAGAGTATGTCTTTTGGAATGAACCAAATCTATATGACATGGATAAGGTTTTTTAGAAGAGTAATTTTATGGTTTTGGTTGATCTATAAGGATAAATTTGGGGTAAATAAGTAATGGAAGGGTTGACCTTGAATATTTGAGGAGAATGACACAATTGGGATTTGTTAAAAGATTAAATAATAAAAATATGACAATCATGTAAAGTGGCACTATGATTCTAAAGATTCAAATATAAAATATTATATGTTCTAAATAAACTCATTCCATCACATTTAGGAATGTTTTAGATAAATATTAAGCATATTATTCTAGTTAATCAACTTTAAATCCATCTTAACTTTAATGAGAATAAAATTAATTTTTACAATTATAATATTATTTTATAAGAAGAAATAATTGAGAAAATAAAAAAAATTGGATATGATAATCCAAAATTTGAAATAAATTATTTCATAATTACTTTCTCTATGTGGTGGATATTAATATTTATATAGGTACACTAAACGCATGGAAAATGGTTCTTAGTAAAATATTTTATTTTAGATTAAAAAATAATTTTACCGTAAAATAAGGTAATAAATTGTTTTATGTGAATTTTTTGGGTCAAATAATATACTAAATAAGGGTTTCAGACATTATTACTAGGATAAAACAATATAAACTCTTCCAAACATTCCATTAATTACAAGCGATAAAAAATAGTTATAATTTTAATAAAATATATCTTATCTTCTCAAAAGTCAAGATTGGGTTCCAAAATTAATGACCATATTTTATAATAATTTATTTTAGTCATTATATAGATAAATTACCATAATAACTCACCAATATGATAAATACATGTGTTTAGGTAATTTTTTCCCTTATCTATTTTGTTTAACCATCTGGTAAAACTATTTAGACCTTAACTCTAGAAATAAGGTATTATTGTATTTAATATTCATTTCGACAAAAAATTTAGTTGAACACATTATATAATATCAAATTTTATGATTACATATATTTTATTCATTTTAAAAAATTCAATTCACAAGTGCAATAATTTTATCTAAAATAAAACATGTTGATGCAATGAATAAACTATTTTCCAATGAAAATGTCTTCATAAGTATAAAAAAAATTAATATCGAAAATTAACATAAAATGTATTAAAGTAAAATAAATTAGATTATTTATAATTTAAATTAAATAATTTCAGTTTTAAATATATTTTCAAATAAAATGGAAGTTTTTATATTCGTTAAACAAAAGACAACTTTTAATAAAAATCTTCATATAACACAATTCATTAGAAAAATTGTCCTTTTAGAAAATTATAAAAAACCAAATATAACATAATTTTGACATGATTATTTCCAGAATTAATTTCATTTTTTAAAAAACTTTTTTTTAATGATGAAGAAATTAATTATTTTATTTTTTCCAAAAAATAATTTTGAGTAAAAAGTATTTTTGAAGAATATAATGACTTTACTATAAACTTGGTACTTAAATATAAATGTTTTTTATTTTTATATAACCGTCATATTTATTTTTTAATATTTCTTTATTCCTATTCAATATTTCAATTTTATAGATTGGTGATAACTAACACATTAAATATTAAATTTTTAATATTATAATGTGATCCTTTTAAACCTAAAATTGTGTGTACCACAACCTACTGAAGAGATTAAATCTATTTTAAAAAATATCACATATTTTTTTTTATTACAATCATCCCTTCCTAAATAAATTTCATAATAACAACTTGAACATAGGCTCAGTAATCATATTTTTTTCATTTTAAAACTCATTTGTTGAAAACCCACACCGTGAAAAGGGAAAATAAAACATTTTCCTGATAGGAGGGTTTGAAAAATAAAATAGTCGTCTCGAAGGACACATAAAAAGGTTTTCCGATATGATAACCTCAGTGAGAAGTCAAAATTTTGACATGGGAGAAACTCATAATATCCAAATGAGGAAGGAGATTAACAGAGTCCATCAATCACAAGAAATTAATTTATCCCTAGAAATTTAACGACCCAAAAATCATGAATGAAACAGGATAACATTATTTTTTTCATGATTATTTTAATAGAGTTGACAAATTCTATTAATATATTAAATAATAAATTATAGAAAATTAATTACCTTACATGTATAACTTCATTCTTAAATCAACTTTTACCATAACCTCATTATTTCTTTTAATGATGTATATACTAGTTGATTTTTTAGGCCTGATTCAAAAAAATCTACTTCTAACAGATCAAATAATATATAATAAAATTACAAGATATTCCTCCAATCTTTAGACATTAACCCAAACCAAAATAATTAGCATAAGTTAAGACAATTCGCAAAATGAATAAACATTTATAAAAATAAATAATACATTAATCTCTAAAATTCAAAAGAAATACCCAAAGTTAAAAATAATTCATTCTATAAATATATATCATTAAAATTATTCAAAATATTTCTATCTAATATTGAAACATGAAGATTAGAATTATTTAATCACATATTATTCCAATATAAGTTTAACATTTATTTGAAAACATCATAATTTTCTCAAAAATTCTTATACCAAAAAAAGTATATTCCATGACAATATAATTTCCCTTATATCCTAATTATTTCCATGAATAACCAGAATCACCCTAAATACACAACTTATATGATTCCAAAATGTAATTAATGGTTTTTACTCAAATAAATCTTTATAATACCACATAATGTTACCAAAAATTATAATCATATCTTCCAAAATAACATTAATCAATTAATCAATAAATCACTTGGCAATCCCATAGTTATCCATAAGATGAAAAATTTATTCCCAACATCAAATTAATATTTATATATCTAATCATTAAATTTTAATAAAATAATTTGACAGTTACCATGATATCACATTGGCCAATGGTAGGATCTACACCATTACCAATATTTAGTTATGGGTTCAAGCCCGTCGACATTTTTGGAAGCGACAGGTTTTCACCCAACCTATGGGTTGCCATTTTACTAAAATTGTATCAATATAGTTCCTATAAAATTACCAAAAGATATGATGAGCATTATCAAAATAAAATTAGTCATCAAATAAATTTTTAACCACTATGTTTTTATTTTCAACCCATTTTTTCACAAAATCATATTATCTTAATTGAATATTATTAATTTAACATTAATGAAAAACATAACCCTAATTTTATCAGTAACTTCATACTTATGTCCATATAATATAAATGAATTTTTCCAAAATTAAACTTCTCAGTATAAAATATATTGAACGAAAGAGTTTTATTCCCATAAATATCTCCCCAAATATCCATAATTATGTCAAAATACTATCATATAAATGATCAAAATATGTATTAATTCCTTTAAAATTTTGATTAATCTTAGATATAGAAACCATTATAGAACCAAAAATTATTAAATTATTCTTATTTCAATCAAAAAATAATGTCTTTAGGAATATCCTCAAAATATATCTTAGGGTTTCGTTCCTTAATCAATGTTTTCAAAAATACAATTCCCATGGATTTTACTAAGCATGGATTGATAAAAACTATAAATAATACAAACCCTAGTAGCCTAAATCTGGTGGATACCTTATTACATTGGCAGTAGATACAAGTGATCACATCCCAGTGGACCGAATAGTTTAGTAGTCTTGGAAAAGTAAATAGATACTAGATTTCAACATAACATTTGAAAACATTTAAATACAAAATTGTATTTTCTTTTAGTGCACAATATTACCATTTGGAATAACCCTTAATATCAACCATAATTCGCTTATTGGTATCCAAGGCAAAGTATACATAAAAAATGTGTGAACTGAATTTCCCAGTAAGGGTATTCATATATTGGAAGCTAAATAATGTATAAATAAGATGAAGAGAATAAATTATTATCAAATAATACTATAAAAATAAAATCATGATATAGAAACTTATCTATGGATATCATTAAAAATAAAATAATCACATGTAAATCAATAAATAATTTCATATTTATGGAAAACATAATGATATACTTCATAAACTTACCATTGGGATTTTGTACTAAGAAATCTAAAAAAACCTTCAAGGACTAATTCCAAGAAATCATAAATAAATATGTAATCCCATAACTAAATACCAAAGTTGGATTGTCTAATGAGACCTACTGATGCATTGATGGTCTATATTGGCCCCACCCAGCACTTAATTAGTCCAATGGATCCCTCATATAAAAGTAGTGAAACATAATCAATGTAAATATTTTTTACAATACTAGCATTTGAAATATTAATACATTACCCAATTAATAAACATAATCATAAAGTTGCCATAGTAATATAGAGAATGATATCAAAATATTACATCCCAAGTAAAACTGATCATAATACATACAAAAAAATAATTTGGATTTTATCATTGAAAGATATCCCTAGTAAAATATAAGAAAAATGAGGGTTATTATAATTAATTAATAGAAATACAATAGAAATTCATTAAAATAATTCTATAAGAAAATAACCTTTTCACTTTGAAGGTCATTTTTAAAAACCAATAAATTATAGAATATTATAAACAAATTTCTTTGAAATGAATAATAGAAAATTATCAATGATCCTTCAAAGAAATGATTGTTCATGATGATAGGTAATTCTTTACATTTTGTATATTTAAAAAAATATTGCGTTCACATTGTTTTAATATGGTCAAAAAGTACCTCATCTAGAAAATGAAAAGATATTCCATTCAATGAATATTATAATAAATTCAATCATGGGAAGAAACATCCTCAAGAAATAATTTTTATAATGTTGAAAAAATTATTAAAAATATTTTTAGAAATCATGAATATGGAAAAAATGGATTTTAATACAAAGAGAGAAATAAAACATGTGAATATTATAAACATTTTATCAATCATTTAATGTACCAATGATGTGAATATGGTACTATTAGTTGAAAATTAAATTAATAACTAGAGGAGAAGAAAAAAATTTCTTTTAATATATAAATCTCAAAAAAATTCCCAAAGGAAGACTTAAACAAAAACTATCCTGAATAAACATGAGATTGTTAAATAATCCCTCACAAATGTGGAAACTTTTTAATCCTAACCCCCATGATGTAAATAAAATAATAAAAAAATATAATTACAATTAAGATAAAGAATTAATGATATAACATATCAAAGGGGAATTGTATGCACTACACATAATAAATAATTGGTGAATATGGAATCTACCACATAGAAGTAAAATTGAGATGAGAAAACCTTACCATAGGTATGATTTACCTAATGTGGGAATGAACCTCCTATATAATTGAGATATCAATGATCAAATAATCATAACATGAGAATAATGGTACGTGAACGTGACCATAAGATTTGAAAATAAAAACATGTATATATATATATCATAATCTTGAGTCACACAATAATTCTTGGAAGTTCATATGAAATAAATCATAAATAAATCAAATCACATGAGCCATTAGAGAATAATACTGGCATAAGATAGAAGTTTTGGGCATACATCTAAACATAGAGAAAATGACTTTATAAGTAAAGGATAATTTCAAAGACTATCATAGTGGAATGGTTTCACTCCCCAAAACAACATACTAGTCATGGTTTACTCTCAAGACTACCATGGTCATTAAAGTCTCTTATGGAACTTAGTTCACTATATATTCCAATATTATTTATCTCATGAGATATCAATTATCACCTAATGCTTTGGAAGCAGATATTGGCCCCACCCTTCCTTGGATATAACATGACCACCATCCTTGGATATAAATTAACCACCATACTTGGTTATATAATAACCACAATTCATGGTTATATGGTAACCATCTTATGTGGTTATAAATTAATTACCATCCTTCGTTATAATGTAACCATTGTACTTGGTAATAAATGAACCATTATCCTTTGTTATAACGTAAAAAAATCCATGGTTGTAATGTAACCACCTTCCTTAATGAGAATCATACATATATGTTCTGTATGATCATGAAACATTCATCAAATTGTTATATCATAACTCTTGAAAAGATAACAAGATTTATAAACATTTTATCCATTCATTAAAGCAAATCCCATGGAAAATAAATAGGTTTCATAAAAAATTCATCAACATAAACATTAGAAATACATATATAGATTAATAATGGTATCATTGAATCCTATACCTAGTAAATAATTATTATCACCAATTGATTCTATCATATAAAATAATTCCTTTAAATATCATTGAAAAAATTCTTTAGAAAAATAACATTTCCATTATTGAAATCACTTCTAAAATAACAATAATCAAGAATATTATAGATTTTTTATTTGAAGAGAACCTCAAAAACATATAGAGTAAGATTCAGAAAATTGAGTGGTGATGATGCATGGAAATTCCATTTTTTCAATATATGGTAAAATAATACATTCATTTCACATTTTTTGTGAAAGGTAGAAAATTACCTCATTTAAAAAAAGATACGAATATTACATTTAAAACATTATTTAAAATGTGAAAAATGGGTAAAAATGACTTTATAAAATAATAGGATAATAGTAAAAACCTTATTTAACTAATTTTTATAAAAAACGGATACGAAAGAAAAAATATTTTTTGACTAAAGATAGAAATAAATTCGATTTCCCATAAAAACACATTTTAAGTCTCCTGAGTACATATGGTGAGGAAAATGAAATAAATATATTTATTATCAATAAATAAATAGAGGATAAACAAAATAGTTTCTTGAGTTTTATATCATAATATTCAATCATCATAAATTTAATAAAAAATAATACTAATAAATAATGATATTTTTACATAAAATTCTTACCGCTTTGGTACCTTCTGGATCATAAGACTCATGAAAGAAAAAAACATAGATATATATGAAAATTCCTCTAATTTTAATATTAATAATCATAAAATACTTGTATAATAAGTACATACACTATATAAAAGAAATTATTGGTGAATATAGTGTGTGTCTCGTAGAGAATTCTGTTTTTGAAAAAATCAATTACCTTGAGTTCCACTTGATTCCAAGGCACTCTAACCTCGTGTATAAAAAGTTTAAATTTATTATAATTTAATTCCAGAATAATTTCCATACTTATAATATAATATAATATATATATATATATATCCATTATATATAAATATTTAGATTCATTCATAAATGGTTGATAAAGAAAAATGAATTACAACGTTCAAGGAGACGGTAGACTGTGCATATGCATGAGCATTGTTTTCACTTTTCAATAGATAGAATCAAAGAAATATAAATAAAAAATAACATTATAAAAATAAATATTATATCATTTATATAATCTAGATCCACTATATACATTATCATTACCATCCATCTAAAATGAAAATGAAAAAATAATCACATCTCCTTGTGGAGGTGGTAGTCCACACATAAACATGAGCGACGTTATCATTTTCCAATTGATAGAAAGGTTAGAAATTATATTTGATATTATCATAATAGAATTATAATTATATAAAAATTATCATATATAAAAATTAATCACAAAATTATACCCATCCATAAAATATGGTGATGATAAATTAATTACATTGTTTTGTGGAGATGGCGAGTCGTACGTACGCACAAGCGATACTTTCGCTTCCAATTTAATGGAAAGTGGGTGAATAAAGGCTACGTAATAATAATAATAATAATAATAATAATAATAATAATAATAATGTTTTAGTTTACATGTGATACTTGTGTTCTTATTTTATTAATAATATAATATATTTAGAGGATGTAAAATAATAATTAAAAAGGTAGTGATAAGTTCAGACGATTACCTCTACATTGAAATGATTCATTTAGATATCCAATTAAGGGAAATATTTTTGGTATTTTTAGAATAAAATTACCAATATAATGTAAATATTAATGCGTAGAAGATATATTGGAAGATTTTGGTTGATCTATAAGGATGAATGTGGTGTGGAGAAGAGAAAGGACGTGTTCCCATTTCTAATTGAGGGGATGGGTACTCTTAGAATTTCATAAAATATTAACTTAGTGTAAATTAATCTAGATGTAAAAATTAATCCAAATTGATAATATTATAATATAAAAAAATTATTAGTGTATATCCTCTCACAAAATAAAATTCGTATAATTTTTTATCACATTCTAACCATAATAGTTTTGTTTAAAAACTTTTGGTTATTACCGTAATATTGTAGTTTCCTTCCATTTAACGGCTAATAATGTCACTATTAAATAAAAAACGAACCATAAATAGAATATTGTTTATTTTGAAAACCAAATACAACAATTTTTTTTAATATATAATATTAATTAATTTCATATCATTTAATATAATATTTACTATTATAAAATATCATTAAAGAAAATTTTAACACTATTCATTTAATTTGACATTAAATACATAATTACAACGGTGGATTAAAATATAATTATTTAAATGAAACTAATATTCCAAGTAAATATATGAAATTCGTGGTATATAATTAATCTATCAAATTATATTACTTTTTTTAATTTTAAAATTAATTATTATATTTCTTTTAATTGGAGAAATATTCTATTAGTGTTGCATAAGAATCTAATGTCATTATATAACTAAATAATATTAAAATTAATTTATATTATAAAATTAATTTCATTAATATAAAAATAAATTCTTAAATTCATTAATAACTTTCAATTTTTCATATTTGGGAACATAAGATATATTTAAAAAAAGAGAGGGACATTTTGTAACTTTCCTTAATTTAAATATCATATAGGTCATTTTCATGGGAATATTTACCTTAATAATTTAACGGTAGAGACCAAGGTGAAAAGAGTCTAATTTATATCATTCAATAATATTTGGGATAAATAATTATGACCTTATCACTTAGTTTTAACCTAGGTTAACACGATTTACCCTTTATTAAGGTTGTAAATTTTACTAAGGTTATTATTCTTATTAACCCAAAATAAAAGGAAACTATTGAAACAATTGGGTCATAATAATTTAAAATATGGAATGTATTTAATAAAATTAAATACTTATAAGTGGCATAAAATAATTTTAGAATAATTGTGAAAATGTGAAGAAACCTCTTTTTAGAAAAATAGATTTTAAGCATAACAATTAGTTAAATATTATCAGATTATTTTAAATATATTAAATGGATATTGATTTTTTTTATTTAATGTATAATATATAAATTTAATTAAAAAATTATATAAAAGTGATTAATTTAATTTATTAAGATAAAAATACATTTCTCACAAAAAATAGCTTTTAGAAAAATATTTCTATGTCTTTAAATTAATTGTATTTTCATTTATAATCAATTAATTATAGATGAATTAATTTTATACATAGTTACCCAACATTATACATAATTTTATCCTTCCTATACATACCCACCAATCCAAACAATAGGTGGTAACTAATATTTTAAATAATAATATTTTAAAAGTTGATCAGAGTTTTTTGAACTCGGTTTTGTGTTTGACAAAAACTATCAAATAAATTAATTTTTTTTCAAAATATTTCATTAAATAATAGGTTTTTAATATAATTATTATTCCCATAAATATATTTATTTTATCTATTTGAACAACCTTAAATCAATAGAATAAAAAATATGGAATTAATAGTAGAAAGTCATTGGAAAAAAAATTAAAATTAAATTCTAAAATTGATTATCTAAGACAATGGTAGTGATGGATCATTTCTGCGAAAATGAAGGTAATTACATAATACATTTAGAGAAATAATTGTGGTGGTTAAATATGAAAAAAAATCATTGATAAACCAAAATATATGTCAAATGAATATAAATGAGATGATTTTTTTAATGAGTTTTGAAAAATACTCTTTTGAAATAAGAAATATCATTGATCTTTTGAAATAATTATAATAAAATATTGTATAAATATAGGTGAAAATGATTTCATTTATAATTCATGAATATTTAGAGATAATTTTTTTAATATAACATCAAATTTAGTAGAAACACATGTTCCTATAGAAACTATTATAAGACATCATTTTAAATATACTCGTAGAATGATAGATGTACGGGTAACATTGAAATGTTATTTTCAAAAAGGTGAAATGAAATCTTTGAAAAAAATTAACATTTAAAAAGTAAAATAAAAAAATAATTCCAAGTAAATTCATAATTATTATATATAAAATTAGTGGTTTATTATAAAAAAAATTATTTGAAAGAATCGAAAATATTTTGAAATACATTTTTTGGAAACCCACATCGGAAAAAAAGTATTATATTCTTCATCTGAAAAGGGATAAATAGAATTATTAGTATAAAAAATTCATATTTTATTTTGAAAAAAGGGATAAAATAGGTCAAAAGAAAAATATAGACTTGAAATAAAAATCTGATTAAGAGATGGGGGATTGTTCTTGATAATGTTATAATTTTAGGCGAGAGAGCAATAAAGTAGGAAGATTTGAATGTAAGGGGAAAATATCACTATGTGGATAAAAAACATCATATAATGTGTAAAATAAATAAATTAAATAATAATGAAGATCCAAGGTCAGAATAAACTATCTAACTCAAGGTAGGAGATTTGTAGGACCAAAGTCCCTTATAAACAACATAGTTTGTGAAGTAATAAACTTTTGAAAAGGGGTTTATGTGGTGAAATTTTAATTCCACAACAATTAAAGAATAAATACCATATATTATAATTATTGGGAATAATTTACCAAAAATATATGAAATATTTAGATGAATAATAATTATAAATCAATGAATAATAAGTGAGTTAACAAAAACCCTTACAAATTGATGTGAATTAAAATCAAAACCTCTTGAAAGAGAGAGATTTAAATTGAAATTAAATTACATGAATAAAAGTTATTTCATAATATAAAATATCAATTAGGAATTATATAAATAAAAAAATAAATTAGGATTATAATAAAAAACATTCTTAAAGATAGGAATTTCAAACGTTAACTCGTACCTAGGTCTTGATTCATTCTGCACTTGTACCAAACATCCATAATAATTAAATTACTTTTATTAAATACATTCATAACAAACTTATTAATAACTATAAACATATATAACCATAATTTATAATTATTCCATACATATATACATATATACATATAGTTATTTTATACATATATTCAATATATGGTGTAAGTAATCATGATCATTTCGAAGTAGTATTGTAATAGTGGTGTTCACATTTATTATTATTAAAAATTTGATCATTACAATAGCATTAAAGATTCGCTAAGTGGTTAATTATAATTATTTTCAATCTTTTCACTTCCTTTAATGACTGTTTCATTATTTATCATTGAATATTAAAACAACAACCAACATATCTCAGTTATTATAAACCAATGAAGAGCATTTTCTTAATTAATGAGTTAAATATTAGTAAAGATATATATGTAATGTCTCTGTTTTGGAAACCACCCAGAGGTGACCCGTACTTGGTTAGTCACATGGCCTCAATCACATTTTCTACAACACCAGAGGAAACTAACTATCAGTGAGGGCCTTGGGTGTGATGGTGGGGAAACTATGCCCTCATTGGCAGAGTAACACATCATAAGTAAAACAGATAACAATAGTAGAAATAGTAACAATACCATACCAAAAGTAAACATCAAAAGACAGAAGAAATAAACAACTAGAGCACAATCATATATATAAGATCCCTAATACATATGTCTAGGAAAGAATCCAAACAAGTCACAATGCTGGAATACAATACAAAACCAATGTGAAAAAGAAAACAGATAAAAAAAACTCCACAACAACACATTCCTCATCTTGGTCCCATGCTCCCCATCTCCATAACAATCATGTACCTGAAGTATAATGGAACTTTCCCTTATCTATACCTGCAATAATATAATTAGTCTGGGCTCAAAAGCATGACCCAAACAGGGTGTGAGACTAATCATAGTAGGCAACCACCCATAGATCTCTGCCTAATAGTCAGTGAATATATATTATAGGCAATAAAAAAATGATGCAGTAAGAATGGAAGTAAACATTGTAAAAATCCTACTAATTCAATTTCATTCATTTTTATATATCAAGTAAGTAGTGTATCAAAAGAATATAACCATTTGGGAAGTAATCATAGCCTATCCTATCTGGTTCATCCAAACAAATACAAGAAACCCTCTGTGATGTACAGACAGTCTAACCCCTCTGGTTCATCTTTAGCACAGAATCTCTGAGGAAGCACTCACCATCAATTCCCCCTGTGGTATCTTATCGGTAACTAATAGGCACTATGAGGAATCACTCAATTTACAATTCCCTCTATGACCCATATCAAGGAAACTATAGACAATCTGAGTGAGAAAAAATTTCATCCCCCCTATGGTCTCGCAAGGTGACAGTAAACAGGCAGTCTGAAGAAGCCCCCATCATCCATTATCCCTATGGTCTACTACACTAGGTTCTCACGACACTGTACAAGTCATTCACGCACAAACTATATGTTCCATCCAAAGTAAACCTCATGAACATATTTTCTAAACAATCTACAACATATCATAGCATGTTAGATAATAATCACTCCATCCTAACAATACTAGGCATGGGAAACAATGCAGCAGACAAACATGAAAATCTAGACCAAATTATCAAAATAAAAAAACATTGGGAAAACCGCCATAGCATGGAAAATTAACCCTATTAATAAAATAAAATCTATCCGAACAAAGAAGTCAGAGAAGTAAATAACAGGGCTAAAAACCATAAACACTGAATACATCATTCTTGGGTATTGGGCACTTTTACACATAAAATTAAAAGACGATCTATGGAAAGGGACAAACCACCTACCTCGGCATCGTGAGATCGAAATACATGAACCTTAGGCCTTGAATATCCTTGGAAAACCATAGATATACAAAAATGATTAAAACGTTTAACCGAGGATAACCCATGAGAGAGGAGAAATCAAGAGGTGAGGTTCATGAGGAAGGGAGAACTCACTGATTCAATTGCAACACAATCAACGGTGGTCAAATAGGAGAATGGACGGTGAGTCAGGGGCTTAGAGAAGATTCATGTTCGTATGAGCGCTCTCAGATAAGACATTCGAAGAAGAAGACAGTTCTGTCCATTAAACGTGACCCAGGTCCGTTTAATGAAAAGAAAGAAAGTACACGACCTGTATTTTAAAAGTACAGGGCGTGTACTTTCCTTTTCTGGCCTCTTCTTTAGGCAGTCTCTAGGTCACCACAGACAGTCAAGTACTCGGCCATTACACAGCTAGTACATGGTCACTAGAGGAAACCGGGTACACGGCGTGTACTCCGGAAAATTCAAAAGACTCCTCTTTTTTTCTCAAAAACAACCAAAATGGAAAAACATACCCGAAAAAGAAGATCTTGATTCTTACAAACTTCCACCCTTAATGAAAATTTTCCACAAATTTTTCTTGCAAGGTGGCATAGAATAAGAATCCTCAAACTACCTTGGCCACTGTGATCAGACATCATTCTCCCTCTCCCAAGTCTCATATTGCACTCAACCGTGCTGCTATAGCACTCATACCATATGAACAAACCATCCACGGATAACCTTCACACTCTGATCAATAATTAGAGTAGTATGCTCTTTGAAAGATGCGTCCACATCAAGCTCAACCTCCTCAAGATGGAAAACGTGAGACGAGTCTAAGAAGTAACGTCAGAGCTGAGAAATGTGGAAGGCATCATGCAAAGACCAATTCCTCTGAGGTAACTACAGCCGATATGCAACCGACCCGACTCTCCCCAACTCCTCAAACGGACGGACGTATCTCAACGAAAGCTTACCCTATTTAATAATCATCCTGTGTCCCAACCTTAGAGTGACACACATGAAAACTTGATGTCTGACCTCAAACTCCAGAGGTCGTCTCTGTTGATCAGCATAAGACTTATATCGTGTTAGTGTAGTATCCAACCTCTTCCGAATCAACTATATCTACTCTGTGGTCTCCTTCACAAGACGAGGTCCCAACATAGCTAACTCTCATGCCTCTAGACAACATAAGGGTGATCGGCATGGCCTACCATACAAAGACTCAAAAGGTTCCATCTGAATACTTTATTGAGAACAATTATTGTAGGTAAACTCCACAAGAGGTATGTGCTTCTCCCAAGAACCTTTAAAATCCAGGATGCATGCTCGAATCATGTCTTAAAGAGCCTGAATAATATGCTCAAACTAGCCATATGTCTCAGGATGGTATTTTTTATTCAGAAGTACCTATGTACCCAAAGCCCTCTGAAGTCCCTTCCAGACCTGAGAAGTAAAACATGCACCCACTCTGAAACAATTGAGTGTGGAACCCCATGTAGATGTGCAATATCTCAGATGTACAACCTTCCCAACTCATCAACACTGATGGTCTCCTTAATTAGAATGAAGTGGGAATCCATTGTGTGTCTATTAATGACAACCTAAACAACATATTTCCCGTGAGGTGACCTCGACAAACCTATCATGAAATCCATCAGGACATCATTCCATTTCCACTCAGAAATGGATTACTACTACAAAATCCCTGCTGGTCCCTCATGCTCCACCTTCACCTATGGACAAGTGGAACACCTCATGACAAAGATAGAAACATATCTCATCGTACCCGGCCACAAATACAGACGTCATAGATCCTGATACATCTTGGTGACACTAGGACGAACTGCACAAACTGAGGAGTGAAAGTCTTGCATCAGCTCCTCACATATGTCTACATACACTTACATACATCCCTAAAAACGTAAGATCTCATCCTTGCTTATTGTCCACCCAAGAATAGGGTCCTCTCCTGACACACTATCCTGTAGAACTAGGCCTCCTGAATCTGATAGTTTCCTCATTCACACATCATCTACTAGAGTAGTGTTAACAGCCACCGAATAAAGAAACGTCTACCATTGACTGTCATGCACCTCCAAATGCATCTTAGAGAGCAGATTCATAAGCTTCCACTCACTGATGGCCTATTGAAATACCAGTATCTAAGTCCTCTTTCTCAACGCATCAGCCACAACATTTCCTTTCCCAGGAATGCAGGCAAGCACATTGTCAAAGGACTGAAGGTACTCAACCCACCTTCACTGTCTCAAATTTAGATCACCCCAACTAAAGATATACATGAGGCTTTTGTGGTTGGTGAAAACAAAAAGAATTCTCTCCCAGGAGGTATTGTCACCAACATCGTAAAGTATGAACAACTACAACTAACTCAAGATCGTGTGTCAATTAGTTCCTCTCATGTAGCCTCAACAACTGAGACCCTTACACAATTACCCCTTCTCCCTCCATAAGTACTACTCCAATCCTGATACCTGATGCATCACAGTAAACAACATAGCTTTTTCCCGGATTTGGCAGAACTAGTATCGGTGCTGAAATCAACCTCCCTTTCAGCTCTTGAATGGATAACTCACAAGAATCCAACCACAAGTACTTCACACCCTTCTCAATCAGACCCTTCAGTGGTGCTATTAAGCGTTAAAAGCACTATATAAAATGCTTTTAGTAACCATCCAACCCCAAAAAACTCTACCCCTCAAAGATGTTCTTCGGCTGCTTTGAGGAAACTATTACTCTCACTTTCTTTGGATCTTTTGATACTCATGTCTCTGAGATAACATAACCTTAGAAGTGAATTTGGTCAATCCAAAATGGCATTTTGAAAACTTATCATATAGCTGATTCTCTCTTAGTGTACTCAAAATGATCTCAAGTTGGGTAGCATGGTCGTGTCGAGTGTGAGAGTACACCAAGACAACATCCACGAAGACTACCACGAAAGAATCCAAGTATGGATGGAACACTCGATTCATCAGTTCCATGAAAACTGCAGGTGCATTCGTGAGACTGAATGAAATAACCACATAATTTTATAGACTATACCTTCTCTGAAAGGCTGAAAGTGGAATATCAGATGGTCTAACATGAAACTGATGATAACCGGACCTCAAGTCAATCTTTGAGAACACTCGATCTCCTAGAATCTGGTCAAAGAGATCATCAATACTCAGTTAGGGATATCTGTTCTGGATCGTTAATTGGTTCAACTTTCGATAATCCACAAAAAGTCTGAGGGCGTCGTCTACCTTCTTTGCAAACAGGACAGGAGAACCCCATGGAGAAGTACTAGGTCGAGTGAAACCCTTTGTTGCAACTCCTCCAACAACTTCTTGAGCTCCTACAACTTTGGTGTGGCCATCCTATAAGGAGGAATGGACACTAGTGGCACTCCTGGAACAAGCTCAATAGAACGGTCCACCTCTTGCTCTGGAGGCAATCTTGAAATTTCCTCTGGAAGGATATCCTTGAAATGATCCACTACTGAAGGAAATTCAATCTGGGAAGTCCTCTGGTCATCCAGATATAGACTAACAATCTGGGCTATAACTCCCCTCAACCAATGATGCTCGGGTCCTGCTATGATTGTCTGGACATCCCACTCTCCCTTATGAAGAAATGAGCTTCCCTATGGTGATGCGAAACTCAACCTAAAATTATAGCAATCGACAACTACCTATAAGGGAACTAACCAGCCCATTTTGAGAATGACATCATATCATATCACCTCTAGGATATAATGGCCCCATAGGGAGTGACACACACCAACCTCGAGAGGGCACTCGTTTCTCTGATTTATACTAGCATTTCTTGTCCCCAACGGTGTGTCTAGTTTCAAGATATCAGCATAATATAATATACATAGCCCAGGGATCTCCACAATAAATGATATAATGTAATGGGTATCCCCTATATCAAAAAGAGAATAAGATAAAACTAAGGAAACTAGGATCGTACCTCGAACTGTAGAGGGTCCGGGATCCTGATCCTACTAGGTCTACTCCACTACAAATATATGACCAACATTGCGGCCATGAAGCCCTGCCTAACCACTCTGAGCTGATCCACCCTACTATTGCTGAAATCTTGGACACTAACTACCATGACCATGACCTCCACCTCCGTCTGAGTAGCCAAAAGAACACCAGTTCTCTGACTGATGAGAAACTAGTGGTGTTACTTCTAAATGAGGAATCATAGAAGAACCCCTGTCACCCGTTGGTGGTGAAATGATTTGAAAAAATAACATAAGATGACCCATCTTTCCACACGATCGGTACTCCATTGGGTATATTGGGGAATGTGGCCTCATATACCCACTCTTCTCACACTGGTAGCACACCACCTGGCTACTAGAATATGTCTCTCGCCTACAAAGATCTCTTCATATAGACTCCCTACGGAGCTTCCTACTATCAGTAGGAAGGATATCAACTCTGGATGTCAAACCGCCCTAGCTTACCACTCCAGAATCCATTAGATTTCACTCCATGATCATCGCATGGTTGACTGTAGATATCATGGAAGTCAACCTGAAGATGTTCACATTATATCATATGTTGTTCCTGAGACCATCCTCAAACTTCCATTCCAGAAATAACTCATCACCTCCAGGAATAGGTGTTATGTGATGAAGATCTGTGAAGAGAGAAGAATACTCCATAACGGAAATAGTACCCTTCTCTAGATTCATGAACTCTCAGGATCAATCAGACCTCAAATTCTTTAGAAAGAAGTTTTCATAGAAGGCATGCTAGAACTCATCCCAAGCCATAATCTGCTGGCATACCGCCTATAAGATCACATACCACCATCCCATGGCGGAAGATTCTTCTGGAAAACCCGCATCAACTCAACCATAGAAGGGTTAGGATGCGGTACTTCTCGGAAGTTCTTCATGAACCTCATAAATCCCTATAAAAACTATGTGTTAGCTCCTATGTCCATAATATTGTTTGGTTACAAGACTGGAACAACTGGAGGATCTATTGGTAGTTCCTAATAAGCCATATTCGGTGTCTGGTCACTTCCCTATAACTGGAAGACAACCAGAGGACATCTCATTGGCATGACTCTGCAAGGTCAAGATCACACCTTAGATCAAGACTTACAAGTACTAAAACTAAGAAGTGTAATAAGGGAACATGATGAAGAAGGTATTCATGTGTTTTAAAACATGGATACACGACATTTATAATGCCTACACGACATGTTCTCTTAAGCCTTCATATGGGCGTGTACTTTTACCAACCCAGGTCGTGTAACACCCCAAACACACAGTGTGTTTTCCTAACATACGACATGTAATTGAATCCTCCTCCCCTTCCTGAGTTATTCTACATGGCTAAGCCACAAGGTTCTACTAAAACAAGATGATGTAACATGTTAGTTCCAGACACGACGTGTACTAGATGAACTTCAACGACCTGTGTTGTTCGTCACACGGTCGATTACATGGCTCACTCTACACGACGTGTTCCAGATGGACACAACATGTATGAGAAGGATTTCAACTTCCCGTGTTGTTATTCACACAGGTGGACACATGGCTAACTATACACGACGTGTTTATCCAAGACATGACGTGTACAAGAAGGTTTCCACTATCTCATGTTGTTTGTTACATGGTCGGGTACATGAGTTACACAACACCACATGTTCAAGCATGACCCGACATGTTAAACTTAAGTTTTTATCCATCTATGTCGTTAGTCACATGGGTGGACATATGGTCTATGCAACACGATGTGTACATTTGGTACATGGCATGTCCCAACAATGATTTTTCAACCCCTAGTCTCTACCCACACATCCCGTGACACAGTTAGAGACTACATGGAATGTACATATAGTACAAGATGTGTACTCAAGAAAAACAATTCCTCCCAGAACAGAATGACACAAGGCATGTATTCATTATTGTACGCAGTGTATTATGGGTTCTTCTAGATAGTAAGCCTCATAAACTACTTCGAAAACCATAAAAACACTGAAATGAACATTAATGTGCCAAATTATGATCTGTGAGGGCCCATACTGCCCATGAATCAAATCTTGGCATCTTATACATGTTTTATATAAACATAACAGAGAAAATATCCGCCAAATTTCGGTCCATGAGGGCCCATAACACCACAAGAACCAATGATCACCATTCATTTAAACAAAACCTTACACAATTCTATACCCTATCAAAAACAGTTATTCTATCAAAACATCTATCATAATATCTTGCATATCTAGAACCACATCTATCACAAAAATATGCTATCGCTAATGCAACCTAAATGGCTTGGTAAGAATGCATGACATGTGATCTCTAGAAAGTTCCTATATGATGAATGAGATAGAATACCCTCCTTATCAGGTTGCAACAGAAATAGAACCTTAATAATATTAATGATAACATCACAACTCATGTGAATCACCCAATGGTGAAATCAAATAAACTGTAAAATTGCAAAACTAGAAAAATTGCAATAATAAGGTTGATTGGATTTTCCTTGTACACAGGTTATATACTCCTAGGAACACATTATTACCAAGTAAATATTTCCTTCTTATCCCTAGATATAGGCTCCAAATAGTAATTCAAGAAGAAAAAGATGCCACTGATACCATTTTTTAATGTCCCGATTCAAGAAGCTGCCTAGAGGTGCCCCATACCCGGTTGGTCCCATGGACTCAAGTGCATTTCCCCGAATGCTAGAGGCTACAAACTAGCAGTGAAAGCATTGGGTGTGATAGTGGGAAAACTATTCCCTCATTGGATTAATAAAGTGTAAGTAAAAGAGATAGAAATAACGAAAGCATTAATAATACCGTAAAAAAGTAAACAGCAGAATATTGAAGAAATAAACAACTGGAGCACACACATATATATAAGATGCATGATACATATTTCTAGGAATGCATCCAAACAAGTCAGATTGATGGAATACAATACTAATCCAAAGTAAAAAAGAAAACAGATAAATGGCTCCCCAACATCGCAAGCCTCAGCTCGGTCCCATGCCCCCCAGCTCTACAACAACCTTGTGCCTGATGTAGAAGGGCATTATCCCTTATCTATACCTACAACAATATAATCTATTTGTGCCCAAAAGAATGACCCAAATATTGTGTGAGACTAATTCTAGTAGGAAACCACCCAAAGATCAATTCCTAATAGTCAATGAATATATATGTTGGGAAATAAACAAAATGAACCAGTAAGAAAGGAAGTACACATAGTAACCATCCTATAAATTCAATTGCATTAATTTTCATATATCAAGTAAGCAGATAATCAAAAGAAGGAAACCATATAGGAATTACTCATAGCCTCACCCCTCTAGTTCAACCAAACAAACAAAAGCCACCCTCTGGGAAGTACACACAGTCTAACCCCTCTGGTTCAGCATTAGCACAGACTCTTTGAGGAAATAATCACTGTCAATTCCCCATGTGGTCTCATATTAGTAACTTATAGGCACTCTAAGGAAGTACCCATCATCAAATTCCCCCTATGGCCTATAGAAAGGAAACTACAAACACTCTGAGGGATCACAATGTCCATCCTCCCTATGGTCTCACAACGTAACAGTAAACAAACACTATGGAGAAGCCCTAAACGTACATTCTCCCTATGGTTTACTACACCAGGTTCTCACGGCCATGTGTAAGTCTGTCATGCAAAAATGATATGTGGCAGTCAAAGTAAACCTCAATAACTACTAGGATAAAAAATCTATAACATATCATATCATTTTAGATAATAATAACTAAATCCTAACAATACTAGGTATGGGAAACAAAGCACCATCCTAACAGGAAAAGCTAGAACAAACGGTCAAAATAAGAAAACATGGGGAAAACCTCCATAGCATGGTAAATTAACCCTATTCATAAAAAAATAACCCCTATAAAAAAATAATTACAGGTAATAATAGAGCCAGAAAAACCATAAACACTCGATACCCCGTTCTTGGGTATTGGGCTCTTTTTCACATAAAATTCAAAGGCTATCTATGGAAAGTCACAAACCACCTACCTCAGGATTGTGAGATCGATATACATGAACTTCAGGCCTTGAATAAACCTAAAACATTGTATATATATTAAAACAATTAAAACGTTCAACCGAGGATAACCCATGAGAGAGGAGAAATCGAGAGATAATGTTCAAGAAGAAGAGAGAACTCACCGATGCGATTCTAACGTAATGGATGACGGTCAAATCAGAGAATGGATGGAGATTCAGGGGAATGAAGAATATTTTTAGCCATATGGATGCTATCGGATGAGATGGGTGAAGAGGATGATGGTTCTGTCCATCAGACATGACCCCGATACGTTTAATGAAAGAAAGCAAGTACACAATGTGTATTTTAAAAGTACACGGTGTGTACTTTCCTTTTCCAGCCACTACTTTAGGCGTTCTCTAGGTCACCACAGATATCCATGTATTTGGCCATTACATAGGCATTACACTGTCACTTGTGGCAATCAGGTTCATGGCGAGTACTTAAAGTACACAACGTGTACTCCTGAAATTTCCAAAACTCCTATTTTTTTCTAAAACAAACAGAAAGGAAAAATAGACCTGAAAAAAAATATCTGAGTTATTTCACTATAGAACCAAAATTAAACAATTATTTACATATTTAATATCCTATTATACAAATTATTATGTTCTGATAATAATCCATGATATAAATTCAATTCTTTTTTCAATTTGGTGGTTGAACTAACCCAGACAAGAACAAACCAGGATTAATGGGTGATTATCATATGGTATATTTGAAATACCATTTTAAAAGTATAATAATGATCCTATTTAGTGTTAATTAGTGAAATATATAATTATAGATGAGTAGTATAGGTAGTTATGGATACAAAATAATTACATCGTATGAATAAACTGTTTTTCTTCTTAGTTCACTTGAATAATATGGTTAATTTTAAATTGATTGTTTTTTATACATACCATTAATAGGTTATTCAATTTATATTAATAAAACATATTAAAATAATAAATATCATATATATATATATGATAAAATCATTCTTAAAACCATCTATGTAATGTGGTAATGAACAATGGAACATGTTATTCCATGGAGGCGGTAGTCCTCACATTCCTGTGAAAGATTATATCATTTTCCTTATAATTGGAGAGAGAAGTAAAATGATTTATCATTTCAGAATATTAAATAATTTATCGATATTATAATTTTATGTTATATTCCATTTCTAAAATATCCATGTTAGGTGGTAATGAAAAATGAACATGATACTTTATGGAAGTGGTAGTCTTCACTTGCACACAACTCACATTTTCATTTTTCTTAATAGAAAATGGAAAGGTGGAAAATGCATGAACCATAATTCTAATAAAAAATAATTATAATAAATAAATTGATTTAATATTTTTAGGATTATGTAGTAAAAAATTAATAAGATGTTTTGAATAAAATAAATAAATAAAAATGGGTAAAAGATGTTAGGAACGTATACCACACTTATTAGACGATCTCTTTTGTGAAGAAGATTAAGCCTTTGATGGGTGGTATTTTGAGATGGCCAAACTAAATTTTAGGTGGGAATGAATATTTTGGATAGGTTTTGGTTTATTTTGGGATAACATATTAGGGTTATAGTATGCAGGGATGTGAGGATAGAAGTTACCATTTTATAAGAGTGGGGAGATATTTTTGTAAATACCCAAATATTTTCTATAATCAGAATTTAACCTTAAGGAAATCAGATAACAATTTGGAAAATAATAAACTGTGGAAGAAATAATGTTAATACAAACCACAACCACTCAATTAAATATTTTTTAAATGTCAGTCCCTTTAAGAAATAGGTTACTCATTTTTATTCATTTTGTTTTTCACCATAGTAGATAGTTTTTAAATAGCTAATTTATTATTTATACCCAAAAATAAAAGTTTCCATATAATATAACATGGAACTAATGATTAAAACATCTAATTCCATATTTTCAAACATAATATTTAAAATTAAAAAAATCAAGATACTCAATGTATACTACATTATTTTTTATAGGTAATAACTTATGTTTAAAAAGGTCAAATATGGGAATCTTGTACCAAAACAATTCACTCAACTAATAGTGACAAGACCAGTTGGTGATAAGGAATCAAGTTCACCTCTTGATAGTAAAGATTCTATATTCTAGAAGTAAGGGTATATTTATGGTTTAAGGGGGAAACTATACCCTATAGATTAGTACTAAATATAGTGAAAACCTAAATCAAGAAAAGGAAGTTGAAGTTAATAATTACCTACAATTATTAATTAACTAATGAATTCCAAATAATTAAACCATGAATAAACATGAAAAGACATAAATACAAATTATCCACCAAAAAAAGTAATATATAGAACAGGGATAGAATAATAAATGAATAAGTAGTTAAAATTCTCTATCTCTAAAAGGTATCTTTATTACATCCTTATCTGATACTCCCATTCCAAGAACTATACCAAATGATACAACAAAAAATCATAATCCATGATTATGAACTATAACCATGAGATCTATCTGGGTACAAAATGATGGCTTGAATAGGGTGTGAGTAAAACTCATTAGGCCACCACCAATAGTGCCTAATTTTATCCTCTCTATGAAAATAATATGTTAAAACATGTAGGTATATCAAAAGTAATTTTTAATGTTAATAAAAATCATGTAGAGCGTAGGTACCTCAAGGTACCCCAAACTAACAATACCTACTCTGGTATAAGATTAAATATTTATGAACATGTTCCATCATATATATATATAAACACAAAGACAAATCTGTATATATATATTAGTTTTGGTGAGGACCTCAGGCATATGACTATGGAATCCATGTGTAATTTCATAAGGGTATCGTATTTTAATAAGGGTAATCTACCCAAAAATCAAATTAAAAAAGAGTAAAATCTTGTCATGTGATCCAAAATAAATAAAGAGTAATGTCATGTCCTCTGATTCAAATAAAAAATTAGGAATATCTTCTCCTAGGATACCAAATACATAATAAATAACTCAATTTTCTATTATGTGGAATCTCATGTCCTAAAATTTAAAATAAATAATATGGAACGCCATGTCTAGTGATTTCCATATATAATTAGTAATTCCATTTCAAATTATTTAAATAAACAATTAATAATTCAATGTATATTGATTCTAATAAATAATTTGTATTGTTATGTCCAACATCACTTAATTGTTCATGAGTCATTCATTTAAATGTGCCTTATCAGTCCACCTAAGGAATTTCATATAAGAACAAAAGTATCAATAAATAAATACTATAAAAAACAGTAATTTTTCATTTAATAATTAATATTTTCCATGAAAAACATCTATTTCAAATTAATATTTGAATATAAGAAATACTTTTAATGTCATTTATCAATTCAACATTAATACATTTTTTCAGGTCATCATAATAGTGATGTATAATGTAAAAGACACATAACCAAGGGGTTTATCCAAAAAACCTAAAAATTCATTCAATCCCACCTAATATTAAAAAATTATCTTTTAGAAATTTCACATTCCATTAATTTAATTTTAATATTTCACTATACCAACACAAGACCAACAAACCTTATTGGTGTTTTAGTCACAAGGGAAAATAATTCCTCAAGGGTCATAATCGAACCCACCAAAGGGGTGGTTTTGGTTGAGTTATACAACATAAAACCATGTATAGGGGTGTCCCAAATTCTCTAAAATAGGATTTGAAAATTTAATTTAATTATTTATCAAATTTAAGAGCAACACCAAAAAATTCTATTTTTTGACGCAAAATTTTTTTTTCTAAATGATGAAACATTAAGAGAGAATATTAAGGACCATCTATATTATACAAAGGAATATTCATTAATACATTTTAGACCTTCCGTTCAAACTAAAGTGATATAAATCATAATAAAAGAATAACACTAAGAAAATATGGAATAAGAGATCTCATTATTATGAAATCCAAGAAAATGAGATAAACTAAGAAAATAAAGATGAGGAATGACAGAATAACCGAGGGTGATCCAACACAATAAATGATGCTCTAATCAGTGTATAGATGAAAAAGAACCATAAAATCTGAAATGAGTAGTAGAGGGAATATTTTATGTTGCAACATTGTGAAATATGGGGGAAGAAGGAGAGTGTTTTAATGGTAAAATAGGTAGGCTAAAAGTCAATATTTCTCACTTTATAAGGGGTTTCATTAAAAGATCTCATATTTTTCTAGGTACTTACCATTATTAGTTTATTATTGAACCTATATCATTTGGGTTTTTCTTCTTTTATAAACCCTGGCCACTAATTTCCTTTGAGGATGAATATCATTTTCTATAGCAAATAACAAAACGTTTGGGGTTATATGTTAATTTTAATTAACAAATCAAAGGTATAATTTTTTTAATGGTAATAAAATTGATTTTCCATGAGTTTTAAAGGCATAAAAGGTGATTCAAGATCTTCTACAAATGATGAAATACTAGTTGTCTACATTACATTTACACATCATCAACATGTGACACAACATGTAAATATTACCAAAATGAAATCATGAACTGGTTCATGGAAAGAAATGGTTTCCCACCATGAAACCAATTCACTTCATGTAATGTTTTATTAGGGTTATTTCAACCTGAGGTGATGTGTCCTTCGTCTTAACACATAAATTGGGAAATACATGAAGGGAATTTATTACATGTCATGAATTTCTCAGGCTTAGAAGTTTTAAATAAACATGGTAAATTCGACTAATTCTTCATCTTACCCACAACCCCATCTCCGAAATTCTAAAGAAATTCTAGAAGATTTTTGGAGTGATTTCTTCCATTCTAGACATCCCAATTAGGCATTTGATCCCCCGTGAGTTGGTTTTCTATGGTTTTTACCTCCCTTTTATTTCTCTCTATCGTATTAGTGAAATCACTTTGTCGTGGTTGGTTTGGATATTGATATTGATCTTGTGTGATCAATGTTTTATTTTTTTCATTATCTCACATTACTTTTTTGGTGTTAAATATTGGAAGAAATTCCATGATCACCAGATAAATGTAGGGGTCTTGATCCAAACCCCATGGTATATTTGTATTTGTTCATATATTTATAATATTATGTGATCACACTCACACATGTTTGAATTAAAAAATATAAAAATAAATCATGTGTTTTGACTAATCATTATATCCCTTTGGATCCAATGGTGTTTAAATAAGTCTTTTTGAAACCCATAAGGTGTGCCTACCCTTGAAAAATAATGAAATAGAGAATGGATTAAATTATGTTTTAGAATGAAATGAAATATTAGTTGATTTATTAGGATATATTCACCCTAAAAATGCATTAATGTATTATAGAATGGATAGGAATAATATTATAAAAAATGGGTGAGAAAATGGAATGTAAATGACTAACAATACAATATAATTAATGGATGGGTTATTTAAAGACAAATGTTAGTTTACTAGTTTTACCATTGTGGATTCTGATATTATAATGGCTTATTCAGGTTTAATTATCTTGTGTGGTGTTTAATACTAAAATTATTATATATAGGGCTTGACCCTGTTATAATGAAATGATTATATAGAGGGATTGGACCAATTATGATGAAATTCTCATTTAGAGGGCTTAGCCCGACTATGCTGAAATGATAATATATTGTGATTGTATTTGATGGTAAAATGATTATATAAAAAGTATGACCTAGATGTTGAAATACTTATATATAGGCCTTATACTTGTTTATTTGATTCTACCATGGACTTGATGTTATGGTTTTCAAGGTTGTGATACATACTGAGAGATATTTTGGGATGGTGTTAAAGTATGTTTATTTTTGTGTTAAATAAAGTGATTAATTAATACACATGTTTTTCACTTTATTGCATGCACTTATTATCAGAGTGGTTTTGTTTAGACATGGTGGTCGCGACCTAAGTAGTTTTACTCGCACCCTATTTAGGGTGCAATTTGGTACTTGAGAGGTTTACATAGATTTAGGTTTGGACAAGTTAAAGGGGACTTGTTTTATATTGCAGCATACTAGATGGGTTGGATCTTGGAGGTGGCACATACATTGGGATAAAGACTGGGGTATTGAGAAATTTTATTTTTAATGGTCTTATTTCGATGTTAATTTTAATAGTACATTTATATACATTCTAGCCACTCATTACATGACCCACTGTTATTTGGTTTATTGGATCTTCCATTATCATCAAATTATATGTCGTACTATTAATTCTATTTATTTCACAATTATATTTATTATTATTGTTTATTTCTGAGGTATTGTTACAATATAAAAAGGGTATAGTCTCCCCGTAATATTCTTTACACCCCCACTTTTATCCTATATCCATTGGCATATATGGAGGCCCACTTGGGGTCCCACAAGCTTCTTGATTTTTCCACATGAGAGATTTTCATATCAGAGGATGTTACAAAATGATATCATAGGATCTAGCTGTTTTTCTTTTCAATTTCATTACTATTTAGGAAAGGTATAAAGTAGACTAGTGTTTGTCTAGACTTGGTATTGATATTTTTTTTGGGAGCAGATAACCCATGTATGGGGTGAAATATGTGTTCCTGAAGATCTGATTGATGTTCCTGATATTCAATTTTTATGGTTCATGTTATTTCCTCTTCGTAGAGTCACATGTTATGTGATGTTATTGTTTCATTATATTTCTACTTGTAGATCAGTTTAGCATGAGATGAGTAAGCATTCATAATGATAGGTGAATTGGGATATATCCTGTGATGTATTCTTTATGATAGAGACATATTTCTAACATGGGATATATTTTCTTATATGAGCTACGAAATGATATGACTATTATATCAAAAAAATTAATAAATGAAAATTTACTTCCTGATAAATCACTTGTAAGATATGTTTAGAGGGACCATGATCTATTGTTTCTCTATTATGGCCACTAGTTGAGGCTGACTGTACTATTATTTAGTTTCTTGAGGAGTGAGTTTTTCATGTAGGTAAAATTCCTCCTCATCATCTTCAAATTGTGTGTCAAGGGAGATATAATTGTCATCCTCTTAACATAGATAAACTTGTTCTAAATGTAGATCTTCAGTATTAGATGGACGTTTAGATTGGTTTTAGATTCTTATGGGTCATGTGATCTACAAAAAGAGAGATTGTTCCCATCATGGATTCGATGTCTAAGTGGATGAGATAATTTCAACTACGGAATATTCTTATGTTCACTATGGATAGAGGCCACTTGGTAGTTGAGTTTTGGATTGAGACATTCCTGACAATCTTTTAGTAGATCAATATAAATGAAGATAGAATTGGTAATCCTACTGTATACACGCTTTATGGACCTTACAAACATAGGTTTCATATTTTAGAGAAACTGGGGAAATAGGTTTTAACTTGGAAGTAATTTGAAGAAACGTTTCTGATCCACTTAAATCTAGGGATGTTCAGGGATGATAAGGCTCATGTGTTCATGCATCTGACACATGGGTCATGTTAGAGAAGGACTATGCTAGATTTTTATCCATCATGAAGAACTTTCCCCATACTTGGTAACTATTGACACATATAAGGCGATACATTTTTTATGATGGGCTTTTCTATGAGATCATTCACAGGTGAACATCTTTTTCATGAGTATTTTCTTAGATGTGATAAATCAGTAACTCATCATAGAAGATAATTTGATATAGTACCTAAGAATAAAACAATATACATTAGTTGGGTAAACATGGATCTCCTATTACCATTTGAAGAAACACCTATATTACTATTTTCACCAAGGAAATTAAGGGAAAAGTAGTTTGGGTAGTAGGATCCCATCTTTGCACTGTGTTCCATTTCAGTGCTATCAGTGTGTAAGGTTTGGCCACAAGTATCCTTAGTGTCCATAACCTACATTCGAGTGCCATGATTTCGATATGATGAACCACCTATAAAGGTTTTTTAGGAGAATTTAGTACTAAAGTAGTGATAGGGGATCATGATAAGTACCTGATTCTGAGGACACAAATACCCCTCAACAGAATGGAAGCTAGAGTTCCACTGGATATTCTGGTCGAAGCAGGTGATGTTGTACTCCAATGTAAGAGAGGAGTTATCGAGTATATTGAACTGTAAATGGGAATTAGATAGAATCCTAGGGTTTAGGGGAAAGTTAGATATATGCTATGCAGTCTAATCCATCTAGTTTGGATGTTGGAACTTCTACCATCAGAGGTACAATTCTTGTATCATCTACCTTTCTTGAATTTTTTATATAAGTGAATAAAATTTCATTATATATTCTATTTTTTAGAATGGTTTGGGCTCTTTTCAGGAAATATTGGATAGTTTTTGACCATCAACAAGTCGTTGGGAGTGTGGTCAGAGAATATCAATGTTCCAAAGAGTGTTCTCTAGAAATTGGTGGTTACTATTTTTTTGGGAACTGTTTTTATAGAAAATGATAAGATTTTAATTTAATCTTATTATGGATTGGTTAATACATGGATGATATTGAATATTACAAGAAGAGAGTGAAATTTATATATTTCGAATAAGGTAGTTATTTTCACCGGAGTGAGTGGTATATTTAGGATAGTCATTCAAGACCAATTTAATGTATATTAGACTCTATCATAGCTCAGATAATAGTTATTTCTCTAGATTATGGTATAATACAACATAATAATTGTCCACCTATAGTACAATATTTTCAATATTTCCTTCCTGATGAGTTATGTAGCATTGCACCTGAGTGATAGATTGATTTAATAGTCAAGTTTGTGTCAGAGAAGAGAGAGTTTCAATTCCAATTTATAGGATGGAAACAACAAAGCCTCATAAGTTGAAAGTTGAATTAGAGTATCTAGAAGATAAAGGTTTCTTATAGCCTAGAATTCCACCATGGGGTTCTCCAGATCTTTTCGACAAGATGATTGATGTAGATTTTCTCTTATGTATGGATTTCTAATGATTGAATTAGATGATGGTCAAGAACTATTATCTCCTTCCATGCATCGATTGTATCTTTGATTAGATGAGATTTTCAATGGCCTTATCCAAGATAGATTTTAGATCATGATTCCACCAGTTTAGGATCATATTTGTAGACATACCTTAGTCTACTTTTAGGAGTCAGTTTGGCTTGTATGAGTTCATAGTGATTCTATTTGGTTTGATGAACTCACTGGAGATATTCATGGACATGATGAACCAGAGATTTCATACTTTTTTATATTTTTCTGTGATGGATTTATTCAATGAAATGTTAGCTTACTTTTTATTCAATGGATGATCATTCTCAACATCTTGAAAAATTATTTAGTAAATTTAATGAGATAAATATTTACACCAAGATAACCAAATGAATTTTTTGGATTGATAAAGTGCCCTTATTGTGTAATGTCATCTCAAAGGATAGAGTATAAAAAGGCCTAGAGAAGAATTCATATATGGTATCTTGGGAGAATCCATCGAAATTATCTGAGATTTGGAGTTCTTTTTGGATTAGAAGGTTATTATCAACGCTTCATCTAGGACTTCTCGTGACTTGTAGCACCGATGTTTGAGATGACCAAGAAAAGAGTGAAGAATGTTTGGTCAGATGTATGTGAGTTACATTTTCAAGAGATGAAGAGTAGGATGAACTTAGAACCTACCCTTTCTTTAACTATCACATGTAAGGTGTATACCTTTTACACTGATGAATCTGGAGTTGGGCATGGAGTGAATTATTTTAGGATAACAGACTGGTTGTTTATAGGTCCAGATAGTTGAGACCACATACTAATGTTCTAGAATTACAAGTTCTGGTACATACCTTGAGATGATAAATAAATTATATTATATGTAAGTGGTTTTTTTACATGGACCATAAGTGTATCAGGTACATATTTTCATAGTGGTCCATATTCCTTCGACAGTGGACATTGGTTGAGTATCTGTATTCCTTTGATTTCGAGCTGGCATATACAGAAAGAAATAGAAATATCATTGTCGATTACTTAATCTAGAAGACACGATTGAGGTAGTGTGTGATTATTGTAATGATTTTTTGGATCAGGGCAGTCTTTTCATACATGTATCTTAATGTTCATGAGTCCCATAGTTTAGTGACTCTGACTTCGATATCTAACATACCAGGGATTCTTGACCATATCAAGACTGAGTAGTTATATAATCCAAAGGTATTAGTTCTGATAGAAAGACAATATGGTTTGGAGACACCAACTAGATGGTCTCTTGGTTGCATAAATTATGTTCTTTTCAATGGTTGAGTACCGGTTCATATGGGATTTTACGAGGACATGATTAGAGAGTTTCATGCTTATAGATTAGTGGTATTTCTTAGTTTGAAAAATATCTATTATGATCTCCATAGATAATATGATGCCTAGTAATAAAGAATAGTAAAATGGGTTTCTTAGAGATATTTTTAACCTATCATATGGCGAGGGCTAAGAATCAGAGGCTTTATGGGTTGTTACAACCTCTAACGATTCCGTAGTAGAAATGGAATTATGCCACTTTGGATTTTGGGATAGGATTACCTAGGAAACCTTATATGAATGATGCATTTACAGTGATCTTAGATCAAAAAATGATGGTGGCCCACTTATTTCCTATCAATAAGACATTCACTATTGATGATCTGGGTAATCTCTATGTTCGAGAGATAGTTCATCTACACAACATTCCTAGGAGTATCATTTTTTAAAGAGACCCATATTTCACATCTTAGTTTTGGATGGGTCTTCATAAGGCTCTAGGATCATAGGTTCTTATGATTATAACCTATCATCCTCATACTAATGTCCAATCTAAATAGAAAATTCATATTCTAGAGGATATGTTATGATCAGTTGTTTTTGACTTTTGTGGGTCATGGGAGAAACATTTATCACTCAAGGAGTTTTCTTATAATAAATCATTCCATATATCAATCCAAATGGAACCTTTCGAGGCTTTGTATGGAAGGGTATTATATTCGCCACTTTTTTTGGTTAGAGGTAAGAGAGTCAACACTAGTTTGACCTATTCTCATACAATACACATATGAGTAGGCTAAACTAATTAGGAGGTGGCTGGTGACTACAAAATTAGGCAGAAATATTACATTGGCCAGCAAAGAACACCAATGTAGTTTGGGGTTGGTCATCATATTTGCCTTTGGGTGTCTCTAAGGGTGGGGAAACACCATGTCCAAAAGTAAGTAAAGATAGTTCCTAGGGTTTTTAGTCCATTTGAGATTGTTGAAAGGGTCATCCATATGGAATATAAATTATCCCTTTAATAGAACTTTAGTTCCATGCACGATAAGTTTCAGATGTCACATATTTGGAGATATTATCCTAACCCTTTTCATGTGGTATAATTTGATGAAATAAAAATTAGTAAAGATGCATCCTTTGATGACCATTTGATAATGATTGAGGACCATATTTAGAAGTACCTAATGGGTATGGATATACCTCTTGTTCACGTGCAGAGGAATCAATGGAATGTTTAATAGGAGGCCAGAGTGAGGGAATTTGATATGTGAGAATAGTGGAAAAACAAGATCACTGTGATCCCACAGTGATTTTTGGAGTATCTTGAGGACGGGAATTTATATTGTGGGGAGTTTTTAAATCCCATGTTTTTCTAGGTACTCCCCACATTGTGTTTTGAATTGATCCTATTTATGTAGGTTTTTTGTCCTCTTTAAACCTTGATTGTCGAGTTACATTAAGGATAGAAAGAATTCAATTAGGAATAATGACCTAATGTTTAGGTATTTATGTTTTTTTTAATTAACAAGTTCTGGGTGTAAATCTGTCAAAGGGAATTATGAGGGGTTTCCCTTAGTTTTCCCTTAGTTTGGAATGATTTAGAGGTGGTTTGGTCTATTTTGAAAATGATAAAACGTGAGAGGTTTTCTGGTCATTTACATGTCGTGAAATTGTTATATATTGTGTAAATGATTCCAGCATGATGTGTTGAACTGGTCATCTTCATGTAATGGTTACATACCATGGGACCTTTTCATGTTGTGTGATGTTCGATCTGGGATATTTCAACCCAAGGTGAAAAATATTTCTTCAGAACTCATATTTTTATAAATACATGACATGAAGTTATTACATTCCATGAATTTGGTGGGGTCAGTGGTTCAAATCCCCACTGTACATTAGATACATTCTTCTTCCATCATGAAGCCCCATATCTTGAACCCTAGAGTAAATCCTATAGATTTTTTAGTGCTTTATTTCCTTCTAAAAATCTTAGTCCAGAATTTGATCCCTAATGAGTTTTTTACTATTTTTTTCATCTCTTATATTTCGCTCCATTATAGAGGTGGAATATCTTAACCTTGATTGTTTTGGGTGTTGATCTTGATCTTGTTTGATATAGTTTTTCCTAATGATCATCATTTTCTTCGTCCTTTGTTGGCACTAATTTTTAGTTGTGTTTCCTTGATCTCCATATAAAGGTAGTTTTTCAAGAACCAAACCTTATGGTCTATTCCTATTTGTTCAAATGTGTGAAATATTAAGAGGTTGTTCAAAAATTGTGAAAGTTAACAAATAGAATAACAAATAATGTGTTTGGACTGCTCTTTATATCCCATTGGATCCAAGTGTGTTAAGAGCGGTCTTGAAGCTACTGATAGGGTCAACCTACCATTGAATAATGAAGAATTGCATAATAGATTAAAGTATGTTTTATCATGACATAAAATCATAGGTGAGTACTTGTGATATATTGACCTTACAAAATGTCTTAATGGATTATAGAATAAAAAGTTGTTATTTGATAAAAAATGGGTTTTAAAATTGGCATGGTAGTGACTTAAGATATAATTTAATGAATGGATGGGTAATTGAAATTAAATGGTAATTAGATGAACTAACTATTGTGGATTGTGAATTTATGATGTGTTATTAATATTGTATTGACCCGTGTTATCTTTCATATTTAAATGATTATATTGAGTGTTTGACCCAATTATGTTTAAAATATTATATTGAGTGTTTCACCCAGTAATGCGGAAAGGCTTATATAGAGGTCTTGGTCTGATTATGCCAAAATTTTTATATTGATGGACCATTGTGGATGCTGAAATTTTTATATAGAGGCATTGATATAGATATTAAAATCATTATGTGAATTAATTTTCCTTGTTAGGTGATTATACCATGGAATTTTTAATAGTTTTATTAGTTGTGCTATATCCTCAATGATTTATAGCTTTGGTCTAAAGTAGGTTGATTATTGTATTATATTAATTGAATAATTGAAACACATTTTAGTGATGTATTGCATGAAATTTTTGTTAGCCTGGTTTTTTAGACATGTTGATTTCAGAAATATTGAGTTTTACTCACACCCTATTTGGGCAACCATTCGGCACCTAAGCAGATCATATGGTTATAGATTTGGACAAGGGAAATTGACTTTCATGTTGATTATTTCATGCTATATGGGTTAGATCCAAGTGGCAGAACCGACCAAGGGTTTCAGACAATGAACGTTGAGTTATTTTTTCCATCATGGTCATTTATCTATATTACTTTTAGTTTGAAATTTAGATACATCCACACTCTTATTGCATAGTCAACTATTATTTGATTTTTTGCTTCTTAATTTATCTTATAGTTATATGTTTTACTATTTCCTCTTTTTGGGTAACTATGATATTCATTATTAGTTTTTATTTATATTGTATTGTAACTCTATAATAGGGGGTAAATTTTTTTGACTATATTTTCCAAACCCCAACTACTAGTAGGAAGCCTCTAGAATAAGGGGGGTTGAGGTACCATATCCCATATGACTTTCCCATGAGAGAGAGTAATGGATCAAGGGAAATTACATGCATGGTTTGGATAACATTGTGACAACCGTTCACAACAAGTTTCCAATGGTACACAACCTCACACAACATAATGTAGGTTTAGAGGTGCATGTTTGAGGGGAACAGTGATCACTAATTGTGCACTAACCGTATGCCTCCCTTTGGATTCCAAAAAAGGCATTCAAATCCTAATGATTATCAAACTTAGTTGGGTAGCCGAGGCACCTCTTTGGGACATAAAATTTTCCAAATTACACTTTCAACTATAACAACACTCAGAGATACATTTTGAATATCCATTTGAACTTGGTCTATCCTCCAAATGAAAAGCTCAAAACACTTTTTAATTTCCAACTAGATCCAAAATACAAGATCTTATAATGAGTATAGAACTAAAAATATCATTTTAAAATTACAAATATTGTTTTTAAATCATAAATTAAATTTTAAAATACATATTTGACCATAAATAATGTTTTTAAGAATTTAAAATTCAGACTTATATACAAATAATATCCTAAAATTCAAGTTATTGGTACAAATGGGATTTTTAACTGTTCACCTAAAAATCAATATTTTTAGAAAAATTCTATAAAATCATCCAAAGAAAATATTAAAAACTTTAATTCAAAAATGAAGTAATGTTTTTTTAAATTAAAATAATGAAATTTATAATTTAGATATTAAATAAAAATATATAATTTAAATAAAAATTTTGTTAAAAAATACATTTTAAAACATCAAGTTTTTTAATCATATTTCATATAATTGAATATTTATATATTATCTTTTAAATATGAATATTTAATATTATAATAAAATTTTAACTCTGATCAATTAAATTGCTTTTTTTAAAATAAACTACCCCATTTTTTTAAATGGTTTTTTCAAAGTCATCTATTTAAATTTTTAATCAAAGTGAATAACACAGAGAATGTCTGGGAGCTAACGAAAGCCAGACCCAGAAAAATATATAAGAAAGAATGAAAGAGAAAATGATAGTCTGAGTTATAAGGGGTTATTAAATATCTGAGAGTTAATATATCTACACATATCATCATTCACTATTGCTTCACAACAATTAAGAGTTTTAAAAGACCAAAACATCCCTGTCTCACCGACAACCTTCTTGGATAGCACATCTGCAACTTGAATTACATCACAATTTGTGTGGGAGACTTCCAAATTAAGGTGATCACCCTTGTTGAGACACTCAACCAAAAGAGGTATAATTCTCCATGGTATATCTTGTGTCCGAGAATTAAAATCTTTCATAACATCCTCTGAGTCAGATTCAAGCCACAATGGTATCTAGTTGTACGTAACAACATAATAAATTACAAATATCATGGACAATAACCCATCCTCATATTCCATTTTAATTCTAGTGGAGTGATAGAAACACCCCTTGAAGAATCCACAATGAGTAAAAATGACACCTCTATATCCGGAGGGGCCCGAAATTCATATTGTTGCCTCATCTACATTTACATTTATCCATGACTGAATTACAAGAATCCACTGAATGTATTTAACCATTCTGGATTTCCTCAGTCGGCCTGAAACACCCAACATTCTACAAATGTTAAACCCTAGGATCATGTTAAACATACATCCATGTTGCACAACAAATTCGGAATTTACCTCCTTGTGTAGAAATATCATCCCTGCATGAATAGAAGGATTCATTTCATTGAACAAAATCTAATTGCAGGAATTGCAGATGTGTTATACCATTGCCGTAGATACTGCAAGTAGCTGGTGGAAAACCTTCTCACTATAATTGGCCATACAAAGTACCTTCATGAACTCTTCAAACTTGTTTTTCGTATCTAATTATATATACAACAACATTCCAATAAATTTCCAAAGTGTATGAGAAAAGTCACAAGTAATGAACAATTGATTTATGCCCTCTTCAGCATGCTGGCAGAGACTGTAAATAGAGGCCATATGAAATATAGCCTTTTTAATTCGATCCTGAGTGGGAAGCCTTCCATTCCAAACTTTCCATAGAAACCCAAACCTTTGGGGATGAATGAAATAATTATTAAACCAAATTATCCACACTGGTGGCTGATTAGAAGCACTACATTCATGTTTGTAAAACTCCTTTTCATTAAACTTCCCATGCTAATTGTGCTTACATATGATAATATCATATTCCATCAAGTTATAATTCAGGATGTCCGGGGTGATCTGATGAGGAATTATATCAAACCTAGAAATTTGAGATAGCATTCTTGCAATTGACTTGTGATTTTTTTCTATAAGAACATTGATGACATCTTGTAATGGTGTATCCAACCATACAGTAGTCCAATAGTTAATTATTGAGTCACCACTTACAATCCACTTGTTGCCATGAGTTATTTTACTAAAGGAAGACATATGATATGTCCAAATAGAGAATGTGAAGTGATATATGTATCCATTGAAGATCCACCCCTTAAATCTGTTAAGCAAGATATTAGGAGAATTATCACTCGATATGAGATTCCAAATGAATTTCCCAATCAATCCATCATTAAAAAACGGTGGTATTTGATTACAAGGCCTACCATTTTTATGGGTTTAATTCAATAAGACCATGAAATAGTGACTAGCATCCTCTCATGAACAAAGCCAATCCATATAAAATTTCTGATCAATCCTTGAATCCCCTTCACAAGACCGATGGGCCATTTTTAGAGTGAGAAGTAGTAAACAAACATAGAAGTGATCACAGAGTTAACCAAGAACACCCTTGCATCTTGGGACATGGATTTTCCTTTCCATCGGGCCATTTGGTTGATAATTCCAATCCATATGCTTTCAAGGTATTTCCTTTTTACCATTCCATAAAATTAATGCACTCTAAGAATGAAGTGATGCCCTCTTAATGCCCAGTCCCCTGGTTATCCTGTTTTGTTTCTTGATGCTCACACCATCACCAAAGACAATGAAGGATTTATCCCAACATATGACCTACCCAGCAAATTCCTCATAATGGGAAAAGATTCCCTTGATAACAGAAATGGTCTTTTTGAGGCTTGACCAAACATGAGTATATCATCTGCTTACAAAATATATGAAGGGACCATATTTTACCTGCAATCTTTGATTTTCATACAAAGTCCAAGTTGAGAGAGATTATTAATACATTTTCTTAGATAATCTTTAGTAATGGAAAATAGAGGTCCTAACAGAGGATCACCTTGACTCACACTGCTGGTGCACTGAAAAAGTGTCTCAGAGCCCCATTAATAAGAATGGATAGTTTGGAAGATTCAAGAATGACATTAATAAGCATGATGAATTCTTTTGAGAAGCCATACCTTCAAATAATGTCAAAGATAAAGCTCCATTTTAGTGTATCAAAGGACTTTGATATATAAACATTGAAGGAAAAGTTAACATATTTCATTGGTCTCCTCATCAAGCTGACTCCTTCCGATGATGTGTAAAAATAGTGTTAAAAATCAAAAAAAATCATGAATCAATTATCAATCCTAAGGCTACCAATAAATTTTAACATATTTTTAAAAATACATTTTCCATTTATTAAATCAAAATCAAGAATATATTGAACATAAGAAATATCCAAACCTTAATCAGGTTTTCTCTAATAGTTATTCCCAAACACAACCTTGTCCATAATTAAATATTCGTGGTTATTGATACCATTATATATATATTTTTCAATACTTCAAATAAAAATAATTATTGGAGAAAATCATTATATGTGTCACATAATTTTTATGACTATATAAAATATACCAAAATATCATAAATAAGTACCACTAACTATAAAAAACAGTTAAAAGTATCAAGAATTAATTACTATTAAGATATCATCTTCTATAACATAGGTTGGACTATGATACTCATCATTTTTATCCTAACTGGAATATACTAATATTATCAACCATTTCAGTCTGTTTCCCTTTTCAGTAGTAAGATATATTGATTTCAAGATATATACCATTTTTAGCATCATGTCTATGATTTTTCTTCATCCAAATATGAAAACAAAAAATAGCTATGAATAAAATCAGAGTAAATTATCATATGAATATGAAAACTCAATCCTAACTTTTTTGTTATAATTGCACCTTTGCTTCATACTTTTATGAATATAATTAAATCTAATTTCCATTAAGTTAGTTTATATCGTATTTCTTAATTTAATCCTTATAGTAATTAAAAAAAATCCATCATAATGTTTTGTAATGAAAACATGATTGACCGAAGAAAATCACATATGATTTTCAAACCAAGTGCGCAGTTATGACTTTTCGTCATGCACCAAGTGATAATTGAGTTAAAATCCATTATTCCCCATTTATGCTTATTAGCCCAATATACATTAGTAGCATAGCCTATATGCACTATTATCACCAAAAAAAGATGTTATTTATAGGAAAACCACATTGTCTCTTTTTACCAAAACAATAAAGAAGTTATTCTATACATAACTATGACTAATAGACTTATCCCATGGGTTTTAATTGATTGTAACATATCCAAGTCCATATAATATTAACATGAAAGGCCCAAAGTTTTATCTATACCACTGAAATTATAGTCGATCATAACTACTCAACCATTGATGATATTTTTATCATGTAGTTTGTCCTCAATCTATATCAGCCAAATCTTTAAAATAATATAAACCCTACCAAGATACCAACTATGACTCCATGAGGGTGTAAAATATAATTAATTGACATAAATAAAAATTTTCCTCATAAAAAATTCCCATAATATTTTAGGTTTACAATTTTAAATAATTAAGTAAAAACATAAACTAACAAAAATCATGTCTTTTTCAATTTATATATGGTTTTACCACTATATAAAAAACATATTAATATATAATAATTCATCAATGTCTCTCACAAAAATTTAAATAATATTCCATTTTAGAAACATATTACATATTACTTTTCTTATTAACCTAGAGAAAATATAACATTAGAAACAAGTGAGATAATATCCTCAATGAGGGTAATCATAATTGATAATGTTAATAGATCATAAGTGATCATAAAATAATAATATAGTCGTAATAATAATATATTAGAATATTACAAAAAAAAAGATCATAAATTTTACCTAACATACAAAAATATCATGAAAATAATGAATAATGTTAGAATCAAGGAATAATTAGGATTTTTGGAACATCCATATGCCTATAAATAATAACTTAGTTGATATGGTATTGAAACCTATTTTACTTAGTGAACCCAACTTCACTCACTTATTACCCTTAGTGGATCAGGATTCACAAACCTATTTCCAATTGTGAACCAAGCTGTATAACCTGTTTCCCATTTTAGATCGATCACCACAACTCATTTCATAAATATTTCATGAGATGAAAATCTATTCCAAAGTCATGGTGGTACTATATAAGGCCCACCCATATCAAAAAGATTAACCATAAATGTTTGTGACTCAAAAAAACAATAACATAAAGAACCCATTGGAAGAAAATGTTCTTATATTAATAGAAATATGATTTAGATAAGGAAATAAATAATAATTACATCAATAATCATAACATAATGAACGCATGGAATATAAATTAGTATACAATGAAATCATGTAGATTTTGAGGTAAATACCATTCAAGACAATTAAGAATATTTATTTACACCATATAGATAAAGGGTATAATGTTAAGATAATTATTTTACGTAATAAATATTTGTGTGGAATCTAAGTCAACACCCTTAAATCAAAAGAATAAGAAATAGGGGTTTGATGGAGGAAATACATTAGAATATAAATTATGGTTTTTCAATAAAAACTATTAGGTAAGAAAAAGGTTGTTATCGATCATTTATTCATATGATAAGGTCATTACACAAGTCCTAGAGATAAAAAATATAGGTGGTTACATTTGAAAAACATCCCCAATAAATAAAAAATATAACAATGGGCAATTACTATTATGAAAAATACTATTAATGAATTTTAGAAAAATCACTTTGAAAATAATAAATATACCTGATCTTTGGAAATAATTTTATATGATATATTTTATAAATCTAGATTAAAAATAATTTCATTTATAAATCAAGAAACAAGTGACTTTGAAATGAAACATTAAATGTGGTGGAATGTTTTATTAACATAGAAAATGTTAACAGTGATTATTTTTCAAATATTTGTGGAATTATGATGTCACGAGTCACTTTAAAAAGTTATTCTTAAATAGTTGAAGTCAAATAATTAAAAAACATTTACATTTGAAAAATAAATTTCAATAAATAATTCCATGAAAATTCACTAATATTGACAAGTTAAATTTCGGGTGGAAGATAAATAATTTAGTTTTGAAAGGAAGGAAAATATTTTGGAATACCTTTTTTAGAAACCCACTACTTAAGAATGTGTTAGATTCCCATTTTGAAAATGGTTAAGGGGAATTATTAGAATCAAATCAAATAATCAATAATATATTTCCCAATATGATGCTATACAATTGGTGAGAATAAATATATAGATTTGACATAAATATCCAATTAAGAGATGGAGGTTTGTTTGTGATAACGTTATACATTATGGTGAGAGAAAAATAAAGTAGGTATCGTTGAATAAAAATAAATTATCTATATAAATATAAAATAGAATACAATATAAAATTTTAAATCCATTAATGTAGATAATATTGAATTTTTAGCTTAAAAAGATACCATATAATTCAATGAAAGGGATTTGAGTTACCAAAGTCCCTTATGAACAACAAAGTTCATGATATAAGAAACTCTTGAAAATGAGTTTATGTGGAAAAAATATAAATACAGAAGAATAAAAAGAGTTAATAAAAATACAATAATAAGAAAATATTTACAAATATTATATTAAATATTTTCAAGAAGAATAATTATAAATCAATGAATGATAATGGAGTTTATAAAACCCCTTAAAAATTAAGGAGCATTTAAATCATAACAACTTGAAAGAGGGAGATTTAAAAGGTAAAAAAATTTCCATGAATAAAATTAATTTCAAGATTAAATATATCAATTAGAAATAATATAAAACACATAAAATAAATTATGTTCTTAATAAAAAACATTCCTTAAATAGGGGACTTTGTGATAAAAACCCTTACCTTAGGTCCTAATTCAATCCAAACTTTCACCAAACATTCTGAATATTGAAATTAAATTTATTAAATAATTAATGAAAGACATTATTCATAAATATAACCATTCAAAATCCTAATTAATTATCATTATATAAATATATAATGAGTTAGTTAGTTTTTACCTATTTTCAATATCTGGTGTAGGTATTCATGAATGTTTCAATCTAGTTTTGTAAGAGTGTTTCAATATTCATTATTCAAAAACATTAATAATTCCCAAATCAATAATGTTACTTTTAGGGGTTAATTAGATTTATTTTAAAATTTTGAACTTTTTTCAATGAGTATTTAATTCTTTATCCATCAATATAATATCGACCACCACCTTGTTTTGGGGACTCATAAAACACAAAGGTTGTTTTTTATTAATGAGATAAATATTGATTTAAGAATTTTACTGAAAAATAAATAATAATTTTCATATTTATGTCATATTATACCCTTTATTAATTTACCACGGTAAAACATGATATAATTTCAAATAATTGTTCAAGTAGGGGTTAAATCACCCAAACATGATCATACGATGATTAATGGTTGATAATGAGATGGTATAGAAGAAATAATGGACCACCGTATCTTTTTAAATTTCAGAATAAATTAAAATTCATTGATAAATTCTGATAAATATAAAACCAATTTAAACTAGAAATACTAGCAAAAATAGGTTAGCTTACATGACACCTGATATTGATTTTTCAAAAATCCATGATTTATTATTAATTTAGTAATTTAAATTAAACTATTATAACCTACCCATTAAAGATATTTATATTAATAGTAATAAATAATTTTTATATATTAATTATACTGGTTTTATATAAAGGAACAATATTAATAAAAATGAACTTATTTTTGGTGATGTCTTTAAACATTTTGAAAATGTAATTTTTTCAAAAAATGATTTTTATTTATTTTGTGAAAAAAATTAATTTTTAATTTTTTTGAGAATATATTATTTAAAATAAACATAATTTTTGAAATAATATTTTGAAAAAAATTATGGTAAATTTTTTGGATTTTTTTGAAAATATTCATTTTTGATGAATTGTTGAAAATATTGATCTTTAATTCAAAACTTCATTTTCATTAAATTTATTTACAAAATTAAATTATATTTTTAATTGGTTTTAAAGTAAAATTTATTAAAGTATAGATAAATTATTCCAAGTTCATTCTAATCAATTTCATTTGAATTTTGATATAAAAACTTTGTAAAGTTTTGAACATTTTTTCTTTAAAAACATGTTTTATCATCTTGTCAATTGAATTAATTATAAATAATATTTTTACACTCTTGTAAATTAAAATTGGAAAAATTGAGCAATCATTTTTAATAAAAAAATTTTATTATCTAATAATTGCAACTTTATTTTTTATCATAATGAATGGTGAAAATAGTTAAAAATTAATTATCATGATTAAGTTTAATATAAGGTTTTCGTATTTAATTACGATTGTGTAAAAATTAAATTTCCACACACATAGTATTTTAATTTAATAAATTTTATTTCATATTTTTAATAAATATTTATAAATTATCTAATACTTATATTTTTATTTTATACTTGAAGCAAAAATTACCTAGGTAAAAAATGAGTTACCATGGTGAAAACTAAAATGGAAAAAGTGAGTAAGGCATAGAGGCTATAGAATGACATGTTTTAAACAAGTTTATTTTTTTGATGGAGGTTTTTTTGAAAATATAATTTCTACCATCCATTATTTATCAATTTTGGAGCTACATGAATTATGAGTGACCTACCATTATCGAGTACTTCTGAATATTTACAAAATTTTCAATTCTTCTCAATTATAAAGGCCACCCCTCTCCTATATTTTTCACATATTTAAAATAATTTGGTTAAGAAAATACATGTGAAAAAAACTTCCCAAATTCACACCTCTCATTCTAGAAGTTTTTTTTGACATAAAACCATGCAATGACGGATCTTGGTGCAAACCTATGGTGGATACCTAATAAAGAGGAAACCATCTTCATCAGGGGATTTTTTATTCCTCCACCTCCTTAAATTATTTTTATAAAATTAATATTTAATGATATAAATATATTACATATACTAATATTCTTTTTTGTTAAGTGAATGACATGCATCCATCTCCGCTTCCATCCAATGGTTTAGGAAATCAAAATTTGTGTGCACAGCAGACAACCACCTTGGGAAATGATATCATTTATTTTTCCGTTGACACCTCTCATGTAAGAAAATAATTATATAATTTTTATTTATATATGAAAATTTTGCTATTATTATGTTTCTATGGTGTTTATATCGCACATACCATTATGTTTTCTATTTTTTTTTGAATACGAAAATGTTGGTCATGTGTACGACGGACTCTCGCCTCGCGAAGCGATGTGATACATTCATTATTTACATGGAAGGTAATAAGGATGGGTTTAATGATAATATGTGATATATATGACATAAAAATTATTTTTATGTCATTATATAATATTTACCTTAATTGATTTCAATCTTAAAATAAATTGGAAACAACGTTCATGTGTACGAACTGCTTACCGCCTCCTTGAACATTGTATTTCAATTTTTCCATAGAATTTTATAGATTACTATAAATACATATATAATAAAAACATATGCTTTTTATATAACGTTAATAATTTTTGGATTGTATTATATCATTCTTAAATTAAGAGAACAAGAAATAAAAAACCAACACATATACGAGGAACAAAGCGGTTATAACTCAAAATGTGATTTTAACAAGGAATTGTTAATAAAAAATTAATAAATGGTCACAAGTAATTAATATATGATATGATATATATAATTATGGTTATATAATAGACTATTAATAAACATATATTCATTATAAAGGATTTTTGAACACGTATGATCGAACTCGAGATTTAAGGTAAGAGATTTAAGGTATCTCTTATATTTCTGGGAGACATATAAAAATTCACAATGTATTTATTTTGTGAGATATATATAACTCCCATTTGATATGTTATATCCTTAAAAATATTATTTTAATTTTATTTAATGTTTAATTTGATGTTATTCTTTATTTGGGACTACTTTTCAAAATATCATTAAAGCGGTAAGGTATTTTTGTCTCGGTTTGACTTCTTTGAGACGTAGTATTTATTATAAACCTATATTATATCACTATGTTTATATATTTCAACTTTAAAATTTAGTTTTTTTAAATTTTTTTATCCTAATTATATTTTTTGTTCCGTTTTATGTTATTCCTATACGTGCCTTATGATTCAAAGTTACCAAAGTGGGAATACTTTTCTGTTACAATCTCATTATCTATCATGATTGTTTATGATTATATTTATGATGATAAAATATTATTATAAATATCTCAGAAAACTAATTAATTTCTTTATCCTCTAGTTATTTCTGATATTTATAAGTAATAGTTTCATTTTATCACTCATTGGAACTAAAAATAAGTGAGAAAATGTTTATAAAAAAATAAGACATTATTTATCTATTTGATTATAAATCTATTTTCTTCAAAAAACAAGATTTATTAAAAAAACTAAATTTATTTAATATTATTAATGATTTTCAAAATAAATTTATATGCATTTTTGTATATTTAATAAATATATTTTGAAAGGAATCTTCATTTTGTTTTCCAAACCATTCCCATTTAGATTTTATAAAAAACGTGTAGGGAATACTTTTTCAACATATATGGATGAAGAAATCATCCCATCATTATGGAAATTATCTTCCATAAAATTTCATTATATTTTTTATTTTTTATTTTCAGATAAAAATATTTTGAAAAATATTTATATTTTACAATGTTTTTTTAATTAATCAAGGATATTTTTCTTTAGAAACATTATAAATGATTGATAAAAATCATTTTCCATATAAGATGCGATATGTTGATTATACATGTAACTTACATGGGATATTATTAAATGATATCATTATTATTATTTCTATGAATGAATTATTTACAAGATAGAAGGATGTTTATCAAACCTCTTTGTCTTCCATGGGATTTACCACGATAAAAATCTTATGAAATGTGCTTCCTTTTTATGGGTTATGATATAATGATTTTTTATTATATTGTTCTACACATAAATGTGTCTTTCATTCTGATACACTTTGGACCAATATATCTCTCCAATTCATTGGGTATATATTTATATATCTTGAGATAGAATGGAATGGAATGGAATGGAATGGGGAGGGAACCTAGTTCAGTAAAGGACTTCATCAGTTGTGATAGTCTTGGGAGTAAATATTGACTACTATGATGGTTTAGGGAGTTAACCTGTTTCAATATAATAGCCAAGGAAATGAACCTTAAATAATATTTAAATGATCTTCTATGCTAATTTTCATGCAAAAAATCATTATCATGTTCTATTTTTATGATCTCATTGTTCATGTTCTTTGATTCCCTCATAATTTATGTTTTATGAAATTCATATATTTATTCCATGACTCAAGATTTTGATCTTTGATATCCATTGTATGGTTTTAAAATATTATTCCCATGATATTATACCATTATGTTATTGTTATGCATATGTAACTCCCATTTTGAACTTTATTGAGAATCTAAGCTCACACTTTATTATGTTTACTTTCACCTGGTTATGAATAAATTTATTATGTATTATATTTCTAATAAGTTTTCATGTTATGATTATCATAGTTGGAGATGATGAAGTTTACTGATGGACTAGTTTTTTTAGGTTTTCAAAGACACTAAACAATTATGATCCTCATGCATGATTTTGTGTAATGTAATGAATATTTATATAAAATGATGTGATATCTATGTATGATAACATTGGGTATCTATAGAAATTATAATAGGAATGGTTTATTTAATAATTCAAAAATAGGATGAAAACACATTTTTGAGATCCCTATTGACATGTATGAGGATAAGTGTAAGGATGAGTCAATGTATAGGAAAATTTCATATAATTTCTATAAACGATGGAGAAAGTGGTTTCCAAGAAATTTCATCCCTAATTGGATATTACAAGTCGGTGTGGCTCTAGAATTAAGGTTCCTCGGGGTAATAAATCTAAAAAGGTCACATTGATCTTGACTCGATCACTACTTCATGCCGGAAAATGATTATTTCTACACACCTGGTTTGAAACTACCATGTGATAGGATTTCAAAATTGAAAAACAATTTATAAACGATCGTAAAGGATTTAAATAGATGATGACTATGAAAAAACTATAATGAACGCAAGATATCATAACTTAAATAAGGTTTCATTAATTATATATCCTATTAGTGATTTTCCCTAATTATGTGGTTCCTCTTTAGGATTATTGTTTCTTATATGTTTTTGGATTTTATAAAACAAATGGATCCTACTCTAACTATCTTAATACCAAGTGTGAAGGATAATGGAATGATTTTCCACCTAAAAATACTAATATTATGGGATATATAATACAATATATCGTTTCTATGATAATAGAACATTATCATGATTTGGTTTAAATTTTACTTCAAAATGAAAATAGGAGGGGGAAATATTCTATTAAGTCATTAATAAGGAAAAATCCAACTTATTTGTGTTGGTATTCTTATCCACTAGATACTGAACAATGAATTATCACCACTAAGAAGATATTTTCCATTATCTAGTATCTGGAAAATGAAAAAGTAATTTTTTCTATATACAATTTTTTAGGTGAATCATGTCAATGGTGTAATCTTATCAATAATATGAGTTAATAGAATGAAATTGAATACATGGATTGGGATGAGATCAAGAACTTATTTTTCAATAAGTAACTTCCATATTTTCTTTAGAAAATGATAGAGAAGGGGTTAGTTTAGATAAAGAAAAAAAAGGATGAATATTTATGTAACTATGAGGAAAATATTATATGGCGTGTTAAGTACACTTATTGTATTATCATACAATATGAATGTAATATAAATTGTAACTTCAGTGAATTAAAACCAATTCACCAAACGGTGTTACCCAAAAGAGACTTCTCTAGATATGATGATATTTTTCGATGTGCTATCAAGGTAGAAATGGAGGTTGGATTTACATATCAATCTGATGGGGTTGATAAGAAGAGAAAAATGGAATTTAATTGAAAATATAATATCCGTGAAGAGAAGAATATGAACTTTCATTTATGATCAATGTGTGGGAATACACATAGAAGAAATTTTATTAAGGGAAAATTAAAAAAATTTAAGAAGAAAATGGAACCTCATAAGGAGATTTATTGCTAAATATTATTGAAAATAAGTTATCTAATGGTGGGAATAGGGATAAATCTTCATTGAATTCACCACCCACACTCTAGTGTTTCAAAAAAAAGGAGTACATGAACTATACTAACTAATTCCCACATATAAATGTAAATGGTGATGATCAATGCCATCTATAAAATAAGCCTTGAGACAAAGGGAAATATCATGTGATCACTATTTCAGATAATGGATGTTACTATAATGTGGTGTAAGGTACACTTACTATTCACTCTATAATTTCTAATGTCTTGTTTGAATCTAGATCAAACAGTTGTTCCATATCAAAACAATTTTCTAACGGTATCAAAATTCCTCTCAAATGATTAAAAATATAATTAGTTGTGGAAATGCTAATAGTATGGTGATATATCTCAAGTTTATGATTCTTCTCAAGTTGATGTTAGCATGTTTCTGCTTCCTGTAAATATTTTCTTTCTACCTATATTTTAATTTGATGTGATATTGGTCATAGATTGGATTTATTGACACAAATCCCATATAAATTGTCGATGAAGGGAAATTATATTAGCTATTCGGAATATGATTTGATATTCAATAAATTTGATGATAATTGAAACCGTCTGATGGAGATCACATCCATTACACAATTCATAGTTCACATTCAAAAGGGGAGTTTAACTCAGTTGGTCAGGGAGAAATTCGACATCGATTGTATGCCTATTGTGAGGGAATTTGTTGATTTATTTCTATAATTGTTTCCCATAATTAAACCAAAATGTAAACTTGAGTTATCAATTTCCTCATACCTAATACCACACATGTTTTCATTACTACGTTTACAATTAAATCAATTGATTTATAAGAATTGAAGAAAAAAAATCTAGGAAACAGATGACAAGGGGTTCATTCATCCAAGTGTGTCTCCATGGGGTTAACCAGTTTTTTTGTTAAAAATAAATATTAATCGACATGACTCTCCATTTATCATCAATAGATGAACAAGATCATGATCAAAACAAGTATCATGTTCCTTGTATTGTTGAATTTTTTGATCAATTGTGTGGATATCAATAATCTTTCAAGATAACCTTCATTTTGGATATCATTAGTGAACAATCAAGAAAGGGGATATACCCAAGATATAATTCCATAGAAGGTATGAAAATCATGAATATATAGAGGTGTAATTTGGTCTTACTAATTTCACTTATTTATTCATTTATTTAATTAATATAGTCTTTATAGATTACCATGACATGTGTATAGTAGTCTTGATAGAAGATATCATTATCTATTCAAAGAGAAATTAAGAGAATGAAGACCACTTGAGAGTTGTACTAAAGACCATATGGATGGAAAAATATATGCATAATTTACAAAGGTTGATATTTTTATAAAAATGATTCATTTGGGGCCATATAATTTCATGACAATCTATATCAATAAATCCCTTAAAGATGATGGCTATTTAATGTTGGACCAAACTATAAATGGTGACAAATATATATATATTTCTTAGTTTATTGGGATATTATCGATAGTACTTTGATAATTTCTCACAATAATTTACCCATTGGCCAAGTCAACTCGAAAATGAGCCAAGTTATTTTGGACGAATGAATATGTGGAAAATTTAAAGGAACTGAAAACAAAATTAGTCAATGAACCTATTCGCACATTAACCTATTGTGGAGAAGGGTTTGTAATCTATAGTGATGCATCCAAGAAAGGTAATGGGTAGTGTTCCTATATAGAATGAAAAGATTATATCTTATGCCTTGTGAAAATTAATGATTCATGAGAAAAATTACCCAACTAATGATTTTGAGTTAGCTGTGGTAATTTTTTCATTAATGATATTATGACATTATCATTTTGTAAAAAATGATATATATATATATATCCATTATAAATGTTTAAATTATATATTCACATAGAGGGTGTTGAAAATTCACCAAAGTAGATGGTTATAGATGATCAAATATTATGACATCTCAACACATTACCACCTTAGAGAAGATAAAAATGTGTCTGATTCTTTGATTCGAAAGGATCATTCCGTTTTATCCATGATGAGGATTAAAAAATATCCAATATATATATATTTTAAAATTATATATCTAGAAATCCTGAAGGAAGGGGTAAAATTTCTCAACTGAATGTTCAAAAATCAATCCTTGTGAAGAATAAATAGGCATTGAATGAAGATTTAGAGCTATAAAATAATCATAAAACCTCCCAAGTTTATCCTAGATCATGATGGTTTGATAGGGTTCAGAAAACATTTATGGATTATATATATAAAATTTTTGAAGGAGTTGTTCGAGTAAGGGCATATTTCTTTATTCCCTTTTTACATTGGAAGTATGAATTTGTATTGATATGTGAAAGTGTGTTAATAGTGGGATTTAAGGAAGAGAGATATCACAGAGTTTGTATTAATGTTATTGGTATGTCAGAAAGTCAGGTTTGAAAAAAAAATCAGTAAGGATATTAAATTAATTACCCATTCTATAATTGAAATGGGAAATCATCACCATGGATTATTTCATTGGACTCCCCCAAATTTATAAAGAGACTAATTTATATTGGTTATAGTCGATAAATTTCTATGTTACCACAGTTAATCACTATCTAAGAAGAATTATCCCTAGATCATCATTCAAGGATATACGTTAATGAAGTGGTAATGTTTCATGTAGTAAAACATTCCATTATATCTCATCAATATTTGAGGTTTACTTCCATGTTCTTTTGAATTATTCAGCCCATTATTGATATAGAGTTATGTTTCATCAATATATATCATCCTCATAAAGATGGTTAGTCTGAGAAAAAAATTCAAGCACTAGAGGATATGTGGATATCTCTTTATTTTTTTTTCAACAGTGGTTGAGATCAAAAACATAATGTAGTTGTTTTTTCTTACAATAATAGCATTTAGATCACTACTTATGAATTATTCTATGGAAATAAATATTGAGATTTAATATAATGGAATGAAGGTGGAGAAATAAATCTATTGTTACATGAGATATATGATTAAATGGAAGATAAGTTTAGATTCATTTAGCAGAACATCAAGGAATATTAGAGTAAATACAAAGTTTATGCTGATAATCACCAGTGGGATGTAGAATTTTAAGTCAGTGATAAAGTGTTTTAAACACTTTATCCAAAAAAGATGTTTATGAGATTTAGGGTGAAATGGAATCTAACCCCTAGGTTTTTCAGCCACTTTAAAATTCCTAATCACATTGGTTATTTAGCTAATCACATGTCACTTCCACAAAACCTCTCCCAACACCACAATGTGTTCCATGTATCTCTACTGAATAAGTATGTACCTGACCCTTTATATTTGTTCAACTCAAAGTTCATATCATTGGAGAAAAATATATCTTATGAGAAAATACAAGTAGAGATCATGGATCACATATGAAAAGTTCTATAATATAAAACCACTAAACTCGTCAATCTGTTTTGGTGAAACCACTATTTTTACGAATCTATGTAGTAATTTTAGGATATATTGAGGTATAAGTATCCTTATTTTTTTGTATCAGAGTGCCAAATTTCATAAGAGAAATTAATTTTAAGCTGGGTAGAATATACAACGTGAATTTGTTTTGTAAATTTTTCCAATAAATTAAATTTCATTGATATATTGTGTTATACACAAAACCAAGTTAATATCTTACAACATGAAATAGAATGTTAGCATGCGTTATACACAACATTGAGTTTTAAATAACAATGATATATTATTAATATAGTTATTTAAATGTGTTCATTATAATGTAGTCTTTAAAAATAATGATATTAATATTAATAAGTACTTTTTACATATTAATAAAAAAATTAAATAAATAAAGAATATTGATAAATTCAGTTATTTTTTGGTAAATCCTTATTATGTTTCCAAAATACTATTTTCTTAAAAAAATATTTTTATTTCTTTTGTTAATTATATTAAAATTAATTTGTCACACTTTAATAAAATTAATTTTATAAAATAGACATCTTTTTTGAAATTATAATGTCAAAATTATGTTAGGGTGAATTTTTAAGATTTTCTTAAAAAAATTAATTTTTTATTGAATAAGAAAAAATACTAAATTTTAATTAAAAACTACCTTTTTTTAATTAATATATTTTGTTAAATTACATTTTAATTTTTAATGTAAAATTATTTTTATTATACATTAATTAATTCAATTTATATAATTTTAATCTATTTCATATTGAATTTCTATATAAAAACCTTGTAAATTTTTGAATAATTTCTTTTTAAGATCCCACTTTCTCATCACATCTATGTGATTAATTTTAAATTAAAAATTTCCAATTATATAAATTTAATTTGGAAAATGGATTCCATATTTTTAACCAAAATTATATTATAAAATAAATTCAACTCGATTATAACTATAATGACTAGTGAAAAAAGTAAAAAAGTAATTACAACGATTAAGGTTAAAATGGGGTTTACACATTATAAATGGTTATGTCAAAATTAAATTTACACAAACATGGAATTTCAAATTTAATAAATTTGAATTAATAATTAGAAACCTTTTGTAAAAATTATTTATTAAGGATATTTTTATTTTAGTCTTAATGGATAAATTTCCTATGTTAAACAACTAGTTACAATGGTAAAAATTAAAATGGTAAAAGTGAGTAATCCTTAAATGAAATGGATGTTCAAAACATGTTTCATTTGAAGGTGTTTTAAAACCATGTAATACCTACCATGAAATATTTATAATCTTTTAGCCACATGAAGTGAGAGTGGCCTCCCATTATTGATTACTTTTCAGTATTTCAAAAATGTCACTCCTCCTCAATTATAAAAGGCAAACCATCTCCTATATTATTCAAAAATTAAAATCCTTTTGGTATGGACAATACATAAAAAATAATAATCCAAAATTTATTACTCTCATTCTATAAACCTTATGTTGGATTAAAATCCAACAAATGAAGGCTTTTTGGGAAATCCTAAGGAGGATACCTAAAGTTGAGTTAACTTTTATCAAATAGAATTTTTTATTATTTCTTCCTCCACATACATCAATGATTTTTATAAAATTATGATACAATTTCATCATTATAACGAATATAATGATATTTTTTCTTATGTTCATTAACTACATCTATCTCCACTTCAATGGAAGGGCTTACAAAATCAACGTTCTTGTGAATGGTGGACTACCACCTTGTGAACCGATGTTATTCATTTTTACCATTACCACCTATAAGTAGAGGAATAATGATAGATTTATTTTTTTATGTGTTTTTTGTTATATTATTATACTTTTGAATTTATTATATCACACATAACTTCACAATTTCTATTTTTTGGGAATATGATAATGTCAGTCGTGTGTACGATGGAATACCTTCTTGTGAAGTGATGTGATTCATCCATTCATTACATGGAAGGTAATAAGGATGATTTTAATGATGCTATGTAATTTATAGGACAAAAAACTATTATTTAATGATAATATATCATTAATTTTTCTTTCTATCAACCTGAACAGGAAAATGGAAACAACATTCAAGCGTATGTATAGCCTACCATATGCATCAATGGTGTATTTTATATTCTATCAAAAAAAATTATACATTACTATCAATATGTATATAATTAATATATATGATATTTATATAATGGTTAAATTTATTTATATGAAAAAAACATGAATTAATTAATATGAATAAATATAAAAAAGCAAATCATATAGGAGAAACAAAGCGGTCATTACCCAAAACACGATTTTAACCAGGAATTGTTAAAAAAATAGGTAATAAATGGCCATAAGTAAATAATATATGATTTGATATATATAAGTATAATTATAAAATGTATTTATAATATAATTATAATTATTATATATTAGGTTCTAAAATTTTCGAAGGAATTTGAGACTTAAGGTAATATATTTCTAGTCTCTCTTTTATTTGTATGATACATATGAAAATTTACCACTCGCTTAATTTATTTGGTGCATATATTACCCCTTTGATATTTTATATCATGAATAATATTATTTAAATTATATTTAATGATTAATTATTTTTTATTTTTTATTGAATATTATGATTTAAAATATTAATGATGTGGTAAGTGATTTTTTTTCTCAATTTTTCTTCTTTGAGACGTATGTTATATTATAAACAAATATTCCTTCACGTAGTGTATATAGTTACTATTTGAAATCTAATATCAGGAATTTATTTATGCTTCTCATATTTTAATAACATTTTATTTTATTATCTTAGGGTTCTTATGATTCATAGTTATGAAAGTGGGAATGATTTTATGTTACAATGTTATTATTTATCAGGATTGTTTATGAATATATTTTCAATTAGAAAATATTATAATGCATCAATGAATAAAATAATTAATTTTAGTATTATAATATAATTCATGATATTTACAAGTAAAATTACCATTTTTACACTTTTGGTAGTTAAAATAAGTGATAAAATATTTTTACCACATTTTTTTGAAAAGATTTTTTTTACAAACAATTCCCAAAAAGATTTTTACCAAAAAAGGGAAATGATTCATTTTTTTAATGTGTATGGAACGAAAAAAACATCATGTTACCATGGTCATTATTATCCTTGAAACATATTATATAAGTTTTTAAGGTTATTTTCATTAAAAAATATTATAAAAATGTTTTATTTTTTAAAGAGTGTTTTTAAAATAGGAAATTATATTTTCCTCAGGAAATGTTTTGAATAATCAATAAATATAATTTCCATATAATATGATATCTTTTGATGTTGCATATGCCTTACTTGGGATATGGTCCAAGGATCTATTCTTATTATATCTCTGAATGGTTATTTTTTTTGTCATGATGTTTATGAAACCCATTTGTCTTATATAAGATTTATCATAGTAAAATTCTTATAAAAACATTTCTTTTTTCCATGTGTTATTCTTTGATGAGGTGATGAAATTATTACGAAACCTTTATCTTTTTTATAGGTTATGGCATGATGAAATTATTATGAGAACCAATTTATTCCATGGGTTATGATATGATGAATGTTTAATGATCTTTTAGAACACATAAATTTGATATTAATTTTGAAAAGGGTGGGATATAATCTCCCATTAATTAATTTGGAAAAGATTTATATCTCTTGAGATATAAAGGACTAGAAAATTGTGTGAACCCGGTTTTGTAAGAGGCTTTTTCTACGATGGCGGTCTTGGGATTCAACCTTGACTACTATGATAGTATGATGAGTTAAATAACTCCACTATGAGAGCCTTGTTAATGATCCTTGACTAATATGTTAATTATTATCTATGATAAGGTACATGAAACAAATATATGTCTTATGCCATTATTATTCCTTCATGGATCATATTATTTTATTAAATTATTCTTCATGTTCTAAAATACCAATATTTATTCAATGGCTCAGAATTATGATCTTTAATATATAGTTTATGGTTTCAAAATGTTATTATCTTATTATGATAACCTTATGTTCATGTTATACTTACCTATATCCCTTGTTTACGCTTACTAGCCTTTTATGTTCACCTTTACATGCATTTATTTTCACAAGATTATGAATAAATTTGTTACATATGATATGTATAAGAATTTTTTATAGATATGAATATCATAGTGTGATATTATGTAGATTATATATGGACCCGCTATTTGTGTTTCCATGTTCTTAAATATACTAAACTATTACATTCAACAGGAATGTGTTGGTGTAAAAAAATTAATATTCATCTCTAGTGATGTAATATCTAAGTATGATAATCCCGTGTAACTAAAAATATTGTTATAAAAGATTTATAATGATCATGTATAGTAATAATTTGTGTGATATAATAGAGTCAGTTATAAGTAGGAGAAGAAATGATGGATAAAAAAATTGCACAGTATGAATATTTTTTTGTTCTTAGTTCACTTGTTTAAGATTGTGAATTTTATAATTATTTTTTATAACTAATATCATAAATAATTTAATTAATTTTTTTACCATAAAAACATTCACATAAAAAAAATAACATTTATCCTTTAAAATAATTTTTATAACCATCCATGAAACATGGAAGTGAAAAACAGAACATAGAACTATATAGAGGTGGTTGAAAGCTTATACACATTTATGATTCTTTAATTTTGATGTGAAAGGTAAAGTAGATTAAAATTATTTATCATTTATGAATATTAAATAGGTTTTAGATGTCAAAAAATATTTTAAAATCACTTTTTATACTATTTATGTAATGTGGTGAAGGAAAATAAACATGTTACTTTGTGGAGGTGGTAGTTTGCATGTATGCATGATTCACGTTTTTGTTTTACTTAATACAAAAAGGGAATGGTGGTTAGTGGTTGTACCTTAATTATAATAACATAAAATTATAATAAGGATAATTATGTTTTCAAGTTAATATAGACTATTTATGTGTGACGAAGTAGTAATGCCCAAAAATAAATATAAATGAGTAAGAGAGGTTAGAAACTCATTCCTCTCGTCTTGGATTATCACTTTTGGGAAGGGGTAAGCATTAGTGGGATGGTATTTTGAGAATATGGTAACCTATTTTAGGTTTATAATATCTTTTCATTGTTCTTTTTGTAGATTTTCTACTAAACTAATGGGGTTATGGTGTGAGGTTTTTTGAGGAGTGGAGTTCCTCTTTTAAACATAAAAAGTGATATTATTTTTGTAAATACCAAAAACATTTCAATAATGGGATGATAATAACAAGGAAATAATATCCAAAATTGAGAAATAATGTAGTGGAAAAGAAATAATTTCAATACACATCTCAACCACTCAATTAGAAATATGTTTTTTACATGTCAGGTCATTTACAATGTATGTTACCCATTTTTATCATTTCGATTTTCACCACAATTACTCTTTTTATCTTGGTAATTTATCATTTTCTCTCAATATATAAATAGGCCTTATTATATAATTTGGAAATATTGGTTCAAAATGTTAAATCTATTTTTTTATTATATTTTATGAATAGAAAAAAATAAAAATAAAAAATGTATATCTTATTAAAAACAGTTTTTTAAAATAATACCACTTAAGTACTAAAATCTAATATATGGGTTTGTAAATTAAAAAATAATTTAAAATTTATAAATTGACATATTAAATACATATTTTGTATTATAAATATCTTAAATCATCTTTTAATTTTACTTTATCATCCTTCTCTAAGGTAAATCCAAATCTCTTATGTTCTAGAAAAATCCTACCAAATCTTCATGGTTGTTTTGTAACGTGAGTTCATCGTGATTATATAAATCATTTTGGAACCATATCATCTTTTATCTTAGGAAAATATCTTATTTTTTAGTATTTAACTTATTGAATTCATCTTTTATTTGACTGACTTCTTGGCCGATATATTCCGTCTCAGGTAATAAAGAAAACTAGGCCACAAATTGTTTTAAGTATGATTATATAAATAATATATCTCTGCTTTCAAAGGTAAAATCCACAAATATGTATTTAACTTATTAATTTTCATATTTATTTATAGATAAAAATAATACATCTTTCTTCGAATACCCAATATTCAAAAAAGGAATATTTCCATGTTTTTTATTCCATATTTAATGTGATGCCTTTATGAATGCTTTAAATGAAACATAGTTAAGTAGGAATGCAATAATTTAATGATAATATCCATAAAATAATATATGAATTTCACACTAATTCATCATTAATAAAACCATGTCAAACATGGTTTGATTTCTACTCTCATACACCTCATTCCACTACACAGTTACAAGAGGAGTGAGTTTGGAAATAATTCCATAATCACTCAGATATTCTATGAATTCCTAGATAAAGTATTCACCACCATGATCTGATCAGGGAATCTTAATACTTCTTACCATTTTATTCTATAATCAATTATAAAACTACTTGAAAATTTCAATTGTTTAAAACTTATGCCACATTAGAAACACATAACTATACCAATTAAAGTCACAAGTAAAGGATTCAATGTACTTATAAAAACCACTTACTTGAGTAATTATTTGCCAATATACATCACTATGTTTAAGATCCAACAATCCAAAAGACCTTTAACATCTTCCATTAAAAAGTTCTCATATAATTTTTACAAATAAAAAATATTCATATTAATCAATATATTCATAATCAACTGACAATAAAAATACATTTATATGGATTAATTGACTGGATTTTTCATTTATAAATACTCGGGGATAATGAAAAAGGTACATGGTATTAAAATCAAAATTCAACTTTTAATCACAAATATTGTAGATTGGATTATTCATGTTCAGAATATATACACCATTTAACATATTTGTAAATAAAAAAATTATTCCTAGATATAGAATCATTTTTTTCTTAATATTAAAACTTTACCATCTTGTCCAATCACGATATAGAAATAAAGGTTTTATTTATGGGAGGAAAATAACAACCGTCATCTAACTACCTTACTAATCCACTATGTGGTATTAGATCAAAAGATTTTATATCCAATTTATAAACTCTTTCCCCATTACCCACACATACATATAATTTACATTTATTCAATTATTTTCTATCTTTGAGTCTATGTTTATCCACAAAAATGGGTTATGCTGTCACGACCCGACCTCGGGGCCTGTGCCGTGACAACCTCAAGCCCGCCTTCCATAAGCCAGGGGCTGGCGAGTAGCACCAAAGGCGTAAATCCCGATAACTGGGAAGGCATTGCCTTTATAAAAGTAAACAATCACTACAGAGTAAGAAAGCGGAGAAAATAAACACTAAGTACAAGAGAAGATGAAAAGTAAATGGGCCAGAATACAAACCCAAAAGAAAGTACAACTACAACTGAAAGATATCATCTTTTTCCGTTCTAGGGGCCCGGTTGGATTTCGGGTACAATCCAACCCGACTATAACCCAACTGCATCCAAAAATCGGGCGGAGGATGCCAAAAGTTTCGTATCGTCAACAGGAACGCAACGCAACAGACGGCGCATCAATCGGAAGCCCGGTCTGGAAGTTATTGGCTTTTTCGTCCCGGGGGTCCGGTTGGATTTCGGGTACAATGCAACCCGACCGTACTCCAACTGCATCCAAACCTCGAACGGAGTAAGACAAAAGATCTTTCTCCCTTAGAGGAATCAATCAAAGTCAACGGCACATCAATCGGACGTCCAGAGCTCAATGTATGAGCGTTTCCGCTCCGAGGGCCCGGTTGGTTTCGTAGATGAACCAACCCGGCCAAACCCAAAGTATTCTGAAACCTTGAGTGCGATATACAGAAACGAACGTCTCGATCCAAGGATAGCATTTCCGCTGATGGCGCGTCGTTCGGAGGCACGTAGCTCAGGTTACGGGCCAAAGACCGAAAATGGTCCAAAGACGGGGGGTCTGGGCCCGGGCCGACCCCCCCTGGGTCGGCCGAACCGGGTCGACCTGAACCGGTCCAACCCGGCTGGACCCGGTCCGGTCCGGCCATGGCGCGGCCTGGCCCGGCTCAGCTCGACCGAGCGGCCGAGCAACGCGGGGGGCACGCTGCCCCCGCGTGACAGCTCCGCCGCCCCCGCTGGGGGCCGCCCTGGTCAACGGACGCGGCTTCGCCGCGTCCAGTGTGCGCCGGACCCGCGCGGTCGCGGGTCCACTGGCACTGCTGCCGCCGCCGCGGCTTCAACCCTGGCGGCTTCCTCTGGCGGCGCGCCGGGGCACCGCCGCGCCGTCGGTGGCTTCCACGGGCCTCCGTAGTCGCTCCTGTGGTCCGATTTCGTTCCCTTCTGCGCCGCTGTTCATCCCGGGAATCGTTCTTCACTGTGGAATCATCAAAACGCCTCTGTGGCATGCTTTTTCGTCGCCCGCCAAATCCGCACAACAACGAAGAACATCGGAGGGTTGTCGGGCCGTGTTTGTTGAGCCCTCACCCTCCGCGTTAGATGATAACAGTCGGGAGAAATAAATTATCATATGAAAACGTAACAGGATACAATTTTAATAAATTAAAATTTTACTTTTGATCCGAGTTCATTATTTTGAAAGGAAACAACCACGGAATAAAAAAAAAAATTCACAAACAAACCCCTACCGATTTCCCGCAATCAAGAATACTCATCCCATAACCAAACTTCCCACGGAGCAACATAATATTGAGTTGATCTGCGTTCTTTATTTTCAAAAGGAAACATCCGAGGAAAAAGGGGTATTATTATCCTCAATTAAAAACTCTACCTCGTCGGACGTGCGTTCTTCGCGGAATTGACAGTCGCGGAACAAGTGGAGCGTCGCGTCGCGGAAGGGTGTCGCGTCGTCACGGAAGGGTGTCACGTCGACGATCTTGTCGTTGTCGATCGAATGTTGTCACGGGGTTGGATCGTTGCGGAAGAAGAGTCGCAGAGGGAGAATCTTCGGCGTCGCACTACACGGTGTCGCGTCGCTTATCTCCACGGGTTCGGCGTTCTTCATCGGAGGCCGGTGTTCTTCGCATTCTTCGCGTTCTTCACGAAGAAGGAGGAAGATACTTAGAGATTTTCAATGGTTTAACACAACATTTCAAAAGGAATGTGTGTTGGCCTTATTTTATTAACATGCCAACAAAACAAAAACGTGTTAAGAAATTAACGAAATTAATTCATAGAATTAATTTCCACGAATAAACCGCCCATTTAATAGGAGCGTTTAATTTTTTAAGAAAATGCCCCAGTTGACTTTTATTTAATAGGGGTTTTCGCTGGTGCGTTATTTAGCGGAAAGAAAAGGTGGGGATCGTGTGGGCCCCACCCCACAAATATCCTATCAAGTGGATAGGATATTTTGGGTTGCACCCTATCTGTTTCAACTGAGCTTAAGCAGCTTAAAGTGGCTTTAAAGCAGCTTTAAGTGAAATAAAAATAAAATTGTCGTACAACTTTATTTTATTTCATAACTTAAAACCCAAAAATTAAAAAACACAACCGAGAAAACGCAACTCCGGAAGAGGCGTTTCTAAGAATGTAGCGGTGCTGTGATTCCACCGGTGCCCTCAGAATTCGATTCCGGGCACCTGTTCAAAAGTTAGAAATACCCGCTCATCCGTTCATTGAACGTACCCGAGCCAAACTTCGGAAAATAATTCTGGGCACACCAGGCCTCGGAATCAGTTTCCGTCAGAAACTGCGTTCTTGTAAAATTCCAAAGAAAATTTAGAAAAAAATTTCCCTTGAAATTTCCGGGTCTTTACATTACTCTTACCACAGGGCTTTACGTCCCCGTAAAACTTCAACATAAACTAGGGTCACAAAAGCAGTACAGAGCACGCATCTGAGCCTTCCGCTCCCATGTGCTCACTTGGAGGTTCCCGTACTGCCAAAGAAAGTGCACCCGAGGAATCGATCGTCCTCGTAGGATCCGCTCATGTTGATCCTCGATCCCTACTAGAACCTCTGTGAAAGATACCCCATTGCCATCGTCCAGCTCCTCATGGTCGATGATATGCGTCGGGTCGTGCACCCGGTGCAACTGAGGTGGTAGAGCAAGGCGTTAAGACACCTCGCCAAATCCCTGTAATCTACGTCGAGGTGAGACACGCAAGAAGATGTGGTCGCCATCCTCGAACTCTAGTGGACTCCGCCTCCTGTTAGCATAAGACTTCTGCCAGCTCTGAGCTGTCCTCATCCGCTCTTGGATGACCTGGACCTCCTCTGTCGTGGCGTAAACCATCCCTGGTCCCACAAGAGCTGCTATGATTTCTTCTTTTCCGATAAGAGAAATCCGGTCTAATCCCCTGGATGAACCACGTTCATTGCCTAATACAGTCAATCCAGACATAGATGATACTAATCCATACTAAGGATGACGTCGTAAGGCCTCGACGCTACTACCAAGAGATTCAACCATTACTCTCTCCTCCAAGGGTTGAGTCACACTGTCGGCATCAGTGTGTGGTAACTGGGTCTCCTCTAGTAGAAAACTCGAAAGTGAGGGTCAAGTCAACAGTTTTAACCATGACCTCTCAGTATCAACCCAACAAAAGGACATGGAAGCCAACGTCATAAAGATAAGAGTATTTTTATTATTGTAGCTCATAATACAAAGACACGAGGCATCTACAACAAACATCAACAAATCTATAAGCAGCATAAACAAAAGTCTCCAGGTCTGGAGCTAGTCCCGCTCCCATTCATCTGCTTCCGGAGCTCTATGATCGTAGGCCTCAGCTGCCTGAAGCTAAGCTCTCCCATGTCCACCAGTTCCCTGTGGTCGGGGTGGACCTCCTGGTGGTGGTGGTGGAAACACCCCGAAGCGTCGTCCACCTCCAGCTGCACGGCCAGATCCTCTGCCATTGCCGCCTAATCCTAGTGGTCTGCCTTGATCGAACCCCTGCCTCTGCCTGGGAGGTTCTTCATTTAACTGCTGGTCATCTATATGGCGGGTCAGACAGTCACGTGCCATGTGACCAATCCCACAGCAGGAGTGACACTTCATGGCATGTCTGGCTCTATCACTTCCCTTGGTGCCTCGCACTACCGACCCTGAGTCACGCGGTCGACCACCTGTAGGGCTGGTCCTCTTGGACCTCTGCGTCATCTGTCTACTGCCTACTGCAGAAGACTATGGCACATGCCGACTAGTGGTGGGTCCTACTACTGTAGACTGCTAAGCAAGGAAACTCTCCACTAAGAGGGATCTCTCCAACACCCCTGTCTGCGTCGGAATGTTGTGCGATACAACCGAAGCTCTGATCTCCCGCCTAAGCCCCTGCTCAAAGGTTCGGGCCCTGAAGAATGGGTCCCGTACCATGTCTGTAGAGTAGCGCGAGAGGTCTGTGAATCTCGCTGAGTACTGCGCCACTGACATGCTGCCCTGCCGCAGTTGAAGTAGCTCCTGTATATGCACCGCTCGAAGGGTGGCTGGTACAAACTCTGCCCGGAATAGGCTCTCGAAGTCTACCCATAGAAGTGTCACCTCGTCATGCATCTGAAGCATCAGGCTCCACCATCTGCCTGCTGCTGCCTAAAGAAGGCTGGCAGCAAGGATCACCATGATATCTGTCGGAGTCCCCACTAGCCTGAAGACTCTCACCACAGCCTCCAGCCAATCCTCAGCCGCCTGCGGGTCCATCCCTCCCTGGAACATGGGTGGACTCTGGCGCTGGAACTCTTGTAGTGCGCTCAAGAGACGTGCATCCTCTACTACTGGGGCTGGTGGCATCGGTGGCCCAACGGGTAGTAGTACCGCTAGTGCCTCCGCAGGTGCCTCAACTGAGATAGGGCCCTGTACTGAGGCCTCGTCGCTCAGCGGGCTGTCAGTACGTAACACTCTCAGGGCTGTAGCTGGTCATCCACGGGGAGGCATCCTGAAAGAAACAATGTGACACGATCAAAAGATTATTCCTAGTGAGCTGGCCTGTTTTGAGCGGACATTTAAAAAAACTTCTGGAAACACACACGCAATCAGTGTTTTCGTGCACAAAGTCAGAAACCAGTTGTCAGGGTCCTGGTGTATGGATACGTCGGCCACCCGCACCAACACTGGACTCCCTGAACTGAAAACCACAATCGGTACTCTTAACACTATTGCTTCATAGAAATAAAATATCAGAGTTATAATTTCGGCGGTAGAACCGAACTCCTCTGATACCAATTGTCACGACCCGACCGCAGGGCCCGTGCCGTGACTACCCCAAGCCCGCCTTCCATAGGCCTGGGGCTGGCGACTAGCACCAAAGGCGTAAATCCCGATAACTAGGAAGTAATTGCCTTTATAAATGTAAACAAGCACCAGAGAGTAAGAAAGCGGAGAAAGTAAACACTAAGTACAAGAGAAGCTGAAAAGTAAATGAGCCAGAATACAAACCCAAAAGAAAGTACAACTACAACTGAACCAGTACAATAGGAAAAGTCAACAGCTGGAAGAATGGAAGCGGCTCCTGGGTCATCCTCCTCGGATCCTACCTGAAGGGTAGTTACAGATGGCGCAACTCCTGGATTGTCCACCACGGATCCTACCTGAAGGGTAGGTACAGATAGCCTCCACAACGCTCTCGCCCGTCAACCTCCTCCGAGTGTCTTATCACTGTGAAGTCCACCTCTAGATACTGACTTGTCGTGTAGTCCACCTCCGGGTACTGACTCGTCGTGTCGTCCACCTCCGGGTACCGTCCAGCCCTCAAACACTCGGCCTCCATCAGCACTTCTCGTCGTCTACAACCAACACAATGAGGTGCGGGCATAGCCCGTGCAGGGGTGAGTATAACGATACTCAGTAGGGACCCCGAGACCCTCAAGGTCTCACTAAAACCAACAAGGATAACCACAACGAAGATCTCAACAGATAACCTCTACTTAGATATATGCCCATACATATACCTAAGTTATCAAGTAACCCATCTCAATCATGAGAAAACACAGGGATTATGAAATCAACGAATAACCACCACCCAGGTATATGCCCATACATATACCCAAGTTATCAAATAACCCATCTCAATCATGAGAAAACACAAAGGTCATAGACTCAGCTCAAACCAGGATTTTCATTATCGAAACCGTAACTGCGAAAGAACCTCGTCTCTAGAGTTTACAGTGGTCATGTCACGACTCTGAGGTACTGCTCACTAACCTAAGACTGCTGAGGTACTCCTCCTGTCGAGTACCGCAGGCCTGCCACCTCACACAGTAGTGTTTTCCGCCATGGGTCTGCCACCTCACACAGTAGTGATACCCCTCATAGCCTATAGAGGTACTCCTCCTGTCGAGTACCGCGGGTATTCCACCTCACACAGTAGTGCTCCTCCGCCGTGGGTGTGCCACCTCACAAAGTAGTGCTCCCCACTGGGCTATGCAAGTCACTCCGAGTCGAATCGGACAAGCAGTCATCAGGTCTCAGCCGGCTACACGGTCTCCGTACTCCGTACGCTCGTCTCCGAGAGGGTCCGCTCCACGTGCTACTGGTCGATAAACCAAAACATCACAAGTCCCACGAAGAAGTATCTCAAAGGACCTCCTCGTCACAGAGGTCTCAACACAACAGACGGCGCGTCAATCGGACGCCCGGTCTGTGAGTTATTAGCCTTTTCGTCCCAGGGGCCCGGTTGGTTTCATAAGCGAACCAACCCGGCCGTATCTTAACTTTACCACGAACTCTCATAGTGTATACTCATAGGGACCGTTTCTCGACGAGATCACCAACGCCGCTGACGGTTCGTCAAACGGACGTCCGGTCTGAAAGATATCATCTTTTTCCGTTCCAGGGGCCCGGTTGGATTTCGGGTACAATCCAACCCGGATATAACCCAACTGCATCCAAAACTCGGGCGGAGGATGCCAAAAGTTCTGTATCGTCAACAGGAATGCAACGCAACAGACGGCGCGTCAATCGAACACTCGGTCGGAAAGTTATTGGCTTTTTCGTCCCGGGGGCCCGGTTGGATTTCGGGTACAATCCAACCCGACTGTACTCCAACTGCGTCCAAACCTCGAGCGGAGTAAGCCAAAAGATCCGTCTCCCTAAGAGGAGTCCATCAAAGTCGACGACACATCAATCAGACGTCCGGAGATCAAGATATGAGTGTTTTCGCTCCGAGGGCCTGATTGGTTTCGTGGATGAACCAACCCGGACGAACCCAAAGTATTCCGAAACCTTGAGTGCGATATACCGAAACGACCGTCTCGATCAAAGGATCACATTTCCATTGACGGCGCATCGATCGAAGGCCCATAGCTCAAGTTGCGGGCAAAATACCGAAAACAGTCCGAAGACGGGGGGTCTGGGCCCGGGCCGACCCGGGCCGACCCCCCCTAGGTCCGAAGAACCAGGTCGACCCGAACCGGTACGACCCGGCTGGACTCGGTCTGGTCCTTCCAGGGCGCGGCCCGGGCCGGCCGGCCGGCCCGGCTCGGCTTGGCCGAGCGGCCGAGCAACGCGGGGGGAACGCTGCCCCCGCGTGACAGCTCCGTGGCACCTGCGGGGGGCCGCCCTGGTCAACGGACGTGGCTTCGCCACGTCCTGTGTTCACCGGACCCGCGCGGATGCGGGTCCGCTGGCGCTGCTGCCGCCGCCACGGCTTCAGCCCCGGTGGCTTCCTCTGGCGGCGCGCCGGGGCACCGCCGCCGGTGGCTTCCGCGGGCCCCCGGAGTCACTCCGGTGGTCCGATTCCGTTCCCTTCTGCGCCGCTGTTCATCCCGGGATCCGTTCTTCACTGCAAAATCATCAAAATGCCTCTGCGGCACGCTTTGTCATCGCCCGCCATATCCGCACAACAACGAAGAACGACGGAGGGTTGTCGGGCCGTGTTTGTTGGGCCCGCACCCTCCGCGTTAGATGATAACAGTCGGGAGAAATATATTATCATATGAAAACGTAACATGATACAATTTTAATTAATTAAAATTGTACTTTTGATCCGGGTTCATTGTTTTGAAAGGAAACAACCACGGAATAAAAAAAATTTCACAAACAAACCCATATCGATTTCCCGCAATCAAGAATACTCATCCCATAACCAAACTTCCTGCAGATCAACTTAATATTGAGTTGATCCCCATTCTTTATTTTCAAAAAGAAAAATCCGAGGAAAAAGGGGTATTATTATCCTCAATTAAAAACCGTACCTCGTCGGACGTGCGTTCTTCGCGGAATTGACAGTCACGGAACAAGTGGAGCGTCGCGTCGCGGATGGGCGTCGTGTCGCGGATGGGTGTCGCGTCGTCGCGAAAGGGCGTCACGTCGACGATCTTGTAATTGTCGATCGAAGGTTGTCGCGGGGTTGGATCGTTGCAGAAGAAGTGACGCAGAGGGAGAATCGTCAGCGTCGTGGTACACAGCGTCGCGTCGCTGATCTCCACGGGTTCGGCGTTCTTTGTCGGAGGCTGGCGTTCTTCGCGTTCTTCGCGTTCTTCACGAAGAAGGAGGAAGATACTTAGAGATTCTTCAAAGGTTTAACACAAAATTTCAAAAGGAAGGTGTGTTGGCCTTATTTTATTAACATGCCAACAAAACAAAAACGTGTTAAGAAACGAACGAAATTAATTCATAGAATTAATTTCAACGAATAAACCGCCCATTTAATAGGAGCATTTAATTGTTTAAGAAAACGCCACAGCTGACTTTTATTTAATAGGGGTTTTCGTGGGTGCGTTACTTAGCAGAAAGAAATGGTGGGGCTCGTGTGGGCCCCACCCCACAAATATCCTATCAAGTGGATAGGATATTTTGGGTTGCACCCTATCCATTTCAACTGAGCTTAAGCAGCTTAAAGTGGTCTTCAAGCGGCTTTAAGTGAAATAAAAATAAAATTGTCGTACAACTTTATTTTATTTCATAACATAAAACCCAAAAATTAAAAACCACAACCAAGCAAACGCAACTCCGGAAGAGGCGTTTCTAAGCAAGTAGCGGTGATGCAATTCCATTGGTTCCCTCAGAATTCGATTCCGGGCACTGGTTCAAAAGTTAGAAATACCCGCTCGTCCATTCACTGAACGTACCCGAGCCAAACTTCGGAAAATGATTCCGGGCACACCGGGCCTCGGAATCATGTGCCGTCAGAAACCACGTTCTTGTAAAATTCAAAGAAAATTTTAAAAAAAAATTCCCTTGAAATTTCCGGGTTTTACATATGCAAACTCAATATTTAATACCCATGAGTTAGAGGTGGATAAATTTATTTCTATTAAATTTAAATCTATATTCTCATGATTCTTATCTTTGATAACACTTCAAAATATTAGATACCATTGTAGAATAATATTATAGTTCATACATCTAAGATACCTCAAAATAATAAATAGGATTCCTTCCATAATATGAAACAAGGATAAATATATGGGTGATTATCATGTATTATATCTTTTTATTAAGTATTTACAATGAATGAACCCTGCTATGCGGAAAACCCATTACATCATTAATTTTAGTTGAAAAAATATATGTGTCACTAGGTAATGCGTATGAATTTTATTTCCTCAGAACACATAGTAAATTAGTTAGGTTATCATATCAATCATGTCCCATTTGAATCATTGATTGTTGACATGAAAAATATTTTCTCGAATCTATTATATAGATATAAACTCAACTATATTCCTCTAGTTTATCACCGCTTACCTTTTCCAAACTAAGATTCCCCCAAATAACACAACATTATTTTGTTATCTAACACTTAATGTAAATCATTTCCATCACACATTACACAATGTAACCCATGGGTACACTGTCATGTCACAAAAGTGAATAACTTGATTTTTTTATGTGTTTTTTACCCTCACTTGTTTTCATAACCTTTAAAGTGTCATTTTCTAGAATTTGGGAGTGTTTTGGGCCACATCACTATTAGTTCTTGATTAAGGGAAATCATTTGGTTCATATAAGGAAACAATGTATGTTGTTTTGGTGTCCTAGAGGAGGGTTCATGGTTGGTTCATGATTAATTCAAACCATGCTTCCTTCTAAAAAACTTTGCACCATTGTATATAGTCACTTCTCATATTTGGAACATGGTTAGTCAAATCACATGAATAAACAGAGTGACCTCTCTAGTATCCTAGAACCAAGTGCATGGTTGGTTCATGGTTTACTAAACAATATGAAAAACCCCTGTGAAATTAATTAATTATTCAAAAAATACTTATAATCACCCAAAACACATCCCTTTGTTCCATTATTTAACATGTGATTGAGGATATTGAACTAGATCCTAACCCTTGTAATTTTTTATGACTCTCCTCCTTATAGAGATAAATTATAATTGATCTTGAGGTATCATATAAACAAAATTCAGAGTATTATCTAGTTATTAATCATTCTTCATCTCTTATCGGTATATATCCACTTTTACTTGAATTTAATTTTAGTTTTGGGATTTTTTTACCAAATGAAATGTTTTTGTAAAAACCTAATAGGATTTCACTTATATCAATTATTAGAAGAGGTGAAATCCTCTAGATCTAGGTTTATGGTCTTGTAAACCATTGATATCTTTGTATTATATTGTCTCTATATCTTTTATTTTGTTGTCACGATCATTTAATATAAATTTTATGTTATAGGATTTATGGTTTAGGATATTATCTTGATTCTTATAAACATATTCTCTTTTGGTGTGTAGATCCCCTATAATTTTTTTAGTTTCCACTTGTTTTAGGTACGTTTCCCAATCACCTCACTTTAAAATATATGATTTCTTATGTGTTAATTATGGTATTTAAATAACATATAATGTTTTATGCTTATATTTATTAACTATATATAAGATGAATATTTTATTGATTTTTTTAAAAAGTTGGGAAAATGGTTTTTTTGTATTATTGGATATGAAAATAGTTTCAAATAAATATTACGTTGTTTAAAAAAATACACTATTGGATCCTAATAAATATCCTTGAAGTTGTTTGTGATGTATATTTATAGAATGATGAGAAACATTTTATTTTCTTTTATGAGGTGTGTTTAACCCTTTTGGAGATAAAATTCATTTATTAATTAATGTGTGTTGAATTATAAATGGTATTATAAATGACCATGAATATCGTTCAAAGACTCGGTATTACAACTGGTTTGTGGAAAGGCATGTTTTTCACTGTAAATACTTTATTGAAAAAACGAAAACCTATAAGAAATTTCACCTTATGTGGGACGGAGATGATTAATATTCGAATGCTTATAATGAGATTCCCTTTTGATGGATTTCAATTATATAGAATTTTTAGGCTTAGATATAGGAGATGCTCTAATGTGGGTGTTCATTAGTGTGAGTGGGATAAATATTTATTCTTATAATATAATGATACGGTATGATATTACATTAAAATTATAAAGTATATTTAAATGTCATGGTAAGTCCTCTGAAGTAAGGTTGGAAATATTGGTACACATGTATACAAATTTAGAATTATGATTTAGATACTAGCCTAAGGTAATAATCACGTAAACTTAAGGAATGGTTCCCCTCATTTAAGCATTGGGGAGTTTGGTTATAGTAAATTTATGGGTATCATTTTTAAAATATATGAAATTTGATTCATTGATGACCATTCTATATCTATTCTAGACTTTCCCTTTAGATCCTTGGATTACATGATGGTGATATTATTATATTTTCCAAATTAGGTCTACCTATCGATTTTGTGAAATGATATCCCATTTTACTTCATATTTTTCTAGATAATATATTTTAACTATAATTTATGAACATTTTTCAAGAGAATATAAAAAGTTGTTTTATGTGGAAAATGGAATGGATTTGTGAAAATGGATGTTTTCTAAGGAAACTATTTTCTACTTATTTAATTGAAATGAATTTACAAAACCTATATTTATATCCTTTTTTCAAACCAGCATAAAATATATTTTCTTTTAAAGTGTAATTATTTGGGATGGCGGGTGGCCACCCTATTGGGATTTTAGTTCATGGCTATATATCTAAAAATTAAGAGGTTTCTCAATTCAAAATATACCACTATTTCAGTTGGTTTAAATTATGGTTGATAAGCATGTGGAATTGCCTCACTAGGACATGGTATTGTTGGTGGATTGTGGTTTCTTTTCCCTGCTACTGGTTTTTTGGCCATTATTATTGTATTCTGATTCATTTAGTTCCAATTGATTCCTCTTTTTTGGATATCTCATATTGTTTCATATTTTGATTTTTGTTCCATTATTTATATTATTATTGATATTTTAAGGAGATAAATCATTCCCATTTCATTATTCATAATGACAACTAACTCTTCTCAAACCTGTGGGTATTGAAAATTCCCTTCTTCCCATTCCATTGTAGGATCGATTATCCTATTTTTGGATAATTTATGTGTGTTAATAAAAAATTAGTTTTTTATGTAGCTTTTTTATTGTGGTTCTAGAATGTTTGATAGTATACAGGTAGGAATATCAGAATTTAATTAATCATCCATGGGAGGGTTCTTGATCAAACCCATTAATTATTATTCTTCAGTTTCCATGGTTGTCTGGGATTAGTACATCTCAATATTCAAGCTTGGTTATCTAATATTTTTAACAATTTTGGTTTTTATTTGAGTTTTTTTGTTGATTTGAGAATTATGAGATGTTTTGAGGAGATTTAAAATTTAGAAGTGTAATTTTGAAACAATTCAAAGGGTTCACAATTACTAGGCATGATTGAGAAAATTTTATATAAAACATGAATCTAGATCTAGCTAATGTCTATTAAGATTCAAAATACTGACACATATTATGCCAAAATGTGTATCCAAACCAAGTGTAATTAACATTATTTTTGAGCTTCTATATTTTTACATAATGGATAGGATTTTTTTTCTCTCTCTCACTTTTGGTGTGTGTTGATTTGGATTGCTTGTTTTTGAAATGATTTTTTTAATATTTATGATTGACCTCTTAAATACAAAACATGTGATGTTTGAAAAGAGTTGTAAACTATATAGACGGTATAAATTTTTTATTAGATTTTCTTCCTTATAAAAATGGGTGATGATTTTATAAATTTGGAATCTTTTTTCAAAATGTTGGTATTTAAAAATGTAGTTTGCTTTTAGTAATGATTCTAAAAAATATATATTTAGAAAAAAAATTAGTATTCTAAAAAAATGACAATAATTTTTGGAGAATTTTATAGTTCTAATCATTTTAAATGATTTTCATGTGATGTTAATATTGTTTAGTTGTAATCTTTTAATGAGTTGAAGTATGAAATGATTTGAAATTAGAATTTTTATGTTTTTTTGTTAATTATTTTTCCATTAAGAGTTTCAAAGGGAGTATGAATGTTTGTTTAAAGAATTTAAATTATTTTTTAAATGAGTTTTGATAAAACCATATTTGATAAAATAAGTGAATTTATTTTACTTATTTAAAGAAAAAACATATTCTTGTTTCTTGGTTTATAGATTGTTTTGATGAATTTATTCGGATTGTTTTTGTAGTACACCCATACTCGTATTTAAAAGAATATTTGGTTCACCAAGATTGTCTTTGGATGGTTGTTTCAGCATCTCAAGTCTTATGTCACATTATAATCATATCCTTTCATTATCATAAGTTTTTCATTAAAGAATTCCAAAACCTAAATCCCCCTTGTTTTCTTGGGTAACAATATTCTCAGGAAGTATTGGTTTATATATAGATCATTGGGGAGAATTTCATATATTTTTCTCTTTATAAATCAGTAAATGTTAATTTTTTTACCTTCATGCTAGAGATTCTATTTTGTAAGTGGTGGAATTATATTTTCTACACTAAACCATGAATGTTCCATTCATGGGATGATTTCAAGGTGTGGTTCATTCTATAATTATTTTATAAGGAAGGAACTAAAATTTATTAAATTTCATGGTATATAGTAAGGATATAAAATTGTGTTAGGGTATGAAGGATGTTTAACATAGGTTTTTCATATCCTAATCATCAGAAAATGGACGATTCCATAATGAATTGGTGTTTTTTGGATGTCCTTCGACCAAATATATTATAGGATATGTTTTCTCTCTGTCTCAACCTTTATAAAGATGTGGTGAAATGGGATATTATAGATAAAGAAGGATTAGTAAAAGAGCTAGAGGTATTAGAGGTTTATCCCATCTTTGGGTATTGGGGGGATCTCTAGAAATGGAAAATATAAATGTTCAAAGTCATACCCTATGGGCATTGGTATCAAGAGACCGTCTTGTTTCCTCTCACTAGAATTTTCTCAAAATAAGAACTTGTCTTACTATCAGTGCAGAAGGGTTGCTTATGAGAAACATTCATTTCAATTTACTCCTAATTACTATCATGGTTATGGTTTTCTTATACATATGATAATTTTATATATAGGATTCATTGGAATAAAATGTAGAGGAAATCCAACCACTTTTAATATTCCGTGGTTCCCCTTATTGGTCCAAATATTAATATAATTTCCCTTTGAGTTTCTTTAATGAAATTTGTTTCCCATGTGGGGATCATGAAGTCAAGAGTAGTTTTTATGGTTATTCTAAATTTAAAATAGTGATGTATGGTGATTTTCTGTCTCATTTTAGAATCTATCATTGTGATCCAAAAATTCATTTTATATGTCTTTTTGTGTGATCTTTATCTCACCATAAATACCCCAATTTTGATTTGTTTTGTTAGAAGAGTTGTAATTTTATGGAAGTCCTAATATGTTGGGGAGACCACCATTAGTAGGTTTTCCATCTAGTAAATATATCTCTACATTAATCGACATAGGATTTGTTATTTTGGTGTAGGATCTAATAATATGGAATTCTTAGGATAATAAAAACTATTAAAGAGTTTCATGTGTAGTTTTTTCCCAAATATTACATGACTTATCCCATGTTTTATTTTGGTTATATTTTTAAGTCTCATGCCAATATGGTTTCTATCTTTCTATATGATTTTTTTGATATGAGCCTTTTTTTTGGGACATTTATTTTGAATGAATGTACAAAGGAAATCATGGGTAAGTGTCGGGGGAACTAAAAGCTGGTGTAAGTTATTCTTTGTTTATTTTTAAGTTCACTATATGCTAGTGTTTTAGAAACATGATATTGGGTTACCCTTACCTAACCTAATTCAATATTATGTAGTTCTTTATGAGATATGATTTCTTGTGAGACATTTACAATTGTTCTATGTTGTTCTATTGCCTGATCTAATTTAGTGTATATGTTTTTAGTATTAGTATTTATGGGATTTTTGAATAATTTTTATGTATAAGGATTATCTTGTGTGGTGTTTTTCATGTTTCCTCCAGATGTCATTTTTTGTGTAAAACCTATATTTTTTCATTGATAGGTAATTATCCCAAGTTATTATTTATACAATTCTCATAATTTTTATAATGGGGAATGTGATTATCCTTTACCTAAGAGAACAATTACTATCTTGAACTCTGATTATATTATGTTATACAAGTTGATAGAAAATATTCCAAAAATCGTCATCTAAATTTCCGTAGAAATAGAAGTGATTTTTATACTAGACACACAAATATTTAAATTTTCCTCATTTAATCCATGAAAAAATAGGTCTTTCACTACCATATTCATCATTGTAATAACTAGAAAAAAGATTTAACTATTCATATCTTCCAGTGATCTAATTATAGACCCCTAAATTTCAAGTGCTTCGATGTTTAGAAATAATGCTAGTTGATTATTAAAATAATCAGGACCTACTTCACCATTAAAAAAATATAATATCTAGATATCATAATTTTAAGAAATTTTTCAGTCGAAACATTAGTAGGTACACATTATATACTGTAAGTTTTCCATATTTTAGTACTATATATCAATAACCCTGTCACTACATTATCCAAAATGTATGTTCAAATATTCCAAACTCTTTGAAGCAATAAATCTTTTAGAATGAAATTGTCTAGATACTCCCCATATTTTCTACTTCTCAATAATTTATTTATAGTTTTTTCACTCTCTTCTTCCATTTTTTCTCAAATTATTCCCCCATTTATAAAACCAAACATCCTATTATAAATGTAAGAAATGTGTGAGACTAAATTAATTACTCCCACCTAATCAAATATTTAATAAAAAAATTTCATTATTATATCAAAATATCATTTTTTGGATTCATTAAAGAAAACATCAAAAATCGCATCGATGATCTTAAACTCATTCATAAATCTCTTCTTGAATCCAAAACCTTACATCATGAGTATTGGAACATTGGATTTCCATCTCAGAATAGTCACTTTGGGGTGAAAAAAAGAAAGTTAATGAGAATTATCTTGACATAATCAAGACAAATTAATTCCATAAACATCGTTATATTCCTTTATATTTTCTTATTTTTATAAAATAGATTCAATAAAACTCACAAATAATTTGAAATTTCATTATCATTCTGTTTTTCTATAAGTATATAGTGTTCTCCATTTTTTTCTCCAATATATTTTTGATTTCTAGCTTTAGCATACATCTTCATAGAAATTTCAATATGGACTTTTTCTACCCTTCAATGGTTTCCTCCTTTGCTTCTACCCAACTCACGACCATCCATATAATTTTTTTATTTCAATGATATCTTACTTGAATTTTTTTCTTTGGGTGGGATTCATCTATTTCACTAATACATTTTTGAAGATCTACTGTGCTGCTTCATCTTATGATCATCTCATATTATCATCATCTTCTTGTTTCTATTATATAATCAATTGTTCTTTGCTAGTAATCGATTTATTGCATTATCATTTCATTTTATCCTACACTTTAGTTTATCATTACCCATTATCATCAGCTTCTTCAAATATTCTGAGGTACTGCCTCATCTTTATATTCTTTCACATAATAAATTTATTCTATTGATATCACTTTTAGTGTATTAATATATTAATTTTATTTCCAATACTCTTATTTATTAGTCGTTGGAATAATCATTTGTTCTATATTCTACTGATATACTTATCATTCAATTAGCTCAACTTGAATCACAGTTTGTCTTCTACCAAAGTGATTTTATTCCATTAAATTAAAAGATCACGCATGACCAAAATTATCTTCTAAAGTATAATCTAGTGAGTCTCAAATTCATTGAAATTTTAGAAAACTATAGAAATATTAATGTTGAGTAATTTAGTATTACATTCTTTAACCTCCTATATGATTTTTCTAGACTTCAATTTCATCTGGGTTTCACATTCATACCTATAAGAGTTCACTAAAAGACAAAGTCAAATATTTAGTGATATTATTATATTCTTCTGATCATAAAAGATTCTTGACCTTTTGGATGTAAATTAGCTTCACATATGTGGAACACTTATCTTATGGAATCAAGTTATGTAACTCCCAAAATAAAAATTCATCCAACATACAACTTCATGAGTCTTCTAACATTCAATCTCACATTTTGATAGGAAATATGTTTTTCAGACACTCTTGTAGATAATAATCTCAAAAAGTCAATCATCCCACTTTCATCATCATGATTCATAGTAGATTCAATCTCATATTTGGCTATAAAATCAATTTACCTAAAAATGTTATAGATAACACTCCAACCTTTTAACTATCCAATGATATGAGGATCGTATAAAAATGAATAGATATATTGATTAATTCTGTATATAAGTATCTCCATGAATTCCTCCTTCATCCATTAGAAAAATTTACTAAAATTTCCTTACATAGTTTTACATATACAAGTATTACATCTTCTGATTGATATATCCACCATTTTTGAGTGACTTATACCAATAGTAGAACTAAGATATACTAGTGTTCCTTCAACTAATGCATTCACCACTGATTACAACTTTTTATATATATGCTTCCTGTGCATTTAAATTGGGAGTACTCATATTCATATTCAACTTCCACTTCTCTAAATATCGTTGAATTTAATTAACAATAACGATTTATAAAAAATGAGATATTTTTCTATATCTGCCTATTTGGATCTTTAATACCCCTTTGTATTTGTTGTCAATATTGATCACCAAATTAAGTAAATGACCTATCATCCCCATTATTCATAATAAATTCAAAGAAATTAACTATAGGGACACCATTTACAAAATCTCATTTTCTCCCATGATTTTATATTAAACTCAAAAAACTATTAATTACTTAATGGGAGGATCACATCAATTTAACATAAAGAAAATAACCCCAAATCAATCAACTCAAATACAATATATTACATTCTCTTTGAAAAAATTAGTTATTAATTTGGGTTAAAAAGATACCCATTATTGATTCATAAAGTGATAAAAATCATAAATATACTACCATGTTTAATTTTAATAGTTTTCAAAGAAAACATTAACTACCATATCAACAAACATATGAAAAATATTCAATATTCAAATGTAGGTTTCTCCACCTTAAGAAAAAAAATTCTATATGTAATAAAATTAAAAAATAAAATGATATTGAAATGAAAACCCTTTTTTATATAAGTATTGGGGAGTAAATTAATAAACTGAAAAATTGATAGAAACCAAAACCTTGGATATTCATCATCCAGAACTTCTTATTAATCATATTTTTTTTGTGTTTTTAAATTATTAATTCTATGAGATTTTTAGCATCATGTGTCTTAGAAATTATGTTTTCTAAAATTAATAAAATTTACTTAAATTTATTAAATTTATATATTATGAAATATCAGCTTCACTACTGATAAAGAGATGAACTCTATCCATATTTTCCATTATATTTGATACCAATTATGAGATTAAAATTCCATGATGGATATATTCTGGGATTTTTTTTGAGTTTATTTCACTAAAATTTTGAAGAATTCATTTTAATTAAATCACCATTAATTACATTTATAATGATTGACAATATAGTTTGTGTGAAATATATGGTTCTTCATTAGATTATTCCGTTAGAGAAATTATATTGACATGTATTTCTCAGCTCAAAAACTCAACCTACATTATCTTTATTTTTCTTCAAATTTGAATCATTGATTTTCTGAATATAAATTTTATAGGGTGACATAAACATATTTTACTATATTTTACATTTTAGTTAGTGTGGGGATATTTTATAAACTTATATTATAAATTTACAAGAATTATTCTTTTAATTATCTTCTATTTTCCTTTTTTATTTCAGCTTATCAGGAATAATTGTCTTTAAAACATCATAACATGTTCTATTTCTAAATTATACTATTTTTTTTCTTAGTGTAGTTTTTTTCTTGTAAATCACGATTCATTTTGTTCACTAACTTATCTTATCCAAGAATTATTTCCATGCACTTATTTTGATTGTTACTGGACTTCTTACTTCTCTTACACAAATTCTTTTCTCCTCATAAGTTACCCTTCTATGGTATCTTCTGTTCAACCTCAACTTCTTCATCGGTGTTGTTATCCACCACTCAAAGAATTATTCTATTACTATCAACATTCATGGATAACATAAAACTATCCATGAATTATACTTTCCGTCCATAAAATAAAAATATTTTCTTCTTCATGATATATCTTGTTAGTTTCGTCTTGGGTGTATTATTCTTGGAAACTTCAATTTCTTTACACCTCAAGATAAATTTACCTTCTATCATATGTTTTTCTTCTTTTAACTTATTTCAGTTATTATTTCATCAAAATTTGAATAATTATTTTTTATGTTAAACTAGTAATCATCATCATAATTTCCTATTTCATTTCAATTTTCATAAAATTTATTAACGCCCTTTAATCTATTCGTAGCCAATAAATTTTATTTTTCTCTTTTTATCGATTTAATTTATGATTATTTCTCATAAATTATGGTTCCCACCCCTCAATGTAGTGATACATTTTATTTTACACTTTTCATGTGATTCCATAAATTAATATCCCAATGTTCGAATATACCACAACATCTATAGTATCCAACAAGTCTTTGATTCTTAAAGAGTACTGATATTTGGTTGGTGGAGGGGCCTTTATACATCTAATTGCATACTCTTTTATTTTGGATACATGGTGGGAAAAAAATAGTTCATTCATACACATTTATATAATTAATGGTTTTCACTAAAAAATTATTACCAAATATTTTTTTGGAATTCAAATTATAACATACACTATTTAGAGATCAAGAATTAGTAGAAATTGATTTTTTGGAACTTGGGGTTACATTTTTATTTAGACTATAATAATATGTATCTTATGATTGATTCATGACTATTCTAAAATTATAATAAGTATTTTTTAATTTTAAACTCTCCTTCGATATTCTGGTTTTTTCACAACCCTTATCATCATGTGAAGGTTTTTATTGAGTAGCTTCCTAGTATTTCAATGTTTTCTCTAATGCATGGAACATTAAATTAAAAGTGTTTTTTCCTTTATGAAACATAAATTTATCTACAAATTGAACATTAATTTTTTAAAACATATCATCACAAAAATTCTATTTTATAATATAGACTTTTCAATATCTTTTATTATTCTTGATTTGATCTCTAACTTATAGTTCCTAACACTAACTAAAAAATCTTATACATGAATATGTTATTAAAAAACCACTACATTTTCAAAGATATTTAATTGTAATTACTCTTATATTGGGAAAATATTTTCATTGAAATATGAAGGGTATTTTTTCTTTTCATCCATGATATCTCTATGAGTTTTATGAATTTAAAACATCATAATTATTATATCCTCAATATCATTTCCTTAATATTATATCTATAAATTTTCATCATTTAGTCCCTTGATAAATATAAGTCTATACGTGAAAACTTAAATACAAAAAAAAATTCTTATAATCATTTATTTTATGGAATAATATTGAAATTATTTCAATAGATTCATACTCTTCACATCTTGATTTTATACCACCGGGATGATTTGTCTTAATAGATTTATCTACGAATATTTTTCTCTCTTTTCCTTATAATATTAGTGGAAAATCCGTCCACTTGTTTTTAGAAATTAACATGGGTCACTTAGGATCCTATTTATTCTTTCAATTATTTAAAGTTCTGAATGAAACCAACAAGTTCATAGCACCCGAAATATCTTATTTTTTTCTTCAAATTTCTCATACCTTTCTAAATTCAAGGTAAATATATCTCCATATCTTCTATAGATTTATAAAATAATTTACGTAATTGAGAACCACTAAGAAAAGAAATATATTAAAACTGAGGAAATTTTTTATCTCTGATAGAACATGATAGGCCTAAAGGACCATAAAAATACACTAGGAGAGGGGGTTAATTAGTCTATAAAAAATTATTATGGAATAATGTCAATATAAAATATTACTTCTTTAAGTGGTTAAAACCTCTATTATTGGTTGGGATATATGAATCACTGATATTCCCCCTCTACACATACTCTCACATGTAATGAAAATAATGTAAAGAAAACATCACATATGTATTTTTACAAGGTTCAATCTATGTTGGGTAAACCTTCTACTTTTTTCAGTTTATTACTATCCCGATAAATATAATTTAACTATTCCCATAATTCTTAAAATGAGGAATGATATTACTAATAGAATAGTTTCCATCATGATCCTTGATTCTAGTATGTTATACAACTGGATAAGAAATATCCCAAAAATAATATTATAACTTTTGTTAGTAATTATGATATTTTTTATACTAGAAACACTCATCTTAAAATTTTCTTCCAGAAATCCCTTATAAATAGGGCTTAAACTACCACTTTCATCTTCTGGTGAACTATAAATTAAGCTAGTATGTCCCTAGCTTTTGGTGATCTAATTTTGAATATCTCAATCTCGAGTACCTATACATATTAAAATAATGATGGTGATGTGTGACATCAACATCGACCTTCTTATCCATCCATAAGTATAATATTCCGATATATCATATTTATGAAAATAATTGAAATGAACTTTAGCATTTTGGGGTTGGTTATTATACTTTCTTTATCTTCTGTTTCTCTGAATATTGGCCCCTCTCATTACTTCTTTAAATATATCTGTTCCTATATTCCCAATTATTTGACCTAAAATATATTCTAGAATATATATTGTTAGTTTTTACCTCTCATATATACTTATCAATTAAATAATCAGAAACTTATCAATGTATTGTATATTTTTTATCAAATAATTCTCTACCTTTATATATAAAAAATTTCTTTGGTAAATGTGGGGAACACACAAACTTCAATTTAAAATTGCCACCAAATAAACAATTTAGTCAACCACCTTCGATATCATTGGATGGTATTGGGATTTTAATTCAGAAAAACTATATCAAAACATTCGATCATTGATATTTAACTCATCAATAAATCTTTGTGTTAATCAAAAACATTAAATCATAATCAATCATATAGATTAGCATAATCGCATTGGTTTTACTTTATAAAATTGAATGTAAAGTCAATCGACATCTGATGATATACTTACTTCTATAGAATTTGTTCTTCATCTTGAGGTCCTACCTTTGTCTCAATAATAGCTTCACTTAAACCTTCTTATCCTTTCAAATGGAAAACTCATTCTTCCATTTCTCTTAGAAACTAGGATTTTCATTTCATTTATCCAAAATATTTTTGATTCCTTTCTTCTACATATATCCTGTAAAGTATTGGAATATAGACTTCATTATTCCCTTGATCTAGTTCTTTATCTACTGTTGTTGAACACTTCAAATCGGTTGGAAGTTGGTGGAAGTTGATTTATCACTTTAGGTTTGCATTGATTTTGATACTTTGGTGTATACTCTCACAAGATCATCAGTTTGTCTAAATACTTACACATTTTATTCTTAACCAAATATTCATTTTTTTAATTGACCTTCTAATGATAACCTCAAATGCCACCTTTTTTAGTTGCCTAACATCTTCCTCTTCATCCGCTGATCTGAATTCTAGTTTATTCATAGATAGATTTTTCTTCTTGTCATTTTTTCCTTAAGTTATCATCTTCAACCTTTCTTCTTTCTTCTTCCAAGGGAAATAACATTCAATAATAACTGGTTGAATCACTGTAAACCATATTCTAATGTGATTTTCATTAATTAAATGAAAACTGACCTCACCATCGGAATTATCCTCTAGATAATCCTTTCATGAGTCACTACTTCTTTGAAATTTAATAAAATTGTTGATATTTTTGGAAGATTAATTTAATATTACATTCTCCATTATTCTTTACTTTTTTAGATTTCACCTTCATAAGTTTTAATAATTCATTCATAAATTAGTATGCTTTAGGGCTGAGTCAAATATTCAATGAGATTAATTTATTCTTCTAATCACCAATGATAATTGATATTATGGATATAATTCATCTTTGCATTTATGGAACTTATCTTTTGGAATTACATTATGTAACGTCTAAGAAAACATCCAATCATCCAACCAAATAATTCATGAGTCCTCATAGATTCAATATCCCCTTTTCAATTCCATTCAATTTCCTTAACATTGTTATAAATACTACTCCAACTTTAAAAATTTCTATTTACATAATGATCTATTAAAAATTAAACATGTATAACAGATGATTAAATATTTGAGTATATTTATGTATTTTTCCTTAATTTATCAAAAAAATAATATTCCATTTCATTCCTTACATTTACTGATATGAGCATTACATCTTTTAGATAATTCAACTAATTTTTTTTACTTAATTCTATAAATAGTTGAACTAACTTATACTAGTGTCATTTTTTATGATGAATTCAATAATCATTACACCATATCAGGTTTTTTATTATAGTAAAGTTACTTTAGGAACACCCATAGGTATCTTCAACTTCATATTCTATGAATATCATTGAATTTAATTAAAAATAGTGATTGGAAACAAATATGATACTTTATAATCACCATCTTTTAGGATATTCCCAAATTTTGGGAACCTTATACTCTGAATTACACACATACAATAAAATTTGAATAGTGGAACTATCATATAACATCATAGAAAAATCATGGAATTATATCTAAGGTCTTATAATCAACAAGATATATTAATATAGACCCATATTGATCATACAAACATAAATCATATGAACTTAAAATTTGGATAGTAAAGAATAGATTAAATAGAGGGAAAATATTAGTGGAGATATAACCATAGAAATTTGAGTTTCCTTGTGATATCGTCTCTCAAATACAATCACGTTACCCAATACTAATCTCATATACAACTTATAAATAGTCTTGTATAAAAAACTTAATGTCTAGTTTTCTTACTGGAGTCCACATGCAGGGTGTGAAAATAATACTTAGTAAGGAACCACAAATGGGGTCTTTTATATAATACAAAAAATCTAGTGTATGTATATATGTATAGAAGATTGAATAAATTTTTAACACACAACACATAAAAAATAATGTCAAGTCATTATGTTCTAACCAACCACAAAACTTGAACCCACTTGACTTTTCCAATGTCTAAAAGTATGTCTAACATATGAGAATTACTTGGTAGAGTATTCCAAAATTCCTATATCGACCACATAATAACTAAGGACCCAAATCCACACCATCTTTTAAATGATTGACAATAAGTAGAGGACTGAATCTTAATCATCCCTTAGAGAAAACACTTATCATGTAGGGAATGAGATTTATCTATCCTATATGGATAGAAATGGTCCTAAAGAACATGACTTATAGTTATCCCCAAAGAATGACAATAATTTTAGAGGGACCTAAATATAGTTTTCCACTTAGGAGTACACAAATCATCAGGGACCCAATATTTATCCACCTCTTTCGGAGAACATTAGTCATTGATGACTAAGAGGTTTCTCACCCAATAAAATTCACACACTTCCAAATGATATGTGTCTCATAAAAAGCCTGTATTCCAAAAACTATTCAAGATGACAAAAAAATTTCATATAGAACATTTATCTCATACATATCCCTCAACCCACGACTAACCCATCTATAGAACTATACTAGATGATAATACAAAGCACATAAATCCCAACTCATCTCATCTATCTCATCAATTTCAACATAACTTCCACAGAATATCATAACCATTGATGATCTAAAATCCCTTATTCCTTGATGAATCTACCTATATTAAATAATTTGTCTTACAAAAATAACCATTAGCTATGCTGATCTTTTACTTTAAAATATCCCCTAACCCAAGGGGATAGCGTAGACTACATTTGATGTTTACATTCATAATGTAAACATTCCATAATTTTCCAGACACATAACTATTTATTTCTAAACAACCAATACTCTAATAATGTAAAGGGAACCATATATAACCCATCTCTCAAACAACCCTAAGGTTGAATATTCACCAATAGTATCCAAGACACATAAGGATTCTATCCAAGGTCGATTCCTGAATAATTTTTAATTATTATTTCGAAGAGAGATTAAATAATCTTAAAAACCATTTTCTCGCATCCACCACTTGGTGTCACTAGTAATTCCCATGTGGAGAGATCACACACTCAACGAAATAAAATTAACCCAATCATAAAAAATGCATTAATCCAATTATGATAGTCAAGATCCACTATTCTCACTTCACTAGTGTATAAATTACTATGAAGTTCCAATGTTCCATGGATAAACATATACCCCCATACACACTAATTAAATGGATAAACAATAATATTAACTAACACCATTGGAATTACCAACTAGGGAGTTCATTACACATGTCATTTCGGATTATCCCAATCCATGCATAATATATTTATAGAAATGATACCCTTTATATTTTCATTAATTGTACCGAGAAAAAATTACACATGAATACTAATTTTCCAATAATTTACAAAAAATTAAACCATATAAGAAATTATCTATTTTATCTTAGATAGATATATATTACACACTTACACAATTGGTAACCCTTTAATTCCTACATGAAAATCCATATTCTAATCCCCTAATAATGAAAACAGAATAACTTGAATAAAAAACTAATTATAAAGTATAAAAGGTTGAAATACATTAATTTCAAAGATAAATATTATTTATCCATTCTACATAACAATTCACCAAGATTATATTGGGATTCAATGATCTCTTAATCTCCAATCATTCTCATAATGCCTCAATGAGTTTTATAAAAAATTTAAATTAAATTGGAAATTTAATTGATGGAGGCATGCTCAACAAAAACATACCCAATGAAATCGTACAGATGAAACCCTCAACATAAAGTAACTAAAAATAATACACAGTTATAAATAATTTGATGATAAAAATCCCATATACCATATTTCATCTTTCCTGTTAATTTCACTCAATTTCTCCAAAATCTATAAATAATATATAAAACATTTACCCTTTTTTAATAATGATCAATGAGGAATATTATTCATTCATCAATGTTTTATAGACCAAAAATATATAAGGCATTTCATTTTGGATTAATTTCAATATGATTCAGTGAAATATATGATAATTCCCTAACCTAGAATCCCTAAAAATGAGAACCAACATGAGGAGATGATGAATGAAGCAAGATGAGGATGGATATACCATTATGAAAAAAAGAAAACCATATAATTTTACATTGACTTGGTGAAAATGTTATGAGATAAGAGAGGTTGGGATGGCCAACCCAAATAGCCTCCTCCTCATCCCCTATAAAGCTGAAATAATGTGGGTTTACTATAAAATTACAAACATGACCATGAAATTTTAAAAACGGAAGACATGTTTATTGGATGAAACATGGATATACACTAGGTAACCAATTATCCAATAGTTAGCTTATGGAATCCCACCTTCCACTAGTTGGATCAAATAGTGGTGTGGTGCCACTAGATCGATCACTGGGTGCCTAGTGAGGCTGAACTAAGTACCTGGGGGCTCAAGCTTCCACATCCCTCTCTTATTTTCTCCTCTAAGATCCTCACAACCACTTTGACATTTTAACTGAAATTTGACCTCTATAATAAATAGATTAACCTCAAATATAATTTTTTATATTTCATTTCTTTAATTTTTTTCTTTAAAATTCAAATTCATGTGAATTTAAATTCATTGAAACATAACTTCCATCAAGTTCAATAATCTGTAATGGAATGGTTTATTAAAAAAACACCACCATAAAGATTCTAAATGAAAAACAACATCAATGAATGTAATACCCCATGATTACATGGTATTTCCATTTTAAAATTTAACATATTTGATAGTTTATGCATCATAAAACATCGAATTTAAATCTGTATTATACTATTAAATATGATTGTTTTAATAGTAACGTGACCATTAAGAATAATAGTATGACCAATAGAATAAAATATTTGACTATGAATTTTTAAATAAATTGTTTTATCTTATAAATTCAAATACCGTATATTTATATCATATAATAAGTAAAAAAATATTTTAAAAATGATAAATCATGTGTTGATATTTTTGTGAAACATTAATATTAAATTAAAATTTTATAATTAAAAATTGATTAAAAATAATATTTTTTTAAATAAAATTGATTCAAAAATTAATATTTGGTTTACAATTATATGAAAATTTTTGGATACCTTAATTTATTTTTTAATGTGTTATAAAGTTGGTTCAAATATTAAAATACTTATTTTTAAAATAAATGATTTTGTTAATTAAAAATTTAATTTCTCATATTTAGAATACTATTTTAAACAAATGGGTTCAATTGTGGATTTATAAATATTGAAAAATGGTTAGGGTAAATTTTTGTTATTTTTATAGAACAATTTAATTTTTTGTGAATTGTGAAGTATATTAATTTACGGTATTTAACTTTATAGGTAAATAAATGAATTGTTAAATCCTGAAAGATGTATAGATAAAGTAATAACACATTAGTACAAACTCATGAGAATTATTTACTATATTTATGAAAATGAACCAACACTAATAATAGTATTGAGACAAAATAATAAACTAATTAATAAAATAATCAAAAGACACCCCTCTCCTCCCCTATAAAAACCACCCACACCACCCCTTTACCTAACACCACAAAATCCTTCAATCCTAAATATATTATTACAATTTTTTCTAATAAACCAAGACCCAAGGTTATGGTATTTTTCGCCTCACCAAAAGTCCATTTCTATTTCCCTCAAGGAGGTTTTCAAGGTGGCAACACTCAAGAGGTAAATCTTTATATATATATATATATATATCTTTCAATTTCTTTTTTTTCTAATTGTTACCTCACCTACCCTATACAAAGTGGAATTATAACTCAATTATATTTTATATAATATTATTTTATTATGTTAATCATAAATTCTATTCTCTTCCAGATTTTATTCAAAAAATGATAACTTTATCTATGAGGTGTTGATTTACCACCTCTGTGGACGACAAGTTTTAATTTTTCAATTCCTCCTTCCATGATGTTAATAATACTATTTTTATTGTTAAAAAATAAATTAATATATGTAATAAAACATTTTTAATGTTATATAACAATTATATATATGTAATATTAATTCATAAGACAAAACTAGTTCGTGATCATTGAAAAAATTCCAAAATCATGTTAATGGTAATTATTAATGTTTTATATAATGAATAATCCTATTATTTGAGAAAAAATGATATAAAAGACAACTAAATATCCATTAATTCCATTAATAAAATATAAATTCAATTCTGGATAATGATATACATTTTACATGATCTTTCATAAAGTTATATAAGTTTACAATCATGAAATTGATGGAAATGACTACTCCCAATGGATTAAATTGAAGATTATAACTCATAAAAAAGCCCAGAAGTAAACTTAAAAAAATAATACTAAATAAAATACATGTTTACTAGGATCTGAATTAAATTATAAAAAAAAATTCATTATCCATGATGTTATGTACAAGTGAGGAACGTTTTCATACATAACATAATGGATTCTCCCCGAACCCCCGTTTTTCATTCGGGTTATGCTTTCTCTCTATTTACCCAAATTTAATTCTAGTTTATTTTTATTTAATTTTTATATATTCTTTGTATATGTTCCAAAATTATGTATCTAAATTAGTTCAACTTTATTTTATGGGGAAATACATGTTTTATAAGTTTTCCTTTTCAATTCCTCATAAAAAACAAGATTGACTAATGGGTAATTCCCAATTTTTTACCCATTTTCATGCATAATCCATAATATGTTTTAAGATACCAATATTTTTAATAAAATTTTGATTTTATCATTAATCAATATCATATCTATTTTATTGTTTTATGAGAACAATTAATCCTTTGATCTTTTTATGGACTCTTTTATATTTTCCCTTAAACAACACTCAAGTTTCCCATTTATAAACATTCATAAAAACTATTTCTATATGTTTTCACTAAAATTGGGAAAACATTATTCCCAAAACATAATTTCATTTTAATTCCATTTTATTTTTTAGATATGCATGTTTACAATCTGAATTTATTTCAAATTCAAATTATTTTTCCAAAAGTACTCTTTTTTACAAAGTAAAAAAGGGTATTTCTGTTAAGAATCCCTTAATGATTCTAATAGATTATTTTCATCTATTTCAACACCATCTATTTAATATTATCATTAATTGGAATTGATATTTCATGATACCATATTCCATATTTTATTAAATTTTTTATGATCATTTTGACTGTAGATTTTCTATTTTAGTACAATTCACCACATTACTTTGAATGGTTAGTGATTATATTTAATGACTGGGAAAATTTAATTAGATTTTGTATATAAATGTTTTTTATGTTTTACCCCATTCATTTATGGAATTTATTGGACTTACTATATTATGGGAGAGGGCCCTCTATAGCCCCTCGATTCATCAGTAGGTCGCGTGAGACAAACAATATTGGAATTTGGCCGGGTCCTTACCCATTTATTTTTAGATGTCTTGGACGATTCCTCGATGGTAAGAGTTATATTTTTTTCATTACCTATTCCATAATTATGATATTATAAATTGATAATACATGGAATTATTTTACTTGTAAAATATCCATGGTTAAAATTCATTCTCATATAAATTTTTATATGTAACTATTTAAACAATTATTATTGCTCCCATATTATGCAGACTATTATGTTTTAAATGCATTTGTTTTTAGTTATTTACCTTTCATTATTGTTTATAATTATTTATGATAGATTTTTATATATTAATTACCATGACTGAGCATCTAATCTCACCCATTTTTTATTATTTATTTTTATACAGGACATGAAGATTTATATTATGAATAACTTACAGATAAAATCTAGAGTTTATGGTTATTTCCAATGGGGTCTCTATGTTTTCTTTCATTGCATGTAGTTATTTAATATTTATGTTTATATATATTGTTCTCTATATCCTAAATTGTTCAATCCTTTAGGATGTGGATTCTTATTCATAGAACCAGTGTAATCAAGTAAGGTATTGAATTTGGGAAATGGGGTTGGGGTCATTAGAGTTGGTATCAGATGAAATCGAGTAGAAAATTTGGAATCTAAATTTGAAAAACATATATTAGGGAACATAACTCTGTGATAGAATTTGAGGATAATCATATAATAACATCCCATAAATTTGGTAAGGAAGATAATATTTGGGTCTTCTTTTTAATAAATCCCTATCTAGATACTATAATTGGATGTGGTTTTGGTAGAGTTGTACCTGGTGGTAACAAATCCGACAAGGTGCGTCAGGCCAAACTCAGCATAACCTAGTACACAATATGGGTCCTTATTGTGCACATGGTTTGACATTCCGTAGGAATATTCTTATAATAATTCTAATTTTCATTAAAAATCATTATGAATGACTTAAAAGTAAACATGTCATTAATGAAACCTTGTTTATGATTATGATAATAGTTATGCATAAGTTTTCGATTTTTGTTATGTTTTTTGATAGTTCAAAATTACGTATTGTGATTCAAAACCTAATTTAGTGTTTTATATTGTTAATAAATGGAACTTTCTGGAAGTAATTGAATCTACATCAACACGTGTATCCCCTATAGGGATTTCCCTCCTTTGTAAGAAAATGATGTTCAAGATGGATTTGCAACTAGAGATAAACAAATTATAACAATTTTTGGCCAACAGACTCTAGTTATGAGTAATAACTTCACTCACATAGAGTAGATTGATCTAAAATGTGGTGTAACTATGTTATACAACTTTATGTGACCATAACCTCTTTCATTCAATTGGACTACAAACCCTTTGTAGCTGAGCAATGGATAAGTTCCTTATAGAAGATATTCTCTCTTTAGGAAGTAAAAAAGGGAGAATGTTGTAATGAAATTTTATCATCTCTTAAGAGATGCTGATAATGGTGGTATTTGATTCAAAAGGTAATAGAAGAGGAAAAAATTGAAAATATGTAATATAAGTATTTTTTTGAAATTTTTTTAAAAAACTATTTCCATCAGAAATTAAGAGTAGATATGGAGGGAAAATTATACATTCTGAGATAAAAATATTATTAAAATGTTTCCAATTATGAAGTAACATTTATATGGATTTTAAGGAATGCTACAGAATATTTATGTAATTCAAAGAATAAGGTTGACCAATTCTTTGATTGGTAAAACAATTCCTATGAAGGTCACTATCAGACAAAATTTCTCATTATACAAAGATATATTATAATGTTTAGTGATGAAAAATAATTAATTCTCTAATAATTATGAATTTATGTGAATTTGTGGTAAGAAGAAGGTAGAAAAGAAAAAATGGATAAAGGGAAGAAAAAAAATTTAATTTTCCATCATACAATACTTGTAGACGGAAACACCCTAATTCTTTATTAAAAGGAAAATGATATTGATTAATGTATGTTGAGAAAGGCCATCATGCTCATGGTTTTAATGAAAATAAAGATTCTATAAATCTTCAATGCTAAAATTATAGAGGGATGAGACACTATGAAAATGATTTTGTCAAGCATTAAGAAAAATTCCTTCAAAAAAGTCCCCAAGTGAAAGGAAAAGATTATATGATAACAATATTTTAGGTTGAAGTTCTTAATGATGTGGTAGTAAGTAAATTAATCCAATATTAAAATTTATCCAATGCACTATTTGATTCAAGATCATCATAGTATTTTATATCTACCTAGCTTCACTTTTGAAAACACAACCTACACCCAAAGTTTTAAACCTGGGGTATAACCCCCAAAATCATGTGTATATGCTACACTCGTGGTTTAGAGACCATGGGTTTCAAGGTATTTGGTATTGAACTATATCCAGTTTTTCATACCCATGGTTTACCAAACCATTAGTATATATCTATACCCACAGTTTGATAAACAGTGGTTATAGAGATCTCATTGAAAAAAAATACACACGGTTTACCAAACCATGGGTATAGAGATCCCACAAAAAAATATACTAACGATTTTTAAACCGCTAGAAAAGGCTGCTCTCCCCATTAAGAAACCACCCCTTTCGGTGCCCCAGAATCCCCTTCCAGTAGCCTAAGACCTATGGGAAATAAAAGATACAACTCCAAAAAAATATTATACAATCAATCCAGCAGTCCAAAAAATAGCAGATCTGTCAAAAATAACCACAATTCACCAATAAATAAAATAAAACATACATATACATCCTCGTCCATAAAATCAATCAACTCATGTTATTAAGTTACATCGAAAAGTCTCCCAGCTATTTCTTAAATGGAGTGGATTAATATCCCCTCCATCACCAATATCCCCATCCCCATCCTCATTATCATAAAAAACATCATCAGTAGCCTCATCACCAATAGTACCATCAATAACATCCTCACCACCCATTGCTCTATCTCCACCACCTTCATCTTTATCTCCACTAGTAACCTCATTGGAATCACTTGAGACTTAATTTAAAGATCACATTAAACCCATATATTAATTAAAAGTAGTAGAAACTTCGTATGGAAGTGACTAATTGAAAACTAACATAGATTTCATGAAATATTTGGTCATAAACTTACTTCTTTAATGCTCTTATTTACTTTGTTCCTACTCCTCTAAATATATATATGTTTTCTGATCTTCTCCGGCATGAGTGCTTTCCAGCTCAGGAATCTAAGAGGCTTGATGAGAGATCGATGAGGACCAACACATATAGGGGGAAATGTTTTTACCTGGTCGACATCGAACTCTCCCCAGGTGATCCACACCAAATACCTAACTCAAATGAACATCTGGACTAAATTTGTAGTCTTTTTTATCATCGAGGTCCTCCAAGGAAGACTTTTGAAATTATAATCAACATATTAAATAATGGTTTTTGTATAAATATTTAAAATAAAAAAAACTGTTATATTTTCTTATGTATGTACATTTACTACACTTCCATCCTTTTTCTTCCTACTGGAAGAAAATAATTTTTCATGAGGTACAAAACCTTCGATTCCCAACAGAGATCGTTGCAAATGAGAAATGTATAAATCTGGATTACAACCACATTTGAGAAATTTTCAATTATGGATTCAAGTAAGCTTCATCACATAACTAAAAATATTTAGTTAAATGACACTTATAAACGATTTTTGGTTTTCTATATGTGTGTTTTGGTTAATATCCTTTTTATATGATACACTATGAAGTGGGTTTCTGATTGGAACCAAATCATTTCCTAGTAGTGGAACCTCAAAATGGCTATGTTGGAAAGTGAATTTTTTGTGATGAATACATAGATATCTCTAATGAGATTAGAGTAGGGTTATTGTAGGTAATTTACTATGTGTTCATAGACTTAAATGGAACCCTTAAAAATGTTTTAAATACATTTTAGTGGGAAAAGGGATAAATGTAGCATAAGGATGATGGTTATGATTGGTGTCAATTTTTTAAATACATTTTAGTGGGAAAATTAGGATTCTTATTTTGTTTGGGAATGTATGTTTTTTTAGATTTACTTAAGTAAAATTAAAATTAGACATTTTGAGTCTATTGTAGTGATGTGTGGCCTATGTTGTATAGTCTATAATTTTTAGTTCTCTATCATTATTTGACCAATAATCTTGAATATTCATTTAATTTTTTTGTTATAAATAATTACAATATTGAGATTCTAAGGTCCTTGTATGTATTTGAGTGACAAGTTTACAAAGAACCATACCACTTAGTAGCTAATGTGTTATTTCAAGTAATGATTCATGTCGTTAATCAAGTATTCATATTATAAATGGGGTATAACTATGTTCCCAAGATGGTTATTATAAGTTAATATGTATTTATTTTCATATATTATCATCTTGGAAACGAAATATTGCAATTGGAGTAGGAAAAGACCATTATTATATTGGAGCGGGAAATCCATTTTGAGACATTGTTTCCTAAGAACATGGGAATTGGTGGTTTGATGTTATAATATGTTGTGATAGTGTCAGTTATTGGGGTTAAATGGTTCGAGAAACACTTGTTTATATGCATTGTCACTGATTAATGGTCTTTGGGTGAGTTGGGTGATGTCAAAATGAAATTTTTGAATGAAAAACTTCTAGAACATTATGTGTGGTTGGGCATGCCTCTGATGAGTAGTTCTTTAATGAACTACCAAGGGAGTTAACATGTTCATCATATATATATATTACTTTTATTTGTGATCATGTAATAAATTTTGGGATTTTTTTTGGATTTCATGGAACTTGTTCCAAGTTTATTGAAGAGTGTGAAATGTAATAATTTTGTGTCGATAAAACATGTTTGCGTGGTATGCCTTCATAGAAGTGTAGATTTTATAGAACTAATTAACAAATGGAATGTGAGACCCCTATGTAAGATCGTTAGTTATTTATAATGGATTAGTAGAATATATTTTTAGATATATTCTTTGGGAATGATGTTTCATAGTGGTGTGTCTAACGGAGTAGTGTGGTTTAACATGGAAATTACATGGGACGTGTGGGTTAGTAGTTGGGAACTACAATGGTGTTCATTGGAATTTATGGATATGGTTTTTGTTACTTCGGAGCAGTCAATGTGTTTTTTATAGATGATGAACAAATATCAGCTATGAAAAATAATGGCTATTGAGCCATTGGTTTTTAAGACCATTAATGTAAGACAATATTATTTAGAAAAGGGGTAGAGTCTGAAATTAGGTTGTGTAATTCCAAGGATAACTTGATATGTAGTGATTGATATGTGTTTTATAACATGTTAAGGTGAGTTATTGGTTTTCAAGTACAGTGTTTTAAAGTCAGAGTGCAAGAAACCTATCCACATGAGTGCATCAAGCTCTTGTGTTGTTATATCGGGTTTGTTGATGTGAACCTATGTAAGAGTTGTTGGAAATACCTATGTGTGTCGATATTTGGATTACTATGGGATATCTTTGTTTTTATGTTTCAGTAGTTCTTTAATTTCTAAATAAAGAACATGAGTGGTTTTTAGATGAACCAAACCACCTGGTAGTTGAAGTTGGGTTCATGTGTTCACATAGCATTTGAGTTGATTTGGTAGATGGGAGATACTTATTCAAGTGTTTTACTTAGATTTAATCATGAATAAACTATTCATAATGACCCATGGAACACATAATTGAATTTTTTCATGCATAATGAAAGGAAGTCATAATCCAAATATAAAATTAAAAAAATATTATTATGATTGGGTAGATTAAAAATCTATATTTACATAATAAAAGTAAATGAATTATCAAATAATTTAGTATAGAGAATATGGAAACATGAAAAGATCAATGTGGAATAATTTTATTCATGTTTAAATCTATATTATCTTTCTAAAATGCTGAAGAAATATTTCAGAAACTCAATATCTTCAAATTAGATATGTGAGTATAAAAACATACTTTTTGAAATTAGGATTCATATGTTGAGATGTTATAAACTATTGGATACCAAGGTAGATTTGAAGAGATCCATTTTGGAAATCTAAGTTCCAAACTTCTAAACAGTGTTAAGAATTATTTATAAGCCCCCCAAAATGATTATAGTCCATTTCGGATGGTGGAAGACCCTAAAGGAGTGGATAGAAAACCTGGGAAAAAATAAATAAAATTAAAAATAATATGTTTATTATGTATTCTATAATATGTTGGTAACACCTGAATGTTTTTCACTATAGCTAATTCTTCATTATTAAATTGGATTCTATTTAGATTATCTAATAGATATGGATGGAGAAGCATTATATAAACACTTTGGTTCCAAAAAGTGGTGAATTGATGAGAATATAGTTTTATGGAGCTATTGATGATCACTTAAATGATGATTAGCCTCATTTATTAGAGATTAATTATTATTATTATTAGAACAGAAAAGTATATTTGAAAAACGGATGGTGTTGGTTGGTGTTTTGAATAAAATAATGTGTTTTTTGGAAGAAATTTATTTGAAGAAGGCATGTTATTGGCTGGTTCAATGAATATGTTTGTCAATGTGTATGGATAACCCCTAGAGGGATAGTTCTATATTTTTATCCTTTTAATGACATGTTTATGAAACCAAGTTAATGTGAGCATCGGCCTCGGGGACTAGTGGCCAACTGGAAAATAGGCATATAGTCTAATTATCCATGAAAAGGTATCTAAGTAATAATAAAAATCAGAACATTATTTTAATTCAGATGAAAGTACATATCCTTTATCATGCTTGAGCATTGTAGTTCACCTAAATGTGTGTTGATATTTCATTTATTAATATTTCACTTCCACCTATAAACAAAAATTTAATAAATGTAAAAATAATTAAATTTTATATGCAAACCATTAAATATTGGGAGTACCTTGAATTGATCAGTCTTCCAATATGAGATATTTTTTTGACATTGAGTTTTTGGATAGTCAGGGTATGTGGGTACACCCTCTAAATCAGTACCAACTCTGATCCTCTAATAAATAAAAATATAATTCTTCTATGCCCTCTGTCACTATCCAATATCCATAAACCCTACAACTTTGGAATATTCCTTATTAGGAAAGTTAAACTGTCCATGCAATGAACATGTTAATTCATATAAATACATTATAAATATAGATATATATTTATAAAACCTTATTACCCATATCTGCGCCCATGACCTATCCTTGATTTCATCACTAATAATTCTCCATGATACTAGTTACACATGAATGATATCATTGTACTTGTCTAAAGTATCCATGTAACATCTACATGGCCTAGAATATTTACTTACCATTTGATTTTTTTTGTAATCCACCATAATCTATGTTTTGAGATCCCAAAATTCCCGCATATGGGTGTTCCCACGTCTCCTACTTGATGATATCACTGAATAATATAAGAGGAGAAGAAAGAAGAGTTTTTTAACCATACATTAGGACAAAATAAAATGATATAATTTGAAATAATTAAAAAAAGAAAATCTTGGTACAGGCTCTGCAATAGGTTGTGATGCATCCATGGACTGTCTTGGATCAATAGCCTACAAAGGAAGCATACGTTCTATTACATGCTTTGGAAGATCTATGTGAACTAGTGTGGAAGCTAAAGGAAGAGACTCATTATATGTTGGATGGATGGTAGGAAAATAAAGCAGTGTATACATGTTAGAATATGGGTAGCAGGTTTGGGGATACATGAATTGATATTGCATTAGTAATTGTAAAGTCACATGTTATTGAATCGGGTTAAAATAGGAATGATTTTGAATTATATTCAGTTCATCAACATGTCATTTTTCTTTAAACCAAGATTTCGAATTCTATTCTGAGTGTTGGAACACCTAAAGGAGTCATTTTTGGACATGCGTAATTACCCGATAATTTTCGCAGGTGCCCTGATGAGTCTCGAGAACACCATTTTCAGAACAGTCCACTTTAATATATTGGAATGGACAGTGCACGGTGGTGTTCAAACCCATTCTGTTTACCCTGTTTAATAAATTATTTAATTTAATTAAATAATATTATATGAGAATTTTAAATTAATTAAAATAAGGTTTTGATAATAATAATAATGAAGTTATTATTATTATTATTATGGTTGTTTAATTAAATTAATGTTAAAGAATTAATTAAATGATGATTGTACAAATTAATGTGGATTATGGATTTATCTATGAACAATTTTGTTTAAATTAAGAGTTTTAGAATTATTAAAGAACCATTATTATTAAATAAACGAATGTACAAGTACAAATAATGTTATTATTATTATTATGGTGTCATAAATTATTTTGATGCGTTGATATTTTAATTTCATGTTAAATGAGTATATTATTTATGAGAATTTAATGACGATTTTTAGCTTCTCAAAGAAACAATTAATAAAATGAGGAGTTTCATATTTAATGAAGCATTTTTATTAAAAAGTGGTGTAGGGTTTATCAAAAGTTTGAAAAATAATAATAATGAGATTATTATTATTTTAGTTTTATGGATGTAATAATTATTATTATTATGGAAATTTAATTTGGGGTTATGGGTTGGAGTTTTTATCATATTAATGATATTGAATGAAATTCAGAGTTTCATAATTAATTATGAATTGTCTATTAAGATAATAATCAATGAAGAAGCGTTTTTAATTAAATAGGGTGTAACATTTATGTTAAAATATTTTAATTGGATGTTTAACGATATATAATATTGATGTGAAATTAATGAGGCTTTCGGGTATCTCAAAAAAAACAACTAATTAAATAAGGATTTTTGTAATTAATAAAGAAGTATTTTTATATAATAAGAGGTGTTAGGTTTTATCTATGTTTGAATAATAATAAAAATAATAATTGAATTATTATTATTATGGTTTTATGAGTGGATATTATTATTATTATGAATAATTATAAAAATGGTTTTTTTGGGGTTTAATTTAATTAAATTAAAGGTCAATAAGAATTTATTTAATCACTACAAAGCATAGGATTTTATTTAATTAATTTTTGTTGATATAATTAATTAAATAATGATGAGTTGGGCACTATCAAAGATGGGTAATTTTAAATGGTTATATTAATCAAGGAATATATGTGCAGTTTTCATTAATTAAATTAAATCATTTTAAAAATAGATTGTGGGTTGTGCGCGGGTAATCAAATGGTGCTAGTCAGTGGTGTGGTTATCCAGTTTTTAAAATGATTTTTTATTTTAAATAAAAGAAATATTTAATAATAATAATAAGGATATTGTTATTATTATTTAATTAATTTGACTGGATGATTAATGGGGGGTTTTAGAATTAATTGTGACAAATTTATTTAAATGTTAGTTAATGAAGTAACATTATATTAAATGAGAATAATAATTATTACTATTATTATATTAAGACTATTAGTTTATCATGGGAGTAAATGATTATTGGGAGAGAGAACATGAGGGTGGTGCACCACCATATTGGATGAACTGCAAAAATGCACCAGTCCCCTCTGAGGCATGCTACACCCCCATCGTTGGCTACTCTTCATGAGATCAAATCCTCCTGGTGTCTTCTTGAATCTTGCCTATCACGGTGAGGTGAGTCCATATTCATTTGTTTTATGATTCGCATCGGCCGTTTGGCTCCTCCCTCTCCCTTTTTCCTCAGCCAAAATCATATGGTTCAGGTTTTAATGAGTTTCCTTGTATATTTTATTCTAGGGATGTGAAAGGGGATCCACTAGACCCTTTGGACCATATTCTAGAATCTATCGACAAAGACGAGTCAAATGAGTTCATTTTCTCTTTTCAGTTGGGTTTTGGGTATGGAAATTTAACCATGGTATTGTTTCACATCATTCAATTAAGAGTATGGTAATATTTAAGAGTCCTCGACATCTAGTTAGAGGTGTGTTGGTCCTAACTTTTTTTATTTTGAGTACCTATTTTAATATTTTTAATTTTATTTATATTATTGAAGGGCACATGTGTACAATTATGGACCACTTGTTGACTGTTTGGCAACGAGTATATTAAAGTGCTTCAGATTTAAAATGGTGCCACCCAAAGGTTGGGTCCCAAATCCCTATCACTTTATTTAAGAATTATAACTTCTTTAAATAAATTGAGAAGTGAGTTTCATTGATTATAATATGTCTATGCATGACACTTTTGATGTTATTAAATGATTTCGCCTACGTGAGATAAATTAGGAGTTGAAAATGAGTTGATTTTAAGCATGTTTTCCTAATTTGGTTAAAGTTATTTGATTAAATATTTCAATGATTTGAATGGGAATAATGGGTAATAAGGTAATTAATTGTTGAATTAAGTGTCATGTCATGAGTTGGAATAAAAATTCTGGCCATTACTGATTATTGAGAATATTGAGAATTTAAAATGTTCAGAATATAAATTGGAAATTGGTAATAATTAATGGATGAATTAATTATTACATGATAAATGGAAAATGGTTAATTAATTGATAATTGGTTAAATAGGTAATATTTAATTAATTAATTATTGAATTAATTAATTTGAATGCATTAAATTAAGATGGTGAATTAATTGTTTGTTATGTATGTTGGACATGGGTACCTTTTGATACATGTTATATTTCCATGAATTAAGTTGTCTTGTATGGAGTTGTTTCATATTATGAGATGCTATGTGAGATGGTTGGTAAATATATCAGCTTTGTTCAACATGTTTTGTGTTGATTATGACGTGCATGTAAATTGTTAATGTCCTGGATGAATCACTATTTGAGTGGATGGGTTCAGACTTATTAAAGAATTTGGATAATTAAATTTTGAGTTAATTATTAATATGGATTGATAAGAATATTTAATTTTTAATTAATTATATACTATTGAGATGTTTAATGGTTAATTAATTGTTGACTTTTATGGGCAGTTTATGTTGTTAATTAGTTGTTGAATTAATTAATGGATTGGATTAATTAATTTAAGAATTATTTTAATGGATGGTTATGGGGTGTTTGACATAGAATTCTACACCAATTACAAATATATATGTATTATTGATAAACGGGTTGTGAGATAGGGATTGATGCCCCAAATACACACATGGTGCTAGACATGGCGTTCTACACCTAACTTGCAAGAAAATATTCTTTTTTGGGTCAGGGACTAATGCTCCATATACCCGTGGGTTGTAGGACAAGGACTGACACTCCAAATACTCACAAGGGTGTTATACATGATGTTCTACACCCTTTAATTAACATTGCACTGTGGGTCTAATTGGCCGTACAAGAAATGAATTAATTGGTTAATGAAAACTATTGTGACATTATGATTTGTGAATTGAATATGAGAAAAGGATCATACTTATCAATGAATTGGGTGAATCACTATTAGTGGATGGACCCAGGAGTGAATAAATATTTTTTAGTGGGAATGCTCAGATATATTATATGAAAGATTAAATTGAATATCTTATGACACATTATCCAAGCCAAAGCACAAGCTTGGATTTGGTAAAAACATTGATTACATAGATGGTCTTTAGAGACATCTTTGGTGAGTGACTTATACAAGGAATGTTGGGCTTAGTCTGAATCATGAGAATTATGTAATTTAATGAGGTTTGAATAATTTATAAATGAAAATGATTGTGTAATGACTATTGTGTATTCATGAAAAATGTATAATACAGGTACAGACACCAACTGAGAGTTGAAGCAGGTACTTGGGTATATAGTTACATTGTAATGCTTACCTTAATTAAGCATGCTTACACTGTTTAAATTATTTATTGAATATCTTTATTTAGGGTACACAGTGGGGGTCCCGGCCAATTATGATTTATATCTCACAGCCTATTCCGACCGCCTTTGCACTGGGGTACCCGAGTAGATTTTATTTGGTTGCAGGATTGTGCTATTTTCATTTACTTGGAAGATAAGAGCAATGACCGAGCGGAAGCTCAGGATGCTCGAGGAGACTGCCGTCAGGGCTTGTAGTCATTGTTTATTTTTTTTTAATGGGATGTTCAGAATTCTATTTTGTTCACTATTTTCAATTTTTTTATCATTATAATTGTATGCATGCATCTGCTATATAATTGATGTTGGCCATTTGTTTGTACATGATTTATAAAATCTCCTTTCTGTTTATTTATCATTTATTATATTGATTCCACTATTTATTGCCATTTTTGGTTATTTACATTGATATACCACTGTACAACTCTGATAAGAGGTTATAGTCTCCCCACTGACTATCCTTAGACCCTCCCTGCTAGTCGGCAGCCTCTAGCATACAAAGAGACGCGTTTGAGGTCATGTGGTGACCCGTTTGGCCACTGGTCTATTGGTGAGCCAGGTCGGGACATTACAATGTAGTATCAGAGGGATTATTTTCCTTTGTCTTACTGATTTGGGGTTCGTAGACAAGAGACTAGGAATGTTTTGGTGCTTTGATTAATAGCTTTGCTTGGGACTGATCACCCCATGTATGGGAAATGACTAAGTGTCCAAGGAAAGGAATTGATGTTTGTACTATTAGAGGTTATAGTCGATATGATTTCACCTTGAGTGACTGGCGTATTTTCCACAGTTTATTGATTTTTGAATTTTGAAAGAAATAATTTTCATGGTCTGATATTATAAGGACCCAGCCTTAAACATTACATAATCTTGAATTATGTCAAGAATTCACATTGAGGATCTTTTCAGGTTTAGAGTTTTAGATAATTAGGCCACAACTATTACATAACAACTTGAATATTACATGTAGACACTACCACCCAGTAACCATTTTATATAAAATAAAAAATCTTGAAAAAGAGAGACATGTATAGTTCCTTATTTTAGATAGCATGACTTTTCCTGGATCTCATCCTTGACCCTATTCATCTTTATGGAATGTGAAAAACATTTCAAAAATTGGGATGAGTATAAATGGTTTAGTAAGGGTTATAAAATAAGGAAAATAAATATTATCCCATCAATAAATAAAAATCAATGAAACCATACTTTTCAATCATAACATACCTCATGATATCATAAGATTTATGAATAACATACAAGAAATCATAAATCATAAAGGCAACGTATGGCATTCATAACATACTTACATTGTTGCTATCACAGCTATATAGGGAGTCACTTTTTAAATATCCATCATAGTATATTCCCCAAATATCTTAGTAGAAATATTAATGTTTACCTCTGTCACGTTACCCAATGCTTGAAGAGCTATCTTGGGCTCACCCACCCTAGGTTTATCATGGAACCACCCATATACGTAAACAATTCCAAATAACCATAACATAATCATAACACATAACACAAGTATATAGGAAATATAATATTTCCACATTCCTATATATCAAGTCAATATATTGAAATAATCAATGCTTTGTCAAACCATTTTCAAAACCATTTAAAACATTTAATGAAGACATTTTTGAATCAAAGTGTCCCATAAAACATTGAAACTTTTAAATGCATAAAAATTTGAAAACATTAATTTCCATATAATTAAATCCTTAACCCATATATAAAACATGGAAATTAATGATAAATATTTAGAAGAGTAAATCTTTATAACATTTAAAACGATATTTTAGTTAAATATTTTTTAACAGAATGAGAGACTCTTGAAAACAAATAATTGTGGTATTACGTTGAATCAAAACTCTATAATATCAAGAAAATAAATGGATTCATGATATAATATGCCAATGGACAATATATACACCATATAAAAGTGAATTGGTGCATAACAACAATGAAGTCTCAAAGGAATGTAAATTGAGACCAAATCGCTTTTAAAAATAGTATCTTTAGATTAAGGATAAATTAATTACATAATAATGTGTGAAAAATATAAATACACTCAATATGATTGGATATTCATAGTAAATAAAATAGAGAAAATTCACACATATTCTTATTAAGAAAAACCAATGACATTGATGTTTAACTCAATGAAGGGAAATTGAGTTAAAATTACTCTTATCAAGTTCATATCGATGACTTGAGAATTTATCAATGGAGTGATTACGTGTATCAAAAGTATACACACACAAATGGGTGTGGAAATTACAACATAAATAAATAAATAATGATTCCACACATAATCATAGCATGAAATAATCACTGAGTAAAAGTTAAACCCAAATAATTGAAATTGGGTTAAGAAGTTCCCTTACAAGAATTCGACAACGTAACCACTTCACTTAAAATATCAGAAAAAGAATTGATGAGAGAGAAAAAGCTATCTCATCAATTGGAAATAAAATTTATAGCAAGAATGATGTAGAATAACATATCCCAATATAAGAATATGTAAATTGAAACACATAACAAAATTAAGTCTTTTAAAAAGAGGAGGGTGAAGTTTCCCTTACCGATTTGGTAACATACAAAACATACACCCCATGGAATATGGATCATCAATGAATATGTAAATAACCATAAATTTAAGTATATTACCCAATTAATTCAATAATGGGTACTACATAAACCACACAAAAGGAAATAGTGGCAATATAGCATGAATCTCACATGAATAAAAAGTGAGGTGAAAACCACTTACCATGTTGTAATCAATCAGATCGTGTGACCAAAAGTTAATAACCACCAAAGGAATCATATAATAAAATTAATATAAATAGAATAATGATAATATATATCAAATTTTAGTTCACAATACACCACATGCAATAAATAAGTGGCAAACAATGGAAATATCACGGAATTAAAAGTGAGATAAGAAATCCCTTACCCCGTGTACGACTTGAATTGTTTGTTCTTTATTCCTCCTGAATAAGAAACATAAGTTAATTTATAATTGATTAAAAAAAATTAATGTTTATTATTAATTTTATATCACTTATTACAATGTTATAAACATAATGTAATCATTTAAGTTAATAAAGGTCGTTTTGTTGATATTTGTTACTTGAGTAAAAAATGAACACCTTATAATTACATGTTGTCAATGTGGTCAAGATTCTATTACCTCCATAATTATAATCATGATTTATATTTCATATATATAATATATGTATAGTATATATAGGTTTTTAAAATACTACATAACATTTGGAGATAAGAAATGAAATGCATCGTTCATGGAGACGGTAAGTCATACGTACACATGAACGCTACTTTCATTTCATTTCATATTTTAATTGAATTAAATAATAATGATACATAGTTATATTTTAATTCCAATATAATATCATATATAATTTTAATAACTCCATCTTTTATACTTCATGAGTATGGTATGATCGAGTCATATCACATTGAGGGGGCGGTAATCCGCACTTCCTAAAATGAAATTATCGTGTTTACTCATAATGGAAACCATAAAGGTATGATATAAATTATAAATATAGAAGCATAAAGAAAACATAAACATAATATATATCATATATAAATAAAATTCCATCATATTGGCCACCATAATAGGAGGTAGGAGATAATTGAACAATCATCGTTTCGTGAGGTGTTAGTTTTCCACCCACAGAAACAATAGGTTATTTAACATTTAGATGGAGGTGTGTGTAATTTTAGTTAGAATAGTTCTCATGACAAAATACTAGTATGTTGAGGATAATTTTTTTGTTATAAAATAAAGTAATTAAAAGAGTTTAGGGGTTGGATAAGTAAAATAAAAGAAAAGAATTTAAGAGAAAATGTTACGTTTAATTCGGGTAACTCCCTTAGGTTTGAACCAAAAGGACTTCTTGATGTGTCTTTTGCCTAAGGTAAGGAATCAAGGAGGAATATAGGGATATTTATATATTATTTGGGTAGGGTTTGAATGATCCAATGGGATTTAGAGGTGTTATAAATGAGTTAGAAGTGAGGTCTTTTTATAAGGGGGAGGAGGGGTTCTTTAGGAAAGTGTAAAAATATTATTTTATAATATAATGATTATAGGTTTCTAAAGGTCCAAAACTCATTAAAGTAGAATATAAGATGACTAATGGTAGAAATAAATTCATCCAATAATAATTTGATAGGTTTTGGATGTTATTTTAATATTTATAACATTACTTATTTAAATCATTTATTAATGAGGTAAATACTGCATCATTTTGGTGTCATAAATAATTTTTTTATTTTATGTCTAAAAATTATAGAAAAAATACCATGATGTATGAAATAATTTTATATCTCCAATTAATATTTATAGTCCAAGAGATAACTTATATAACCCCATGTAATAATTAATTTACTAAAAGAAATGTGTTTGTGTTATTTTTGTCTTTACTTTAAATTAATCAATATAAAGTGTCATTATCAGATCCAAGTGGATCTATGTGGTCCCTAAATCAACCCAATGATGGAAATGGTAGGCCTTGAATCATAAAATAAGGTAACTGTAATTGTTAAGGTAATTTGTTATTCTTATAATATTCTTTTTACCTTGAATTGCCCTATTTACTTTTAACCGTAGTAAATAAAAGTCAAAAGTTACAATTCACCAAAAAATTGTTTTTATCTTATTGAACAAAATTTTACATACTAATAACAACCATTTATGTCATATTTTTGAAATCAAATTCACATATGTGATAAAATTTCATTTAAATAAAAAAATGTTGTTTTTAACTACTACATAGTGCTTTCACTATTCATAAAAAATTGATGCTTTTCAGAAAAATACCAAAAATTCTGCCTAAACTATATTTGATATTCAAAATTCAAAAATTATGTATATTTTACAAAATTAAAAACATATATGTTGCATTAATTAATTTAAAATTAATTCTCATTGTCAAAACAAATAGCGTGTTTTTAAGAAACAATATATATTAAAATATTGACACTTGTTTATGCCCAATTTCAATGTAAAATTAATTCCAATGACCACAATTAGATTAAATGGTAAAAATATAATCTAATTAAACTTTAAAACCAATTGAAAATATAATCTAACCATATAAATAAATTATATTAAAATCGTATTTGAATTAAAATAAATCAATTTTCACAATTCATTAAAAAAGGAATTTTATCAGAAAAATACACAAAATTTACCCAAAGTAAATTTTGATATCTCTATTCTAAAGGATAATTGTATTTGGTCAAATAGAACATTTAAAAGTGTCCAAAACTATATTTAATTAGGGTTCTCCATCAAAAGGTGGTAAATCAACCTTTTAGTGAATATTAGAGTATTTATGCTTAAAATATAATTGTTTTCTTTTTTTAAGACTCTAACTTTTATTAGATAAATGAATAAACATTTAAAAAACATATATTATAATATTGTAATTAGTTCTATTCATTCCGGCCAATACAACGTCTAGGCATTAACTACCATTTAAAATAATAATATTATATTATTAGTGTACAACTTAAGATTTCAAAGAAACTCGTTGTTGCATATCGGGTTAGCCATCGTACATAGCATCCCATTTAAAGTAAAATTATTAATTAATTTAGAAATATTAATAAATAAGAAAATGTGATATTATTTATTTATCTGGGATGTTACATCCTTCTCCCTTTTGGGAATTGTGTCCTCACAATTTTAAAATTGGGCTTCGAAACATCATTGAATGTCCCACATCAGAAAAAGGGTCAATAAAACAATCACCTTAAAATAAAAAAATATATATTCAAAGGACCCCTGAGACAATAGAGATTATGATTCCATGAAAACATGGATATAGAAGAGAAACTAACTCTCATAGATTAGTAGATATTGATAGAGAACATGTTGACAGAAATTTAACCACCACAATACCATAAATTTGTGGTTGGGTAAAAGTCTGATTATAAAAGAGGGATTATAAATTTTTTACTTCAAGATCATTTTTATTGAGTTGATGAAATTTATTAATAACTAGACTATGATTGTAAAGAAATATACTTACTTTTCATGAAGAGTGTCATCCTTTAATAAAATTCTACCACAAACTCATCTTTTCTCAAAGCGGAAATTATTCAAGATGACTTTGTCACACCTGAAGTGATAGAATCAACTTCTAGAGTATCACATAATATACAAAAGAAGAAATATATATTTCCTTTGTAATTAGACATAAACTAAAACCAAAATGGTTAGTATCAGATCATATAATTGCCAAAAAGGATAATCCTTTATAAAAAGAAATACTACTATTAATCTTTAAAATTCAACAAAAAGTACCCAATGTTCAAAAAATACCATTCAATACACAATTGTCCTTAAAATTCTCCAAAATAATCCGAAATAATATTGAAACCCAAAACTCATAAGGATTTTATCCCATAGTCCTCCATAGTAAATCTTAACATTTATCCCCAAAAACATCGACTACTCTTAAAGTCTCATTCTGAAGTGTAATTAACCTCATTACCTATTCTCCACGATTGGTTAATCATTTCCATATATAAACCAAAATAAACTTATTATTGATTTATAAACTCATCTAACTAAAAATAATTAGTCATATTAACCAGGAACTTAACATAGTCCAGTGGTTAGAGATACGTCTCAATCGCACTTTGGTTGTGGGTTCGATTCCCGAAGCTTTATCTAATGTGACAGGTTCTCACGCAGTCTGCTTGTTGTCCTTTTTAAAAACTATATAATGTTATATCATTCCCAAAAAGAGATAAATTCATTAAAAATAACCATAACATATTTTAACCACCAATTTTATTTAATAACTTTCATTTTTCATCCCAAAATGTATTAACCTATAATTACCTCAAATTCAAGGATCATATAAACCCAAATGGTTATTTATTGCTATATCTACAAAAGAAAAGTTAATTATTCCTTGAATAAAATTTTCATATATCAAACATCAGGGTTACACATACTATAATAAGTATTCTAATGTAATCCCATCATCAAAAGAGACTTAATACTTTTAATCATTTCACCATTCTAAAATTTACCATAACTCTTGAATCCCTTATATGTAGAATTCATATTCATTCCACATTCTTCATGATCCATTAACCATTACATTCCAAAATATTATGAAATACTTCTATCCTAAAAACAAAATCATGAATCATATCCTAATATTCAATAATATGAAAACATTTGTTAAGTAATAATCCATTCCTTTCATTAGTCATTGTCCATTACTTCATCCTCAAACGGAATGGATTTAGGTGTTGATAAATAAAAATATGTACGATCGTGATGATCACATTCTCAGAAATTCTTCGTAGGATAATTGTTTGTATAATGACCATGCACACCACATTAAAATCATTCAATTGATCCCTTAAAAAGAACTTATTTCTCGTTTCTAGATTCAACTGGATGCTTCCTTTTTCCATGGCAGGTTCTTTCTATATGACCTTCATTCCCACATCTATAGCATCTTCCTATCCCATTGAAGCATTTTCCTAGGTGTTTCTTTCCACACCCTTAACACATTGGTTTTTGAACATACATACCTTTCTGATTATTACCGGAACATCAAAGGGATTTGTTTCTCCCATATATGATTCCTTATAAAAATCACTAAGGTTCAGGTTTTCATTCATGACTCCAGATAGTTGGTTTAGCATAACCACAAGAGTTCTCATTGTAGCTCCCATTTTATTCAGTTACTCATTCAGAAAACCATCATAGTTTTCTTCACATCCATTGTTACTTTGGTGCCTGATAGATCTAGTCGTTTACTAAAACCAAAATTTTAAGTGTGAGTATATCAATAAAATAATCAAATAATATTTTATGAGGAGGGTAAATACAAAGATATACTTATTTAAGTTATCTTAAACTCATTAATTTTATTAAAAAAACTACGACTCTTTCTAAAATCCTAACCATTATGGTTATGTCACTTATGCTTAAAAAACCCCCTAACCTCTAAAGTTATCTAAACCGACCTCTAATACCAACTATAATGGCCCAGCCTTAAACATTACATAATATGGAATTATGTAAAGTATTCACATAGAGGATCTTTTCAAGTTTAGAGTTTAAGAGAATTAGTCCATAACTATTACATAATAACTTGATTATTACATGTAGACACTACTACCCAGTATCCATTTTTCATAAAATAAAAAATCTTGAAAAAAAGAGGCATGTATAATTCTATATTTTAGATAGCATGACTTTTCCTTGATATCATCCTTGACCCAAATCATCATTATGCATTCTGAAAAACATTTCAAAATTTGAGATCAGCATAAAAATTTCAGTAATGGTTATAAAATATTGAAAAGAAACATTATCCCTTCGATAAATAAAAATAAATGAAACCATACATTTCAATCATTACATACCATAAGATATCATAAGATTTTTGAATAACATACAGAAATCATAAATCATAAAGGTAACTTATGGAATTCATAACTTACTTACATTGTAGCTATCACAACCATATAGACCATCACAGTATATTCCCTTAATCTCATAGGAGAAACATTAATATTTACCTCTGTCACGTTACACAATGCATTGGAGAGCTATCTCGAGCTCACCCTCCCTTGGTTTATCACGGAACCACCCGTATACGTAGACAATTACCAATAACCATAACATGGTCATAACACATAACACAAGTATAAAGGAAATATAACATTCCCAAATTCCAATATATCATGTCAAGATATTAAAATAAACAATGCTTTATCAAATCAATTTAAAACATTTAATAAATATATTTTTGAATCAAAGTGTCCCATACAAGTTAAAAATATTTAAATGAATCTTCATTTGAAAAAATTAATATCCATATAAAAAAAATTATTAATATATTTTTAAATCATGGAAATTATTGATAAATATTTTGAAGAATAAATCTTTAAAACATTTAAAACAATATTTTAATTAAAGAGTTTTTAACAAAATGAGAGACTCTTGAATATAAATAATTGAGGAATTACATTGAATCCGAATTTTATAATATCTTGAAAATAAAGTTATTCATGATATAATATTTTAAAGGATAGTATATACACCATATAAGAGTGAATTTGTGCAAAACAACAATGAATTTCCAATGGAATGTTAGTTGAGACAAAATCCTTCATTAAAACAGTATCCTTAGATTAAGGATAAATCCATTACGTAATAATGTGTGACAAATATAAATACACTCAATATGATCGGACATTATTTTTAAATCAATCATATAACATTCACACATATTATTTTTTAAGACAAAACCAATGAATTGGATGTTTAACTCAATGACGGGAAATTGAGTTAAAATTACTCATATCAAGTTCATATCGATGACTTGAGAATTTATCAATGGAGTGATTATGTCTATCAAAAGTATATCCACACAAAGAGGAGTGGAAGTTACATCACAAATAAATAAATAGTGATTCCATACATAATCATAACATGACATAATCAAGAATCATAAGTTCACCCCAAAGAAATGAAATTGGGTTAAGAAGTTCCCTTACAAAAATTCGATAGCCCAACGACGTCACATAAAATTTCAAAAAGAGTTGATGAGAGATAAAATAGTATCTCATCACTTTGACATAAAATTTACATCAATAAGGATATATAAGAACATATCCCCACATAAGAATATGTAAATTGAAACACAAAACAAAACGAAGTCTTTTAAAAAGTGGTGGGTGAAAGGTTCCCTTACCGATATGGTAACATACAAAACATACACCCCATGAGAGAAGGATCGTATAATAATGATTTAAATACAGATATATTTAGTATATTACACAATTAATGCAATCATGGGAAGTACATAAACCACACAAAAGGAAATAGCGGAAATATAGCATGAATCTCATGGGAATAAAAAGTGAGATGAAAACCCCTTACCACGTTGTAATCAATCGAGTCATATGAACAAAAGTTTATAAACACTAAAGGAATCATAGAATACCATGAATATAAATATAATCATGATAATATAAATAAAATGTAAGTACACAATAAACTTCATGTAATAAATAAGTGGTGAACAATGGAAATCTCACAGAATTAAAAGTGATATAAGAAATCCCTTACCTCGTGTATGAATTGACTTGTTTGTTCTTTGTTCTTCCTGAATAAAAAACTTTAGTTAATTTAAAATTGATTAATAACCCTTTTTAAAGTTTATTATTCCTTTTATATCACTTATTAGAATGTTATAATCATTATGTAATCATTTAAGTTAATAATTGTTGTTTTGTCGATATTTGGTACTTGAGTAAAAAATGAACACCTTATAATTACATGTTTTCCATGTGGTCAAGAGTCCATTACCTCTAGAATTATATTCATGATATAGATATAATATATATAATATATATACATTATATATGTGTATTTATAAAATTACTTAACATTTGGAGATAATAAATGAAATTCACCGTTCAAGGAGACGGTAAGCCGTACGTACCCACGAACGCTACTTTCATTTCTATTTTGTATTTTAATTGAATGATAACATAATGATACATATTTATATTATAATTAAAGTGTAATTTCATATATAATTTTAATAACTCCATCCTTTATATGTCCCACGTATGGAATGAACGAGTCATATCACTTTGAGGGGGTGGTAGTCCGCACTTCCTCAAATGAAATTATTGTGTTTACTCATAATGAAAACTACAAAGGTATGATATAATATAAAAATAAAGAAGCATAAAGAAAACATAAACATAATATGTATGATATATAAATTCAGTTCCATCATAATTTCTACCATAATAGGCGGTAGTAGATAATTGAACAATCATCATTTCGTGTGCTGTTAGTTTTCCACCAACAGAAACAGTATGTTCTTTTCCCATTAGATGGATGTGTGCATAAGTGTAGTTTGAATCCTTATCATAACATTATACTAGTATATTGAGGATTCTTTTTTTGTTATAAAAGAATGTAATGAAAATATTTTATGGGTTGGAGAAGTAAAATAAAAGAAAATAATATTAGCGAAACTATTACCTTTAATTCACGTAACTCCCTTTGGTTTAAACCAAAAGGAAATGTTGAAGTGTATTTTGCCTATGGTAAGGATTCTAGGAGGAAGATAGGGATCCTTAGAGCTTATTTGGGCAGGGTTTGGATGATCCAAGAAGCTTTATAGGTGTTATTAATGTATTATATGTGAGAGATTTTTATAAGGGGGAGGAGGGGTTCTTTAGGAATGTGTAAAAATATTATTTTATTATATAATTATTTTTGTTCTTAAAGGTCCAAAACTCATTAAGGTCGAAGATAAGAGGACTCCTATTCGAAATAAATTTATCCTATAAAATTGGACTGGTTATAAAGGTTATTTTAATATTTATAATCTTATTTATTTAAATCATTTATTAATGAGGTAAATACAACATCATTTTTGTGACATTAATAATTTTATTTATTTTATTTCTAAAAATTATAAAACAAATACCATGATATAGGAAATAAATTTATATATCCAATGAATATTTATAGTCAAAAATCTCACTTATATAACTCCATGTAAAAATTAATTTACTAAAAGATATTTGTTTCTGTAATTTTTTTATTTACTTTAAATTATTTAATCTAAAGTGTCATTATCACTTCCAAGTGGCTCCATGGGGTCCCAAAATCAACCCAAGGATTTCCATGGTCATCCATGACTCACAAAATAAGGTTAGGACATGTTTTAAAGTAATTATTTATTACTATAATAATCTTTTTACCTTGAATTAACCTATTTACCTTTAACCGCAGTAAATAAAAGTCAAAAGTTACAATTCACCAAAAAATTATTTTATTTTATTGAACCACATTTTACTTACTAAGTTTCCTATTTATATTTTAATAACACTGAATGTAAAATGTTTAAATAGGATTTTTGTGATATCATGCTTATTTTTCCGTAGGGCATTATTTTGAAAACCAAGTTGATTTTTGTGATAAATTCCTTGTGTGTCTGTTGAAATTCATTCAAACGATGAACGATTGAAATGAATTAATTAAAATGGATAAAACGATAAATGGATCATTTTAATCTGGTGTTTTTGGTTTTGTGTGACCTAGAGAGAGGGTCTAATTTAATGATCATATGGGGCTAACCCGTGGTATGTAGTACCCATAGAATGTTCTTGTCTATTGAAGTAAGTTCGTCCCACTGCTTGCGAGGACTTCTTGGGGTTCGGCTATTTTGGCACGCCGATAGGTTTATGTTAGAGATTTTATTATCAATGTTGGGCATGGTGATTGTGGTTAGAGTAATGTAACACACTTTCAAAAATTTCTTCTAAAAATATGTGCTGGTGAGTGGAAGATCTTTTCTTTCCATGTCATAGAAAATCCTAAGAAGGGAATTGTTGCATCATTTTCGATAAATGTGTCAGCAGGTGATGTCGAGCTTTTAGAATAGAGTTGCCAGTAATATTTTGACTGATCTTATTAATGACCTTGTTTTTTCTATTATTACACTCTTTTGAATACGATGAGCATTTCCCTATCTTGACTTCATCATGGAGACACTAAGATAGAATTTTTCTTACACTGCACTATAGTTTAAATGTTTTTGGGCTTGATGAGTGGTTGTTATCTAAGTAGTATGTGTGATTCCTTGATTCTTTGGGCTACTTTTCCTTTTGTGTTGAAGAATGGTTGTTTTAAATATACTTGTGCTGACTTCACATGGAAATTTCACCATAGGTTGGGTCAGGACATCATTTTATATGAAGATGGTTTTGGATAGTTTTAAAGAAACATCGTCAGATATAGGGAAAATGGGGTTTTAGGATTGCAACATATTTTGAGGGAAGCATGTGAAACCTGTTCTGTTGATTGATTGAGATTCAACCATTTTTTTTGACGAGATCCTTCTAATGACCTAATATATAAGAACTATTTCGATTTTTAAGATATAAATGGAGCATTGTCTCGGGTTTTAAAGGCTTAGCCATTAGGCTTGTAAAATGTTAAAGGTGTGTTTGGTGTTGGGAACACAACATGTTATTTCTAACAAGATTAAATGACCATGGTAGGTTGGTATTTTTAGTAGTAGTACGCCATGGCATCTCGGCGATGAGAAGTTTTTAAGGTGGGTATATTGTAAAGTCATGTGTTATTGAACCAGGTAAAAGTACAATTTTTTTTATTTTTTTTCAATTTATCAATGGGTTTTTTTAACAAATCTGTAGACTTTTATTCCGAGTGTTGGAACACATAAAGGTGTCGTTTTTGGACATGGGTAATTACCTGATAATTTTCACAGGTGTCCTGATGAGTCTCAGGAACACCAATTTCGGAAAAGTCTACTTTAATGGATTTGCAGGGGCCGCACACAGTTGCGTTCAATCACGTTTATTTTACCCTATTTATTAAATTTATAAATTTATTTAAATTATATTATATGAGAGTTTGTAATTTATTAAAATAATGTTTTAATAATAATAATAATAATGAAGTTATGATTATTATTATTTTGGCTGTTTAATTAAATGAATGTTAAATAAATAATTAAATGATGATTGCAGAAATTAATGTGGATTATGGGTTTATCGAAGAACCATTTTATTTAAATTAAGAGTTTTAGAATTATTAATGGACCATTTATTATTAAATAGAGTAATGTGATAATAATAATAATGTTATGATTATTATTATTATGGTGTCATAAATTATTTTGATTTGTTGATATTTTAATTGCATGTTAAAAGAGTATATTATTTATGAGAATTTGATGATGCTTTTTATCTTCTCAAAGTTACATTTAATAAATTGATGAGTTTCATATTTAATGAAATGTTGTTATTAAATAGTGGTGTTGGGTTAATAAAATGTTTTTAAAAAATAATAATGAGATTATTATTATTTTATTTTTATGAATGTAATTATTATTATTAATATTATGGAAACTAAATTATGTGTTATGGGTTAGAGTTTTTATCATATTAATGATATTGTAATAAATTGGGAGTTTCATAATTATTTATGAAATGTTTATTAAGAAAATAATGAATGAATAATCATTTTTAATTAAATATGGTGTAACATTTATGTTAAAAGATTTTAATTGTATTTTTAATGATGTATAATATTGATATGAAATTAATGAGTCTTTTGGGTATTTCAAAGAAACATTTAATTAAATAAGGAGTTTGTTACTAATAAAGAAGTTTATTTATTTAATAAGAGGTGTTGGGTTTTATATATGGTTGAATAATAATAAAAATAATAATTGAATTATTATTATTATGGTTTATGAGTGGTTGTTATTATTATTTTGAATAATAATAAAAGTGAATTTTTTGGGTTTCATTTAATTAAATTAAAGTTCAATGAGAATTTATTTAATTGATACGAAGAAAAGGTTTTTATTTAAATAATTTGTGTTGAGATAATTAATTAAATAATGATGAGTTGGGCATTATCGAAGAAGGGTAATATTAAATGGTAATATTAAATAAGTAATAAATGTAGAGTTTGGTTTAATTTAATTAAACCATTATAAATGCAGATATTGGGTTGTGCACGAGTAGTCAAATGGTGTGGGTCAGCTGTGCGGTTATCCAATTTTTAAAATTTTTTTTTAAAAAAATAAAAGAAATATTAAATAATAATAATAATGATATATTTATTATTATTGTATTAATTTTATTGGTTGATTAATTGGGTTTTTCAGAATTAATTGTGAAACATTAATTTAAATGTTAGTTAATGAAGTAACAGTATATTAAATGAGAATAATAAATTTCAGTATAATTATATTAAGACAATTAGTTTATATGGGTGTAATTGATAATTGGGGGAGAGAACATGAGGTTGGCGCACCACCATATTGTAGGAACCAAAAAAATTCCACAGGCTCCTCCTTTGAGTAGCGCTGCCCCCCCCCCCCCCCCCCGCCGGCTCCACTTCACACGATCAAATCCTCCTGGTGTCTTCTCGAATCTTGTCTGTCTCAGTGAGGTGAGTCCATCTACATTTGTTCTGTGATTCACATTGTCTGTTTCGATCCTCCCTCACCCTATGTCCTTAGAAAAAATCCTATGGTTCGGGTTTTATTGGGTTTCCTTATTTCTTCAGTTCTAGGGATGTGCAAGGGGCTCATATAGACCTATTGGACCAAGTTCAGACATATTCCAACAAAGCCAAGGCAAATGAGTTCGTTTTCTCTTTTCTATCATGTTTTGGGTAAGGTTATTTAACTGTGGTAATTTTTATGAGTCCTAGGTACCTATTTATAGGTGTGTTGGTCCTTGTTGTTTTGATTCTGAGTACCTATTTTAATATTTTGAATTTTATTTATATTGTTGCAGGGAACACGCGTGAATATATATATATATATATATATATATATATATATATATATAAGCTGTTTCCATGTGCGATTGCAGACTAGTTGTTGACTGGTGGCCGGCGAGTATATTAAAGCGCTTAGGATTTAAAATGGTGCCACCTTGAAGGTATAGTCTCCCCATGGACTATCCATGGACCCTCAATGCTAGTCGGAAACCTCTAGCGTACGAGGAGATGCAATTGAGTTCATGTGGTGACCGGTCCGGCTAATGGTTTTGTGGTGAGCTGGGACAGGACGTTACAATAATGGTGGGAAAATCAGCCGATGTGGCATTGACATGGAACGACAAGAAGAGGACAATAAAGATAATGATGAGTGCATTAATGGTAATATACCAATAGTCTCAAGTGGAGGATAGACATGTGTGGTGGATGGGGACTCCACTTGTGGGTCATTTTTTATAGTAGTAAGAGGGGTATTCCATCTTGGTCTTGGAGGATCCCCACTCAAACCCATGCTGGTAGGAGAAGTCAACATTGATAGAGCTGTATATCCCTAATAAAAATTATAAAGTATATGAACTTGATAGTATATGTAATGAAGAAGAAAAATATTAAAATTATTATACTCACTAAAAGAACCAAAGGTGAAAAATCATGCTAACACCTATCACGATTTTCATCAAATATTCTCTTCATCTGAGCTTCTGTAGTATTTTTCATAGTATGCATAAGAACGAAATGTTTATTTTTTATAAATAGTTTTTAAAAACATTCATAAAACGTAGAAATAAAAGAATACAAACAATTTCATAACATCTTTTTGTATTAATAATTTAAAACCATGTTATATATTTTTTAAAACTCCTTTTAAACCTAGTTTTTAGAATTAAAATAAATATAATTAAATGAAGCGAAATCCAAAAATCCTAACATAGACCTATCATTCCAAAATAAAACTAAATAAAATTAATTTCATTAATACCAACTAGATAATCTATTGTCAAGGTAAACTTAATGAACTCTTAATATTTATGGTTTCTTTTATATATTACCCACCACTACTTCAGGTTCAACATCAATGCTCACAATGAGACAATTTGAGTCATCAAATGAAATATTTTAGTCAACAAAAATGGGGGAATAAATTGTGGAAATTTCACCCCCAAAATCATGAAAAATATTTCTCGGGGTTACTTCATTAATGACACCATAATCAGGTCTCAGATGATCTTTCACATAAACTATTTTTTTTGTTTATTCAAAAATGTATGGTTCATCGGTATGCAAGAAACAACTCATGTCAATAAATATAAATTCAAAATCCTTATTACATATACCTTATCACATCATTGAATCAAACCAATTCCTTTCCATCATAGTGACTCGACCCTTAGATTAGTAATCCAATATCAATATTTTCTCAATCAGTCCGTAATAATACACATCTTCATATCAGCGTTGACTATCTGATACATAGGCATACAAATCCTTAGTACCAGTTAACATAACGCCATCATGATGTGTTCTAATTTTCACCGCTATATCAGTTGTAAAAAATTTATTTCTATTGATTATTAAAGATATAATTTTGAGAAATAAAGAATTGCGACCATATTCTAGCAACTTGAGTTCTTGAGAAATGGATTCAACATGTAAAATCAATACATGAAATAAATATGAGTAATACAATTAAATTGATTACTATATTTTAATCTAATTAATGAAATCTTCATACACTTGATTTCAACAAAGATGGAATCTCTTGGCTATGAAAATCCTCTCTCATTCTCAGTGGGAAAGACCAAAAAACTCTATATATAAATATTTTATGATCCCTAAATAAAATTATAATAAGTTATATGGTATATGTGAAATGAAATAGTATGAGATAACATATAGATATTAAAATTAATTACTTGATATTTTTATAGAAAAAACCATAACTAAAGAAGATTGTATGATGTGCCATATCCTGCCCTTGAATGATCAATGTAGCAAATGTATATGACCCAGCAATTCCTCTTATTTGGAGAAGAGATGGAAATGAGGGATCAAATTTCTTAAACTGCTTGTTTTCATTTCTCATTGGTCGATTGTGTATTCTTCTCACATTAGACAAATACATTGAACAAAAATACATAAATTCTTGGGCAATATTACCCCTCCCAATGGAACCTTCAAGAAAATTATTTCTTTGGAAATATGATTTCAATGTTTACATTTTTATTTTAGTGGGATACATCCACCAATAAGCGAAGGGTCCACCCCAAGAAGTGTTTCATTTGGAATATGAATTGTTATATGGAGTATAGAGGTGAAAAAGGAAGGAGGAACTTTTTTTCCAACACACAAAGAATTAACGGAACCTGTTCCAATATTTTTAACAAGAATGACTTGGATGTCCTTTTAGAAAAATGGTCTCTAAAAAATGGCACAACCAAATCACTATCACCCTTACATTATTAGATTTTAAATGCCAAATTTCTCATGGAATTAATTCATGAATAAGTATGGTATAATCATAAGTTTTTATAGATTTTATTTTAATATATCTTCAATTGACATGTTTAAATATGTTGCATGAATAATTGAAAGAAACATTTCACATATATTTTTTCTCAATATGAATTAAATCTACGCAATGACCTAACAAATTGGTAGACCAATATGTAAACTCAAAAAATATAATTCTCATTTTCTAATTCTAAGTGGATTCAGTGTTAACATTCTTACTCTTTTTAGATTTCAAATGACCTTCCCCTAATGAAAAAACGAAATCTTTTAATTAATTAGGAACATCACTTCCTGAAATATGTTGTGGTTCTTGCTGAGTGTCAAAATTATTATAAAACCTCTGATGATTCTTTTAGTATTTATGATCTATTGAAAAAATGGTCGATGCCCCATGAAACTGAAACTGCGACGATATTTAATGCATCTCAATCGTTTATTCTTTATATAAAGGGATATGATATTTTTCCCTTCATACTCCACCCAACAATAATTTCATAAGAAGGGATATCATTTATGGTCCATAGAAAGGCATCATGCATCTGAAACATATATTTTAAAGAAGCATCGAATGTCTGTACACCCAAATACAAAAGTTGAATCTGCTCTCTAATTAAAGGCTGCAAGAAGACATCTATATTATTACTAGGATAAGATTTTCTAGATATAAGTATACTCAAGAAATTGAAAGGTTTTTTCATACACATACATAGATGAAATAATACAAATGAATAAAAACTATCATTGTGTCGTGAGGAGTAAACTTAAGAAAAAATGGATTAAAACCATCACATGATAGACCCAACCTGACATTATGCTCCTCAGCTACTAAATCAGGATGTTTTCATCAAATTTCTACCACGATGATCCATATGAAGGTTGAACTAGCTCATCATTACCTTTAATTATATTGTAATCCTACCATCCCAAATTGGATGATATTTTTATATACATAAATAGATTTTGATGTATTGGAATCAATGGAATGTGATACATAACTTTTTGTGGCACACGAGATGGTGTTATATCTACATTTTTCTTTCATAGATATGTTCCGAATTATTTAAATTCATTATAGTTAGTTGTTTCCTCAAAAAATTAACTACAATCTTTCGGACAAGCATGGTCTTTATTAGTAGAAAATACAAGCTACTTAAATAACTTCCCTATCTTGTAATAATTTGAGGGAATATCTGCACCATTAAGAATAAAGTAATTAAAAATTTAAGAATATAATCATCGGCGATATTATAAATTCGAAAAATGGTTTTACAATGATACAACATCATTAAAAATTTCAACTTGTCCATTTTAGTACATTCCCAATATATACAAGAATTTTTACATCATCCATTATATTTTTCACTCACTAAACATCATTATCATTAGTGTTTTCCTCATGTGTATTGATATCATTGGATTCTTACACTGGAATATTATCTCTCTCAGGATGATGCACAAATGGAAAAATATCAAATTTCAAATTCCCCATGTCACTTCTTTCTTTTTGTTCATGTACAATAGAATACTGACTTGTCTCTCAATGGTGATAACAAACATAATAGTTTTTTGGAAATATATATTTCATCATATGGAAGCTAACATCTTCTTTAATTAACAAAGGTATTTCAACACATTTAGAGGATGGCATTGTATACAACCTCCATCTGAATCATTTCTAAATGAAAAATCTAAAAAATTCTGCAAATGCTTTTGAAAATCGGTTGAAATCCGATCAATATGACACATCCAACTGCAATCTATTCTATAACAAGGAAAAAATTATCTTCTAATGTGTAATAGTATATATAATTAATAATTCTTTTTGTCTTAAGAATATTCGATGTTCAATAGTCAAAAAATAAGATCATGATTATTCATTAATATAATGTGAAGAATCATTAATGTCAAATATATTTGAAAAATAAAATTAAAGACGCAATCTATAAAACAAATTGTTGTTATTATAGATTATTAAATAAAATCCCCAAGATGGGGTGAATTAAAGATGAAATAAAAATAAATTTTTTATACCACTCGATAATAAAATTTTATTATATGACACAATTTAAACTCTAATGTAATATATCATAGCATAAAGAATTTAAAAATGGATATGTACTATAAAAAATAAAACTATTAGAACATAAAAACTGAAAAGTTAAATGTAATACATAAAATTAATATTAAAACTACAAAAATTATTGGAGTATTGTATATCAAAAAAAATATTCCTTAAACAATGTATATTACAAAACACAACCAATCATGGATGAAATCAATTTCACTATAAATTGATATGAGATTTTATGACCAAGATCAATGCAACCAAGTTCCAACTAATAACATCACTGATCATTATCTAATTGGAAGATATCAAGTTCAACATAAAAAAAACTTTTGATTACCATGGTCATTAGTAATTAGATATATCTTCAAGATCATATTCTTTCTACATGATATAGAACATGTCCAACACTTGATAACATCAATAGAAATTTAAAAAATGTATTTTCCTATCCTTGAAAACTCTTTGATCATGTAGGATCAGAAAATTCCATTAAAAAATTAAAACTAATTCCTTTTACAATGATAATTCACATAATGGAATATCTTTTTAAAATAAAAGAAATTTTTAAAAAACAATCACAACCACACTAGTCATGAGATAATGTAGGCTTCCCTAAAATTTACAACTATTATTCATGATATTGATATTATATAAGAAATCATAATCCTCAATGTCATAGTTTAATTTTAACTCTAATATAATATATCATATTATTAAAAATTTAAAAATGGATATGTACTATAAAAAATAAAACTATTAGAACATAAAAACTGAATAGTTAAATATAATACAAAAAATTAATATCAAAACTAAAAAAAATTTGGTGCATTGTATATCAATAAAAATAGTCCATAAAGTATGCATATTATAAAACACAACCAATCATGGATGAAATCAATTTTACTTTAAACCAATATGAGATTAGATGCCCAAGATCAATGCATCCATGTACTGACTAATAACATCACTGATCATTATCTAATTATAAGATATCAATTTCAACATAAATTTTGTATTGATAACCATGGTCATTAGTAATTAGATATATCCTCAAGATCATCTTTCTTTTAAATTATCTATAACAAGTACAACAATATATATCATCAATAAAAATTTATAAAATGCATTTTCCTATCAATGAAAACTTTTTGATCATGTAGGATCATAAAATTCCATTATAAAAGAAAAAACTAAGTGCTTTTACAATGATACTTCACATAATAAAATATATTTTGAAAATAAAATACATTTAAAAATACTATAACAACCACACCAGTCATCAGATATTGTAGGCTTCCAAAAAAAGTTACAACTATTATTAACCGTATTTATATTATATAAAAACTCATAATCTTCAGTGTCATAGTTTTATTTCTAAATGAATTTGTTAGAAGATCCAATGGTCATATTCTGAGATTTTCAAGTTTAGATGATACAACATTAGAATAAAAAATCATAACTACATATTTCACTGAGATAAATTCAATGAAACATATATGAGACATCTCTATATTCACATTTTATATAGTTATTACTTTTTATGAAATAAATTTAGCTCAATTTCAGGATTCTTTAAAAAATAGATGAATGTTATAGTTTAATAGAACACGGAATCGAAAAATATAGTCTTCACACAAGGAACTTAAAAACAAACATCAAGTTAATCTAAATCAAATTAAAGTGTGTTGTGGTTTTCAAAATAGTGGATATAAAAGGATTAGGAACTCAATATCAAACAATACTAGAATCTCTAAAATACCAAATTAGAGAATAATGTTGGTTGAATAGCATATGAACATCAATTAACTGAAACACACCTCGACCTAGGGGGGTGTGATTTGAAGAACAGGTGACCACTGATGGGATTTTTGTTGAGGAATAATATTAGGGGATAATTATGTAGGAGGAGAAGTTCAGTTGTCAATCGTGTGAGGAAAACACTCTACATAGGGGGGAGGTAAACCAACTTATAGGGAGAGGTGTGGGTGGTGGGAGGCTGGGGTTGTAAAAAAATTCCCATTTATCTAAATGGTTATTCTAAAAACCGTTTGGATAGATTATCTATACCCATGGTTTTAAATAAACCATGGGTAGAGACTAACTTGATGCTGGTTATACCCATGGTTTTGTAATCCATGGTGTTATCTATGTGGTAATATCTCTTATTTCCAATAAATAATTCAAATAAAATTATACAATTCCCTTTTGATTTAATAAGGGTTTTTTAGTAAAAATTCATAAGGGTAGTCTCCTTTAAAAAATGTGGTGTTTAGTACCCTTTATGACACATAAATGTGCTCTAACTACTATCCTTATAATCATACCTATGGCTAACTGTGATATAATCCTTTGTATGTATTTTCTTTCAAAATGTAATGTGAAAATTTATTTCATGAGGAAGGAAATTATGATTTGTGATTAATATGTAGAATCTTGTATCTTTAGGGAATAAATATCATAATCTTATTACAATCTAGATCCATCCCTGTAACTATACTTAGTTAAATTAGTTGGGAATAATTAAAAACATCCTCTATGGATGAAAAAATAAATCATCAAATTATGGATGTACATATTTTACAAGAATACATTGATATATTTCTAGAGGATTTTCCTAGATATCCTCCAAAGTGTGAAGTCGAGTTATATATTTATTTAATACAATATGAAATTTAAATATCAAATAAAACCTATAGAATGGAAACTATGGAATTATTGGAGATGAAGAAACAACAAGAGGTGTTGAGTAATAAGTGATTTATTTTCCCTATAGAATGGATGTGAAATCTTTATATGATTCACCACATTACATAGAATGGTTAGAAATTATGTTTATTTATTGGATAATTTTATTTACATTTCATATGTATATTTTGGTTATATTTCCCCCATTCATGGAAAGAATGAATTGGACTTATTAAGCGATGTTATGGGCCCTCGGTAGCCCCATGCTTCATCAATAGACCATATAAAACAAACCAAATTGGGATTTTAATAAGGTATTACCCATTTATTTACATATGTCTTGGATGAGGTATTTATGGTATGTTTTAGATCAATAATATTATGCATTTCATCATTATGATATTAGTAATTGATAATCCATGTAATTATTTTACTAGTAGAATTTCCACTGTTATGTTTTATTTTTATATGATTATTTATATAGAATTATTTTACCAACTATTATTCTCTCTATATAATTATCAAGATTGTGTTTAAAAGGCATTTACTTTTATTCATTCACATTGCCTTATTGTTTATGAATACTTACGATAGATTCTGTTTTAGTTCATACCCTTAACGAGCATTTGATCTCACCCCTCCCTTATATTTAATTTTTCCCAAATATTCAAATATATATATTAAGAATTAATTGTAGTGAGAATCTAGATTTTACGACTATTTACAATGGGATTTATATGTTTTATTTCAATTCATGTTGCAATTTAATGCTAATGCTTGTATCTAGTTTTAAAAAGATACTAATCTATTTGGTCATTTGGTATGTGAATGCTTGTTCATAGTACCAATGTATTAAAATAGGTTTCTATATCTGGGCTACTAGGGTCAGGGTCTTTATAATAAATATATTATATTCCTCAATTTTTCCATTAGAATATATTTCCATAGTTCATTTCAGATTCCATACATAAGATGGTTCTACCACTAATTCCCTTTATCCATAAAAACCATCCTTTTACCAAAAAAAACACTCACTTTGATCCTTCACACTCATAAAAGTAACCTATAAATAATATGTTTTTCATCAATACCTCATTATCAAAAAAAATTATCATAAACAAATGTCAGTTGGTCCTCTGATAATCCAGCTTCTACTTAACTAGCTCTAGTCTACACTTGAAGACACCAAATTCCCCATTTGATCCATGATTCATGTACTTAGGAAATGTTATGAAAATTCTCACACCTCTTCCCCAAACTCTTTTCTCAACTCATGGATTAATATACTTAAAACACATTAATTTGTTAACCCATCACAATAATCTAATCCTTGAATATCGACATATGCCAAAACTCATGTATATATGGTTAATTAATACAATTATGAGGTCAAAAACCCGAAATTTATACTTATCATACAAATTACATTTTGATTACAATACTTTTATAGGAAAGGGAAGATCATTTAGTGATTCACTATTCATTTCTACCCTTACACCACTGGTTTAAACCAATTTTGTATTGAAAATTAAAAATATAATAATTTATTTCAATTCATATTTTATTAAATTATTTAATGGTTATAATTTTTAAATAGGGTAATTTGACTTTTTGTAATGTCTACTTTGGGTGAGGAGGTTATTTGGAGAGCCTAAGATGAAATTCAAGGAAAACGGGCCAAACTGCATGAGTGCCCAAGTACACTTGTGGAATTCAATATTTTCTGTGGATAATACCTATATCCAACTGAGATGAAAATTGATGGGTGATTGATAAACTATTTGTTTTACATTTATCTATATTACAATGAATCCCAATTCATCCATTTAGAGGCCAAAAAGTGTCCCACAATTGAATATACTCTCGGCTGGCCAGATTGGATAACCCTGTTGTATTTGAGCTACAACTCAAGACTCAGACCTCTAATTTGTATTATTCAACCTCCATTAGACATCAATCTTGATTGTCCACCTCTCCACCGGATTTCAGGATATTTTCATGCATTTTGTTCAGTCAACCAGCCAGATATTGTGGTAAAATCCTTCTATGAATAGTCACCTAGGCCAATGAGACAAATTTTATTTATTTTTTTTGTAATTATCCATAAAATCACACCACCCATTCATTATAATAGGTTTGAAGACTAGGGTTACGGTTTAGTTGAAGTACAGATCATTTTTCATACATTTATCCCTCTTCTTCATCATGTACTTCTATACTTCTTTGTGATACATATGGGGGAATTCTTTATTGTAATCCTGAGTTGCATGCTTGTAATCCTTGTAAAGTGATTGAATTTCAATTTTTTGTGTCAATTGTTCTTCATTTATACCTTTTTTATTGTTTTCATTCAATTATGATCAAATACAAATCAACGGAACATGAATCCTCATGCTTCAATGGATAACCCAGATCTTGTGAGGATTTGAGCTAGTTTGCCTCTTTTCTCCCCTATTCCCACTTTTGAGTGTGAGAATAAGTAAAGTAGGTTGATAAAATATATAATATTGAACCCATGAATATTCATTTTCTTTTATTTTGAAAAAAATTATCATTTTAAGAAATATGGTGATCTCATCACGTTGTTGGTGTGATTCCATGATTGAGTTGTGTTTTTTACATCGATACAACTTATTTTTATTTTGAGCAGTTATTAGTAATAAATATTATTGATTAATTGAATAAAAAGTGTTAAAATAGTATTAAATCACCTAACATACTAGTTTCACTTTTTATAACTCAAGGAAACAATTATCCTTCCCATTCCTTTGAGAGAGATGACATATTGAGTATCAAGGTACACTCACCCAGGTTGATCATGATTTACAAAAAAATTTCTTTCACTTAATATTATTGTTTCAATTTCTATTTGAAAATAATAACCCCCCCCCTAAAACATAATCACATTCCCATATTATTTTTATAATCAAATCCTTCCTTTTAAATTAATTATCTAAGGATATTTCAAGAGACGAATTAGTGTTATTTTTATATTATAGAAATTCTATTAGAAAGTACACATTTAATTTGACATGCTCAAAAACATAATCATATTTTTTTCCATTTCAAGGATCCATGATAATTTTTTCTCTTACATTCCTTTAATTTAATTATTTTCATTTTTATTTATTGCTCCTTTCAATATCCCTCTTCCCCTTTGGTTACTTTAGTTTTTTTGTGTTTTTTTGTTTGTGCATGTTTATTTTTTATTCTATCTCTCTTACTCTTCTTCTTAATTGTCTCTCTATATAATTATATTGAATCACATTATATTATATTTCCACTTTTAATTCATTATAATAAATTTTATTTTATCCATATCTCTTCATAAAAATTAAAAAATATATAAAAACAACTCACCACACAACTTATTTTCATGACCAAATTATAAAATGAAAAACTTCTTGAATTTGAACTAGATATTAAAAAGACACTTCACTCATAAATTAGTTCATATAGAGTAGGAAAATAAAGTTACACTTTTTAAACCTATAGGGAACATCATGTTTTATTAAACCAATAATAAAATCATCCAAATCAAGTTAAATAAAACATGACAGTAAATGAACAAACCATAACAGAACTCACCACCCTAAATGTGGAGTACCAATCTGCATACATCTGATATCCTGAGCAAGAATCCAATTTTGAGCTGAGATCATGCCTAATCCACCTTCTTCCTAAATTAAATGGTCTTCTTGATGTGTAAAATCAAAAATATCTCACAGAGTTCTATATAGTCTTCTCTACTATAAAACCAAAAAATGTGTTTGAGGACCTAATAAGGTTTAGGTCCTTCCCTTTATCCCATAATATTGTAGATAAGAACTGGATATACTATATGCCTTCCAAAATTTTGGGTCGGAATGACCTAAAACAACTCTTTCTAGATAAGTTTTTTCCTACCACCCAAACCACATCCATTAGAAAAGAAATTCGTGGCATTAGACTATGAAAAGGAGAGTCCCTTTATGAATATTGAGGGAGATTCAAAATAATTTTCTCAATATTCCACCAACACAAAATTAGTGAACAAGTTTTAATTAAACACTTTAATTAGATAATTGTCCCCTTGGATCATAGAATGATAGATGTTATAGCCAGTGGTTCATTAGTTTAAAAACTTTAGTATCCTCTCATGACTTAATAACCAACATGGCCCCAAATGCACAATAATTTGGTACATGAAAAATTTTACCAAATTGAGGAGTTCCTGAGGTAATTAATTTAACCCTAGAAAATGGTATATAATAAACATTATGAGATGAAAACCATTCTAGGGAAAATATCTCAATTACAAGGTAATTCACACTCTCATCTCGTTCCATTGAAGTGTGGTATTTGTTCTGATAACACTAATTTTTATGGCCAGTTCCAGTAACTTAAGGATTCATCTGAGTTTTGTGTGGTGATAATATTTGGGTTTCCTTTTCAACATGACCTCCCATCAAGATATAGAACGTTATTCTAAATCCAAAACCTAGTTGGAAAGTACAACCACAGTACCAGCAAGGAGGAAACTCAAAATGGCATAAATTGAAATGGTATTAATAAGGAAAAGGAGTGAGAATTTTTTATCCTTTAATATAACACAAAAATCATCCACCCACCAAATCTGAACCAAGAATTGAGGACATGGTGAAGAAAATGGATTCTCGGAACTTCTAGTTCTATCATACCACCCATTCGTCTATTAAGGACCCTCAAAATCATGTGTGACATTTCTAAAGAATCATTAGTGAGATAAAGATGCAAGGTTATAGACAACTACCATCCCAACAAGTTTCTAATCCAAGGATAATGGTAATGTTGTCACACTCACACTTCAGAGTGGTAAATAATATTCATCACCCAACTATTCTTCCCAACAGGTATGCCCTCCTCCTGATAACTCTATTTCTCTAACCACAAAAGTTTCTAGTGAAGACAAAAAAGACATAAAAATGATAAAAAATCATTGAGGATTCCCTGGAACAATACATTCATCTTATTTTACTACAAAGATTCTCTAAACTAAATATTTTTTTGATAATGTGACTGATCATGAAATAATATATATATATATAGAAATGTAAAAGTTAATATTACTTTATTGGATGTAGTTGAATAGTTCCCACACTATGTCAAATTTCTAAAAGATCTTTGCACCCCTAGATGAAGACTGAAGGATAATGAGATATTCAACCTGGGAAGAAATATCTCACCCTTAATACAACCAGAAATTAACACCCAATTAAAGGATCTAATCACTTTCATGGTAACTTGAACCATAGGGGAGACATTATTTTGTAAAGAAATTATATATTTTTGTGATTCTATTATTGTGATTCCTTACTCTATGTACATTTCTATATAGGTTTGAGATATTAAACCAACTAGCATCATCATGAAACATACCAACTGGATCACAATACACCCATCCAGAGTGATCGAGTTTATCTTTATAAGATTGGATAATATAATCTTCCCCATATACTTCTACATTCTTGAGCTGGAAGATACCCAAAGCCATGTACTTGATCCTCCAGAACATGGGAGTCCATTCCCCAAAAAACAAAATATGATTATAAATGTTCAAAATGGTACATCGTATATGGATTTTGGTGGTGAAAAGACCGATTTTATTATCCATGATTATATGAAACACTTCATTTAAGATAAGTCCACTATTTTTATATATTTTATTGAAGGGATCTCTAATGACACACACACCCAAAAAAGTTTCTCCTCAACTCATACTTTGATTCATTTTATTATTATTCAACCTTGGAATATTTCAGTTTTGATTCATTTTTTGAGGGTTGTGTGGGTTAAAAAAATTGTAAATTTAGTGTTTTAATTGAAGAGTGTGTTCATTATGATGTAACCATGAATGTCGATGATTATATAAATATCAATTCCATTTATTCTACTTCAACAAATTATAATCATGAGATGATAGAGAGTATCATGAAATTAACTCCCCTAGTATTCCCTCCCTCAATCAAAAAAATCACTAGTGTTGGAATTAAACCCACTTCCATCTAGTTTAAAATAAGGTTATCTTGAGGGTATTGACCAATTTCGTTTCATTATTTCCAAAAACCATTCTCCAAAGTAGGAATCAAAACTGATATACCTTTTGAGAGAGTGTAATAATGTTATAGGTTGGACATTGGTTGATATTCCTGAGATTAACCCATCAATTTTTATACACCATATATTTTTTGATGATGAGGATAAGACCACAAGGAAAGCTCAAAGATTTTTGAATCCTAGTTCCTTAAAGTGGTATAATTGGCATTCAATAAATTAGTTCTTTTTTAATAATCTATCTTATTTTTGATAGTAAATTGGTTATCTTAGTTAAAATTATGGATAAAAAATTGGGATTATAGTTTTGTCAAATGAATGAATGAACTAGTTCCTAAATGTGTACAAAATTGTTAGAGAGTCTATATTAACAACCTTTGACTGAATCAAGCCACACAAAAGATCCACTTCCCCTTACATTTCAGTGAACAAATTCTAGAAATACTGGATGGTATGTCCCGTTATTGTTTCCATGATGGATATTTGAGTTATTTTAAAATCCATTTATCCCATGAGGATCAATAATAGATAGAATTAACATATCCATTTATAACATTTATATACATGAGGATGCCCTTTGGTCTATGTAATGTTCCTGGTACTTTTCAGTGATGTATGTTGAGTATTTTTTTTCTAAGTATCGTGAGGATTGTATGGCAGTCTTTATGGATTATTTAACAGGTTATGGATTTTACTTTTATGACATTTTTTCAGACCTGGGTTTTGTCCACCATCATTACATTGAAAAATATCAAGTATTAAATTATAAGAAATTTCATTACATGGTGGAGTGGGAGATAGTTTTTGGTCGTGTTTTTTAAAATAATTGAATTCAAGAGGATAAGTCAAAAACTGAAGTAGTTTCATCCCATCCATATCCAAAAACAATTGTGAGGTGAGATATTTCTTGGTTAATGCTTCTTTTTACTATGGATTCCTTAATTAATTTTGTGAGATTACACATCCTTTCTCTCAATTTTTACAAAAATCCACTGAGTTTTTGTTTGATAAAAATTGTGAGGATGTGTCTAATTAACTAAATAGGAGTCTCAAATCACCACCCTTCTTCCAATAACCATGATGGGATTTCCATTTTGAAAATATGTGTGATTCCTATAATGTTTTAGTTGGGGTAGTTTTATCATAAAGGGATGATATTACTCGTTGTGTCATGGTGTATGCCTCACATACCCTGGACCCTTCCTAGGTGAACTACACAACCATGTGAAAGGATTTTATTTCAATTGTGATTTTAAAGTAAATTTTTCGTTCATATCTTATTGGGTAAAAATTCAATTTTTTTCCGACCCTGATTCCCTTAAAATTATCTTTAATAAATACAAAGAAAAACCTAGCCTAATACGGGTGGTGATCATCCTCCAAGAGTTTGACCTTGATATTCATGATAAGAGAGGAAGGGAAAATATTGTGGATGTCAACATTAGTAGGATTTACCCAAAACTAGACCACCATGTTGAGCCATACCTCCCTATTGGAGAATTATCTCTTCATAAGATGGTTTTGGATGTTATTGAACTTGCCACCTATAAATCAGACCTTATAAATTTTCTAGAAACATTTTGTGTCCCTATTGATTTCATGACTTCATTATCTCGAAGTCTTAAGAATGATTCTCAATGGTACATTTCGGATGACCCAAAATTTTGGACAATTTATAGTGACCAAGTTGTTATAAGGTGTATACATGACCATGATTTCACCTAGTTTTTTATCTTATAACAAACATTAAATTATGAGGTCCGCCTTGGATCTCAGTGTATACCAGATAAGTTCCATGTCTCAGGGAATTATTAGAAAACATTGAGTATAGATTCCAATCAGTTTTGTATGTCATGTACTCAATGTAATTTTACAATGAATACCTCCAAGGTTAATGAAATTCCCTAAATGAAAATTTAATTTTGTGAAATCATCTATTCATAGGTTATTCACTTCATGGGTCCTTGAAAAAATTCAGTTGTCTTTTTTACATATCTAACTCATTTTTATTACATCTCTAAATGGGTGGAAGTAAAGGCTACTAAGACCAATGATTCTTGAGTGGTTGTGGAATTTTTGAGGTCTTAGATTTTTAGTAGGTTTGGTTTTCCAAGATTCATCATCAGTGATCAATGTTCATTTTTTGGAAATTGTGAAATGAAAAAAAATGATCTATACATATGGGGATATTTATAAAGTCTCTACTACATATAACCCCAAACTAACGGACATGCTAAAACATCAAATTGTAAAGTTAATTTCAACTTTGAAAAAATAGTAAATCCTAATAAGAATGATTTGATTTTGATCTTGGATGATTATTTCTTAGCATACCAAATATATTTTAAAACCCCGCCCATAATGTCAACATATGGGATTGGGTTTGGAAAGGAATTTCCCCTCTCAATTTAGGTATAACACCATGTATATTGTATTATTAGACAATGTAATATGAACCTTTTAGATGATGATGAGAATATGGAACTATAGATTTAGGGGTTAGAAGAAATTATAAGGGATGTATATGAGAACTCTTGGATCTATAAAAAAAATAAAAAGGATATCCATGATGAGATAATTCATTAGTGGCTGTTTCATATTGGTGATAATGTTCTCATGTACAATTTAAGGCTAAAGATCCACCGAATTAAGATTCGTTCATGTTGGATCATTCCTTACACTATTAATAATGTTTACCCTTTTTTTTATATATTGTTTGTTCTTGAGAAAAGTGAATTGAGGATTAATATGAATGGAAAGGGTCTCAAACACTTCAATAAATATTTTCCAAATAAGTTGATATAATAAATCCAGCTGATGGATGTTTTATATGACACCACTTAGCAAGATGTAACTTCTCCATGCCATTATTTATTTTTCTATTCATTTAAACTACTTTTATTGAGAACAATTTACTTTTTAGGTGTGGGGGAGGGTGACATGTCATAGTTAGGATAAAAAACAAACATATATATAAATATATAACAAAAAAACAAAAAAAATTGTTTCCATTTTTTTTCGTTTTATTCATTTTGTGTTTATATATAAACCTTGATCTTAAATAGAATATCCAAAATAATTTTTCATGCTTGAGTAGATTGTGTGGAAAATTTCATTATTTTTGGAAAAATGATTTTTTAATGAATGTTAATATGGAATCCTTTTCAATAATTTTTTTTCAAATTATTCTTAGGTGTTTAATGGATTTTTGAAACCCATGCCTCATTAGCACTGACCAAAATTTTAATCCCTTACCCAAGATAAATTATAATCCCTTTATTTTATATTCATCCTTTTAATCACTATCTTGAGAGTCTCGAGATATGTAGAGATACTAGAACTTGCCTTGATTATTTTTAAAGGCATAAGATTCTAGTGTTCTAGATTCATGATAGAGGCCATTTTACCTGGAAAATACCTTTCTTCAATTGACATCTATTTTTGGCCACCTGGTCATTATAACCTTCTTAATACTTAGGAGTCCATGAAATTAATGTTAGGTTTCTACATTAAAGAAAAATGTTTCCCTACATATGCATATATTGTGTACATTCTTATTTTATTATCCTCATGTATGGGGGACAGGGTGTTTCCTGGAAATTATAGGGAAATATTTATTGAAATTTGTGAGTGAAAGGGTGCCCATATTTGTTTTGGGATGTGGGTCAACATACCATGTTATATCACTATGTCATATATGTTTCCCTTTGTATCTCCAAAAAATTGTATATAAAAAACAATATTTCTATACATAGAAAAAATATTCAGAACAAAAAAATGGTGAAAATAGGATGTTTACTCATTATTATTCATTTCTTGGTTGTGACCCACACAAAAGGAACAAAGGTGAGAGTGATTTGGAGGTGATACACACTATGAGGGGTTTAGTGAGAGAATTAATTTTCAACACTTTATAAATTATTACTTTATTTTTACTTAATATATTTAGAACTCCTCTTCTACCATAGAATTTTTAAATATAAAATACTACAAACCCTTATACCTCATAACAAAAAAATGGTGGTCCTCTTGAGTATCACACTTGTTTATACCAGTAGATAAATTAGAATCACATAAATTATATGGTAAGATCACATTAACTCTGGAAAAAGAGCATAAATCCACTTTCATATGTTCCTTGAGTGAAGTGGTAAAATTTCTGAGTGAGTAAGGTTGTGACATGTATCATGGGAAAACAAAATAAGTTGAACAAATTTGAATGTGAGAGAAGAAAAATTATAGGAAAATCGATTTCATAAATGAGAAATTATAGATATAATTTCAAAGAATATTTTATGTTTTATCACCTTTTTTGAGGAATGGGACTTGATTAAGTAAAACTGGATAAACTGCACAAAAGCATGAGCACAAATATGGACTTCATTATTTACTGTGGATAATAATTGCATCAAATTGTGATTAAAATTATTAGGTGATCAAGCAACAAGGTTGGTTAAATTTCACTTGAAGACCAAAAATACCAATGCATCCATTTAGTGACTCAAAAGTTTCCCATAATGTGAAGATATTCTAGGTGTGCCAGATTGGACCACCCTTCAGTATCGGCACCATAACTCAGGACATGGACCATAAATTTCTCTGATTACACCTCTATTATACATAAAAATTTAATTCACACATCTCCCAAAATTTCATGACATTTACCCACATTTGGTCAGATAAACGAGTAGATAAAGAGTAAAGAGTGTGACATGAATAATCATATATCACATTAAACACTTGACTAGTTGTTGTGGAAATATTGAAGTAATTTTCCATAAAATTAATCTTCCCCATCATTATCACATGTTTTTTTACTAGGGTTAAATATGAGTCTAATTAGAGATCCTTTTTCATCCATTTTATCCCTCTTCTTCATCATGTACTTCTAAACTTGTTAGTGATCAATTTGGGGGGTGTTCATTGTGTAATCTGAGCTCTAGGGTTCTAATCATTGGAGGGTGATTCAAATTTCAGGTTTAAAGTCTAATTTTTATCATTTATTTATTTTAATTTTTTTAATTATGGTATTATTGAATACAAATCAATGTTTCCATATAACTCATGCTTCTATGCATTACTCAAATCTTGTGATGATTTGAGCGGGTTCATCTCTTCTCACACCCCTTCACTGTCATGAGTGTATGAATGGGTAATAACAACTGATAAAATAAAAAATCATGATACCATGAATATTCTAGTTCATATCTTGTTTAAAAGTTTATCATTGAAACAAATTTAGTCATCTCATCAAATTTTTCATGTGACACCTTGATTGAGTTCTGTTTTTACAAATATATCATTTGTTAATTTTGATTGGTCCCCGATAATCAATATCATTAATCGATAAAATCAGAGGTTTTGACATATTAAGAACTCTTATACCATACTAGTTTCATTTTTTATAAATCAAGGAATCAATTATCCTTTCCATTCTTCTATAAATGATGATGTATTGAGCATCATGGGACACTTACCCAGGTGGATCACAATTTCTCCAACTTATATCTCTCCTTTAGTAATACTATTTTAATTTTTTGTTTTAAAATAATAAAACCCCAAACACATAATAACATTCCCATTTTATTTTAATAATCAAAACCTTATTTATAAATTAATTATCTTATGATCCATCAATAGAATACCTAGGGTCCCTACTATACTATAGAAATTCTAGTAAAAACTAAACATTTAATTTGACGTGCTCAACAACCTGATCAAGGAACCATATCTAATTCACTTTCCTACACGATATAATGTTATTAAACACCTTGATCACTCAATTATACCATTTTAATCAACCCAAAATTAGTCTATAGTTATTTTACTAAATCAAATAGGGAATTACCCACCTTAGGATTACACTGGTCCTTAACTCATCAACACCAACTCTCGTTAATATCAATTTTTCCCAAGGATCTTAGAAAATGAGACCTTCTCAACAAAAACCTACAATAACAAATCACTATCCATGATCTTGGGTTATATGATGCCTATCTATTATAAGAGTCCCTGAACTATTTTTCCACCCATTCCTCATCAATACTAACCATTGACAGACTCGATTCCATAGAGACACATCACACTTTCCATTAAACAAATTAAGACTTATTTCAATGACTTCTATATTTTATCCCCTAACTTCCCAAGAACACCCAATGAAACTTGGTACATCCTTGTTGAGAGTCTTTAATATATTCATTTACATCTATGATCACCCTACTCAATATATTCTCTTTATCCATTATAATTTTGTGGCTCTTCCCCACATGAATATCTCAAATTTATTTTCCAATCACCTCAAATGACTAATTTTTCTATATCAAAACAAATTTTCTCATCCATGAAATAAATATAAATCTATCCTATGTATCATTAAATGTTATATCAGTTTTAAATGATTTAAACATAATCTCATCTTTATGATAACAACCATCTCTCTCTCTCGACAACCAATTAATGAGAGCTTAAAAAACATAAAACCCTCCCACTCAAAGGGTTTATTCACTTAGAGATTACCCATAAGTTTAATTAATTCGGTAATGGATGTTCCAAGAGTTAAAAAATATGAAACATCACTGACCAATTCCAAGTGACTCACCAGATCTTCATGATCCAATGAACCATCCATTTTCCCATTGAACTTCAACCATGAACACCTTAAGGTTACCTAAACACTTGAAACCAAAATACCATAGGCATCAAAAACATTTTTTACATAGAATCAAAACAATCTAATTTATATAACATGATTTATCTTGAAACCACTCAACTCACTCAAAAGGGCTCATATATCACTACCATGAAGAGATATCAAATTATATCTTAAACCATACAAGGGAATATAATTTACTAAATCATCCCATAAAAACAATATCTATACCTAGAATTCACATATCACACACTTAACCATTCCAAATATATTTAATGTTAATATCTACACCTTATAGGGATATATTATACCACACAATCATAGTTAAAATATCATTATATCAAGGTAATAACATGTGAAAATTGCAACAACAGTTTAAAATAAATAATACCACACCAATAGATTAATCAAGAGGATACAAAATAACTTAATATTAACATTTAAAAAACAAAAACAAGTTTTCCAAAAAAATTATTTCCTAAAAATTATTTACTAAATGCATTTTATTTTTCAAAAATAATTTCACACACACAATATGTTGTACACATGACTACTAAACCTATATACCAAGTGTCATACATGAACTCACATCCTCTTTCCACCATGTTCTAAGAGTAATTTAATAAACTATATCCTCAACCTATAAAATCATTCTTGGATAAACATATCAACTATAACAACCGAAATCAATAATAAAAATATCATACCTCTTATAACATGGGCTTCCATCATATAGGTGTTCACAATACATAAGGCTAGAGTACATCCCATTATATAACCAATACTATCACCGTATACCACATACCAAATAGTAAGATAAGAAAAACAATACTATACTACTATTTTATAATTACATAGCCCTCCTACTCCAATGGTCTAAAGGGATTCATTTTTAATGGTTTTTGATAATCCACCATTAAAGGGGTGAGGTAGAACCCTTAAAAGGACCTTAGGTGTAAGTATTATATGACTTGTAGGACTTATAAATATTTATTGCTCGTAGGATTCAAGAAATACATACAACCCAAACTAACTAGTTGGAACTTTCCCCACTCTCATCATCATCATTAAATCCGCTCTCCACCTTCGCATTACTGTTTGGAAAAGCTTTCACATGCATGAACAGGATTGTCCCAATGGCAGGTGCCATACCCTTTCATTCTTACAATCCATTTAGTATTTTTATATTGAAATCTTCTTGCTCATCCTCCTTCTATAGCTTGTTCCTTGAAGGTTGTCTGGTTTTCATCTTCACTTAAGGTTGTTCGAAGGACATACTGACCCAAAGGCCTCGGTGGCCCGATGGCCATAAAGGACTCAAGGACCAAATATGTGTCCCAAAGGACCAAATGGGGGAATATTTCTAGTTTCTATAGTTCCAAACTGTACCTACTACAGTTCCCGCTACAGTACCTGCTACTATACAACTACTGGTCCCGCTACAGTACATGTTATAGTACTACTTCAGTAACCCAAAAATATTCCTCTCCTTGGATTTTATCTCAGGTCACCTGAATGAACTTAAGGGGTCCTCACAAACTTGGTTGAGGCTTATGTTCAATAATTACATAGCCCAGGATACCCCAGCAGTGAATATGATGTGGTCCCCATGTGACCATGAGAATGTATCCCTATACTCTAGTGGCTACCGTCTTGTGGTGAGGGTCTAATACCACCATTAGAGAGACCATGTTCTTAATATAATAACATAAAATATAATGCAAATAATATAAAAAATATATAACTTCATTGTAATCTGAAATAATTATATCTACGAGCTAACCATCTCCATGTTATATAAAAATGGACCCATGTTGATCATATAAGCATACATTGTGAGGATCATCTAATAGACATTTCAAGTGTAGAATAAAAATGTAAAAAATATATGTGTAGAAATAAAAAAACTTTGTACTTTCTTTGGTTTTATTTATTAAATCCCATCAAGCTACACCATCCTAATATATTATAAAACCTGTGAGTAGTCCAATATTAACAAAAATTAAAATTTTCACGTCCTCTTGGAAATGTGTGTAGGGTGTGTGCCTAAAATGTTGAATGGAACCACCAATTAGTTCTTTTATATACAAAACTATATAAATTGTATGAAAATACAAGATAATTAATAAAGTGATAATATATTAAATTTAAAAAAAATGATATTTAGCAATTATGTAAAAACTTAGAAATCAAATACCTAACCTCACCTACTTCAAACATTTTCTATAATCTTGTCAACTATACGAGGAAGTGGTTTTGGGATACACCATGATGACCATATCATCCACCTAATAACATAGGACCTAAATTAATTTCATTTCATATCGAATTGATTATAGGGTGAGGAACCAAATCATAACTACCTAATTAAGAAAACTCTTATTTTCAAGTACCTATGATATAGTCTACACCAAAGGAGAACAATAAGCACAAAGGAAACTACATGTATCTATCCTCTAAGGAGTACACAAGTAAAATAGAATCATATGTGTATCCATCTCATAAATATTACACTGATCATGGAGAAATTTATATATAGACCTTTTTTAAAGAATATACTAATCATGGAGGATTTGAAATAAAGTCAATCCTTAACATTAAAACCACTAAAAGGGGATATGTTCCATCTCACAAGCATGAAAACTAATAAAAGTTAATGATATTGACATATTGTTTACCTTGAACCTACAACATATACTGATCCCTCAACTAGTAACCAAAATATTTATAGTGCACTAATGGAGTATTATAAAAAACACATCATTCATGAATCATATCATACAACAAAGTCATCTTTACACAACCTTAATCTAAGACCATAACCCTTGATTCTTCCAAATCATTTAGTCTATAATCAATCTACCAATACTAACTCACTAGTTTGACTCTTCTAAACCCATCAACTATACTAGTTTTATATAAGGACCCATCCTTTGACCCAAATGGGATATTTATAGGTTTCTTATTTTGTTTTCATACCCAATACCACCATCCCATGATTTCCTTGAAACATAACTACTACCTTAAAACTATGTAATACTATATGAATTGCCCTGAAACTATATATAATCTATATCTCAACATACCATAAGGTAACATGTTTACCCATACAAGCCAATCCATACATTCCTTATCATCAAATCTCATTCCCACCACATTCACAACTCCATACTAAAAGAGATAATAAATCCAAATTAAACTCATATTCCCCTTGAATGAGATATAAAATAATACCACTATTTTATATGATATGGTTTATGTATTATATATAAGGTTAAAAATGATTAAAATGTAATAGTACAAGCCATGGGTTATAACAATTCCTATTATTTAATAATATCAAATGACACTAACTTAGAAATATCATATTTCATGAATCATAATATATGACTTACTATAATTTTTTTTACAATTCATTGGGGTGATAAAATGATAAGATTTATTATTTAGGAATCTCATTTGTTTGATTTCATCAATTGAGACATTTCATAATATGAAACATATGGGAGGATCAATGGTGAATTCATACGATCAATGCAGAAATGGATAAAACATTATCCCATACACATTGTAATGTATGATTCAATGTTGGAACACATGGGAATGTATCAAGGGTTAAATAAATAGGCTAAAAAGACATGTAAATATTCATATAATTTCATGGATTCTCCATTCCCAATAGATTCATTCCATCTCATCCCTTTATTATACATGATGAAAGTACGGGAGTAAGTAGGGTCCTTCCCATAATATGAGTGATTTAGTTTCAACTCGTAGATACACCATAGGGGAGGGTGTCCTATGGATCACTCTGATATATATTCATCTGTAATTTTAATGTTGATGTAGGCTTAACCATTAATCAGTTAATCATACACACCTTGATTTTCAATTATATTTATAGGTTGTTTTGGTTTCATATGAGAGGTATCTTGGGAAATGTTTATTAAAATTTATTATATTACATTTAATAAGTGTTATTCCATCCTTATTAAACTATCTATTTTATTTTTGTCATTCCACGCTATTTTATTCATCAAATCATGTTAAAAAATGAATAAATATTCATGTCATAATTATATCATATTTTCTTCCATAAAAATGATATAAAAATGATAATATGTTTTAGAATATGATATAACAGACATCAAAGTGTATGATATGGCTTCTCATAGCAGATATCAATGATTTTTTTTGGTTTTGAAAAATAGTATCATATCACCTATATGAGATAACATATATTGTAAGATATGAAAGGTCATGCACCTAAGGGTACCTCTTAAGATTAGATTTATATATCACTAATTATTATTGATAGTGGACCCAATAACAACATATGATATAATAGATTTTATAGAACCCAATATGCATCAAACATTTTTTTTATAAATTTCAACTTAGAAATGAATTATATAGTTTATATATTGTGTATAAATTATAGAAAAGGATATTTTGAGATTTTTATCTAACATATAATTTTTTTATAAGTTTGTTTCTTGTATAATTTTTATAATGAATTAACTTATTTGTTATGAAATATTTTTTAAATAAATATCCATAATATTAAATGTTAATATTAAATTCCTTTTAAATTTAAAGGGAAATTATAAGTATAATTTATCAAAAGTCTATAAATTATAAAATATGGCCAAGTATTAATGAGTTTATCAATAATATTATGAATCATATATAATATTTTATTTGAATTAGTAAAATTAATTCTCTTATTTGAGAAACTATTTAAACCATATCAAAAATAGTTTTGACATTCGGTAAGATCAAAGATTAAATAATATGAACTATGGTATTTATAGATTATGTAAATTTTTAACATAAGAGGATTGGAATGTAAAATTTTTATATTTCATATAATATCATTTATTTAAACTAAATTATATATAAATTTTTTTCTAAAGGTTTTCATATTGGAATAAATATAATTTGTTTGTACAAATTATTTTATGGATTTTCCATAATACATGTAAATATTTTTAAAGTGTTTATAATATAATTATTTTGGAACCATTCAAAAACCACTTATATCTTTTTTAAATTTAGGAATTATCCATTTATTTAGTTTATTCATTAATTTATTTAAATATATATTTGTTGTGTTTGGAATGGATGTGTACTTTAGTTTAAATTATTAACTACTTCCAAAGATCATCATGCATGCATATAATAAGTCACATTCTATCAATGATAGTTGATTTAGTTTTCTTCTACAATGAATTTGGATTTTATTAAGTCATGATATTAAACTAAGAAGCTAATTATATTTTATACATGTTAGTTGTCAGAATTGTGATGGAATTAAAGTCTCTCATGTGTAAAGTATCACTAGGTATATGGAATTTGGGCCAAACTGCTCAATGGCTTGGAGGCTTATACCTTGTCTGGAAAAGTGGGTGTTTGATATATGTCACTCGAAACTTTCTCTTGTTAGGATTTTTTCTTTCATAAGACTTTAGAACATTCGATGAAATGCTTTCATGTACCAATTTCAATGGATGTATTTGGATGTGTATGGATATAATTGAATTTTAATTTGTTTTAGTAACATATGATATGGGTTTAATAACGAGTTACACATCAATATAGTTAGAAAATATTGATTTGGTGGAAGGAATAAGATTCCAAACATAGTCATCAGAAGAAGACATACATGTTTTCGGAATGACATGAGATTAGATAGTGAGATAAAATACCATTTAAAATAAAAATTATTATATTCCATTCAATGAAAACACTTTCCAAGAACATGATCATTCATTATGGTTAAAACTAACCATCTAGTGCCCATAAATTATTTTTTTTAAGGAAAGAACATAATGAGGTCACCTTAACTATTATTTACCTCGTTTTTAGTGTTTTTTTCTTTAAAATTAGTTTAGAAACCCAAACCATTAAGATACTATATTAATATATTTGACATAATCCATATAATGGATGAGGGTAAAGATTTATTAAATTTTCTATCCAAGAGTAATATATGATATGATTGACATAATTTTCTACCATAAATAGTTATATAGTATTTACATTCTTAATTACTGTAATTCTTGATTAAATATGAATCATTTATTACTAATGGATACCTTGGATTTTAAAATCGTATATAATTGTAATGGGGGTGTATTTAATAAATTTTCTTATTAAATGTATGTAAAACAGATACTCATCTGACAAATTCTTTAGTTTTAGATAAATAACATCATCATCATTCAACTTAACAGAAAGATTAATATGTGATAAAGTATGAGTTTAAAGTAATTAAATTCTTAGTATGGTATAAAAACATAATAACAGTTCCTGATCATGAACTAAAATTTTATGGTTTAGAAAAATACTTTCTTGAGTGACCAATAGTTGATATTTATTTTCACCAGAATATAGATGGTCATAAAAATAAAACAATAAAGAAATTAATGTTTTCAAGGAGAAAAATGATCTGAGTAATATTATTTTCCACTCAAATGCTCAATATGATTGAGTGTTATAATGATTTATTGAGACTAAATATATCCTCTATGTATTTATTTAGTCATATAATCATTATCAAATAATAATTCTAAATTTTCCAACAATGTGAATAAGTTTAATAAATGTTTAATCTATTTTCTCAATGTGTTAAGTATAAATGATAAGTTAAAATTATAACACTATTTCATTAAGTATCAATTCAAATACATTGAATCATAAGGCAATTTTTTAGGAAGATTGGTTAATGCTTCTATAAGATGGGATTTTATGAATCACTTTAATGTGTTAGGAAACACTTTCAAAAGTTCATGTTTGTTTTTTGTATTATAGATACATTTATTTTATTTTTAATGGTATGTAATACTTGATGTAAATTTAATAAATCATTTGAATATAAAGATATTCAACACCATTATCATGATATAAGGTTCTTTTTGTTTTTATTCAAATGATAAAGCAATAATTTTTGGAATAATTGTTTTTTAATATAAACGAATTTATCAATCACATATGCATCTAAATAAATAATTTTTATAGTTATCTCATTTACCTTATGTGATAAGAGAAAAATTTCTTAATTAGGATTCATTTTGAGAAATATGAGACATTAAACATGGTTTATGATTAAACGTATTCTATGACATATTTGAATGGAAGATATAGATAAAATAATTTTTATCTAGGAGAAAGAGTTTTTATTGATCTTTGTTAAAATATGAGGGATGTAATTCTACTATCCTATAAATGAATATTTTAATTAATATAATTTTAGACTTAGATAATTTATAACAATAAAAATAAAAAATGATTATAACATAATATACTAAATAGTTTAGGTTATGTTGGTAAAAAATATATTTAAAGAGTTATATTAGTTACATTAGTAATATAATTTATAAGTCTAACCATTATTCAAAATGGAATTCATCATATCTTTTACTCACTAAATATTTTTTTGGTAGTATTTTATTATATGGACACATAGTGATGTGGAAGTATTTTCATAGATATGTGACGAGTTTATAAAAACCCATAAAGTACATAAATAATCAGGATAATCTGATATTATATAATATGTAATATAACAAGAAAGGATTTTATAATTTTTTTTGTTAAAATTAATAAAAAAATATTAAGAATAATAATTTTATCCTAAAAATAAAAATTTCATTCTACACATAATCATTATTTATAAAAGTAAATATATATTAAATGAATTGTAATGATAACTGACCTATCAATGTTCACGTTTAAGTTATCCCTAACTGATTTTCATCCTGAATTATTATATTCTCTAATTAAATTTTAAGGTTAGGGTGAGTATGATTTCATATAGAGATAAAACTATGGTCATGAGGCATAAAAATTATTTTACGTTCATGATGACCCATGAATTATTCCTCGTGTAGATCCATACACAATGTATTTAGTATTCTTGGGATGCATGTTTCATAGTTGGATTTCAAAATACCTAATGTTGGTGAGATTTAAAATTGGAGAACCATTATACTTTGATTCCTTTCTTCAAGAAATCCTTGATACATAGATAATCAAGGGGTGGTTGGGTATGTTGTTGATTATAAAATATCTAGTGATTAACAATGATGGGATTTTTCATTTCAATGATGAGTATGAAATTTAGAATCTCTACTAAGATATAATGAAGAAATGTAAATTAATACTTATATAAGAAATATGAGGTTTATATATATCGGATAAGGTTATTGGGTTGCATTCTTCTATACATTTGAATAAAATGTGATCTATTCATCCTCCTAGATGATCTATACTCATATTATAGGAAAAGAATAAGAAACTACAAATGGTTGACATAAGTCATGTCATTTGGTGACTGGATGTCTTGGGAAAATGGATCATATGAAAATGAGTTCTTATATATGGTAAAATTGTTGGAGGAAGGTATTTGGATACATTTTTTTGAATGATATCATTCTAGATCTCTTTGTCCCTTGTGTATCAATGAAGATTTTATAGAGGTCTATCTATACTAACATTTATAAGTATTGTTTTATAATTTATTTTCATTTAGTGAACCAGTGTTTTTCAATACTTAAAAATTAATCACCCACTTCTTCCATTTACTGTCACTAAAAACACTCTTTTTGAGTGGTTATAACCTTAAACCAATCTAAATAACCCAATCACCAAAACTCACTGAGCCTAATGGATTATTCATTATACCCTATTCCCATTCCATAAATATCTTCCATACTAAATAATTCAAATTTTCCAATGCGATACCTATATTCACTTCCATATGACCTTTTATGGTTAAAATCTAATTAGAACTACCCCCATGGACTAACACACTAAGGGGTTCTTTACATATATAAATGAGGATCATCAAAATATATCCGTAATCTATTTCAAGAAATGTGGCACTTTTGGGTTCCTTTGAGTATAAATAACAATTATTATAATTGATAACATAATCAGGGGAAATTTAATGAATTTAAAAACCTATACTCCAAACTCCAACTCCACTACTAAAAGGGTTTACCTTTGTATCCTTTATAATTAAAATCTCACTTGTTCTAAACATGATATCCCAAAATGAACCAATACCACTCACATGAATGAACATGCGTACATAACATATGATTAAGTATTAAAGGGACCCCATACCATGATATAATATATTAATCTCCTTTAGCGAGAATTTATAACTTTTTTTGAATCCTACATCGATCCTCACTGATCTCTCGAGATCCTTCCTTCCATTACAAGCCTCCCTCAATTTTGTAAAAAAATTTATAATTAAAATAAAATATTAATCCATGGATTAACAGTCTTTGAAAATTAAACAATTGACAACACAAGGATGAAACCTCATGAAACAAGTGAAAAAAACATATAAAAAATCCTTTGAAACACAATGAGAAAAACCCCAAATTATCTATTTCATCTCACCTATAAATTTAATTATATTTTCCATAATATATAAAAAAAATAGTTGAATCATTTAGCTATAATCATACAGTGAGTGAAATGTGGCATTAATCATTCTTCGATATCCTCTAACCCTCACACTAAGAAACCACACCATTTAGGAAATATTTCATCATGATCCAATGAAATATATTATTAATCCATAGCCCATAATCACCAAAAATAAAGGAAAACAATGGATATAAAGAATAAAATAAGGGGATGATAGGTTACCATATTTGGACATATCCATCCTCACTAATCTATTTTGGAATAGACTAGGGAGTAGAAAAGAAGAGGGGATGGGAAGGCCCGACCAAAAGGCTACCACCCACAACCCCATTTTCCTAAAAAAAGTTGGGATCAACCCTTAAATTATAGACATATACATCCTTTTTGAAAGGAGATCTCAAGTATACTAGGTATTTGGTTTTATACTAGGTACCCTATGGAATCCCACAGGACACCTTATGTCTAAGATAGTGGTACACCAACACTAGCCCCCAAACTAAGGAACCGATTGGAAAAAACAAGGTACATGAGGGCTCTAAACACCTCATTCCTCTCCAATTTACACTATTGAACACCTCTAAACTTCAACAGATATTATTCCACCTAAAATTCATCATTTTAAAATACCCAATTAACCATTGAAAAATATTCTATAGTCTATTTCTATAATATACATAATAATAATTAAAATTTACATAGATTGAAACTCCCTTATATTATAATTCTCTTTGGTTCACCAACCAATAAAAATTTAAGAAGTTTCAAGAAAGGAGTAGAAGTTTTCAGAGGGAATCCATAGGCTATGAATGTTTAAGAAGTTTATGAATGGGATTTGGCTTGAATTATGATTTTTACTTTCTATAGTAAAGTTTATATTTTGATTTATATTGATTACCATTACTATTTTATCACCCCTCTTGAAGTTTAATGACTGTAAATTCAAGTAAAGAATATTCAGAGTCCACTATAGTTGATTACTCAAGCGGGGAGTCAAAAAAGGTGGAATAGGGTGTCATGAACCCCTCCCCCTAAAGATTACCCCACATTTTCCAGTAATTAGAGAAGGTAGATGGTGACCAAAAAAATACCACCTTCATTAGATACCATTTTGGAGACTAGCACCGAGTGTATAATAAGTACACAAATAGGATGCATTACCCTCTAAGAGGACATTCAAAAGAGAGAGATAAGTTACATAAACCAATCAACACCTGATTAAAAATGTATATAAATAAATATCATGTTCATACATGTAATTTCCTATATTACAAAAATAATTTAAATAGAAACTATAAGTTATAAAATTGTAAAGGTGGAAGTAACCATGTAGCCCAAATAGATCACGACAAACCACAATCTAGTTTTATCCAGCTCGAACTCTATCTTTATCATGTTGATCTGATAATAATTTTATATATACACAACGGAGAATATCAATATAATTCGTAGGATCTTCCCCATATAGTCTTTTGTAAACAATAATGAAACCATACTAAATCCCTATGAACATCAAGTGAAACTAACTCCTCACATAAAAAGGTATACATAGTTCTCATCATTACCGTGAAAACATATTACCAAGTATCACATACAAGATATCATGTATAATCATACTAAAACATCAAGGGTTACCCACCGAAAATCACACAATAGTTTGATTTTTTCCCTAACATCGTATGTCCTAATCCATATCTCTCCAAATGTATCCCAGTTCACATAAAACTAGGATAAGTATCAAAACATGCACCTTGTTCCTCAAATCATCCCATATCACATCTTCATATAGTATCCAAATAGTTTTCAGGAGCCACAACAACCCGTATGAGATATATCATCCATTAGTTATTATAATGTTATCCATCATAGCCCATACAATGATTAAGGTTCCTCAAGACAAAACTATACATACACATCATACCTAAAATATTATTTTGGATACTATAACTGGGGATAATTTAGAGTGAAATAACCACATAACATTAGAGTCATCTAAACACACAGACACAAACACAGACACACACACACACAAACTCAGACACACACACACACACACACATATATATGTAAATTAACCTCCATTCATACTACTATATGAAACTACATATAGAAGTGTGAGGGGAAATAGTGGGTAGTCATCCATCCATCCTCCTATCAGGACATAGGGGAAAATAACCGCCTAGAGTCCACTAATTTTCGGTCTCCTACACTAATAATGGATGTGTTGTGTATGAAATTATTTAATATATTTGATATAATATATATCACAACCACACCAAGGGAATAACCATTCTTAAAATAAATTAAATATAATGTCTCTCAGACTCCAATTTTCCACTATAGTGAACTTTGTCTCCAATTAGTACACAAGAATTTTAAAGAGATATATTAAATTAGTTCATTTTTACTGAAAAATTTCCTTTATTCTAATTAATTCAATATCTATTAAACAATTCTATTCCAATTACATTTATTTTTCCAAAAAATTTAATTTTGAGACCATCATGCTTAATTCAAATTGAGTCCATAGTTTCACAAGAGTAATCTCTCATTTTACTTCCAGAAACACTAACCCCATGGGCCAATTCATTTATCAATCATTATTAAACACCATTATAGAAGTCTAGATACTCTAGGAAAACATCCTAATCTTCCATCAAGAGGTGAAACTATGAACATTCAGATATCTCCAGTGATGGGGAAATGAATGTAGATATAAAGAAACCAGACAATCGACCATTTAGTATATTCATAACAAACATGCATCAAAATTTATCATATTAATGATTAATCCTATAATCAACCCATTCCAACAATCTTGGTCTTGTCCCAGCCACACCATAAATATCCCCATGAATCTCAATATCAAAGGAATCAGCTACTTCCATAGTATCTGAGCCTTGACAACCATATCTCATCAGCCATCCTAGGATCCTCCAACCTAGTATTATATCACAATGAAAAACCAGATGAATATATCATCACAATGAATCAATAAAACATGCATAGTAAATATGTCAACTATTCCCTAAAACAAGGACTTCATCCTTTTCACATAGGTGGCCACTAAAGGCCCCTACCACAAGGCATCCATCCTTTATAAAAAATGGTTTCTATTATCAACCAGGATTTATCATTATCGAATAACAAGTTCAGATTATATATTGAATTAATGGACTCTTTAAAATATTCAAACTACGGGAAACCTATGGAATCATTTATAATAATCTATAAAACTATTAACCATGCTATGAAACATCAAAATATTTTTATCATACTAATAGAAGAATTGTTCCCTTTTAGTAGTTATTATTATATGTTTCATAAACTAATGTTAAAACTCTCCCCATTATTTATCATTTCCATTAAATCATGGAAGACCATATTAAATTAATCATATATATTTCATCAATTTGAATTATAATTAAATTACTAGAAATGTTGGATTACAGTGATGATTCCACTTTAATTATTAATTCAATTATTCAATTAACTATAGATTTATGTCCATTAGGTATTTCAGTGAAATGAAAATTATAAACTAGGATAAAAAACATTCTATACAAGTATAGTATAGATTTTACACTATCTAGAAATTCAAGAGGCAACCTGTTATCATGGTATCAAATGTTGATATGTGATCACTATCAAATTTCTTTAATATTATAGTTAAATATTTATTAGGTAAATTTAATTGTCTTACAAAGTTCTAAACCCTAGATAATTTTAAATTACACCTATAATAAAGAGAAACAATTAATCCCTTGTCTCAAATGTGTCAACATTATTCACACGATAACATACCAATGTTGCAGATCCCAATCACCAGTCTCACAAAAAGAATGCATCCATCCATTGGCATCATTCCACAACCACATCAACAATAATAAAACTCCATTAGAGAATGGAGAGGATACCACCATCATGTAGATAGAAAACATAGCAGGATCTACACTGAATAATAACAATAGATGAGTTATAACTAACATAATATTTTAAAAGATCTATTAAAGAAAACCGAGAATCGATCCCATTAGAAGGGATCATGGAGCTCTTGATGAAATATATTAATAATTACTAGAAGCTTGGGTGAAGGGGTAGGGTTTTGGTGAATTCATTTATCACTTCATGTTATAAAATGAACAACCGATGGGAAATTTATAGCATAGATCATTAACTTTCATCATAAATGTTTGGCTAAAAATTGAGTCACCTCAACCTTTTTTTACTCATAATGGATTTAGTTTATAAATTATCAGCATAAAGGATGAATTCCATAGGAATTATAACATATCATACAACTCAATTACACCTTAAACCTAAATTATGCCATTAACCAAATCTTAAATAATAAGTTATCCCTCTTTCTAGCTTTTATCATCCAAAATCCACTAGAACACCACCAATCCTCCTCAGAGAACCATGAGCTTCAGAAACATATAAATCAAAGGTATAATGTAATATAAGAGCATACATGAGGTAGATAATTATATTTTACTTATTAATTAAAAATGGGTCTCTTATAATATAGTCTTGTTATAGATGTAACCACATGACATTTTTCTTGGGAATGATTAGTTATACCCTCTAAAAGTGTGGTCCAATTATTATTTATCAGGGATAAATTTCCCATGATTGGAAGGTGACCATGTGGTTTTTTGTAATTTAAATATATTTTTATGGAGGTCCAAGATGGATTTAACCACATATTATTACAAATAAATTAGAGATCTCATTGCTTTGTATGTCGAATACAAAGTGGGATAAGATTCCTCAATCTGGCAAAGTTTTTGTTGATGTTTCCCCTAAAGAGGATGACATAATATCTAAATGGAAATAGATTTATCTTGATATTGGGTTTTAAAAAAGTGTTACTTTTATTTATATATTGTCTTATCATATGGTTCTAGAAAAACATTTTTGTTTTTGGATTCAAATAGATTAGTTTTTGAAATAATTATTTATTTGATATAGTGTGTTGTTTTAAGAAACATTGACATTTTTTGTAAAAATAGTGGATGTAAGAATGATATTTTTTTATCAATTACCATTAGTTGAATCAAGTGATAGTAAATAATCATTATAAACATATTAATATATGTGATTTTTTGATCAATTGAATATGGTGAGTTGGTTTTATAAGAAACAATTATGGTGTTGAAAAAACCATTTGAGGTTTAAGGATAAGGATATACATAAGAAAGTATTATGTTGTTAGTATGGACATGTTTAGTTTTTAATAATTCTATTTTATGTAATTAATGAACCTATTTTATCTGTATGGCATAAAAATAAGGTGTTTTAGCTTTATTTTGAGGATTCCATATTTTTTTAACAATGATGATATTTTGGTTTATTCTTTGATAAATGAATATCTCGAAAAACATCTAATGATGGTGTTTTAGTTTCTAAATGAGAATATATTTCCTCTAATATATTTATATATCAATATTATACATCTTAGATGCATTTTATATGTCATTTAATTTCAGAGTCTAGTGTGGTAATAGACCCAATGAATATTGAGGTAGTTTTGTGTGGACTCCACTAAAAAGTATTTCTATAGTAAGGCTCTTAATAGGGATATATTTTATTATAGAATATTTATACTAGGTTTTTCTTGGATTTAAACTCTATTATTGTATTTGAGCAAGAAAATAATTTTTTATTAGATAAAAGTATGAAAATATTATTTTTAATGTTTAAAGGATATGTTGATGATCACTACACATATTGATTTACCTTAATAAGGTGGTCTATATAAGGTTTATTGTGATATGTCCTATTATGGTTTTTTATTTTTCATGTTTAAAAATTGATAAATATTTGTTTGTGGGACTAGTATATCATAACAAAATGAACATAAATTTTCTATCCATTATTTAAAGCTATGGTTATGACATTTTCTCTTAATATTTGGAAGAATACCAACTTTGAGAATGATTTGTATTTAATATGGATCATAATATCTGGAAATATATATTTTCCATGAATGAATAAAAATTTTAACATAGAAGTTTGGTTAAATGTATCCATGATTATTATTTTGATATCATATATACTTCTATAAAGAATAATGTGTTGGTTGACTCCTTCTACCAGAAGTCATATGGTGATGATGCTAAACAGATAATTGAGAAATAAAAATTAAATATTTACGAGCATATCTTTATCTTTTTTATGTGTAAATTAATGAAAGATCATGTATTTATCAAATATAGGTTACATATTCATTTGTTTAAAGGGAATATGATCCTTATCCTAAAACCCCATAGGTAAAATTGATCAGAGACAAAAAAGAAAATAGTTGTAATTTAGACTGTTGTTGTGAGGATGAATAACATCATAAATTGTTCCCTGGGAATTTATCCATTTCAATGAGTATGTGGGAATATGTTTTGAATGATATTTAAATTATCTAGGTGTTTTGAAGATGTGTCATTGTTTTAAGCGATAAGTTTTTGGTCCTACAATAAAAATGGTAGTTGTTGAGTTTGTTTCTCAATGTCTTATTTACTAAATGGTGAAATTTAGAAATCATGTTCTAATGGGGTAGTTTAAACCATTATAAATTTCATAGTGTAAGTGGAAATAAATATATATTTACTTTCTTAAGGGTTTACCTAAAACACTGAATTACTTTCTTATTTGAGTTAGAATGGATTGGTTAATGAAATTGGATCATTTCCTAATAGTTGAGGAATTCAGATAGGTGTATAATTTCTAAAATATTTATATTATCTTGGAGGTTAAGCTTCAGGAACTCTTATAAATGATAGTATTTTATCATGATCATTAATTTAAATCATAGATATCAAAAGGATTGTAGCATGCCTTCAGTACTCGGTAGTCCTTCAATGTTATATTTTACCTGTAGATTGATGCTAAAATAAAAAGGACGAGACATTAATTCATTTATTTGCTGAGGGTATATATTCTAGATTTTATAGGATCATGTGGTAATCATTTATCATTAGTATATTAAAATTTTGAAATCAATTTTCATTCCTCCAGGGGTATAACACCATTTAAGGCATTATATTGGTCATTGTGTCACCCATTTCTATTTTTAGTTGAGGTTGGATATGTCTTGTAGTTAGACCCAAGATGGTGTGCGATATAATAGATAATGTTCGTGTTATTCAATATTTTATGAGTATTTATCATAGTATATTAAAATCTACTATAGATTATAATAGGATACCCCTAGGGTTTGTGGTTAGATATCACATAATATTGTGTGATTCTCTATATTGTGGGTAGTGAATGTCTGAAATGGAATGACGTTTCTCCTAGACTTGTTATCCCTATTGATTTTTCGACCTTAATTGTAGTTGTTTCCTTTGATAGGAACTACCTACATTTTTGGAAGAAGTTCAAGATCATGTGCCTCAGAAATATAATTATTATAATTATCTTATTCATGTGATTGTTTTGAGTGATGTGAATATTGAGGATAAAATGACAACTATGGATTACCCGCTACAAAATTATGTTTATAAAGAGAGGTTATGTATGTATGAGTTATTCCCCTAATGCAGGTTCTTTGGAGGCATAGTGGGGTAGTTGAAATCAATTAGGATAGGTAATCATTGATACATTAACACCAACAAGGTTATTGTTGGGAATGAAACATATTTTTAATTTATTTTAGCCACATTTCTTAGTTTTCAGTGAATTTGTTTTAATTTTTAAAAACATGTGGTGGTAGTGCATGTAATTTAGTTAGCACATGATAATTCCTAACCGTAAAAACCAACCATGCACTGCGAGAAGATCATTTTAACAGAATTCACATGGCTGGGATATGGTTTTACAAATCATGGAACTAAATTTTGTAGCTTCTATATGTATCTTATAAGTTTTTACTTCGATAATTCATGTATTTTCAAACCATGTGACCCAATCATTTGAGGTTACCAAGACTATAATTCATAAAATTATAACATTCCCTTGGCTCAAATTTAAAACTCATTTAGTTTATCTCTCCTTGCATTTTATTTCTCTAAGTCTCTAGCTAAAATATTAAACTTTTATCCTCCCTCCACTATTATTTTCTTATGGATTCATCATAAAAATATTCAAGAAACATCTATTACAAATTTTCCCCTCCCTTCATCTTCTGGTTTATTTTTATTTTGTTTTCTTCTTCTTTAGTGTTGATAATGTCCATGGTATTCTAGATGATTTTATGTTTTTGATTATACTTGGAAAGTATTTATATCTAGTTTTAATAGCCTCACCTACTCCATTTTAGGGTATTCACATAATCAATCAGCATATTCAATATAAAATGGCAGGTGATTCTTTGTTCATTCCTTGGTTGTAAACTAAGATTTTCCTATTGATTTTAAAAAAATTAGTGTATTGAATTTTTTTTCCTATAGGGAATTATTATAATTATTGTTTTTTTCTTTTTTTATCTATCAATTCATTTAGTGGGGGTTTACTATAAAATACATTGTTAACATGGTCTTTAATTTTCTCAATAAGAGTTTTAAGAAATGAACTAGTGCTATTTGAAATAATTTAAGATCTTTTAAGGAAATTCATGGCAATGAATTATAATTAATTGTCCAAATAGTTTTTATGATAACTCTTTATGTATTAAGAGGTGGTTTTTTTGTAAATTTATTTTCTCACCAAAACAAATATTTATTTTAATGAAATAATTTTTGATTTTTGTATATGAATTTTGATGAATTATATAAATATATTAAGACTCATGGGAAGACCTGGGTACATAGGTGGATCATAATGCATAGCATAGTATACTTAGGGGATGTAGGGTTATTAATGTATATCATTATTCCTACCCAACATAGGAGAACACTATTATAGGGTTATTCATGGAAATTGGATATCTCATAGTCCATACCATCATAGTCCCATGCTAATGAGTGAAGAGTCTCCGCATAGTTTATTTTTCACATGTCTTTGAAATGCCTCAAGGTCACTATTCCTTAGACACCTATGGGATTTCCCATGTTGTTACAATAATATTTTTAAATTTTTTTTTTCATCGAACACTTTATTCTATATTAAATTAACAAACAACATATACTAAATTTATCATTATGACTTGTAAATTTTAATTTGAAAATATCATATTCATATATATATATATATATTTATATATATTAGTTTAATCTAGAATTTCATGGCTTTCTTCTCATGGGTTTTACATAGAGTACCTCGTGGTAACCTATTGGGATTGTTATGATCATAACCTATTTACAAGATTTGGGTGCACGTTGCCCCTATTATGATTGAAAAAACTTGGAGGTAATGGTTATTCATGTTATCTTAAAAAAGTTATTTAAGGAGGAGATATGAAGGTAGATGCACCTTGTGTCCCATATAAATGGGTGACATAAATTTTTATTTTTTTTAGTTTCAGTTTTTTATCATTCTCATATTTTATACATCACCTTATCAAACTCCCATGCCAATTTCTTAATTAAGTTTTATGATCACAAGGTTCTTCATATACATTGGCTAAGATTTGGATTTATGAATTTGTGTATGGATAACATGTAATATGATGTAATGGGTTTTATTATGTGTTTCCCATTTTAGTATTCCATGTTTGGGTTATTTTTTATGTATTATTAATTTATTAGTCGAGTACATGACACTCAAACATATCGATATGTTATGTTGTGTTCCTGGGAAACCACCCCTTCTATTTATTTGACTCCTTATATAGATAATCTAATCTAAAATGTGTATTCCCAATGATCAGGCACAATGTTATAACCCATGAGGATTGAGAACGCCCTTCAGGACTTCTTATGGGATGGCTAGATTACTGGGGATGGGTAGCCAATGTTTATTTTGTGATAAAATTGTATTAAATCCTAGTTTTTGTTTTGTATTACCCGAGGACTCAATGTTGATAACAGATAGAATAATTAGAACATTGGGGGTAGGTTACGAGTGAGAGTCTATAAGAACTTATTATAAAAATCCATAGGTTTCCATGTATTGTTGGGAAAAGTGTAATTTTACTATAATTTTATATGATTATGGATTTCAGTGAATTTCAGGTCGAGGAATGAAGGATTGGGTGTATTTACATGTAAAAATATTGAGTAGCATAATTCATGGGCCATGTGATAACTGCGAAATGTTTTTGGGAGGGATTATAGTGTGTCCATCGTGCTTATGGAATGGTTTTTTAAACCATGTGGCAAAACCAAGATACAATATTTCAACCATATAGTTAGACCCATGAGGTTGGTACATGGTTTGGGAAACTAAGCAACATAATTGTATATAGTGGGTAATTGTGTTATTTTATTTTGATTTTTCATTTTAATCCTTTCCACCTATTTAATAATTTATATGTTTTTTTATTTTAATTGATATTATTCACCATATAATATAAGTATTTTAATGAAATTTTTAGGTTTTATTTTTATTTTCTAAATTTTAATCTATTAGAATAATCCCTCGAAGTGATCCAGTAAATCATTTAGGGCCTGTTTTAGACAATTTACTATTCTAAAATCCCCCAATTGATCAAAATATTACTGCTATTGTGGTGTTTTAGTTTGGGATATGAGTGAAGGGGTTTTCCCTAGTCCATATTTGACTAAATAAGTTAGTCTAGGTATGAATAAAGAGAAGTAGAGAGATCAAGAATCTCTTCACCATAATCCTCCATCGTTTTAATGATGTAAAAAATCTTAATGGGCATAGTTTTTCAAGAAATGGTTAAAAATAACTTCTAATTTTTATAGACTCGTGTGTATATTAATGAGAAATGTGATGCATTTATGGTTGAGCACTTAATTAAGAAATGGTTTGAGTCCATTTTTTTGGCTCTATTGTACTAAAAAATCTAATAAAAGTACATCAAGATCGTGTTTACTAAATTTTTCTAGCTTCATATGATGGAAATAGTAAGGATTCAAAAATTAATTTCCATCAAACAAGGAAACCAGATGATCGTGCAACATACTCTTCAGTTGGTTATGAATTTTCCCTTAACACTGGATATGTTTTCAAATGAAAATTTCAATGATCAATGATTTTTAAGGGGCCTTTAAACTAGTATACGATCCAAGATATTCTTAATAAAAATCAGAACCAGTGTTGAATTTTTGAATCAAGGTCTGATGGTGCAGATATTTTGTGTTAGGTTGTCAAAAATGGTAGATACCCATTCTATGAAAAGTTTAATTTAAGGGGGATTCCTTGAAATGAATAATAAATTTTATGGGTTTAAAAATGTAAGTGATAGTGAGACAGGATCCCATCCCACTTGGTATCATCTACCATAATGGGGAGTATGATAAAGGTGGTACCCAATAATCCAAATAACATTGAACTATAAATTACAATAATATAAATTAATATCTTATCACACTATGAGTTTTCTTATCTATAAAATATATGTGATAATATCCATAAAATATTTATCACATTAAAAGGGTATAGTGGTTTCCAATTTTAAGGAGAAACATGAAATGCAATGATAATATTCATAAACATGTTTCCCAAATTATAGACATCATAAATATGATAGGACACAGATTATGTTTGAATGTTTTGTTTTGAGGGAATACTAGACATTGAAACGTCTACTCATGAAGTTTTCACTAGAAAATTGTATGAACCTAGTTCTTCATTTAGGTATGGTTTATTTTATTTTAGTCAAATATAATTTTAAATATTTAAATATGGACTAATGTGAATTCACTTTGAGTTCATGAACGAGTTGGGGGTGTCTGGGGATGGTTTAGAGCTTGTAACCTAACCTTTTGGGAGATTTAGGAAAGGTTCATGGTTATAGTAAACTGTATGGGTTAGGCGACACAGTTTAACAAACTATGTGAGGCTTGGTTTGAGAGCATGGGATAAGCTGCACGATTTCAAAATAATTTTTCTCTTTGGGTTGCATGACCATGCAGATGGATCTATAATCTTGACCGAGTTTTTTTTCATGGTTTCTACATGGTTAGTCAAACCATGTGTTTCTCCTTCTTTTATATGTGCTCATGCATGGTCGGCACATGGTTTTCCTAAATGTGCCTTCAAACAGTGCGGACCCTTATTTTTTCGAAGTTTTAATGTTTTTAAATTAAAATAAAATATATTCAAGACATAATTTCGGTTCTTTCTTCTTATGAATATCAAATGTAACACTTGGGATCTCCTCCTTCAAGCCTAAACATGGACTTTTGACTCATCTTTTGTCTGATCCCCAATTCATGTGTGTTTTGTCTCATCAGATCTATATCAATAAAACCTTAATGCCTTTTTATCCATTATCTATTATTGTTGATATCAATTTTTATATTTGGTTGTAATATGATTTTACCTATTATTTGTTTCATCATCTTTTCTTCATATTTGTTACAAATGGAGTCGAATCAATGGTTGAGATAGGACGAGCTATCCTATACGAACCTAAGGTAGGAGGTCTTGTGCCATTTTATTAAAATTTTTGGGTTTATAAATGACATCAAGTTGCATAACTATTTTATGGGTGATTCATTAAATTTAAATTGAACTATATTATTTTTAGACATGTTATAGTTAATTTAAGTGGCCTGTTATTTCTTATTATAGGTTTAGAACCTTGAATGAACCACAAATTTGGGTGTGTAGGCTTAAATGGACATTTTGATGGATTAGGCTTTGGACCACTTTAGGTGTGCATTTTTACCCCATGTCATGGGATGTCAAACTAGAAATTTTTTTGTTTTATGATTTTTAATTAGTATGATTTAAAGGTAAGGGATGGGTGACATGACCCTTATCCCATGATTTGGAAATTTCTTGTTTATGATTGAATTTCCTTAAAGTGAATTGCCCATGTGAGTTAATAAATGTATATGTTATGGAATTATTTGATTAAGCATGAATTTACCTTTAAATTGATTTCCCCCTATTAATTAAATTAAAATTAATCTATGAAATAGCTTATTAAGCTTGAATAGCTTCTTTAAATGATATTTCCTCTGTGAGTACTTTGAAGGCAATCCATCTAAGCTTAGCCTACTACCTTCAGTAAAATTTTGAGGTGGGAATGGATTTGATGCTCTTGTTTTTGACCTAGGAATGTTAAATTAACTATTTAAATGTTATAGAATTTGATAAATTATGATTACTCTTGATTGATACATGGACTTATATTATAATTCCATGAACAGACTCATTTGTCTACTGACTATTATGCCTTGGGTGATTCATGGATTCATTTTAGAATTACAAGAATATACTAAATGGATTGTACCTTACTTATGCCATGGGTGATACATGTATCCAATTTAAGGATTCCCTGGATGGACTCATTGAGGCTTCAATTATATGCCATGTGATACTTAGGGCTTCCTTAGAGGACCTCTAAGAAGGAATCATATGGAATGGATGTTATACCACATATAGATAGTTATCAGGTTTCACAGAGGTTCTCAAGAGATGAGCTTGTAGGGTGTTGGTTGAATATATGTAGAGTTACACTTGAATTGCATCATAGGAATGTTAAGGATGGGCTCAGGGTCTAAATTTAAAAGAGAATGGAATGACTTAGGATGCATCTGCCTAGCCAAATCACATGATTGGTTTCTCTCTTCACTTTATATTTGACAGACCTCTGGTTTATGAATCCATCAATACATGTGCCTACATGAGGGACTATTTTATTTGATCCATGTCTTGAGACATATTATGAAATCCCACATTTTTATTACATAACTTTTCATTACATTTTACAAATATAAGATATTTAAAGTCTAGTTTTTTGGAAATCAGGAACATTATAAATGAAAACAGTATAAAAATATTCTTATAAACCAGTTGTAAGTATTCTTAATAGGTTCATCCTATGTAAAGTTACTGTATCTAATAAACTGGAGACATACATCAATGGAAAGGGTGAGTAGAAGGCCCAGTAAGGGTAAAAAAGGGAATCAGTTTACTTATGGTATCAATAAGAACTTGATAAAAAGAGCATAAATACTTGAGAAATGGAATTAGAGGCATATCATAATGAAAAGAACATGAACCATAACTTGAATATGTGGATAAAACATTTAATTTATATATTCATGAACATATCACCAAGGTTCATCCCCAAGGTTTTATAAAATTTACCACGGTTATTCACCAAGGTATCATGAAACTTTTCTACTCTAGAGATTAAATTCTTTACTCAATGAATTTCAGAACAATCAGGGTGCACCCTTAATATGTATTTAATTTCATGTGAGGCACATAGATAATAATCAATAATTTCTTAAATAACCCAAATATAATAAAATAAATGTGTTTCATTTCAAAATCGTGACATTTTAAAAGTGCTTAAAAATAAGATCATTATGGAATTATTAACCCATGGAAAGGGAGTGAAAGTTAAATGTATGTGAATTATAGAGTCAAATATTTCAGTTTTTTAATTTATGAACAACCATATAAATGAAATAGGTATGGGTAGTCACATAAATAAAACAATTGAAATTCATGTTAAAAAAAGAGAGAAATTTTGAGATGTAATTTCGACTATATAACGGCTATATAACATGGTTTTAGAAATTAATAAAAAGAGATCGGACAAGGGTATCCCATCAAAAAATGACCTATTTTTAAGTATAGGTATAGAATAAAAATAAATAAGATCATGGTGTGGACATTTGAATGACATACCACATGAAAAAGAAACATAAAAGGAAAAAAAGAAAATGCGATTTCTTTTATGAAAATTTGGCTGCCTAACGGCGTCTCTTATAATTCCGAAAAATAATTTAATGAGAGTGAAAATGGTATCCCATAAATTGGACATAAAATGAACAGTAATAAGGACATATAAGAACATACCCTTTCAAAATAAGATGGAAACTAGAAGACATCACATAATGGAAATCATAACTAAAAGAGGAGGGTGAAAGGTTCCCTTACCTTGAAGAGTGACTTTGAAAACTTGAAGTATGGGACCTTGGGGGGATTGAGGGCACATTGAGAGGAATACTTGGGAGGTAAAAAGACCACAACTTTGTTGAATAAGATTATTTAATGAAAGGAATGAAGGAATGGCTTGGTATTTATAGAAAAATTGAGCTAATATTTAATTAATTTCCAAGGTACACCTCATCGGTGTAATTTGAAAATCCATGGGCCTGTCCACGATATTTTCCCATGGTATTAGCCACTTGGGAATCCTCATAACATTTATTACTATTAACTAGTTTACCAGATTTATTAAATCATTAATGATGTCATTAATCACACCAAAACTCAAAACTGTATTTTTAATATTCACTAAAAAAATAATTAAAAAAATATCATTAATTCACCCAAACATAATATCAATGCTCGAAATTCAAAAATGAACTCCATTTTATGAAAATAATATTCTATATATTTTAAATTTAATATTTAAATAAAATCATTATTTATTCAGAAAAACTAAAAAACTATAAATTGTTTTTTAACACCTTGAAAATGTAATCAAGGTACCATAAAATTATATTATAAGCATAAGAAAATAATGTTAAAATTTATGAATAAATTTTATGAAAATACATAAAATTAATAATAAAATTGTAAATAAAATATTTATGACATAAAAATACCAAAGCTTATACTATGATCATTTTTTTCACTTTTAATATGTCTACATTGTGTTTATACATTCATGGGTGAAGTTTCTATTTTTTTCGATGATTTACTATTCATTAATATTCATAAGGGTAATATTACTATTCATACATTACTATTAAATAATAATTAATTTGATCTTATTTGGATCTAAATTTCTTACTGATCACAACTTTAGAAGACCATTTTTTGAAAATAATTTCACATTATTAATTATTTAATGTTTACATGAATATTTTAAAATTCCCTTTTTCCCAAAATTCATAAATAATAATCATCCTATATTTACCTAGACATTTCAAAATCACAATTTTTACCATACTAATAGATAAAAAATTTATTTATACCAAGGGATTACAAAAACTATTTAAGGCCTCATTACATAGCCCCTTATAACGCCTGCATGAAACATAAGTGTATGGTATGCTGTGGTAATAGAATCTTGGGGCGTCTCAGAAAAATTTTCTCGAGTGGTGATTTCTATTAGTTTGAACTTCTCCCTTTGGAGATTCTGTTCAAGCTTTACATGTTAAATATCAGCTTAGGATTGGTCCACAGAAAATACCAGAGAGGCTACCTCCTACCCTATCTCTGAAAAATGGGCTTCGTACGGACCGACTCTACTAGATGAGGCCATCGAATCTTCTTTCTGTCTTAATTAACCAAGATCACATGTATTTAAAAACCATAATTTCAACTTTAGGAGTTTAGTTTCCAATGGTCATATTGTCTGATGGTCATATAACAGCTGAAACCCAATTGTCTCATTTAATTATACTCACTTCATTAATTAAAGGATATAGTTTTGTGGAGTATAAAAACAAAATAACACACAATTTTAGGAATTAAATATTATTAAAAAGTTTTAGCCGTTCGATTATTCCCCACCATAAAAAATTTCAACCCCGAAATTTTAACTCATACCCTAAGTAGAGAAAATGTTTTGCTACTTCTACGTGATAGACTTCTATGGTTACAATGTGGCTTCTTCAAATTTGTGGTTACTCCACAACACCTTGACAAGGTGGGTAGTATTGTTGCGTAGAACGCTGCCTCTATGACCCAAGATCTCCATAGGTTGCTCCCCATAAGAGAGGTCATTTTCAAGTTGTACCACATCTGGATTTAGTACATGTGAAGGGTCATGTACATACTTCCTCAAGAGGGATACGTGGAAAACATCATGAACATGTTCTATATTTAGAGGTTGTATAAGTCGATAGGCCACTACTCATATGTGATCAAGTATTTCATAGGGGCCAATTTACCTAGGTTCGATCTTCCATTTCATCCCAAATATCATTAATCCCTTACAATGTGAAATTATAAGAAAAACCCTGTCACCATCATCAAAAACTATGTCCCTTTGACGGTTGTCAGCATAGCTCTTTTTCTGACTCTGAGAAACCCTAAAGTGTTGCTGGATGGCATGGACGTTTCTGTCATCACTTTCACAAGATCAATCCCAAGATTCTTTCTATCACCAACTTCATGAAAACATATAATAGTTCAACATCTCTTACCATATATATCTTCATAGGGTATCATTTGAATGCTCACGTGGAATCTATTTTTGTATGAGAAATCAACAGAGAGGAGATGTTGATCCCATCCACCTTTAAATTCCATTAAGAATGTTCTCAGAATGTCCATCACTGTTTAAATATTCCTTTAAGATTGGCCATTAGTTTGGTGCTGATAGGCCATAAAAAAATCAATTCAATGCTCATAACATGTTGCAGACTTCTCCAAAATTTGATTTGAACCTTGGTTCACGATCAGATATGATAAAAAGTGGAACTCCATAGGGCCTTACCACTTCCTTCTCTTAAATCCTGGCATGTTGATAAAGAGATAAATCTTCCTGAATGAAGATAAAATAGGGATTCTAGGTGATACAGTTCACAATAACCCATATCGCATTGTTTCCTTTGGATGTTATTGGAAGACCAGTAATGAAGTACATAGTGATATTGTCGCACTTCCATGTTGGTATGGGTAGTGGTTGCAATACCCATTTAGGATGTTTTTGCTCTTCCTTCGAATACTGACATACTAGGCACCTTGAAGGCTAGTCAGCAATATCCCTTTTCATATTATCTCACAAATAATGATCACTACGGTCCCTATACATTTTTTTGTTTCCAGGATTATAGAGAATTTAGAGCTATGAGCTTCATCCATCATATTCTTCTTTATTTCTAGAATATATGGAACACATAGTCTTGTATGAAATTTCAGTAGACCTTCTTGGTCAATATTGAACTCAGGTAACCTCCCATCCTTCACAACCTCAAACTAATTCTGTAACAAAGGATCTTCTTTCTGAGCTTTCTAGATCTTCTCTAGTAATAATGGTTGAGAAATCATTTGTGTTAGGGTTGATGATGTCCCTTCCCTTATAATTCCCATGTCCTGCTTTACTAGGTCATTGATCAAAGGATCTCTTTGAATCCTCATCATGGGTATAACAACTCGGTCTTTCCTGCTTAATGCATTAACAACTTTTTTTGATCTTCATGATGATAATGAATTGAACAATCATAGTCTTTGAAAAGTTCCAACCATCTCCTATTCCTCATGTTCAATTCCTTTTGTGTGAAAATATACTGCTAACATTGATGATCTATGTATATATAATATTTATCCCCATAATGATAGTGCTTCCATATATTCAGAGCAAAAACGACTACATCCATCCCCAGATCATGCTTAGGATAGTTATGCTCATGAGTCTTCCGCTATCGAAATGCATAAGCAATGAATTTTTCATTTTTCATGAGGACACACCCAATCCCTTTTAGTGATGCATCACTAAAAATAATGAATCATTTTCCACTTGAGGGTAGAGTTAACATGGGTGTAGTAACCAATATATTTTCATCTCTTGGAACCTTTCCTCACACTCCTTTGCCCAGATAAACTTGTACCCTTTTCAAGTTAACATGGTTAATGGATCAAAACTTCTTGAATTTTTTTCACAAACCTCCTATCATATCCTGCTAAACCTAGGAAACTACAAATCTCAGTTATTTTTGTAGGTTGATGCCACTCCTCTACAAACTTTTTCATTGTAGGGTCAACTATGATTCCATTATTGGTTACAATGTTCCCCAATAAAGAAACTTGTTGTAACCAGAATTCACATTTGTTGAACTTCCCAGAAAGCCTCTCCTTCCACAGAGTTTTCAAAATAACCCTTAGATTATCCTAATGCTCCACACTATTTTTGGAATATATCAGAATATCATCAATAAAACTACTAAAAAATTATCATGGTAGTCTTTAAATACTCTATTTATCAAATCCATTAAAATAGCTGGTGCATTAGTTAGTCCGAAGTGCATAAAAATAAAATCATAATTCCCATATCTTGATCAGAAGGCAGTTTTTGGAAGATCTTTTTCTTCACACTCAATTGATTATAACCATATTGAATATCAATATTAGATAATAATTGAGCCCCATGAAGTTAGTCAAATAAGTCATAAATTCATAGAATATGGTATTTGTTATTCATTTTTATCATGTTTAGTTCTCTATAATCAATGCATATCTGCATCAATCCATCCCACTTCTTCACAAAGAGAACTATTGCTCCCCAAGGATACACACTCGATCATATAAACCCCTTATCCAAAAGATCTTGGAGTTTTTTATTTAATTCCTATAGCTCCAAATTTTCTATTCTATAGGGAGACTTTGATATCGAATGAGATCTAGGTACGGGTTCAATGGCGAACTCTACCTCTATTTCTGGGGGAGGTTCGGGTAGCTCCTTATGAAATACATCGACATATTCTCAGACGATTCGGACATTTTCTATCCTTAAACTCTCATTTCCTTCATCTTCTTCACTGATCAACTCCATAAAGAAGGATATATAAGGTTCTTCTACACATATATTAGGTTGAGATATCTCTCCTAGGAAGATAACAATAGGTTTTCCATTCAAGACTACTGAGATTTCCTTGCTTCTACATTTGATAATTTCATTATACATTGAGAGCCTTTCCATCCCTAGTATATTGTCGAATTCTAACAGGGGAATTACTACTATATTTGTGATAAGATTGTGCTCACTAAAGTAAATACTAGAGTTTCTTAACACTGAAGATGCTTGGATAATCCCACCAAGAGTCTTGACTAACAACTCTACTTTTATAAAATCAGGGGTTGACTCTAAATTCTTTGCAAACATGGAGGAAATAACGGAATGTATGGAACTAGAATCAAACAGAGTACTTTCTAGCTACGAGATAACAAAAATATTACTGACCACCACATCATTGGGCACTTCAACTTCTGCCATGGAGATTGAAAATTATGACATTTTTCCCTTAACTCTTGTCGATGATGATGGTGATTCCCATCCACAGCCCTCAGATTTGATCATTGATTGGAAAATTTCCCAAGTTCTCCACGGTTATATAATTGTACATGAGGTTAGACTTGAACCATCTTCCCCTTGTCTTTAGTGTTTTGTAATTTTCGACTTCACTTCACTATGAAAATTCCGTTCAATATGGCCATCTCTTCCATACTTTTAGCACATCCCGCTCCCGAGAAGGCAGTTCCCTAGATGCTTCTTCCAATATTTATTACACATGGGACATTGTACATGCTTGCCTCCTATTCCTTGATCAAAGCACCTACATGAGAATAGATCCATTGATCTCATATTGTCATTGGATTTATGAGACCACTATGTCTCACTAAACTCCTATTTGACTTTCATCAGACTCTGCATGATCTCCTCATAGCTGTTATAGTCTTGGTTGGCTAGATTCTTCTGCAGATGTGGTCTTAGTCCACCAAAGAATTTATAAACCTTCCTACTAGGATCCATAAAAAATATTGAGTTATAACTAAAATGTCTAGTGAATTTCATCTCATAGCTTCTCACATATTCATTCTACTTCTGCTTCATCTCGAGAAACTCCTTACACATTCTTGTTCTCATGGAATGAGGGAAATAATTACTGAAGAAGATCCATCTGAACACTTCCCACTCAATAGCATCAACCTCCCCTCATGGATTAGTGTTTTTAATTAGTTCCCACCACTGATCATCTTCTCCCTTTAATCGATAGACAGCCAGGGTGACCTTCTCTTGCTCTGAATAGTGGAGCACAGAACAATCTTCTCTGTAGAGCTGATCCACTGTTCAAAACTAAATGGGTCAGTTGATCCACTGATGGATGGTGGTCGTTGACACATAAAGTGTTCAACATATTGTTGTTACCTTCATGGTGAGATTGGTCTCTTAGCTTGAATCATTTGATTTCGAATAACATGAGTCATTTGGTTCATCATTTACATGAATGTTTCCATTCTGGCTTCCAACGGAGGGCCGCCAGTGCATGGTCCATTGCGGTCACCATTTGTACGGTTCCTCCTATTGACCATATATTTTTAAAATAATAAATCCTTCATGATAAACTTATTTCATTTAGGAAACCTTTAACTGTAATGGATTTTATGTCTTGAAACATTAGGCTTAAACAATTATATTTCTCTATAAATACTTCATAATGATTCATAAAAAGCTTATGATTAACCAAACATATCTCATGAGAGTGTCAAACCAAGAGTGCAGTAGGGCCCATTGTCAGGTACAAGGATACCCTGAGTCAAGCCTAAAACTTCTAGTTAGATTTTTCACTTCCTAGGTACATCTATTCGAGAGCCACATCCACAAGTTCGTTTCCAGAGAGGGATTTAGTTTTTTGGAAACCACTTATTAATATTTCACAAAAATACCATGATTTTTTCATACATTTAAAATTTTCTGTAGGGTTATTCCAATAAAATGGTAGCCTAATTTTCATAAATAACTAAACTATCCATTGATACCAATTAATACATCACACCTTTTTATTACAAAACATTTCATTACATTTTACTAACAAAGCATTTTTAAAGTCCAGTGTCATGGAAATCAGGAACATAATACATGAAAATAACATAAAACATTATTCTAAATCACATGTAAGACTTCATAACAGGTTCATCCTAAGTAAAATAATAGTATCTCATAACCTGGAGACATACATCAATGGAAACGATGAGCAGAAGGCACAGTAAGGGTAAACAAGGAATCAATTTACTTTTGATATCATTATGAACTTGATAAAGAGGATTAAGAAATGAGAAGTGGAAGTAGAGGCATATAATAATTAAAATAACACGAACCATAATTTTAATATTTGGCTAAAATAATTAATTTTGACATTCAGGAACATATCACAAAGTTTCATCCCCAAGGTGTCATAAAATTTACCAAGGTTGTTCACCAAGGTATCGTGAAACTTGTCACCTCTAGAGATTAAATTCTTTACACAATGCATTGAATCACTATAAGGGTGCACAATTAATATGTCTTTACTTTCATGTGATCCAAATAGATAATAATAAAAGATTTCATAATTACCCCAAATAGAATATAAGGAATTGGTTTCATTTCAAAATCATGACTTTTTAAAAGTGCTTAAAAATAAAATCATTATGTCATTTATATCTCGTGGAAAGGGAGTTACGGTTATATGTATGTCAATTCAAAATAAAATATATCAATCATTTGTATTTATGAACACCCATATAAAATAAATAGCTCTGGGTGTTCACATAAATAAAACAAGAGAATTTCATGAGAGGAAGAGAGAGAAATTTAGAGACGAAATGTCTACAGCATAACGGTTATATAACATAGATTTAGAAAATAATAAATAGAGGGGGGTCAAGGGTATACATTCAATAAATGAATAATTTTTCAGTATAGGTGAAAAATAAAAATAAATAAGATCATGGTGTGTACATTTTAATGACATATCACGTGAAAAGGAATCTTTAAAGGAAAAAGAAAATGTGATTTCTTTTACGAAAATTCAGCATCTTAACGACGTCGCTTATAATTCCGAAAAATATGTTTATGAGAGAAGAAATGGTTTGTCATAAATTATACATGAAATGGATAGTAATAAGGATATATAATAACATACCAAATAAATAATAGGATGGAATCTAGAAGGCATAACATATAAAAAATCATGACTAAAAGAGGAGGGCGAAAGGTTCCCTTTCCATGAAGAGTGACTTCGAGAGATAGAAGGTTAGGACCATGGGGGGATTGATGGAACCTTTGGAGGACTCCTTGTGAGGTAAAAAGACCATAGCTTCGTTGAGGAGGATTTCAGAATTAAAAGAATGAGGGAATGGCTTGGTATTTATAGAAAAAGTGATGGAATTTTAAATCAGTTTTCAAGTGAAAATTCCTCGGTGGTATTTGAAAAACCATGGGATTTACCATGGTATTTTCCCATAGTATTAGCCACATTGGACACCTCATAACATATATTACTATTCAAAAGTTGATCAAAATTATTATATCATTAATAATGTCATTAATCACACCGAAATTCCAAACTGCATTTTTACTATTCACCAAAAAACTATACATTTTATAAAAAAATCTCATAATTTTTCCATAACCTAATATCAGTGCTCTTAATTAAAAGATGAATTCCATTTTATGAAAATAATTTTATAAATATTTTTAGTTTAATTTTTAAATAAAATCATTATTTATTAAAAAACAACACTATAACTATGACTTGTCTTGTAACATTTTGAAAATGTAATCAAGGTCCCATAAAATTATCATATAACCATAAGACAATAAAGTAACAATTTAAGATTAAATTTTATGAAAATACATTAAACTAATTATAAAATAGTAAATAAAATATTTATGACAAAAAAATAACAAAACATAAACTATGATCATTTTTTCACTTTTAAGATTTCTACATTGTATTTATACATTCATGGGTGAATTTTCTATTATTTTGGACAATTTACTATTCATTACTATTCATAAGTGTAATGTTACTATTCATACTTTACTATTTAATAAAAATTAAGTCTATCTTATTAGACCTTAAATTTCTTACTGATCACAACTGTAGAAGACCATTTTTCGAAAATCACTTCACAATATGAATTATTTAAAGTTTACATGAATATTTTAAAATACCCTTTTTCCCAAAATTCATCAATAATATTCATCCTATATTTATCTGGACATTTAAAAATCACAAATTTTACCATAATAAGAAATGAAAATTTTATTTATACCAAGGGATTATAAAAGTATCTAAGGCCACGTTACATAGCCCCTTATAACACTTGCATAAGACCTAAGTGTAAGGTGTGTTATGGTGATAAAATCATAGGGAGGGTCATACAACATTGCCCAAGTTGTGATTTCTATCCACTTGAACTTCTCCCTTTGGCGATTTCATTCAAGCTTCACATGTTGAAGCTTTGTTTGGGATTGGTCAAGAGAAAAGACCAGATATACTACCGCCTTCCCAAGCTCTGATAGATGGGCTGCGTACGTCTCGAGTCTGTTGGATGAGGCCATTGACTCTTATTTCTGTATTAATTAACTTGGATCACTTGTATTTATAAACAATAATTGCAATGTTTAGAGTTTAGTTTCCAACGTTCATTTTTACCAACGATCATATAACAGTCAAAACCCAATGGTATCATTTAATTGTACTCACTTCATTAATTGAAGGTGATATTTTTGTTGAGTATAAAGGAAAATAACACAAAACTTTCGAAAATAAATATGATTAAAATTTTGAGGTCGTTACACATTTGAATTAAATGAAATTTATGAAATGAAGTGGATATTAAATTAAAAGCATAACATAAAGGATGTTTACTTTTCCGTACATCCTTGCTTATTTTTATACTATCCTATACATAATAAAGGATTTCGTATAGAATAGTTATGATCTCCCATATCTCTAGGAAGAATCTGGTTTGGATACTTTTAGGGGCTGTTTTTCAAGATCACCAATTGAATTAAAAACTTGAAAACCCATTACTTTTTATTTGGGGTAGGATTAATCTCAGAAACAGTGTGCTAGCCTCAATTACCTCTCACATCCTCTTAGTTATTAGTGTGCCCAAATCCGTCCTGATAATAAGTAACCAACTTATGTGGTCTTTTCTATGGGGCCCTCAAGGGGAGGAGAGGAGTTGTTGGGCTGACTAGAACAAACATTCAAGGCTAGTGGAGAATGGTGGAATTAGTATGAGGAATGTGAGGGAGGATATATATTATTGACAAGGTAAGTTGTCTTGGGAGGTTATTTTGGGGAAGTCCCTTTGGAAAAAAAGTCACCAGAGACAAATATGGCACAAGAACACATCCTACTAGTTGTAAACCATCACCCCTATGGACAAACCTGCAGACTCACATCCCTTTAATGAAATAAAACTCCTAGTGGATTGTAGTCCATGGAGAGTTCATCTTCTAGGACTAAAATTAGGTAGTGAGGCTCTAGGATTTCAGGGCTTTCTAGTACCAGTTATTTCTTTTAATCAAGGCATTTAACACCCCTCCGGTTCTTGAAGGTAGTTCTCATCCTTGGCCAAAATAAGGTGTATAATGATATCCCAATAGAGGAATCCCTGGACCAATGTAATTTTGTGGGTACTATTCAATTAGTTTTAAATCCATATTGTATAACAGGTTGATATTGCCACAATAAAGTAGAAACTCATGGGAAAAGATCCTATGGTGTAAGGATCTTTCAGTTATCTTCATCATTTTGGTTTAGAAAATTCTTAACTATGATATTCCAACTAATGTCTCAATCAAATGCAAGGGGTTCACCTAGCATATTGCTATTTTTCAGGAGAGTCCCAAAATGAGGAAAATATCTCCCATATTTTTTTTGCAGTGACTGCACGAGGAGTGGTTGGTCTATGATGGGGGATTTATTGGGAATTTTTTGGATAGATCATCCATCATTGCTTTCCTACAATAGTGGTTCAATGGTTATAGAAGCAAAAAAACATGAAAAAGGGGTGATCACCTCTATTCTATGTGGTATGAAAGAGTATATGGTAGGATATGATCCTTTCATTCCCAAATCACTCTCCCACTAGTATAGAGATCAAAGATATAACTAAATGTTTGGTGGATGAACTGTGCAACCTTCTTACTGTTCCAGATACCACTCCCCCAGTAGGAAGATTTCTACCCAACTCATTTTTAGGTCTCACTTCCTCTACAGGGGTTAAATTGGTGAGAATATTCCCACCCATCCATGGCCTTAAGATCATCCTTGATGGATCTTGTAGCCTAGGAATGATGTGTGGATGTGGGGTTGATTGAAACCCTCATAGATCGGTGGTATTGGAATTCAACTCCTTCTATGGAGCAAGAAACTCCCTTTATGATGAGGTTGAGGCCATGGTTAATGGCCTTTAATTGTCCCTTCATAAATGAATTTTAGTTTTGATCATAGAGATATACTCTTGAATAATTTACAGTTCTATAAAAAATATCACCTCTATTCTATCGGACATAACCTATATGGTATGAAGATTCAAATCTCTGATTTGAAATGGTGTGAGCTTCTTCACACATGGGGAGTGGGAACTAGGTGGTGGATTTCCTGGCATCTATATCATCTGTAGAAAACTCTCACATGGAATTATAGGGTCGTATATCCCTTCCCCCTATGATTTAATTACATGATTATTGGAGATGATTTAGGACTCCATTTCTTTAGACCCCTATGATCTTTTACATCTCTCTTGGGCATTTTTTTCTCGCTTTCAATAAAAAAATAGTTTTTCTATCATAGTTGGTTTCCTAATTGGATTATATCTCCCATCCGATTTGGGAAAAACTTTTAGACACAAACATACTATATGATTTCTGGTGTTGATGAGGGAAAGCACCATACTATAGGTACATGATTTTCTACATATGAGTCAGGGAGAATGGGACCAAGCTAGGGATTATGATGCTACTGGCATAATTTTGGAAGTCTTTCATTATGTTACATTTATTATAAATGATAGTTGTTTACCAATTTTTAATTCTTCCTTGGAGGCATATAGAATTTATCATAATTTTTATATGAGGTGACCTCTGTAATTTGGTATTATCAGTCTTGTACTATTTACTTCTATATTATGTATTTTATACTACTTCTACTAAATGTATCTTATTATCATCTGATGTGATATACTCTTGTAATGAGGGCATAGTCTTCCCATGGACTCAATAAGGCCCTCTATGATAGTATGAATCCTCTGTTATTTGTGGAGATGTGCTTGAGTCCTTTGACCCACCAGTATTAGGGAACAATTTAGTGGCATCTTTGTGTGGGGCATTACAAAGTTGTATCAGAGCCATTTTTCTAGTTTCTTTACTGTACGGTGATAATATTAAGGAATATAAAGGAATTTAAGTTTTCTAATGAGATTTTCTCAGGCTAAGATGACCCTCATACAAAAAATAATCCAAATTTCATTAAATTAAATGTCAGTTTTCTAGATTTTTTTTCTTTTACATTTGATTTGATTCTACCATTCAGTGATGAACTTGAATTATGATATTGTTATTGAAGTGATTTTGGTTCTATTTGGTTGTAACATGATGATAAGATGGTATTCCATTCCATGAATCATATAGTCACCTGTTAGATTTCACATTCCATGAATTATGCCATGCCATTGAGAATTAATTACTTGTTTTGTGCTATTGGGATAGGTGATGTGATATATATACATTTTTTTATGTTAGGTATATTTAAATGTGATAATTTATGAAAAAGGAGGATTACATCATTTGATCCCTAATATGTGTGGTGCATATTTGATTGTAATTTTTAAGACAATGACTCCAAATTTTTACATTAAATGTGATGAATTTGAATTGATTGTGAATTTAAATGGAATGAATATGTGAACTCAATTATAAATTAAATAAATATTAAATAAAGTGAAAGTAAAAGGGATTTTAGAAGATAACTTGTCCAGACATGATGTTAGTAATCAATTTTTAGTAGTTTATCTAGCCTGATATTGATCTATCAAATTCCCAAACCTGACCCATGGGGTAGGTAGAGGGGTGTATTCTTATATAAGAAGGCTTGTACCTATCTTGTTTTTGTTCACACGATTTTGAGTTTTGAACGTTTTTAAAATATCTATATGAGGTGGGGGGTTTGTCATTGTATTAGAATGCCACCACGAAAACCTCCTACCATAATCATAGAGGGTGGAAAAAAACACACTCTAGAGGTGGTGTGACATGGGCTACCAATTGATCCTACATTAGTGTCATTTGTGGAACCCAATGCTATATCAGATGCTAGTTCTCATGTATAGTTCTATGATGGATTTATACACTTCATGAAGACATTTCAGGGAGCACTGCAACCTGCCACATCCATGGATAAGATAATTGATTTGTTCTAGTAGCAAAATCTTACTACATTTTCAAGGGATGGGGGACCACATGATACAGAGTCATGGATTGAGCCTTTTTATCTATCTTCCAACATCTTGAGACTCCTCCTAAGAGGAGGGTCAAGATCACTACATATATTATTTGTGATTCTGCCAACAGATGGGGGGATCTTATAACTAAAACTAAATGTCTTCATGAGATGGAATGGTGAAATTTTCATATAGAATTATATGATTAGTTTTATTCTAGGATGTTGAGGGATGATAAAGCTCATGAGTTCATGCATCTTGAGTCGGGTGAGTTGTCAGTTATGGATTAATCGGCATGTTTTACTGATCTCTAGTGCTTTGTACCAATTCTGATGTGTGAAGAACTATATAAATCTATGGGATTAAAGGATTTTATCTAGTATGATATTTGGTCATAAGTAAATTTATTTTATCTCTCTACCATTTATGAAATAGTGAATCAAGTTCTTATCATATAGTGTAACTTGAGAGAGGCTGGAGGTGCGAGCCGGGGTGGTTCGGCCCAGAGCTCTAGTAATGCATCGTCTGATTGTAGGATACATCATAAGAAGCTTCCATGTGGTGATACCAATAATTTTATAACACACTTAGGTATCCAGGTGATGTGCTACAGGTATGGCAGGATGGGAAATATGAGGCTACAACGTATGAGGGACCCAATTGAGTGTTGATCCTTATGTAATAGGGGAAATATATAACACTTCTATGGAACCTTTACACCAACAGCTAGTGAAAGAGTTTCTTCACTGACTCCACTTTCAAGAACTAGGTCATCAGATTCTCATCAGGTAGGGATATGGAATACAATTATCCGATCAGTCTGATCTCATGGTCGTGGTCGTGGTAGCAAGACCCCATTTTTACAACGATAGTAGGGTGTATCTTCTTAGGGTAGTCAATTAGTATCACAAGGCCTCGGTTTAGGATAGGTATATATAGTGAAATAGGACAATGAGGAGCATGATCTATAATATTCTACAATAATAAGTACTATTCTAGAAGCCTATACTTTTTCTTCTACACTTTTTTGATACAGGGGCTTCTCATAGATTTATATATGTTCCTGTTACATAGAGCCTTGGGATTTGTTTTTTTTTTCTACTAATGATTGTAGGACATTTGAAAATTCATTTGTAATAATAACAGAGGGTGTACATTAGTGCATAAAGTTCCCCTTGTGATCTATGGGTGTCACTTCTCATGGGACATCCTTTTCCTTGAGTTAATAGGATTTGACATCATTCTAAGGATGGATTGGATGGTTCCTTTTTTTGTTTTTATTGATCTATATCAATAAAGGGTGACCTTTATATCACTATAAAGTGAAGAGATCCTTCAAAAATTTTAATGGAAAGTATAGGTGATATGAGCTAGACTTGATAATCGTGGGATGTCTGACATGACATACCAAATTGTGAGTTTCCATCTGAATTATCAGGGAACATGTCAGGACGATTTATTTTTAGTGTTTGATCATTTTAGGGACACCCCTTAGATGACTTACTAGGATTACCTCTAGTGGGAGAGGTATATTTTATATCAATCTACTTCCAGGAGCTGCACATGTATCCATTTCTTCTTACAAGATGACTACTACTGAGATGAAAAAGCTCAAGAGGACACTAGAGGATTTAGAGGCAAAGAGTTTTATCACACCCATTACTTCTCTATGGGATATGGAGGTCCTTTTTTGGGAAAATAGAGGATGGAATCCTCAATATATGTGTGGATTATAAGAAATTGAACCAAATATTAGTTAAAAATGATATCCTCTATCATGGACAAATGATCTTTTCAACCAGCTCTGAGGAGCTCATGTATTCTCAAAGATTGATTTGAGATCTGGTTATCATTAGGTGCATGTTAAAACATAGAAATTACCTCATACAGCCTTTCAAAGCATGTATCGTTCATATGATACTTTTTTTATTCTGTTCGGACTTATGAAGGCAGTATCAGTCATCATGGCACTGATGAACCGAGTGTTCCATCCTTACCATGACTTGTTTGCAGTGGTCTTCATGGATGATGTCCTGATGTATTCTAACAATCAAAATGACCATGCCAAACAAATTGGGATCATCTTGAATTAAAAAAGAGAGGATCAGTGATATGTTATGCTTAGAAAGTTCAATTATTGATGGATCATATTCACTTCCTAGGTCACATTAACTTAATGAACAGATTATTGATATACCTAGAGAATGTGAGAGCTATATTTTAAATGGAGTATCCCGAGAATGTCTTTGATGTACATAGTTTTTTAGGGATACATGGTTACTAAAATCATTTCATATATGAATTCTCATTCTTAGCAGCACCACGGATGAGTTTGACTAAAATGGGTGTTAAGTTTGAATAGTTAGATTTTTATTAGGTGGCATTTCAAGAGCTAAAAGGGAGATTGAATTCAGCACCGATACTAATTTAACCATAATCGGGTAGGAGTTACACTGTCTACTAAGATTCTTCATGCAAGGAGCCGACCCCAGTTTCCCAGAGCCGGAGCCTTATTTTATTACATTGGCATACAAACAAGGAATAAACATCCTACATGACTGATTAGTTTAACCGATTTGGAAACAAGATACATACATAACATCAACATCACAACTCGAAAATAAATAATACATAGAAAATCCTTTGACAATATTCAAAACTCATGGGTTATTTCTGCATGTCATTAATAATATACATCTTCATGTCCTAGGAAAATGAAACATAAGAAAGGTGTGAGCTAAAATTCTTATTAAGGGTAATCAATATAGTGGAAGATATCATAAACATAAACATTATGCATGGTGAATAACTAAAAACACATGCCCTTAAAAATTAACTATAACACATTAAAACAGGAATAAGAGATGAATAAATAATTCCATAATAAAACATAAAAATGGGAACTATACTAGTCGAATAACAACACGAAATATCAAGTACTAGTTTCATAATGAGAGAATTCAAAATTTAGGACATCATAACCATGCCGTCAAGGCCTCATGCCTAGGCAAAAAATATCCATTTTGTCAAGGCCTCGTGCCATGACCATAGTTTGTCTCATGAGACCTAATGATGCTCTGATGGGCTATAGAGGTCCCCATCTGAAACTTACTATTTCCAGTACATTATTCATATGAATTATTATAAACAAAAACAACATATACATTCATATTGAAACTAATATATGAAATGTAAATTACTTTTCTTGAACATTAAGCATAATAACAAACCATTCAGAGTAAATTGGTGAATGGTTTTAAGATAGCACATCCATAGTAAAAATAATAATAAAATATTAAATAAAATATTTTATATGATATCATAAAATATTATCCCCAATAATACAAAATAATCAACAAGAGTGTTGAAATAGTTTAAGAATCTCTTATAAAATCATCGAGTAATTCTTGAGAAAAATACTCTTTCACTTTTAAAAGAAGAGTTCTTTTAGAGAAATATTTGTATAAAACCATAATTTAAGTAAGATTGTATTTTCAAAATAAAATTAGATATTTTATAAAGAATATGGTTTCCAAAAACCACTTATATAGTGCCCTTTAAAATAGGTAAGTATTTTAGAAATTCCCTCAAATCAGGCATGTATTTCGAGAAGAATTTTTGAAAGATATTTTAAAACATATAACCCCGCAGAAATGAAATTAGTATTCTGGATGGTAAACATATATAAAAAATTCTCATAGAATATATTAGGAGTACTTGATAATTTAATTTAGGTAAGTATACAATAAGAGTAACCTGAATGAAAATTGAGGTTAAGGTAGAAAACTCTTACCTTAAGTCCGAAGTGTTCCTCTCCTGACCATATAGTCCTAAAATTTGAAATTAGACTCATTAATAACTTAATTAAGAACCTATTATACATTTACTTAGTTTATCATTGTAACATCCCTATATTTCATAGTGCATTATCTCTTCAAAAAAATTCAATAACTTGCGCTACACGCAACACCGAGTTCGAGCGCACCACGACTTACAAAACAAGTCATTCAAAAAGCAGTTATAAATAGTATTAACTGAATTTTGAATTTTATATACTCTATATAATTTTATAATCCAAATTATGTGTTTCCTAGACATAATATAAGAACGAATTCATTTTTTTCAGATAAAAGACGTATTTTTTATAAATTACAATTTTACAGCCTTTTAACGGAGAACCCTTTTTAAAAAACCAATTTTGACCCTTTTATATATTCAATTTAAAGGAATTAAATTATTTTTTAGAATAGGGACATAAAAATTTAGTTTGGATAAATATTTGGTACTTTTCTGATAAATTGCACATTTGGACGAATAATGAAAAATACTATGTTTTAATTGCAAACAAATTTTTTATTAGAAATAATTTATAGTGTTAAATTATATATTTTGATTTTTTGATCTATAATTAGATTATATTTTTATCAATTAATACAATTTAGTTCATTATAATTAATTTCACATTTAAATTTAACATAAACACATGTCAATCTTTTGATAGTTTTTACTTTTTAAAAACCCACTTTTTAGTTTTGACAACGAGAATTGATTTTAAACTAATTATTGAAGCTTATATTTATTGAATTTTTAAAAATAGAATTCATTTTTGAATTCTTAATATCAAATTTATCTTAGGGTTGATTTTTGGTATTTTTCCGAAAACATTCTATTTTTGATGGAAAGTGAAAAACACTACGCTGTTGTTTAAAACTGACTTTTTATTTAAATAATTTGTTATTTTATTTTAAAATATTTTATGTCAAATTAAATATATAATACCTATATATGTTCAATGAAATTCATTGGATTAATTTTATAATAAGTTTAGATATATACAATTTTATTTAACTTTTTACCATCTTTTACCCACCGCCTAGCAGCATTTGAAAATTTGCATAAAACATAATTTTATCATTTCTGTGAGTTGAATTTAAAAACTCCATGAGACACATTTAATATCAGTAATTAAAATGTTGTTTAATAAGATGAAAAGATTTTTTTATGAATAGTAACTTTTGACTTTTATTTACCACCTTAAAAAGTCAATAGTGTAATTAAGGGTAAAAATGATATCATAATTACCCAAACACATTTCATAATTCTATTGGATAAGTGTATTTCGACCAAAAAAACCTTAGGAATAAAATATGATCCCCTTTGTTCCATTTGGATTATATTTGGACATTAATTATTATTTTATTTAAAGAATAGTTTAAAGTGTTAAATTTGAAGTTTAATAACTAAACTATTTCTAATATATGGTTATACCTAAGATAAATTCGACTATAAATATTCATTAGAAAGATAAAAAGATTTATTACATCATGTTATTTTATTTATAATTTTTATAAATCGAATAATTTAATTTATTTATGACACAATGATGATATAGTAATTGCCTTATTAATGAAATATTAAAATAATTGTTATTATAAATATCCAAATAAATGAAATTTCAGAATTTTGATGAATTCCACTAATTTTATAGATTAATATGAAATGTTAGGATTGATTAAATAATTTTTTATTTTATTAATCATGATGTTATGATTTTCACAAAAACCAAATACTAAATAGTGTAAAAATTGACATAATTGAGTTTTTAAAAAAAAATACTATATTATTAATTGATATTACATTACTAAAATTATAAGGTTCGGCCAAATGACTTAGATAATGTTACATATATTAATTATTTACCACTTTGGGTTATCTTGTATTTTTATAGTAGGTTTATTAACAATATAATATAAAAATACAAAGAGACATGGTAAACGTCAAACTATTTAACTAAGAGTTAAATATTAAATATAAGGTTAATATGATGACCTAAACCTGTCTAAAACCTATTGGTTGAATTTTTTTTGACCCATCCCCAACTTAGCCTCTAAATAATTCATTTTTGAGCCTCTAGAAACTGAAAATTATTTTATTATAAAATAATATTTCAAGCTTTTCCTAAAGTTACCCTCACCTCTCTTATAAAATGGTTCTTCCACTTCTCTTAATTTAACACCTAAAATGCCATTTGGCTCGGCTATTCCCTACCAAAATATCCTCCCAACTTCCCACACATTAACTTATAGTCATTACATTGATCATAAAGACAACCTAAGGATCCTTTTGATCAACTCAAAAGGAAACACCTAAAAAAGTGGTAATAATTTCACTACCCTACTTCAAGTTCTTTTCTTCTTCCACTTCCTCTTTCTTTGTTGTTTTGATAAGAAAATAATAACTCAAGTAAATAATACATACTATGATATTATTATAAATATGTTACAACAATATTCATTATTCTAGCCATCCTATAAATGACAATGTCACCACACGTGCGTACGTACGACTTACCGTCTCCACGTCGTGGTGTAGTTTGAAATTCAGACACATAATTATTTGGATAGGTATAATAATGAGTATAACTGATGTAAATAATAATTATAACATATTAATGATTCAGTATATATGATATACCATCCAATTACATAAGATTTCACTATCAATATTTTGATATTGTCGCTCGTTCGTACGTACGGATTATCGTCTCCACGACGCGATGTGATTCATTATCACATTCAACATTCAATGATGATTATAAAAATATATATTACTAATAAGTATATAATATATGAAATATTAATGATACTGGATATTTGTGTGTGTGTGTGTATGTGTGTACTTAGATATATCTTATCCACTTACTTCCGTTCAATACGATATGAAAACGGAAACAGCGTTTATGCATACGTACGACCTAGCGTCTCCATAAACAGTGCCTTCCATTTCATATATCTATCTATTAAAAATATTTATAATAAAAATATATATAATATATAAGCCAAATTTTATATTTTGGAAGTATTTAAATCATTATCTTAATGATAAGATCAAGAATAACAAGTTCAAACACGTAGGATAAAGAAAGCAATTATTACCCAAAATGTTAATTTAACATAGAAATCATTATTAAATGGGTTTTATAAAGTTATAAATGAATCATATATGATATAATAAATATGAATATGGTTCTATTTTAATTTAATAACCTACTATGGTTATTATATATAATTCTAAACATAACCTTGATCAAAGGAAATTGCCTGGTAAGGGTTAATTCTACAAGCACATGAGCCTCAGCCCGGTTGGTGAGGACTCTTAAGTGCATCCAGGTGACCCGGGATCAAATCCAGGTGGAGGCACATTTTCTGGGTACTATAGTAGTACTGTAGTAGGCACTGTAGCAGTGCTGTAGTGGGAAGAGTGCAGTAATATAGCAGGTTCTGTAGCGGGAACTGTAGCAGGCACTGTTTGTCACTGTAGAAGCCGAGAATTTGCCCCCATTTGGACCTTTGGCCCACCGATTTGGTCCTCGAGTCCATTAAGGCCTTTGGGCCACCCAACACTTCCGGCTAGTAAGTCCTTCGGTCCACCTCAAGGCCTTCGGGCCATCTTAAGTGTACATGCAAACAAGACAACCTCCAAGGAACAAGCTTTATAAGGAGGATGAGCAAGGAGCTTTCACTACAGCAGAAGCTGCACGGATTGCAAGAATGATAGGGTATGGAACCTGCCATCAGTACAAGCCTGTGCATGCATGAGATAGCCTAGTCGAAAATCAATGCAAAGGTGGAGAGGTGATTTCATTACGAAGATGCTAGGGAGGAGCATTTCCAAGTAGTTAGTCTGGGTTGTATGTAAAGTTTGAATCCTATGGGCAAAGAATTCTTTTAAGGCCTATGTGCCATGTAATACTTACACCTACAGGCCTTGTAAGGGTTCCACACCATCCCTTAAAAGGTAGATTGTAAAAATCAATCAAAAAATGAAGGGCTTCAGGCCATTGGATGGATGGAAGGTTTAATTCTACAATCTCTTCATTATCCGATGTAGTTTTTACTTGAGTATCTACTGGGACCTCTTTATCATCCCCTTCTATGTTTCATAAAATTAATTTCTGAAGGAAAATTTAAAGGTTTTATGGAAGGTATTATTTAACTATATCATCATTTTAAATGGTTTAAATATTTATTCTTCTAAATAATTCTCATTAATGTCCACGTTTTCAAAATGGTTTTTAAGGATTTATTTACATGGACATGAATGTTTTTTAAAATGTTAATTCATTTAAAAAGTTTCAAAGTGGTGTGGGAAACATTGATTCAAAAATGTTTGTAAATGTCTTCCTTTCTAAATTTTGTGACTTTTTAATGTTTTTATAAAAAAGGGATACTTCTCTCAAAGAGTTTTAAAAATAAATTTCATCTATGTTAACATCCTTTGATGGATTTTAAACTTGTTTGAAGTTGATTTATTATTATACAAATATTTCATATTGTATTGAATTTTTTGTGATATTATTGACGATAGATGTTTTATTTTTATACCATTAATGGTTTATGGATAAATTATTGACATTTCGTATGATAGTTTTAATATGAAAGTTTTTGTTATGTTTAAACTTTTTCATATGAGAAATGCATTGGACTTAGTAAGCGACAGGTGGATCCCACTTTCTCCTCGATGAATTGATAGGTCTCATGAGACAAACTAGTGACTTGGAACTAGCCCTTGAAAAATATTACTAGTAGTCTTGGAACAAGGCCTTGACAATATGGTTATGAAGTCTGGTATTATGCATTCCAACATTGTGAAATTGGATATTGATATTACATGTGATTATTGGACTAGTAGAATATTCATGTGAATAAATAAATGGAATTATTTGATTTATCATTCCTATATTACACTGATGTTTAAGTTTAAAAGGATTTTGTTTTAGTCTTATATATTGTCTTAAATGTTTATATTTATATATGAATGTTTCTGCTATATTGTTATCCTTACTGATCATTTGAGCTCACCCCTTTCTATGTTTTATTTTTCCCAGGATTCCAAGAAGTGTGTTATGATTGATAAGCAGGGTTAAGCTATGGGATTAATGGAATTATCAAAGAATCATTTATATTGTGTTTAATTTTATAATGTGTAATGTAATGTTCATGTACGTAATCTATTTTCCCGGACTCCTAAACAGATCCGTCTTTTGGGACATGATTCCTTGTAATCATGCCAATGTTATGTAATAATTCAGCAACTCTGGCTAACTGGGGTCAGGGCATTATAGTTGGTATCAGAGGAAGTTTAGAAACAAACTTGGAAATAGATTCATAAAAAATATGATTAGAGAACATTACCCAAATATACACTTTGAGGATTATTATAGAATAAATTCATAGAATTTTTGTAATGTAGATATTTTTTGAATCTTCGATGTAATACATCCTTGTCTAGATACGAGTAGGTAGAGGCGGATCTGCCATAGATGTACCAAGGAGTGTAAAATCTGACAAGGAGTTTCGGGCTTGACCCGGGGTATCCTGGAACACGACAATGGGTCTTGCTGCACTCTTGGTTACGACACACCTGGGGCATATGTTTTGGGATAATTCACATTTTCATTACAAGCCATTATGTAGGATTTAGGAGTAAAAACTTCCCGAAAGAAAAAAATTTGTTGATTATAGATCATATGAATAAAGTTTTCAATCTACGGTAGGTATTTTACATGTTTGGAATTATGCATAGTGATTCATAAACTAACCAAGTGTATGTCATTGTTTATAAATGTCTCCTTGTAGAAGGAATGAGAATTCTAGTAATACACATGATCGAATGATTAAGAAGGACCATATCTTTCATAGTATTAAGCGAAAATTTAAAAGTTAAAGTGTATCCCACGTATTCTCATCATATAACGAAATAGTATCATGTTTTAATAAGATAAGTAAATAAATCTCTAAGTCATACGGCTTTGAAGGGAATCCATATAAGAAAAGGATGGTAGAAAGAAAGATGGATAAAGGGAAGCGGGGAAAGAAGTATTTTCCCATATGTGATAACTATGGAAAGAATAAACTTGGTAAATTCATGATGGGAATGGGAGTTTGTTATAAGTTTGGAGAAAAAGGAAACCAATTACGAGATAGAAAGGGTAAGAAAAAGGTTTCAAATGTACAATGATTCAGCACTAATTAGTTGGGACACTACTTGAATCAATGTCCAAATCATCAGAGTATACTCCAAATGATGAAGTTGGATAATAATCACATTTTGATACTACCACAGATGAAGAGGAATGACTGGTTTTCTTATTTTTATATTAACGAACTATGTAAAATGATTGTTTTATTAATGATGTACATGTTACAAAAATTATAGAGTATATAAGTATTGTATTGTATTACTATTTCATTAAGGACTTGAGATTGTATGGTTCCAAGAAAAGTAACTCAATAGAAAGTTAAACTTTTAGGAGAATACATGGATGAAGGAAACATAAACTTTAATATGGTCTTGATACTGAGTTATTGATTTGGGAATAAGAGATGATTGGTTTGGATAAATTATATTGGATATTATTGACTACCTTTGAACTAATTAATTGTTTTTTTATTCCATCATTGTTGGAGTTAACAACATTTTTCGCTATAAGAAGTTTATCTAGTATTATATAAGAAATAAGGGAGCATGAATGTAATCAATAAGATTTTATGAAAATTCAGGTTGTTACTATGTTTTAAAAGAATACATGATGAAGGTATTCACATGTTATTACATGGAAAAAAGGATCTTCATTGTGTTTACCTTCCTTATATATTTTGGATTGTGAATGTGTAAATAAGTATTTGGGATAATTATAAAGGATATAATGGATTAATTTTAACATTGGATACAATTAATAAGGTTAATGAATTTCTTAAGATTATTTTAGGATTGTGATAAAAAGGACAACATGGAGGTCAGGCGACAACCCATCGCGTCCAGAAAGGCCCCGAGACTTGAACCCACAACTGAAGGGCGACATGTGTGGATCACCTACCACTAGAATATGTGATTTCCTGGTTTGTATAATGTAGTTTTTTTTTAATATTATGAAAAATTAATTATAAATTCATTATTTTTGGAACCATATATGATTAGGATAAAAATAATATTTTTGAATTCTATTATCTTTCGGAGTGAAAGATATTTTTTTGGTAGGAATTACTTGAAGAATGACACTCTACATGTGAATTTTATTTTTTCCTCTTATTCTAGGAAAAAATTAATTATTAAACATTAGGGAAGGGATCTTAAAACCAAAAATGAGTTTTCCTAATACCTAATGTTTTGTTAAACCAATGATATTTTAAATCATCATAGATTGATGGCTTTGAGACCCTAAATTTTACACTTGTTTTTGATTGATGACCTCATTCACTCCCTATAAATATATATTTTTTACTCTAGTAATGTGTCTCTAATTTCCACCAATTTTCTCCAAATTGAGATCTTAATTTGGTGGTGACTTTTTCATTTCCCTTCCCCTCTTATTAATAATATATTTTATTAACCCAATTTATGATTTGGGTTTTCCACAAAGGTATTTTTCTATTTTTAACCATTTATTTTCGAAGAAAATTTCAACTTGAAAGTACACAATTTATTTATGTATGGGAGAATTTAACACCCCATGATTTCATATTACATTATCTCTTCAAATAAATTCAATAACTTGCACTACATGCAACACCGAGTTCGAGTGCACCACGACTTACCAAACTAGTCATTCAAAAAGCAGTTATAAATAGTATAAACTGAATTTTGAATTTTAAATACTCCATATAATTTTAGAATCCATATTATGTGTTTCTTAGAAATAATATATGAACAAATTCATTTTTTCCGAAAAAATATGTATTTTTCAAAAATTCAAATTTTACCACCTTTTAATGGAGAACACTTTTTAAAAAAATATTTGACACTATTATATATTAAATTTAATGAAATTAAATTATCATTTAGAATAGGGAAATAAAAATTTAGTTTGGATACATTTTTTTGTACTTTTCTGATAACTTTTATATTTTGATGAATAGTGAAAAATACGATGTTTTAATTGAAAACAAATTTTTTAATTGAAATAATTTATAGTGTTAAATTATGTATTTGAATGGTTTTTAAGTATAATTGGATTATATTTTTGTAATTTAATAAAATTTAGGTCATTATAAGTAATTTTACCTTTAAATTTGACATAAAAACATGTTAATCTTTTGATAGTTTTTACTTTTTAAAAACCCGCTTGTTGGTTTTGACAACAGGATTTAATTTTAAATTAATTAATACAACTTATATGTTTTGAATTTGGTAAAATAGAATTAATTTTTGAATTCATAATATCCAAATTATCTTAGGGTTAATTTTTTATATTTTTCTGAAAACATTCAATTTTTGATGAATAGTGAAAAACTCTATGTTATTGTTTTAATTCTAATTTTTATTTAAATAAATAGTAACTTTATTTTAATTTATTTTAGGTCAAAATAGATAAATAATACCTATATATATTCAATGATATGCATTGGATTGATTTTATAATATGTTTATGTATATAAGATTTTATTGATCTTTTTACCGTCTTTTACCCACCTCCTAAGAGCATTTAAAAATTTGCATAAAACATAATTTTACTACTTCTTTGAGTTGAATTTCAAAAATCCTAGAGACACTGTTAATATCAGTAAGTAAAATGGGGTTAAATAAGATGAAAATATTTTTTCGTGAATAGTACCTTTTGACTTTTATTTACCATGGTAAAAAGTAAATAGCTCAATTAACGGTAAAAAATGATATCATAATGACCCTAAAACGGGTCCTAATTCTATTGGATAAGTTTAATTCAACCAAAAACAACCTTAGTAATAATATATGACCCCCTTTGGTCCATTTGGACTAGATTAGGACATTAATTATTATTTTATTTAAAGAAGAGTCAAAATAGTTAAATTCAAAGTTTAATAACTAAACCATTTTTAGTATAGGGTTATACATAAGATAAGTTAAACTATAAATATTCATTATAAAGATAAAATTATTTCATAAATCATGGTATTTTATTTATAATTTTTAAAAATTAAATAATTTAATTTATTTATGACACAATGATGATGAAGTAATTTTCTTAATAAAGAAATATTAAAATAATTGATATTATAAATATCCAAAAAATGTAACGTGAGACTTTTATTATAAAATAATATTTCAAGATTTTCCTAAAGTGACCTAACCTCTCTTATAAAAGGGTACTTCCCCTTCTCTTAATTTCACACCTCCAAATCCATTTGGCTCGGAAAGCCCCTACCAAAATATCCTACCAACTTCCCTCACATAAACCTAGAGTCCTTACATTGATATGAAAGCCAACCTAACGAGCTGTTTTGATCAACTCAAAAGGAAACACCTGAAAAAGAGGTAATTATTTCACCACACTATTTCAAGTTCTTTTCTTATTCCACATCATCTTTCTTTGTTGTTTCCATACCAAAATAATAACTCCAGTATCTCCTACATACTGTAATATTATTATAAACATGGTACAACCATATTAGTTATTCTATTCGTCTGATAAATTACAATATCACCATACATGCGTATGTATGGCTTACCGTCTCCACGTCGCTGTGTAGTGTGTTATTCCAACACTTCATTATTTGGATGGGTATAATGATGATAATAAATGATGTAAGTAATAAATATAACATGTTAATTATTATTTATATATCATATTCCATCAAATTACATATGATTTCACCATCAATATAATGATATTGTCGCTCATACGTACGTATGGATTACCGTCTCCACGACGCAATGAGATTCATTGCCACGTTCACCATTAAACGGTGATTATAAAAATATATATTATTAATAATTTTCAAATATATGACATAATAAATCTACTGGATGTGTGTGTGTGTGTGTGTGTTTGTGTGTGTAAGTTCTTTCATATATCTTATACACATACTTCTGTTCAATACGATATGAAAATTGATACAGCGTTTATGCGTACGTATGACCTACCGTCTCCATAAACGGTGCCTTCCATTTCATATATCCATATATTATAAATACTTATATTCTAAATATATATGATATATAAATCAATGTTTATATTCTAGAAGTATTTAAATCATGATCAAAATGTTACGATCAAGAATAACAAGTTAAAACATGTACAATAAAGAAAGAGATTGTTATCCGAAATGTTAATTTAACATGGATATCATTATTAAATGGGTAGTATAGATTCATAAATTAATCATTTATGATATAATAAATATGAATATGTTTCTGGTATAATTTAATAACATACTATGGTCATTATAAAAGAGGTTAAACATACCCTCGACCAAAAGAAAACGCTTTGTAAGGGGTAATTCTACAATATCTTCATTATCTCAGTTTGTTTTTATGCGAGTATCTACTGGGACCTCTTTATCATCCACATACTTGTTTCATAAAAATGTTTTCAAAAGGAAAATTTTAAGGTTTTATGGAAGGGACCCTTTAACTAGATCATCATTTTAAATGTTTTAAAAATTTATTCTTCTAAATCATTATCATTGATGTCCATGTTTTCAAAATGGTTTTTAAGGATTTAATTATATGGACATGATTGTTTTTGAAAATGTTAATTTATTTCAATATTTTCAAAGTGGTATGGGGCACTTTGATTCAATAATGTATTTATATATCTTCCTCTCTAAATTTTGTGACTTTTAATTTTTTTATAAAAAAGGTATATTTCTCTCAAAGAGTTTTTCAAATCATTTTAAACTATGTTAACATAATTTGATGGATTTTAAACTTATTTGAAGTTGATTTATTAAGATACAAATCATCCATATTGTATTGAAGGTTTTGTGATATGTTTGATTGTGGATGTGTTATTTTTATACCATTCATGGTTTATGGATAAAGTATTGACATTTCGTATGATAGTTTTAATAAAAATGTTTATGTTATGTTTAAACCTTTTCATATGAGGAATGCATTGGACATAGTAAGTGAAAGGTGGAGCCCGATATATCTCTTCGATGCATCGCTAGGTCTCATGGTACAAACTAGTGTCGCGACACAAGCCCTTGACAAAATCGTATTTTAGTCTTGGCACAAGGCCTTGACTATGTGGTTATGAAGTTTGGCATTATGCATTCCTACATTGTGAAATGGGATATTGATATCACATGTGATTTTTCGACTAGTAGAATATCCATGTGAATAAGTAAAAGGAATTATTTGATTTATCTTTGACATATTATTCTGATGTTTATGTTTAAAAGGAATTGGTTTTATTCTTATACATTGCCTTAAATGTTTATGTTTATTTATGAATATTTCCGCTATATTGTTATCCTTACTTGGCATCTAAGCTCACCCCTTTCTATGTTTTATTTTTCTTAAGGATTCCAAGAAGAATATTATGATTGATAAGCAGGGTTGAGCTATGGGATTAATGGTGTTCTCAAAGGATCATTTATGTTGTGTTTTATTCTCTAATGTGTAATGTAATGTTCATGCATGTAATCTATTATCCAAGACTGCTAAACTAATCTGTCTTTTGAGACTTGATTCCTTATAAACATGACAATGTTACGTAATAATACACCGACTCTGGGTAATTGGGGTTGGGGCATTATAGTTGGTATCTTATAAAATTTAGCTACAACCGTGGAAATAGATTTAGAAAAACTCTGATTAGAGAACATTACCCAAAGATAGACTTTGAGGATTATTATAAAATAACATCATAGAATTTTTTGTAATATAGAGATTTTGTGAGTTTTCCGAGCAATACATCCCTATCTGGATACCAGCAGGTAGTGGTGGCTCTGGAACATATGTACCTAGGTGTGAAAACTCCAATAAGGAGTTTCAGGCTTGACCCAGGGTATCATGATACATGACAATGGGCCTTGCAGCACTCTTGGTTATGACACACCCTCGGGATATGCTTAGGATAATTCACATTTTCATTACAATCCATTATTAAATATTTAGGAGTAAATACTTTCTCAAAGATAAAATTTTATGATTATAGATTATATGCACAATATTTTTAATTTACAGTATGTATTTTACATGTTTGGAATTTAGCAATGTGATTCATAAACAAACCTAGTGTAGTCCATTATTTAGAAATGACACCTAGTAGAAGGATTAATAATTCCAATAATACGCATGATCGAATGATTAAGAAGGATCTACTCATTCATGTTGTCAATTCAACATTTAAAAGGGAAATAGTCTCCCATGTATTCCCATTATATAAAGAAATAGTATCATGTGTGGATAAGATAAGTAAATAATTCTCTGAGTCCTATGTATTTGAAGGGAAGTCAGAGAAGAAAAGGATGATAGAGAGAAAGATGGAAAAAGGGAAGAAGGAAATGAAGGATTTTCCCATATGTGATAACTGTGGAAATAATCACCTTGGTAAATGCTTAAAAGGAATGAGAGATTTTTATAAGTGTGGTGAAAAAGGACACCAAGTACGTGATTTCAAGGGTAAGAAAAAGGTTTAAAATTTAAAATGCTTCATCTCTAAGGAGTTTGGACACTACAAGAATCAATATATCATTCATCCGAGTATACTGCAAATGATGAGGTTGGATGATAATCAAGTTATGATAATACCACAAATGAAGTGTAATGATTAGTTTTGTTATGTTGATATTAAATAATTATTTCATTTGAGAGTTTTATTAATGATGTGCATGTTATAATAATTATAGAGTATATAAGGATTTTACTACAGTACTATTTCATTAAGTCTTTGAGATTGTATGGTACCAAGAAAAGTGACTCAATATAATGTTAAACTTTTTTGAAAATACATGGTTAATGGAAAGATAATCTTTAATATGGTCATGATACTGAGGTATTGATTTTGGAAAAAGAGATGATTGATTTGGATAAATTATATTGAATATTACTGACTACTTTGGAACAAATTAATTGATTGTTTATTCCATCATTGTTGGAGTTTAATACATTTTTGGATATAAGGATTATATCTCGTTTTCTATAAGGAATAAGGGAGCATAAATGTAATAAATAAGGTTTTATGGTAATTCGGGGTGTTTCCATGTTTTAAAATAATACATGATGAAGGTATTCAAATGTTATTACGTGGAAAAAAGATTCTTAGTTGTGTTTACCTTCCATATATATTTCAGACTGTGAATTTGGACAGAAGAATTTTGGATAAGTCTAAAGGTTGAAATGGATTAATTTTGACATTGGATACTATTATTAAGGTTAAATAATTTCTTTATATTATTTTTGGATTGTTATAAAAAGGACAACTCAGAGTTCGGGCGACAACATGTCGCGTCCGGCAAGGGCGTGAGACTTGAACCCGCAACCGAAGGGCGAAAAGGGTAGATCACCTACCACTTGCATATATGATGTCCTGGTTTTTATAATGTATTTTTTTAAATAGTCTAAAAAATTAATTATAAATTCATTATTTTTGGAATCATATAAGATTTAAATATAAAGAGTATTTTTTAATTCTATTATCTTTTGGAGTGAAAGATTTGTTGGTGGTATGAATTAGTTGAAGGATAAAACTCTACTTTTCAAGTATATATTTTTTCCACTAATTCTAGGAATAAATTAATTCTTAAACTTTATGTAAGGGATCATAAAACAAAAAATGTGTTATCCTAATACCTTATGTTTTGTTGAACCAATGATATTTTAAATCATCATAGATTGATGGATTTGAGGCCCTCAATTTAACACATGTTTGTGATTGATGACCATAATCACTCCCTATAAATATTTATTTTTTTGCTCCAATTATGTGTCTCTAATTTCCACCAGTGTTCTTCTAATAGAGATCATAACTTGGTGATGAATAATTCATTTCCATTTCCATCTTATTAAGGCTAAATTTTATTAACCTAATTTCCGATGTGGGTTTTTGCAAAAAGGTGTTTTTCTATTTTTAACGATTTATATTAGAAGAACAATTTAAAATTATGAGGACACAATTTATTTATGTAGGGGATAATTTAACACCCCAAGATTTCACAGTACATTATCTCTTCAAAGAAATTCAATAACTTGTGCTACACACAACACCGAGTTCGAGTGCACCACGACGTACCAAACTTGTCATTCAAAGAGCGGTTATAAGTAGTACTAAAATAATTTTTATGTTTATATACTCCATATAATTTTAGAATCAATGTTATGTGTTTCTTAGACATAATATATGAATGAATTTGTTTTTTCAGATAAAAGAAGTATTTTTCAAAAATTGCAATTTTAAAGCCTTTAAATGGAAAACCAATTTTTTAAAACCAATATTTGACACTTTTATATATTCAATTTAATGAAATTAAATTATTATTTAGAATCGGTTCATTAAAATGTTTTTGGAATAAAGTTTGGGTACTTTTCTGATAACTTTCATATTTTGATGAATAGTGAAAAATACTAAGTTTTAATTGAAAACAGCTTTTTTATCAAAATATTTTATAGTGTTAAATTATTCATTTGAATGGTTTATACATAAAATTATATTATATTTTTATCATTTAACACAATTTACTTCATTATAAGTAATTTCACATTTAAATTTGACATAAATTCATGTCAATCTTTTGATAGGTTTTACTTTTTAAAAACCCACTTTTTGGTTTTGACATCAGGAATTAATTTTGAATTAATTAATGAAACTTCTATATTTTTAATTTGGTAAAATAGAATTATTTTTTAAATTCGGAATATCAAAATTATCTTAGGGTGAATTTTTGGTATTTTTCTGAAAACATTCAATTTTTGATGAATAGTGAAAAACACAGCATTACTGTTTAAAACTGACTTTTTATTTAAATAATTAGTTATTTTATTTTAATTTATTTTAGGTAAAAATAGATACATAATACCTATATATGTTCAATGATATTCATTGGAGTCATTTTATAATAATTATATATATATATATATAAGTTTATTGAACTTTTTACCGTCTTTAACCCACCTCCTAGGAGCATTTACAAATTTGCATAAAACATATTTTTAACACTTTTGTGAGTAGAATTTAAAAAATAAAAAAGACACTGTTAATATCTGTAAGTAAAATATGGTTCAATAATATGAAATTAGTTTTTTGTGCATAGTAAATTTTGACTTTTATGTACCACGATAAAAAGTAAATAGGGTAATTAAGGGTAGAAATGGTATCATAATTACCCTAACACATGTACTAATTCTATTGGATAAGTGTAATTCGGCCAAAAAAACTTTAGGAGTAAAATATGATCCCCTTTGGTCCACTTTTATTAGATTTGGACATTAATTATTATTTTATTTAAAGAAGAGTTAAAAGAGATAAATTAAAAGATTAATAACTAAACAATTTTTAATATAGGTCTATACATAAGAAAAATTAGACTATAAATATTAATTAGCAATATAAAAAGATAACCTACATCCTGATATTTTATTTAAAATTTTTAGACATTAAATAATTAAATTTATTTAAAACACAATGATGATGCAGTAATTACGTTATCAATGAATGATTAAAATAATTAATATTTCAAATATCCAAATAAATATAATTTGACACTTTTGATGAATTCCACTATGTTTTCAGGTTAATATGACATGTAAGGGAAGATTAGAAAAAATTCTAATTAATCATGCTATTACTATTTTCACAAAAACCAAATACTAAATATTGTCCAAATTGACTAATTGAGTTTTTAAAATCGATACTATATTATTAATTGATATAATTTTCCTAAAAATCTAAGGTTCGGCCAATGGGCTTAGATATGGTTATATATATTAATAATTATCCACTTGGGGTTCTTTTTTCTTGTTATAGTATGTTTATTAACCATATAATATAAATAAACAAAGAGACATGGTAAATGTCAAACTATTAAACTAATAGTTAAATCAAATAGATAAGGCGAATATGATGACCTAAACGTGTCTAAAACCAATTGGTTGAGAGGTTTTAGACCCATACCCACATTATCCTTGAAATAAATCATTTTTGATCCATTAAAAACAGAAAATTATTTTATTATAAAATAATATTTTAAGCTTTTCCTAAAGTGACCATCACCTCTCTTATAAAAAGGCACTTCCCATTCTCTTAATTTCACTCCTCTAAAGCCATTGGATCTTCCAAAACCTGCCCAAATATCCTCCCAGATTCCCTCAAATAAACATAGAGTCCTTACTTTGATTATAAATCCAACCTAAGGAGCCCTTTCGATCAACTCAAAATGAAACACGCGAAAAAAGAGGTAATAATATCACCACCCTCTTTCAAGTTCTTTTCTTTTTCCACTTCACCATTATTTGTTATTTTCATACCAAAATAATAACTCTAGTACCACATACATATTTTGATAATATATAAATATGGTACAATCATATTCAATATTCTATCCATCCTATAGATGACAAAGTCACCATACGTTCGTACATACGACTTACCGTCTCCACGTTGTGGTGTAGTTTGTTATTGAAACACTTCATTATTTGGATGGGTATAATAATGTGTATAACTAATGTAAATAATAAATATAAAATATTAATAATTCTGTATATATTATATACCATCCAATTACATATGATTTCACCATCAATATAATGATATTTTTTCTTGTGCGTTAGTTTGGATTACCGTCTCCACGACGCGATGAGATTCAATCCCACGTTCACCATTCAACAATGATTATAAAAATATACATTTTTAATAAGTGTGTAATATATGTCATAATAATTCTACATGATATATATATGTGTGTAGTTATTTATGTACTTACATCAATACGATATGAAAATGGAAACACCGTTTATGCATACGTACGATCTACCATCTCCATAAACGGTGCCTTCCATTTCATATATCTAACTATTAAAAATATTTATATTATAAATATATGTGATATATAAATCAAAGTTCATATTCTGGAATTATTTAAATAATGATCTAAATGATGCGATCAATAATAACAAGTTAAAACAGGTACAATAAAAATACGATTATTACCCCAAAAGTTAATTTATCATGGAAATAATTATTAAATGGGAAGTATAACATAATAAATGAATCATGTATGATATAAAAAATATGTATATGGTTCTAGTATAATTTAATATCATACTATGGCCATTATAAAAAAGGTTAAACGTACCCTTGACCAAAGGAAAGTGCAGGGTAAGGGTTAATTCTACAATCTATTCATTATCTGAGGTTGTTTTTATGTGAGTATCTCTTGGGACCTCTTTATCATCAACATATTTGTTTCATAAAAATATTTTCAAAAGGAATATTTTAAGGATTTTTGGAAGGGACTATTTAAGTAAATCATCATTTTAAATTTTTTAAATATTTATTCTTCTAAATCATTCTCATTAATGCCCATGTTTTTAAAATGGTTTTTTAAGGATTTATTTATTTTGACATGAATTTTTTTTAAATTTAAATTCCTTTAAATAGTTTCCAAGTGGAATGGGAAACTTTGATTCGAAAATTTCTTTAAATGTCTTCATTTCTAAATTGTATGAATTTTTAATGTTTTATGAAAAAGGGATATTTCTGTCATGGAGTTTTACAAATCATTTTCACCTATGTCAACATCCTTTGAGAGATTTTAAACTTATTTAATGTTGATTTATTATGATACAAATATTACAATTATATCAAAGTTTTTGTGATATGTTTGACTGTGGATGTGTTATTTTTATTCCATTCATGGTTTTTGGATAATGTATTAACATTTCGTATGCTAGTTTTAATACTAATGTTTATGTTTTGTTTAAACCATTTCATATGAGGAATTCATTGGAATTAGTAAGTGATGGGTGGATCCCGATATAGCTTATTGATTCATTGATGGGCCTTATGAGACAAACTAGTGTCTTATCACAAGGCCTTGAAAAAATATTATTTGAAGTCTTGGCACAAGGCCTTGACTATGTGGTTATGAAGTCTGGAATTATGCATTCCAACATTATGAAATTGGATATTGATATTACATGTGATTATTCAACTAGTAGAATATCCATGTGAATAATTAAATGAAATTATTTTATTTAAATTTTCCATATTATGTGAAATTTTGAGTTTAAAAGGCTTGTGTTTTAGTCTTATAAATTTCCTGAAATGTTTCTTTTTTATTTATGAAAGTTTCTGCTATATTGTTATCCTTACTGTGCATCTGAGCACACCCCTTTCTATGTTTTATTTTTCCAAGGATTCCAAGAAGTGTATTATGAATTATAAGTATGGTTAAGCTATGGTATTAGTGGTGTTATAAAAGGATCATTTATTTTGTGTTTTATTTTCTAATGTGTAATGTAATGTTCATGTATGTAATCTATTTTCCAAGATTGCTAAACTAATCAGTATTTCGGGACATAATTCCTTGTAATCATTTAAATGTTATGTAATAATGCATTGAATCTGGGTAACTGGTGTCAAGGCGTTAAAATCATATTTTTTTAGTTCATTTATTTCTATATTGATAAATTATAATATTGATTTTTGTCATTCTGGAGTGTTTGTTTTCTTGATTTTCATAATCAGTTCACTAGTTTTTATGTAATAGAGATCATCTAAAATGGATGTAAATATACATAATTGAATTTACATGTTACTTATGAACATAAATAGGTTTTAATGGTCATTTATATCATTTTTTTACTTGGAATTTTTATGAATAATTAGATGAAATATTAGTGGAAATCATTTGTATTATTTTAGCAGTATTTTGATTATTAGAAACTAGTTTGGACATATGATTTAATATTATGTACATATAATGGTTTATGAATATTAAAAAGGTTATAATACATATATTATAGCCTTCTCAACCATAAAAAGGGTTTCATGTACATTATTTGAGGATAAATTGAAGAATGAAACTTTTTCATCCACGAAGGATGTAAATTGTCACTTCACAGACGATTATTTCATTTTTAATATAAAAGAGAGAGAGAGGGTAAGGATATTGATGATGTTTCTTCCATTACAATGAAATAATTCTATTATATATATTATACTGGAGTTATCATGGTCATTTGGATAAAGAAGGTTAGGAGGGCATAATAGTTGAACTGAACATGAAATGAAATTGAAAGAAATAGAATGTAAATTTTCCACTTGAATCCACCTCCTTGAGAATCTATTTAAGGGAATGGGTTTTGGTCTTTTGGCAAGAACAAGATCAACTAGACATGGGTGTTTCTAGGGAAGGGTATTTGGGTAGAACTTTTTAAACTTCAAGTCTTATATGAGTTAAGATAAGAGTGAGTGAGGGGGTAATAGTGGGGGAGAGGAGGATTTTTACATTATTTTACTCATTATTTTATTATTTTTTCAAAGACAAACAATAGTTTTGATCCTTCTAAACAAGAATTGTAATATATGAATGTGATTTAGGACCAAGTGTACTTACATAAACATTGATTCTAAGAATAGTTAATTTAATAAATAATATATATATACTATAAATTAACATATTTTACTATTCATAAAAAATTAATGTATTTTAGAAAAATCCCACAACTTCAACCTGACCATTTTTTGACATGTAGAATTCAAAAATTAACTCTACTATTGGAAAATAATTATCTAAATACTATTAATTTAATTTCTAATAAAAATCATAATTTATTTGAAAAACAAAAATTTTAAATCTACATTTCTTGTTATATCACCTGGAAAATTTAGTCAAGATCTCATTATCTTATAACCAAAAGATAATAAAATAATGAAATTATTTACTATTAATAAAGGTAATACTACCATTCATATTATAATTCATAAGGGTATGTCACTATTTACAGAAAAATTAAGGTTCCTTATCAGACTGTAAATATCATATTGAACGCAACCATGTATGTTAGTTTTTTTAATTCAAATTATAGAGGTGGAAAAATTATGTTTATCTTGGTTATTTAAATGTGGTTTTTTGTAGATACATATTGTTTCATGCATTAAATATTATGTTTGTGTGCTGAATCTTGGAGTGTTACATTATCCCCTACTTACGAAAATTTCATCTTAGAAATTAAAAAAAATGTTACCTCACAAAAATATTTGGGTAGTTTGTCATCTCAATCTCCTTTGGCTCCCATGTTGCCTCTTCAATTTTATGATTCTTACAAGTATATTTACCCATCGAGTTGTATGATTCCTAAACACTTTTTATTTAGTGTACAAAATCTAAATAGTCTCTTTACAATAAGATAGGTCCCGTTCAAATTCTATACCTTCAGAAGTGAGGACATGCATTGGGTCTACCATGTACTTCTCAATAATGATCTCCCACTTAAAACTCTAAATCCTTACTTTGATTATCAGTATATATTTCTTTATTCTTTGATCTGTTTTGTAATTTCCTTTAATAGTATTTACCTTCACTTTTTTCCCTCTACAATCTTTGGGCCCACGAGCTTCCTTTCAACAACTCCATCCCCACAAGTTGGTGTACAACAACGTTTTCAATACAATGCTTCATATGGAGCCATTTGTATACTAGAATGGAAACTATTATTATAAGAAAACTCCACCAAGGGAAAATATAGATCCAACTTACCATGAAAGTTGAGCAAGAGTGATCTCAATGTGTCTTCTAAATTTTGGATAATCTTTTATGATTTTTCATCAGTTGGAGGGTGATAAATAGTAATCAAATGAAGCTCAGTATCCAAATCATTATAAAACATTTTCTAGAAGATCGATGTAAATCGAAAATCATGATCAGACACTATTGAAAAAGGTTCTCCAATAATTTTTACAACTTCATGGTTATAGAGTCATGTAAGACGCTCTAGTGGAAAATCCTCCCTTATACGAGGAAATGTACAGATTTTATAAGCAGATAAACAATTAACCATATTGTATCATTATTTCTTTGTGTTTTAGATAATCCAGTGACAAAATCCATGGTGATGTCATCCAATTTCCATTTAGGGATTGGTAGATGTTTCATGACTCCTCTATGATATTGTCGTTCGGCGTCTTCTTGTGTACATACTAAACATCTTGATACACAATCAGCTATTCCCCTCTTCATGTAGTCCCACTAGAAATTTTCATTCAAATATCTATACATTTCAGTGCTACAATAATGTATAGAGAAAGTTGAGCTATAGGCATCATCTAATTACTCCCTTTTTAGCATGGTTATAGAGGGAATGCTTATCCTCTTCCAAAATTTCACAATTCCATCTTCAGATACAGAGTCAACTAGTATCCCCTCTTTCCCCACATTAATTTTCTTTTTTTTTTGTTCTCACTAAGAGATTTTAATCCTTTTTAATAAAGATGGTTGGGAATACAAATGAAAAGGTAGTGATGTTTCACCTTCATATATAATTCCCATATCTATCCTCACTAGATCCATATACATAGGATCCTTGTTAATCCATATTTTTTGAGAACTCTATGATCCTTCATGATCAATACATTAGCTACCTTATTTTACTTTCATGGGTGGTATTGTATGTTACAATGATAATCCTAGAGTAGTTTGAGCTATCACCTTTGACTCATGTTGAGTTCTTTCTGTGAGAGGATATACTTTAGACTCTTGTGATCCATATATATCGCACATATTTCACTATAAGGATAGTATCTCCATATTTTTAGAGAAAATATCACAAAATATAAATCAATATCATGAGTAGGATAGTTTTTTTCATGAATTATTAGCTACCCTAATTCATAGGAAAAAACTCTATCATTTTGCATAAGGACACAACCAATTCATTTATTTAATGCATCACTATATATCACAAAACGATCATTCCCCTATAGTAGGGTTAGGATTGGAGAATTCACTAATATGCACTTCATTTATTCAAAAAGGTCCTCAAATTCTTTTTCAAATATGAACTTAACCACTTTGAATGTAATATTTTTCGTTGGGTTTGATAAATAAGAGAAGTTTGGAACAAAATTCCAATAATAACCTCACAAACCAATAAAACATTGTACACCAGTTATGTTCCATGGAGTCGGCCATTCTTATACTACGTTTTTCTTTTTGGGGTCATCATATATTACATCCTTAGAGACAATTTGGCCCAGAAAGGAAACTGACTGAATCGAAAATTAACACTTGTTAAACTTCACATATAATTCATTTCTTCTAAGAGTCTTTAGAATAGAGTTCAAGTTATTTTCAGGTTTTTGTTGCTTTTTTATTATAATAGTGTATCATTAATAAATTCCACCAAAGTGTCACTAATATATTCCTTAAAAACAATATTCATTAGATCCTTGAAAACTGAGGGTGCATTAGTTAGTCTAAAAGTAATTCCTGTAAACATGTAATGCCCATACCTAGTTCAAAATGTTGTTTTCAAATGTCTTCCTTCCTCACAAGAAACTGATGATATCCAGATCAAATTTTAATATTTGAAAAATATTGATCTTCATAAAGTTGATCAAATAAATCATCAATTTCTGTTAGGGGAAACTTTTTCTTTATTGTTATATCATTTATCATCCTATAGTCAATCAATAACCTCATAGATCCATCATTCTTCTTAATGAAAAGAATAGGGTCTCCCCATGGAGAAACACTAGGGAGAATAAATCCTTTATCACTCAATTACTATAGTTTTTTCTTCTATTCCACTAATTGCATAGTGGACATTCTATAAGGGTTCTTTGATATGGGACATGAATCAAGAATTAAGTAAATGGAAAACTCAATTTCTTACTCTGGAGGATGTCCAGGTAAATCCTCTGGAATGACGTCAACATATTCTTGAATAATAGGTATATCCTCTATTTGAACATTATATTCAACACCCATAGTTATTGCATTCCATTTCTCCATAATTATTGAATTCAGTATAGCTATTGGGGGTTGACCAGGTTGATAATTAGATGGTGATGTTTTTTACCTAAAGATAATGGATTCCACATCATCCTCCAAAATTGTAACCTCCTTCTTCTTGAAATAAAACTCCACATCATTGATTGAAAGAAAATCCATACCGAGGATTATATCAATGTTAATCCTAGGTATGATAATAAAATCAGCAGATAAACCATGTTTATATTCTATAATAGGAACTTCCTGACACAACTTTGTTACAGTGATACTCCCCTCAGAAGTTTTGACTGACAACTCCCCTATAAAATAAAATTAGAAATATCTAATTTTCTGGGAAAACTGGGAAGATATGAAAGAATTTGATGATCCATAATCAAATGAAGAATTGGATAAGTTCAAGGAAATGATTAATGTACCTACCACCACATCGTTAGGAACTTGAACCTCTGTAGTTGTGACTACATAAGCTTGGCCTTTCTCCATTGAACTTATTTGGGGAATGTCCCCTTCATTCTCAGGACATTAAAATTCATAATGTACCATCTCCCTTAAATTGTATAATTGAACATTGGTGGCTTCATTCATCCCCTTACAATCCCTAAAAAGGTGGCCTTTTTTCCACACATGTAATAGACTATCATTCCTTTAAGGGAAGTGTCTAGGTGTTTCTTCCCACAATTACTACAGGATCGAAGGTCAACTCATCCCTTATTCCCCATTTCCATATTTCCTTTTCAAGAGTTTTCAGTATCCCTCTTATTCTCATGTTTTCCTTTAAAGTCACAAGACTTAGAAAATTCATTTTCCTTTATGATAGAATTTGAGGCTATATTTTCATGTAATCAGAATCTTTGGGAGACTAGTTACCTTCATAAGAATCGTTTTAAACCATAAAATAATCAATAATTATTTCTTCTTGGATTACACATGTATTCCACTACATGTCTTGCTAACCATGTGAAGTTAGCTTCATACTTTGCATCATTTTCATCCTACTTCTGCCTCATATTCAGGAATTTTCTTTCTATATATGGTCATTATTCACAGGGAAAATATTATTCTAGGAATATTTCCTTAAAATCCCTCCATTACATCACTTCTTTTTTTTCCTCCTCCTTTGTGATCGGGATTAATGACCACCACTGATCCACATCTACCGATAGATGATAACTGCCAAGACAACCTTCTCTCCATCATTACATCCCAAATAAAGATATATCTTCTCTATAGAATATATCGAATGTTTAACAACAAATGGGTTTGTAGTCCCATTGAATTATGGAGGATGTTGTTGCATAAAGCTATCCAAAATAGATCCTCCATGTTGTGGATCAGGATACTTCATATAGGTATGGTTATTGTTCATAAACTGAGTTAGTTTTCCCGGTATAGTTATAATTCGGTCAGCACCAGTCGTAGCTCCAGAGCTAACATCATTATCTTGCATCAGAGGGAAATCCCTAAATGGGATACACATGTTCATGTGGTATCCATTCCTTCCACTAGGCACCATTTCTAAATAATGGCATACACTAGATAAGGTTATGAATCATAATGTATAATCTCAATATATCAAAATACATATCATAAATTTAAATTCTATACATAGCTAATATCATAATAATTAACATGGTTTCATTGAGTAAAAATTCACATTTAAATCCTTCATAATGGATTGTAAATAAAATATGAATTATCCTCAGAATATCCCCAAAGATTGTCAAAACTGGTGCACAATAAGGCTCGTTGTCATGTACCCAGATACCCCAGGTCAAGACCAAAACTCCTTGTTAGAGTATTCACTCCTAGGTACATATATTCTAGAACCACATCCACATTTAGTATCCAGAATGGGATGTATTTTCTAGAAAGATACACTTAATATATTCCATACAAAATCCAATATGTTCTTGAATGTTTATCCTCAAATACTGGGTTTTGTTCCCTAAGCTACATTTTCTAAATCTAGTTTCCATGTTTTATAATATACTTCTTCTAATACCGGCTGTTAGGACTCGACGCATGTTGCCCTAAGTTGGGGCCTTATTTTATTACATAATCATACAAATAAGTAATATGCATCCCGAATGACCGAGTAGTTCATCAATATTTTAATCAATATAGATACAAAATTTCACCTTTACTACTTTAAAATAAATACAAAATAGAATCTCCTTTGAGAATATCCACAAATCCTTGGTTATTTCTGCACATTATTCATAATATACCACTTTGTGTCCTAGAAAAATGAAACATAAGAAAGGGGTGAGCTCAAATTTTTATTACGGGAAAGAAATATAGTATAAGATATCAAAAACATAAACATTAGGCACGATAAATAACTTAATAACACATGCCTTTAAAAATGAACTTCAACACATTATGGAAGGAATAAGAGATGAATAAATAATTTCATAATAAAACATAATCCAATGTATACTAATAGTCTAATAACCACATGAAATATTAATTAATAGATTCATAATGATGTAATTCATAATTCCGGACATCATTACCATACTGTCAATGCCTCGTTCTAAGACCATAAATGTCCATTTTTTCGAGGCCTTGTGCTTAGACCATAGTTTGTCTCATGAGACCTACCGATGCACCGAGGGGGTATATAGGGGACCATATGATACTTAATATGTACAATCCATTCCTAATATTGACGTGTATAAACATAAATAACATATATATTCATATTGAATCTAATATATGAAATGTAAATAACTTTCCCTGAATATTAAGTATAAGAACTAACCATTCGAAGTAAATTGGTGAATGGTTTTAAGATAGAATATCCATAATAAAAATACTTATAAACCATTAAATTAAATATTTTAGATTTTATCATAAAATCTTAATACCAATAATATATATAAATCAAAAAGAGTGTTGAAATAGATGATGATTCCCTAATAAAATCATTGAGTAATTCTTGAGATAAATATTTTTTTTCTTTGAAAAAAAGAGTTCCTTTGGAAAAAACATTCTATAAAACTATAAGTTATGTAACCTAGTATTTTAATAATAAAATGATAAATGTTATAAATATTATGGTTTCCAAAAACATATTATATAGTTCCCTGGACAATAGGTACAAATTTGAGAAATTCCCTGGAATCAGGCTTGTATTTCGGGAATAATTTTTGAAAGATCGTTTTAAAAACTATAACTCCCTATAAATGAAAGTATGATACAGGTTGGTACACATATATAAAACATTATCACATAATTTATGAGGATTATATAATAATTTAATTGAGGTAAGTATACATTAAGATAAACTTGAATGAAATAGGAGGTTCGTGGGGAAAACCCTTAGCTTAAGTCTGATGTGTTCTAATCTTGACATTAAGGTCATGGAATATGAAATTAGACTCATTAGTAACTTAATTAAGAACCAATTATAGAGGTGTTTAGTTTTTCATAATTTTATTAGTTCATTTATGTCCTTATTTATAAATTATAATATTGATTTCTGTAGATCTGGAGTGCCTGTTTTCTTGATTTTCAAAATAGTCTCACTTGTATTTAAGTAATGGATTTCATTTGGAATGGATGTAAATCTGAAGAATGAAATTTACATATTATTTATAAACATAAATAATTGTTAATAGTCATTTATATCAGATTTTTATAGGTAATTATGATGAGTCATTGGTTGAAATAATAATGACAATCACTTAGAATATTTTAGTGGTATTTTGATTATTAGGAACTAGTTTGGTAATAAGATTTAATATTTTGTACATATACAGGTTACTGAATATTAAATAATTTATAAAACATATAATATATCTTGGTTAAACTATAATAATTGTTTCATGTCTGTTATTGAAGGTGAAATTGAAGAATGAAACTTTGTCATCCAAAAAGGTTGTAAATTGGCACTTCACAGATGATGATTTATTTTATAAGATAAAAGATAGAGAGTAAGGATATAGATGATGGATCTTCAATTCACATGATAAAATTCCAAAATATAGATTATAATAGAGTTATCATGGTCACGTGGACAGAGGAGGTGAGGAGAGTACAACAATAGAAAGAAACTTGAAATGAAATTGAATGAAATAAAATATGAATTTACCTCTTGAATCCACCTCCTTTAGAATCTCTTTATGGGAAGGGGTTTTGATCATTTGGAAATATCAAGAGATCCTAGATGTTTTATGTGACTTGGTAAAGGTATTTGGGAAGAACATTGAGAAGTTTCAATTCTTAGAGGAGTGAAGAGAAGAAGGAGTGAGGGGAGGGGGTTTATAGTGGAGGAGAGGAGGGTTTTTCATTAGTTTACTCATTTTCTTGTTATTTTTCTAAAGACAACCAATACTATTGATTCTTGTGACCAATAATAGTAATATATGAATGTTATTTCAAACCAAGTGTTCTTACATCAACCATTATTCTAGTAATAGTTAATTTAACTGATAATGTTTACATACGGTAAATTACAGTATTTTACTATTCATCAAAAATTCATGTATTTAAGAAATATCCCCAAAATTCACCCAAACCATTTTTCGACATGTAAAATTCAAAAATGACCTCCATTTTTTAAAATATTTTTCTTAATATTATTAATTTAATTTTTAAATAAAATCAAAATTTATTCAAAAAATAACAATTATAAATCTACATTTCACTTTATATCACCTTGAGAAATTAATCGAGATCACATTATCTTATATCCATAAGACTATAAAATAAAAATATGATTTACTGTTCATATGTGTCATATTACTATTGACAACGGTATGTTACTATTCACCAATAATTATATTTTCCTTATCAGACTCTAAATATCTTACTGGACGTAACCGTGTATTTATGTTTTTTGAAATTCAAATCACAAAGGTGGAAATATTATGTTTGGATAGGTGATAAAAAAGTGCTATTTTATAGAGACTTAGTGTTTTATGCATTTAATATTAAATTTATGTACTGAATCTTGGGGTGTTATACTTTAGGTGTCAAACTAGGAGCAGATCTTATATGGGGTGATAGGGTCATGGTGTATAAGTATATGAAATTTAGACCTCATGAGAGTAACTACCAAACATGTGATCTCGAGTTAGCTATAGTTGTTCATGCATTACATTGTTGGAGGATTTACTTACAAGGATTGTGTTTTTTGTTGTATACATACCTAAATATTCCTCAAATATATATTTTATCTACATTATGTGAAAATGAGGAAGAAAATGTGGGTAGAGTACATATAGTCTTTTGAATTCGACATTACCTATATTTCTGGTAAAGCCAATGCAGCGGCTAATGCATGGAGTAGGAGGACTCAGATACTGGTAGTGAAGTTGGCTAGAAATGAGTGGCTGATTATGGGTTTGTTTTCGAAGATACATGTTGAGGTTCATGATATATAGGGGTAGAAGTTTCTTTCTTTTGTAGTCATTACCTTTATCATTATGCATCGAGTAAGGATGAGGCACCTATTATATTTTGAGGGCAAAGTCCTACAAGAGAGTGTGGCAGGTGAGGACCCTCCTCCTGGTTGGATGGTATGTGAAGATGAAATTCCTTATGGACATGGTCACTTATGCATCTCTTCCGACATGTGAAAGGAGATGATGCAATAATTTCATGCATTAACTCAGCCATTGCATCTTGACATCACCAAGATGTATCTAGATTTACATCATTTGTACATGTGGCCTAGTAGGAAAAAATATGTGGCTATTTGTTTTTGATATTTCTCACTAATCAGCAAGTGAAGGTGGATCACTAAAGGCAAGCTAGAATTTTACACTGTCTAACTATTTTAGTGTGGAAATTGAAAGATGTTGTGATAGATTTCATGAAAGGTTTAACATGTTTTCCTCAAGGTAATGATGTCGTATGTGTTGTTGCTGACAGGCTCATGAAGGTTTAATATTTCCTTAAAATCAAGGAAACTTTTAGTTTGGATGATCTTGGGAGGATATATATATGTGAGATAGTAAGACTTCTTGGGGAATTGTATACTATCATTTTTGATTGGGACATTGACTTTTCGTCCCTATTCTGGGAAGGGATATTGAGGTATTTGGGTACAGAGGTTCTTCTGAGCATGGAATACCACCCCAAACAGATGTCCAGTTAGATGGCGTGATTCAGGAGCATGAGGACATGTTGTGAGCATACAACTTGGGTATAATTCGCCGAAAAAATAGCTTTTATTCTACTATTGAGATGGTTCCATATGAGGATTTTTATGGAAGGCCACAGCGATCAACCCTCTGATGGGTATAGGTAAGAGAGGTAGCTATGTAGGTACCCCATCTTATTTCGAAGACAATAGAGTAGGTGAAATTTCATCAGAAGTGTATGTCAATAGTGTAATCTCATCATAAAACACCCACTGGTCACGGCAGATGACCTCATGAGTTCATGTTTGTAGATCAATTATTCATATGTGTTTCATCTAGGCTTGGACACTATAAGATCATGAGATATGGTAATATTTCACTGTTATATGTTGGTTCATTCAATATTCTAGAGATATTTAGTCTGGTATCCTATCAGTTGTAGTTACCTAAGAGGTACTAAGCAAGGTATGACGTCTTCCATTTTTCATAGTTTTGATGCTATTATTCAGACCTGTCTCATGAATTTCATCCCAAAGACATTATATTGTACTTAGACATGTCTTTTGTAGAGCATCTTATATTTATTTTGGATCGTATCATGAGGGATATATAAGGATGGTCATCTCCTTTGGTGTGGGTGTTATAGCAGAACAACTGAGTATAGGATGAGACCAAAGAGTGGGAGGTTGATGTATGATCGTAGTGGCCAGAGTTATTCATAGATCATGCTTCACCTCCTTTGGAAGGGAAATTCTGGGATGAACTTATTTATGGGGGAATCTTGTATGAATCTGGTTCTTCTTTGAGATATGTATTATTTATTTCCATCACATATTTGTTTAAATTGTTAAATATGGATTAATTCGAATTCCATTGGAGGTCAAGGAGAATTCATGGGTGTAGGGGCTAGTTCGGATCACAAAACATAAACATTTGGGCGATTTCGTCCTGGAACATGGTTAGAAAAAATTTTTTGGGTCATGCTGAATGGTATAAAAAACTGTGTGAGGCATGGGCATAGAGTAGGGATAGGCCACATGGTTTCATAAAAATCATGTACTTCGGTTCACACGACTGTGCGTCCAGCTCTAAAATCTTGACAGAGAGTTTTTTAGGGTTTCTATGTGGTTTGTCAAACCATGAAAGGTAACCATTTTTCCCCTTAATTTTCATCAATTTTAATGTTTTAAAATTAAAATAAAATTTATTGATAAACTACGTTTGGTTTTTTCTTCTTTTGGAATGAAAAGGGAACCCTTGTGTTCTCCCCCTTCAGTCCAAAACTATGGTTTTCATGCTGGGCTTCCCTCCGAGCTCTGATTCATGTGTGTTTTGTCTCCTCAGATACATATAGACAATACCTCAATTAATTTTTAGTTTTTATTAATTTTTCTTGATAGAGATTTTCCTATTTGAGTTCTAGATAATTTTCCATATTAATTGGTTCTTCATAGTTTCTTCATATTTATCCAAAATGTAGTTGAATAAGGGGAGGGGATTGGATGATATAACCTCTATGAATCTAAGGTAGGGGTCTCGTTTCATTCTATTTAAGTAGATCTATTCATATACATCATTGTTTCATGTGACCATTTTCCAAGCATCAATTTAAATTGAAATTTAACCCTTTTATTTGTAGACATGTTTTGGTTATTTGAATATTTTTTAATGATATTTATAGGTTGAGAACATTGAATGAAGCACCCCTTTGTGTGTGATGGATTAAGTGGCAATTATGATCACTTATACTTTGGAACCCCTTGAGGTGTGCCATTTTACACCGTGTCATGGGATTTCAAACATGAAATTGATTTTATTGTTATTTTTTATTTTAATGAGTAATAGGTAATTGAGGGATGACATGACCCTTGGCCCTTGATTTGGTAAAAGCTTGTTTGTGCTTGAATTTCCTTAAATTGAATTTCCCTTATAAGTTAAGAAATGGTTGTGTTATGCAGTTTTTTGATTAAGCAAAAATTTCCCTTGGTATTGATTTTCCAATGTAATTTAAATGTTAATTATGACATGAAATATATTTCTAAGCTTGAATATATTCTTTAAATGAAATTTTCCATGTTAGTATTTTTGAAGGAAAAACTTTTAAGCCTGGCCTTGTAACTTGAGTCACCATTTTAGGTGATAATGGTTTGGATGCTCTTGGTTTGGACCTTCGAATTTTAAATTAATTGTTTAAATGTAATTTAATTGGCTAAATGATTATTATCCATGTGTTATACATGTATTCAGGATAAAATTATCTGGAAGGACTCGTTTGGCTATTGACTCTTATGAATTGTGTGATACATGGATTTGTATTATAATTCCATGGGAAAACTCAATGGATTGAACCTTTAATATTCCATGGATGATACATGGATCCAAATAAAGGATTCCATGTATAAAATAATTTATTATTGAATTATATACTATGTGACACTTGGAATCTAAATGTATATCCAAGGACGGACCCATAGGGGAATCAATTATATGTTATGAGTGATACATGGGGATTCCTTATAGGATTAGAAAGGATGGAATCATATGTCAGGGATGTTATATTACATCTAGGGTGATACTAGATTCTTTAAAGGTTCTCTAGGAATGGGTTTGTAGGGTTTTGTGGGATAGATCTAGAGTGTTACATTAATTTCATCTTTGGAATGTCAAGGAAGAACTCAAGTTCTAAATTCAATAAACAATGAAATGACTTATGATGTGTCTGCCAAGGAAAAAAACTATCTTGGATTCGATCTTCACATCATACTTGGTGGACGTCCAGTTTATCCATCCTTTGATATATTTTCTTACATAGGGGACTCTAAGATTTGAGACAAGACTCAAGAATTTTGAATTAAATGAAATTGATTTCCTGAAATTGATATTAAATGAGAACAAAAAATTAAAGGATGTTACTTTTGATTACTTCCTTTCTTATTTTTATATCTTCTTGCAAACTTTTTATATATATTCACAAATATATTGAAACATACTTTTGGTGTTTTCCTACTAGTATTATATCTCACACCCAATTTGGGCCACTTTTTTGTACCCAAATAGGGTATATGATTATAGGTTTTGGTAAGAGAATGTTCCCAACTATATGTACTTGATTTAATGATTAGGAGTTTGGGGTAATGGGAAAGAGATGGGTTTTGTGATTCTACAGGAATATTTTTGAAATTTTTCTCATTTTGTTACATGTATTTTAAATGAATGTTTTGTAACTATTTTGGATTCTCACTTAGATAATTATGACATGTATCATAATTTTTATTTGAAATGTCTCCAAGATTTTTTATGTTATTAGTCTTCTATTTTTTACATCTATCATATGTATATTTTACTGCATCTACTACTATTATCTTATTATTATACATTGTTCAATACTATGGTAATGAGGGCATAGTCTCCCCACAGACACACCTATTCTCTAGCTGCAAATCAGAAGCCTCTAACATTGGGGATGTTTGCTTGAGGAATTGTGACCCACTGATCTCGTGGCACCGTTTAGTGGAATCTGGGTCTAGGATGATATAATAATCTCTAAGATGGTATGTCATGTAAACAAACATACTAGTTTTAATTTTAAAGTTTATATGTTTCATGGGATATTCATATCTATGGACATGAGTGTTATTCCTTTGAGTTGAGATTATTTTTAATCTATATCATGAATCATGAACATTGATGTATGGTAGAGAAATTTGATGAAACTTTTTTGTGATGAAGTAGAATAAATTATGTCATTAATAAGTAATATGAAATTATTTTAATAAGTAATGAAATTATTTGTCCCTTTTTATTTATTAAAAGATGATATCTCTAGACCTTTGATTGAAATGTAACTTTTGGATTAAGTATATGCTCATTGTAGTTCATCAAAGAATTCACTTCGGAGACTCAAATTAATATCAATCAAGAATATAGGTTGATCAAAAAAAGTATGAAATCTTATTGATGAGATATTCAGACAAGGAACATGTATTACATAATTGGCATTTGTGGGTGGTTGGTGTCGTTGTGATATTAACTTCTTTCCCTACGGGTATCTTGACTTGTCTATGGATTTTGATCATGGAATTTTGGAAATATCACCTAAATCCACTGATAAAGAGGCCTAGATGATCAAAAAACAACTATATACATATTCTAAGTTAAATTATATTTTAATTTAGTCTTAAGAATAAATAATATTCTCAGCCTGGGAAATTATAATTTTTCAGATCGATACGATCACATAAATTCAATCACAAATTATATGATTTTAGAATATATATGATTTGAATTTTAATTAAATATTTATTAATGATTTTAGTGAATAAAATATTTATTTATCCATTTTTTATTATTCAAATGGAAAAAATAAATATTTATTTTTTAAATAAATATTTATTTATTTATGTGAATTTTAATAATAACTAGTTGATCATAATTGTACTCAATATAATATCTATTTATGTATTTAATGAACATTAAATTTATATTATCATACTAAAATAAATATTTTATATTCATTGTTTGATAAATGGCATGGAGGATTGTTAGGTTATGTTAATAGAGCCAAAAGAAAATATATTTTAATCTGTGAGTTTAGCACATTCTTTGAGAATATAATAATAATACTAATAATAATTATAATAATCTCATTATTATAATTTAAAAAACGGTCTATATAGAATAAATAATTAGATAAAGGGTATCTTTGTAATTATTATCTATTCAAAGCCCAGTATATAGTCTAATTCATATCACTTTAGAGAATGTAAATGTTTTTTCACAACAGATTCCCCCAAGATAATTCTCTAAAATCACGAGATAGAGATTCTTATAAACTATCACAATAAAAATTTATAATCCACATTTACCCTCAAACGATTGAGATAGAAAGAGTGAAATTAGCTAAAATATGATATGTTTCCTATTGCGATCAACAATGAATTATACAAGGCACTTGGTTCCTCTATAAGAGAACCCAGAATTTCAATACTGATATGAAAATAAATTCTACCATACCTATCAAAAAATAAGATAATTTTTCAAGTTGATTTTCTTTATATTTTTGACTAATTGTAATTTATATATGAAAAAATAGCATTTTACGAGGATCCAAGGGTAATTTTTTGATGTTCTATAGTATTATCCGTCAAATTTGATAGTAAAATCAATTTTGGGAGATGACTTGATTCTTTCACTTCTCCTTGGATCTTTCAAGTGGTATCAAGTTAATTATACTGTAATTTAAAATTATTTATTTTTTGGTTAATAAATTTCTGGTGTTATTAGCAAGTTTTCATTCCAAGTTATTCATTATTTATTCCAAAAGATCAAATAATACATTTTGCTGAATTCCCATGACTATGAACATGATATGAACTGATATAAAATTCTATAATATCCCATATAAAGGTCTTGAGGATACCATCTACACCACATGGTTACATAACATGGGCCCAAAATTGAATATTATTTACCCTTGTTCAACCACACAAGCATGGGCCACAATAACCATGGCACACTATATGGGTGTCACTATGTAGCATCATTGAGTTCCATATTTTAAATTCCTATTGAACATGGTCAAAAAAGGGAATATGTTAAATGTAGTTGTTTTACATGTCGTGTAACCCCAGTTGGTTTTGACCTCAAGAGAATTGAAAAATTCCTGTAGTCGAAGTATGTTGTGTGTAATTAATAAAAAATTCATATATTGAAATCCATCATAGAGACATGGAATAAAATAATGTTGAAATAGTTGATATGTATTTACACACCATGTAACATGTTATAATCGAAAAAAGATACCTTTCAAGTCCCTAAGAGTGTAATATGAGTGGCTAGAAATTAATTACAAGACACGTTGATAGTTGTACATGTTTTGTAACTTGGACCAACTCATACAAGGTACACATTGATAAAGATATGGCGTGTGTATAAAATATGTGGATTATAAAAAGTGAGACAAAAGTGAATGAAATTTTTCAAGTTGTACATGCCATGTAACATAAACAAATTTTACCAGAGTAAGCATTGAGTGATTTTTTTGGTTCATGTATAAATTGAATCTTTTAATTATAATCTGGGATATTATAAAAATATAAATCATATATGATCCAAATACATGTCATGAACTTCATGGGAGTCTCCAGTGGTTCATTCCATATATTTTCATCACATTATAAATTATTATAAAAGTTATGAAGAGTGCATAGCATGAACCATAAAACAACACTCCATATAATATCATGAAAAGATTTATAGGCATACTTTTTGTGTGAGTGCACCATAGAAAATAATAACTTACACTACATTAGCCACATGCCATCTTGAAAGTCTATACACATCATGTCATTATTAAAATTTGTAAATGGCTTTAATCAGATGTATACGGATACTTGTGTTGTCACGTATATAGTGACCCAAGACTTTTACACATAACATTTCATGATTTTAAACATAATTCATCATCATATTACAAGACAAGGATCGTTAAGTCTAGTGTCTTGGAAGACTTGGTATATATATCAAAAAACATGGGGCTAAAAAACACTTCTTTATTTAATCTTCATAATGAGATCCTAACTTCCTTTGAGCCCTTACATCTGCATAGGGTGCCCTAGGGAACACATGAACAAATGGATGAGCTAAAATGCCCAGTAAGGGAAATAACATAAGAATAAACTTTAAGCACATGAGTTAGGAGGATTTACATAATGATATTGGAAGCATGGAACATATAGAATCATAACATATAAGCATGGGATCATAAATACATGAAATAAAATAATCATGGGATGATATAATCGTGAGATTATATAAGCGTAGTTTCCTAGAGAGGTGGTAGCAACTTTAAACATGACTTTAGTACGAGTCAAGGCTAACCTCCAATCTCCTTTCCCATAGTATCACAAGCTAAGGCTAACCACCCAGAACGTTTGCCCATAATCTTCTCATGAGACATTAAATTTACCCATTGCATTGGAGAGCTATTTGGGTGCACCCATCTAATATTATTCATTTATATGCTTGCAACATAAATAATCTCACATAATCAATCATACATAAACATAAGAGTACCCAAGGAAAGAAATGGGCACACAATCACTTCATGAAGCAAAATAAAAAAGGGATGTAACATACAAGCATCCATGAAAGAAAGGAATTAAATCATAAATAGACTTTAATAATGTATAAAGGCATAAATCATGGAAAGAGATAACAAACTGAAGTGATAACTAGTAAAAATAGTTTTTAGGAATCTTTCAGTCAAAACATTTTAGTGCGGTTTAAGAAAACATAAAATATCTCTTAAAACGAAAAGCGGCATAATATTTTTTATAAAACCAGAAGTAAGACATAAATTTTTTCATAATAAGAAGAATGATTCTATAAAGACAAATGTGACATAAAACACAGGATATATTACACTTGATAATAGAAAAGAATTTGGGAAGTTCCCTTAAAACGGGTTCACTTATCGGGAAGTAATGAGGAGACAATCACTTAAAATCATGAATTCCCTGAAAGAGAGTGATGAAAGAGTCTTGATAAATAAACTTGAAACATTTACACAACATTTATATTATACCCAAGAAAAGATATGATGACATCATTTTGGTAGAAAGGTATATAAGACAACCCGAAGGAATAAAAGATGTTTGGGTCGAATTCTTTACGGATTATCGACATGGTATCAGGTGTACTGGAGGGGGTGTAGTGAGAGAGGAAAGGGAATTATCATCACATATACATAAATAGGGAAGTATGGGGGAGGTTTGAAGTCATACCCCATAATTAATAATTACACACATCATGTCCTAACATAGTGAACAATCTTGAATAAGGGTGAAATTGAGAGGATCCCTTACCTTAGGTCCTTTGGTGTTCTCCACTTGCTATTAATGACCTGAATAGTAAAATTAGGTTTATTAATCAATTGTTCCAGAACCTTATCAAAAAGTAAAAGATTCATTATAACCTTTTTAAGTTCATTTACACCCATTTTCATTGATTACAAGGTTCAATTTCATTGTTCTGGTCCGTTTGTTTCATTTGTTTTAATGATCGGTTCAACTGTGTTTAGGTTCAAATAAATTGTAAGATGAAAGTGGTTTTCCATAATTTAAGTTATATAACATTAGCGGACATCCCGTAGGTTACATGGTTACAAAATTCATTAGGTTAATTAGAGTGAAATAGAACCTTTACACTAAACATTAATGATAAACACTTGAATTAATTTAAACGATTTTTCCCATAATTGACTTATTTTGAATTATTATTTTATATCATGAGTGTATGGGGATTACAGAACCTTAAGTAGTACATATAACATATATAATAATCTGATTAAACCATAACTTAAATGGTTTCATGAATAGAAAAAAGACTATAAAAGAATTTGAAAACACATTATCCATGATGTCGGTAATTTGACACATCACGGACGATGTTTTAATTCTAGAACGTGAGGGAGAATCCCCATTGTGGAATGTCGAACCATAGTACAAATACATAAATAAATAACTACATTACAGAATCTCTCTAGATACTATCCCAACACTAACTCTGAAGACCAAGATCCACCTCCTCAACTCCCTATCCTTGAACCCTTGACATTTCTTTGATCCCTCATCATAATGTCTACAATGCATCAAGATTATCATTGAGTATGTCACTATAGACCAAAAAGGATAAAATTAATTTATCCTTAAAATTTTAAACATGTAAATAAATGTGTTTTCTATGAATAATTAAGGTAAATTTTCACACACATAATCATCCAAATGTTAGGTTTTTGTGCACTAATAAGGATTCCATTTACCACATCCATATCTGTTTATGATACATACCAGTAAGGTACTCACAAATGATTGTTTCATGATGAAGATCATTACATGGATTCAATAATGGATCATTTATCTAGGATATTAGTCTTTATTCCTTGTTCCACACTCAAGGAACAATACTCACCCACCTATAAGTGATATCTATGGTCTGCTTATAGGGAGTAGTTTCCCGGCTCATCCAACCATCCATAGTAATGTGGATGTCATCTTCAAATGATGGTATGTCCATTAGGCACATGTTGAATCTTAAGAACCATATAAACATATTAGTTTCATTGACACATTGGAAAAACATTCCCAATAATGACTCATACCATCAATATAACAAATATCTCACCCTAACTTGTATCATCGGCTCAGTGATCATCACACCCGGACACATACTATCATCTTGGTGTGCATCACATTTTGATTCATGGATATATACCACTATTAATGTTCAATAACTATCAAAAAGACATTATATATATGTACACTCACCATCATGTCATCTTAGAGTCATCAGTTTTCAATTTGGTACCTGTGATCCCCCTGTAAAGAGTTAACCAGTCACACATAAAAAAATTGTTATCTGGATACCAGTAGTAATGTTCCCTCAAGTTGTGCAAAATTCCTAAAAATCACATTTAAACCTAATGGACATGAATTATACTTAATATGAATAAAAGGTCAATTTTTTTAGGTTCTTATAAGAGCAGATGAAGTGAAGATGTATGGACAATGAAAATTCTATACATCAATTTCAATGGCCAATAAATAATAGCACTATGTCTAAACAACTAACTCCATATATGTGTATCTTTAGACTACTTCACACAATGTCACTAGAGTCCACACTATAATTTTACACTTGGATTGAACAAGAGTATCCTAATATAACTTTATATAGTGTTAATATATTCAACACTAGACTTATTACTCTCGAGTCACAGAAGAGGATCTTTATACTGATTCACACAGTCTTCTCCTTTCATTATGGCTTGATCCAATATAGGACGATCTTTGGATCTACCTCCATGATATTACTTCCATTATAAGGTATATTGAGTTAGTCCATGTGTCTTGAGTGATTTTCTACATATTATTATAAGTAAAACATAAACATAATCATATTATATTCTAAATTTATTATATAACATCAATATGTTTCTCAATAAAAAAATTCCAAAACACAATAACAACATCTGAAAAATTAAAGAAATAATCCTTTTTCTTTTTGTCTTGGAATTCAATTATAAATTCAAAAATCATACAACCATATCCAATTAATTTATTTTAATAATTTTATTAAAATAATGTAATAATGTGAAAACTCCCAACATTATGAGTACATTTCTTTGGCATGAATAATAGATAAAAAAATTGTCACAATTACTATAGAGAATATAAATTCTCCATGATTCTACACCAACACCTCCACTTATCTTTTTATGATCCCCAATACAAAGTAAACCATTTTTGAAAACAAATAAAATTCACTATAATTGGGTTCAACAATATCCGATTTATATTTTCATTTCAAAACCCTTAATAATTCACTAACACAATTAGAACATGTCTTTGGACGTGATATGGGTTCAACAATAATCATAATTGTTATATAGAATAGTGATTATCTTGGATTAATAACTCAATATCTTCTTATATTCTAGAACACATATTCACCCTTTACTAACAAAAAATATAATTCATGTCTGTTGGGTTCAACAATCTCCACCATTGTTTTTTTAACATATACTTACATTATAATAGTAGAAATGAGGTTTCAATTCTTTTCTCTTACTTATTGAAAATAAAATGAAAGGGATGAGTGGGGGTATTCTAATCTCATTAATTTAAAAAAGCATGTTCTCCTCCCTTATATCATAATTTCATGAAAATTTATGAGAGAGGGATTATACCACATGGTTCTCTTAGATAATATATTTTGGTTAATCAACTGTAAGTATACATACGAAAACCAAGTGTATGAAACAAGAGAGATATAACCAAGGTGGTCTATGTTATCAATAAAATACCATTCATCTGAGACTATACTCAAAAATTATTAATCCACAATTTAGGGGTTTAAATTATTCATATTTATCAATAAAATTATAAATCATGTGCACACTTCAACAAATACAAAAAAACGTTTGTGTGTAATTGATTTAGCTCCACCTTCTTAATACAATATAGACATCAACCATGAACTCCCCCTTAGTAAGTATTATTAATACAATTAATAATGATGAATGATAATATTACTGGAATACCTCAAACCACATTAATACTAGGCTCTCCAAAAAATTTAAAATTCATATGTAAACTTATTTAGAAGCCCCCTTTATAATTTTTTTCCTCCTCAAGGGATGCACCCCAATTCTTCATTTCATGGTTCTGAGAAGAATCAATAAAATAAAATCTCTTTAACTTGTTAAAAATTGATAACCTCAAAATTATACCTAAGATCCCATCATATAATTTAAACACATGTAAAATAATATAGAATTAGGAGGAACCTCAAGATTTACCAGATTTAACCATGAGGCTGAGAGATTTGAATCAACCTAGGTCACTCTTCCATTCCAATTTGTTCCTTTATTTTGTATGGAATATTCTTTTATATTATATTTATTTGATAATAAATAATTCATTGGGATTTATTGTTAAGACCCGTAAAATTCGAGGAAATTTTTTCTTAATTTGCTTTGGGATTTTACAAGAAAGAAGTTTCTGACGGCGCCTGATTCCGAGGCCCGGTTTTCCCTGAATCATTTTCTGAAGTTTAACTCAGGTACGTTCAGTGAACGAACGAACGGGTTTTTCTAACTTTTGAACCGGTGCTCGGAATAGAAATCTGAGGGCACCGATGGAATCGCAGTGCCAGTAATTGCTTAAGAGACCCCTTTTTGGAGTTGCGTTTTCTCAGGATGGGTTGTTTAATTAAAGTGAGGGGTAATAATATAATTGTTTTACAATTATCTTTTCTTTTCTTGTTATGTGGATTAAGTGTTGTGTCACAACACTTTTCCTCTCTCTTATGTGGTTATAACCTATGTAAGGGAGTTAGGGGTGGGACCCACTTGTTGATAACTACCTTTGAGAGGATTAAGGTGGGGTGGGGCCCACATGAGCCCAACCGTTTCTTTTCTTCTTAAGTAATGCACCCGCACCCCCTATTAAACGAAGTCAACTCTTGCGTTTAAACTTTTTATTAAACGCCTCTATTAATTGGGCGGTTTTAAACCCCTAAATTAATTGATCGTTTCTTTTCTTTTTGAATTTGAAGCATTTATTTGTGTGTAAATAAAATAAGACACCACTTATTTTATTTATTTGGTCTTGTTGCGTTGAGAGGATTTTGGGAGAAAGGCTAAGGGGCTTGAAGTTATTCTTCTTCGTCGAAGAACGCAAATAATGCGAAGAACGCGAAGAACACCGACCTCCGACGAAGGTTGAAAAGAACGCCGAATCCTCGGAGGTCGACTACGTGACGCTGTATACTGTGACTCCAACGACATTCCTTCTATAACGCTTTCTTCCACGAAAATCCTTCTCTTCCGCAACGATCCTCTTCTTCCGCGACGATTAATTCCGTGATGAACTCTCTTTCGATGACACCGTTGAGGTAGGGGTTAATTTTTTTTAAGACTATATTCACGTGGTTCCTTCCATTTAAAACAAGGAACTCTGATCAACTCATCAGCAAGTTGATCCCCACATGATTTTCTTTTGCGGGTTGGGAATATTAAATTGTTAGAAAAATTGTTTGGGTTGTTTTCGTTTGTTCGTGAAAAATCCTTGTTGTTCTTCATCTTTTGGGCCGCTTGATACCAACTTAACGGGAGGAGGTCGGACCGCAGGAACACGACCAACTCTCCTCCCCCTTTGTTGTTTTGATTCGTTGCGGCACGAACAAAGGTGGCACAGTGCAACGGCATCGCGCAGACGAGAGGAAGAACGCGGCGAAGAAGTGTGGTACCGTCGCGCCGCGCCGTTGAGGCCGAACGAAACCATGCCGGAGTCGGGGCCGCGGAGGAGATTCGAAGACTCCACTGGTTGAACGTTGAGCGCGGATTGACGGACGATGAAAAACGAGGCCGCAAGGTAATTTTGAAGCCTCCGCAGTGAAGGTCGGGTCCCGGGAGGACCATTGGAAAAGGCGGAGAGAAAAACGGACCACTGAAGCACGTCCGGTGGTCCGTGGAAAATACCACTGGCGTGACTTGCCGGCACGGCGGCGCCGGTGGCCGGAGGCGGCGGCACCCGGTGCGCCGTCGGGGAGGGCTGTCGCCGCTGAAGCCGCGGAGGCAGGCCACTGGTCCCGCGACCGCGCGGGACCGGAGAGGCGGGATACGGCCCTCGATCGCGTCTGGGGGCAAGGGGCGGCCCCACACGGGGTCGCGGTTAGCGAAGCAAGCGAGGGGCAACGCCCCCCCCCCCCCCCCCCCCCGCATCTCAACGCTCGGTCGGTTCGGCCGAGCCTCCTGGTCGGTGCGCTTGCGCGCCGCGCGGCCAGACCGGACCGCCAGGTCGGGCGGTGCCCAGGCCGGACCGGGCCACGCCCAAGTGGGGCGGACCCGAACCCGGGTCGGGTCGACCAGGTTCGGGCCGGGGTGGCCCGGGCCCAAAACCCCCACTTTCGGACCTCTTTCGGACTTTTGCCCATAACATGGTCTACAGACATCCGATCGACGCGCCGTCAGTTGCGTAGCGATCCTTGGATCGATATGGTCGTTTCTTTATATTAAACTAATGTTTTCGAAGAACTTTGAGTACGGACGGGTTGGTTCGGATACGAAACCAACTAGGCCCTCGGAGCGGAAACACTTATATCTTGTGCCCCGGACGTCCGATTGACATTCCATCGACTTTGTTGGATTCGTCTTGATGAGAAGGAACTTTTAGCATACTTTTCCCATGGTTTGGACGCAGTTGGATAGTGGACGGGTTGGATTGTACGCGAAATCCAACCGGGCCCCTGGAACGGAATAGATGATAACTTTCAGACTGGATGTCCGTTTGAAGAACCGTCAGCGGTGTTGGTGATCTCGTTGAGAAACGGTCCCTTTGAGTATAACCTATGAGAGTTTAGGGTACAGTTGAGATACAGCCGGGTTGGTTCGCACACGAAACCAACCGGGCCCCAGGGACGAAAAGGCTAATAACTCACAGACCGGGCGTCCGATTGATGCGTTGTCTGTTGCGTTGAGACCCCTATGACGAGGCGGTCATTTGAGATAATTATTCATGGGAGTTTGAGATACTTGAAGTATAGACCTGTAGCTCATGGAGCGGACCCTCCCGGAGACGAGCCTACGGAGTACGGAGACCGTGTAGCCGGCTGAGACCTGACGACTGCTTGACCGACTCGACTTGGAGTGAGTAGACTAGCCCAGTGGACGGAGCACTACTTTGTTTGGGTGCAGACCCATGGCGGACGGAGCAGTACTGTGTGACAGTGCAGACCCGCGGTACTCGTCCAGAGAGTACCTCTGTAGGCTATTAGGGGGTCTGCACTACTGTGTTTGGGTGCATACCCTGGCGGGAAGCAGTACTGTGTTTGGGAGGATGACCTGCGGTACTCCACTAGAGGAGTACCTCAGCAGTCTTAGGTTAGTGAGCAGTACCTCGGAGTCGTGACAGGACCACTGTACACTCCAGAGACGGGGCTCTTCAACAGTTAATGTTTCGATAATGAAAATCCCGGTTTGATCTGAGTCTTGATCTTTGTGATTACGTCATGTTTGAGATGGGTCACTTGATAACTTAGGTATATGTATGGGCATATACCTGGGTGGTGGTTATCCGTTGATTTCATAATCTTTGTGTTTTTTCATGATTGAGATGGGTTACTTGATAACTAAGGTATATGTATGGGCATATACCTAAGTAGAGGTTATCTGTTCAGATCTTCTTTGTGGGTATCCTTGTTGGTTTTAGTGAGACCTTGAGGGTCTCGGGGTCCCTACTGAGTATCGTTATACTCACCCCTGCATGGGCTATGCCCGCACCTCATTGTGTTTTTTGCAGACGACGGGCAATGATGACGGAGGTCGAGTGTTCGAGGACTGGACGGTACCCGGAGGTGGACCACACGACGAGTCAGTACCCGGAGGTGGACCAAACGACGAGTCAGTATCTGGAGGTGGACTTCACGACGAGACGACACACAGAGGAGGTTGACGAGCGAGAGCATTGTGGAGGCTATCTGTACCTACCCTTCAGATAGGATCTGAGGAGGACGACCCAGGTGCCGCTTCCGTTTTCCAGTTGTTTTCTTTTTCTTTTGTACTTTTGTTCAGTTGTAGTTGTACATTCAGTTGGGTTTGTATTATAGCCCATTTACTTTTCATCACTTTCTTTTTGTACTTAGTGTTGTACTTCCGCTTGTACTCTATGGTGTTTTGTTTACTTTTATAAAGGCAATGCCTTCCTTGTTATCGGGATTTACGCCTTTGGTGCTAGTCACCAGCCCCTGGCCTATGGAAGGCGGGCTTGGGGTAGTCACGGCACGGGTCTCGAGGATGGGTCGTGAAAAATTGGTATCAAAGGTGGTACCCAGCCTGAAGTGCGGTGCACTGCTTGGGTTGAGATGTATGGTCCACAACGAGGGTGTTGTGCTCTAAAGGGGGTGATTGTAACACCCCCAAATGATAAAGGGTTAAATGACTAAATGTTATGACTCATGTCAACAAGGTGCACCTTCCTTTTTGAGAGCCTACCTAATTAGAATTCAACAGTTAAGCGTGCTTGATCTGGAGTAGTGATCAGGATGGGTGACCTCCTAGGAAGTTTCCCAGGGTGTGTGTGAGTGAGGACAAAGAACACTGGAAAGGACATGTGTTGGCCTGTGGGGACAATCATTAGTCAGATGACCCGTTCAGGCATGTGGGTGGACCCTGGGGTGGGCCCCACATTTCTGCTGGGTAGCTGGTGGTACCTGGTGGACCAGGACTCGACGGCCATGTTATGGCGGGGTGGCTGTGCTATCACCGGGACCCAGTTGTCACAATTGGTATCAGAGGAGTCGGTTCTACCACAGAACTTATAACTCTAATATTTTCTTTCTGTGAAGCGATAATGTAAAGAGTACAGAGTGTGGTTTTTAGTTCAGGGAGTCCAGTGTTGGTACAGGCGACCGACGTATCCATACACCAGGATCCTGACAACTGATTTCCGACTTTGTGTACGAAAACACTGATTGTGCGTGTGTTTCCATAAGTTTTTAAAAGTCAGCTCAAACCTGGTCATCTCACCAAGTATAAACGTTTGACCATTTCACATTGTTTCTTTCAGGAGGCCTTTCCACGGATGACCAGCTAGAGCCCAGAGGGATGTGCGTACTGATAGCCCGCCGAGCGAAGAGGCTTCAGGACAGGGCCCTCTTGCAGTTGAGGCATCAGCGGAGGCACCAGCGGTACTACCATACGTTGGGCCACCGATGCCACCAGCCCCAGCAGTAGGCGATGCATGCCACTTGAGCGCACTGCATGAGTTCCAGCGCCAGAGGCCACCCAAGTTCCGGAGAGAGACGGACCCGCAGGCGGCTGAGGATTGGCTGGAGGCTGTGGTGAGATTCTTTAGGCTAGTGGGGATGCCAGCAGACTTCATGGTGATATTTGCTTCCAGCCTTCTTCAGGCAGCAATAGGCAGGTGGTGGAGCCACTTGTTCCAGTTTTGAGAGGCGATGACCATAACATGGGAAGACTTCGAGACCTTCTTCAGGGTGGAGTTTGTGCCAGTAGCTCTACACCCTGAGCGTGTTCAGGAGCTGCTACCTTTGCCGCAGGATTTTCGATCAGTAGCTGAGTCATCTGTGGGCAGTAGACAGATGATGCAGAGGTCTAAGAGGACCAGAGCCAGCCGTACGAGGAGTAGGAAGTGTTATGAATGTGGCAGGAAGGGTCACCTGACACGTGACTGTCCGACTCCTCGCACAGTCGATTCGCATGCGTTGGAGGAGCCACCGAGACAGAAGCAGCGGCGGGTGCTTGAGCAACATCCGGGTTGTGGACAAGGCAATAGAGCTCCGGGAGCAGGTGGACAGGAGCAGAACTAGTGGATACGTCCCTTGTACTTCTAGTTCCATGTTTCTGTTGTATTTGTGTCTTTTTACTATGAGCTGCAATAATAAAAAGACACTTATCTTTGTGATTCTTGCTTCCCTGCCCTTTTGTTTGGTCGATACTGAGAGGTCCCAGTTCAAACTGTTGACTTGACCCTCAATTTTGATATTTCTACTGGAGGAGACCCAGTGACCTCACACTGATGCCGATAGTGTGACTCGACCCTTGGAGGCGAGAGTGGTAGTTGGATCTCTTGGTAGTTACATCGAGGCCTTATGACGTCATCCATGGCATGAATACATCATTCATGTCAGGATTTATGGTATTAGGAAATGGGTGTGGCTCATCCAGGGGATGATACCGTGTTTCTCTTTTCAGCAAAGGAGAAATTTTAGCATCTCTTTTAGATCGTAGGAAAAGAAGGTGCAGATCATCCAGGAGGGGATGAAGACTGCACAGTGCAGTAAGAAACAGGAAACCGGCGCCAGTCATAGAGAATTGGGCATGTTAAATTTTTCAATAAGAGGAAGCATAATGAAGAGATGAGTCTGCGGAGCAGCAGACGTGGAGGCAGAGCTAGGAGAGCAGCATGAGGTTGTGTACATTTTAACATGCTACAACCACCTGTCTTAGTTGTCCCAGTCAGGCTCAAGGAGCTGGAGGGCGGGGGAAGAGAGGAGCTACATGCGGTCAGGGAGAGTGACCCAATGGCTCTAAGAATGATTCGATGGACAGTCTGTGTCCACTACTAGCTATCGTAGTATCAGACGTTGATAATAATCATTCCTTCCTTCCACGAATCTTGTCCCAGACCTAAAGTTTCCGGTAAGCCGTAGACATGACCCTCATGTCTGGAGATACCTTGGGGGAAGACTCGATAATCACACTTACGCCGACGGTGTGGTCAGACCCTCAAGGCGAGAGTTTTGGTTGGAATCTCTTGGTGGCAGCGTCGAGGCCTTACGATGTTTGATGAGTATCGACTGGGCAATCACAGTTCATACACAAATTGACGGTATTAGGAAAAAAGGATGTGGTTTAACTACGACGTCGGGATGGGTTTTCCTTGGTCGGCGAAAAGGAAACCCCAAGAAGCACAGGATAAACTCATGCACAATAGGGTGCGACCGATCACTCTTGAGTCGGTCAAACTTACCCTCGTGACAGCAGGTGTTTTGAGTTTCAGTTCTAAACTGGAATTGGATACCTCTAGAGTTCGAGGATGACGATCACATCTTTATATGGGTCTCACCTTGACGAGGTTTACGGAGATGTGGCCGAGGAGAAAAGTTATCTCCGAGGTTCAACGGACCTTTCTAGTTCCTCAGCTCGATAGGCAAGGTTGTTTACCTCTTGACCCATCCACCTCAATTGCACCAGGTGCACGATGACTTCCACGTATCTCAACTAATGAGATACATTCATGATCCTTCACAGATCATCGACCTCAGGGAGTTGTATGTCGATGACATGGAGACATACGCAGAGATTCTAATGGGGATCGAGGATCGACAGGGGAGCATCCTGGAAGGACGGTCGATTCCTTGGGTCTGCTTTCACTAGCAGTATGGGAACCTCCAGGTAAGGACATGGGAGTCGAAGGCTCAGATGCGTGCTCAGTACCGCTTTTGTGACCCTAGTTTTTGTTAAAGCTTTACGAGGACGTAAATCCCTGAGTTGGGAGTAATGTAAAGACCCGTAAAATTCAAGGGAAATTTTTTCTTAATTTTCTTTGAGATTTTACAAGAAATCAGTTTCTGACTGCGCCTGATTCCGAGGACCGATGTGCCCGGAATCATTTTCTGAAGTTTAGCTCGGGTACGTTCAGTGAATGAACGAACGAGTTTTTATAAGGGTCTTGAAGTTCTTCTTCTTCGTCGAAGAATGCGAAAAATGCGAAGAACGCCGACCTCCGACGAAGGTCGAAAAGAACGCTGAATCCTTGGAGGTCGACTACGCGACGCCGTATACTGTGACGCCAACGACATTCCTTCGATGACGCTTTCTTCCGCGACGATCCTTCTCTTCCGCGACAATCCTCTTCTTCCGCGATGGTTAATTCTACGATGAACTCTCGTTCGACGACAATGTTGAGGTAGGGGTTAATTTTTGTGTAAGTCTATATTCTCGTGGTTCCTTCCTTTTAAAAAAATGAACTCAGATCAACTCATCTTCAAGTTGATCTGCGAGTGATTTTCTTTTGTGGGTTGGGAATATTAAATTGCGAGAAAAACTATTTGGTTTGTTTTCATTTGTTCATGAAAAATCCTTGTTGTTCTTCGTCTTTTGGGCCGCTTGATACCAACTTAACGGGAGGAGGTCGGACCATACGAACACGGCCAACTCTCCTCCCCCTTTGTTGTTTTGATTCGTTGCGGCATGAACAAAGGCGGCATGATGCAACGGCACTGCGCTGACAAGAGGAAGAACGCGGCGAAGAAGCGCGGTGCCGTCGCGCCACGCTGTTGAGGCCGAATGAAACTGCGGCCGGAGTCGGGGCGGCGGAGGTGATTCGAAGACTCCATTGGTTGAACGTTGAGCACGGATTGACAAGCGATGACAAATGAGGCCGCAAGGTAATTTCGAAGCCTCCGCAGTGAAGGTTGGGTCCCGGGAGGACCATTGGCAAAGGCGGCGAGCAAAACGGACCACGGAAGTGCATCCGGTGGTCCGTAGAAAATACCACCAGTGCGCCGGAGGGGGCGGCCGACACCGGCCGGTCGCCAGGAGGCGGCGGCGCCCGGCGTGCTGCTGGGGAGGGCCTCCGTGGCTGAAGCCCCGACGGCAGGATGCTGGTCCCGCGACCGCGCGGGACCGGAGAGACGGGACGCGGTGCTCTGTCTCGTCCGGTGGCAAGGGGAGGCCCCATGCGGGGACGCGGTTAGTGAAGCAAGCGAGGGGCAGCCCCCCCCCCTGCGTCTCAATGCTCGGCCAGTTCGGCCGAGCCTCCTGGTCGGTGCGCCAGCGCGCCGCGCGGCCAGACTGGGCCGCCCCCAGGCCGGGCTGGGCCGCACCAGCCGGGCTGGGCCGCACCCAAGCGGGCCGGAACCGGACCCGGTTCGGGTCAACCCGGTTCGGCCCGCCCCAAGGGGTCTCGGGCCGGGTCGGCCCGGGCCCGAAACCCCCACTTCCCGACCTCTTTCGGTCTTTTGCCCATAACATGGGATATTGACCTCCGATCGATGCACTATCGGTTGCGTAGCGATCCTTGGATCGAGAAGGTCGTTTCAGAATATTACACTCAAGGTTTCATAGAACTTTGAGTATGGCCGGGTTGGTTCGGATACCAAACCAACCGGGCCCTCGGAGCGGAAATGCTTATATCTTGTGCTCCGAACGTCCGATTGATGTGCCTTAGAATTTGTTGGATTCCTCTTGATGAGAAGGGACTTTTGGCATACTTCGCTCATGGTTTGGATGCAGTTGGATAGTGGCCGGGTTGGATTGTACCCGAAATCCAACCAGGCCCCTGGAACGGAAAAGCTGACAACTTTCAGACTGGATGTCCGTTTGACGAACCGTCAGCGGCATTGGTGATCTCGTTGAGAAATGGTCCCTTTGAGTATACCCTATGAGATTTCAGTTTATAGTTGAGATATGGCCGGGTTGGTTCGCACACGAAACCAACTGGGCCCCGGGGACGAAAAGGCTAATAACTCACAGACCGGGCGTCTGATTGATGTGTCGTTTGTTGCGTTGAGACCCCTATGACGAGGTGGTCCTTTGAGATATTTTTGAGTGGGACTTTGAGATACTTGGAGTATATACCTGTATCTCGTGGAGTGGACCCTCCCTGAGACGAGCGTGCGGAGTACGGAGATCGTGTAGCCGGCTGAGACCTGACGACTACTTGACCGACTCGACTTGGAGTGAGTCAACTAGCCCAGTGGACAGAGCACTACTTTGTTTGGATGCAGACCCATGGCGGACGGAGCACTACTGTGTGATAGTGCAGACCCGTGGTACTCATCCAGAGAGTACCTCTGCATGCTATTAGGGGGTGTGCCCTACTGTGTTTGGGTGACATACCCCTGCGGGAAGCACTACTGTGTTTTGGTGGATGACATGTGGTACTCGAAAGGAGGAGTACCTCAGCAGTCTCATGTTAGTGAGCAGTACCTCAGAGTCGTGACAGGACCACTGTACACTCCAAAGACAGGGCTCTTCAACAGTTACGATTTCGATAATGAAAATCCCGGTTTGAGCTGAGTCTTGATCTTTGTGTTTACCTCATGTTTGATATGGGTCACTTGATAACTTAGGTATATGTATGGGCATATACCTGGGTGTTGGTTATCAATTGATTTCATAATCTTTTTTTTTCCTCATGATTGATATGGGTTACTTGATAACTTAGGTATATGTATGGGCATATATCTAAGTAGAGGTTATCTGTTGAGATCTTATTGGTGGTTATCCTTGTTGGTTTTAGTGAGACCTTGAGTGTCTCAGGGTCCCTACTGAGTATCGTTATACTCACCCCTACGCGGGCTATTCCCGCGCCTCGTTGTGTTGGTTACAGACAATAGGAAATGCTGACGGAGGTGGAGTGTTCGAAGACTGGACGGTACCCGGAGGTGGACCACACGACGAGTCCGTACCCAGAGGTGGACCAAATGACGAGTCAGTATCCGGAGGTGGACTTCACGATGAGACGACACACAGAGGAGGTTGACGGGCGAGAGCATTGTGGAGGCTATCTGTACCTACCCTTCTGGTAGGATCCGAGGAGGACGACCCAGGAGTCGCTTCTGTTCTTCTAGCTATTGTCTTTTTCTATTGTACTTTTGTTTAGTTGTAGTTGTACTTTTAGTTGGGTTTGTATTCTGGCCCATTTACTTTTTAGCACTTTCTTTTGTACTTAGTGTTTTACTTTCGCTTGTAATCTGTGGTGTTTTGTTTACTTTTATAAAGGCAATGCCTTCCCAATTATCAGGATTTATGCCTTTGGTGCTAGTCGCCAGCCCTTGGCCTATGGAAGGCGGGCTTGCGGTAGTCACGGCACAGGTCCCAAGGACGGGTCGTGAAATTTCTCCTTGTTATAAATAGGATACCATTATTTATGTATAATCTCCATGCAATTTTATAGAACATGTACAGTTTTACCACACCATTCACACATGTCACCATATTTATTTGGGTTTCAAATAATTCGAATATTTTCTTATTAGTTTTACTTATTAGGATTTTTTATCAAAGAATATAATTATAATTTATATTATTTAGATTTATCATGTTTTTCAGCCTCATCATTTTTTCTATTAGTGTATTGTGTTAAACACTTTAGAAAACCCATTCCTACATGGACAATAGTTTCATCTTGAAATATTTATTCCTTGGTGGAGTCAATGTAACATTTCATTCCACCTTCTTCACATCCAGAACTAAATCTTGTTTTTCTCTAGGATTTTATTCATTTCTTAAACCATATTATTGTGAGTGATCATATTTTGGGTCTTGAGACACAATTTTTTGAGGATCAATTTCATCGTCTAAAACACTGATCTTTTTTTCTAGATAAATAAGTATTTTTTCAAGATGATAAATATCCTTTTCTGTTATAGTAGTACAGTGTAATTTTATGTATTTATTACAATTCCATTCATTCCGAAAATTAAAATACCTTGAGATATGACCAAGGCTAGAAAAAATGAATAATTTAGCATAAGTGTCCTACCTTATTTGGTCTATACTTGATTGAGATTTTGGTTCTACTGTAATTTTTATAACATCATTGGGTTTTTTTTCTTCAAAACCTCTGATTATGATGTGTGCAAACCATCCAAAAAAAATCACTGGTATGAATCAATATTTTGTGGAACTATAATTCTTGATTTTTCAAATAAAAACACTTTACTTCTAGATTCCAGATATGGTTTCCAATATGTTATTTCACAAATTGAGATAGCTTTTAGAGGGATCCTTATTTTCTATTTATAGTAATTCATCCAAACCTTAAGGTTTCTTATTTTCATATCGTTCTATTTTAACTAAGTATTAATTACATTTATATTTCAACTATTATCTATACTAGATTTTCTCCTTTCCTCAAGATGGGGTTTTTAGAGGTATGATGCTAGCCTTTAACTCTTTTTACATATAGATTTTCTTTAAAATCACTTGTGAAATATCTTTAATAATTTCACTTTTATCCTTCATCTATGTTCCCATTTTCTTTTTGTTTTGATTCCAGGCATATTTTTCTATTCTTATGATTTTTTCCAGGATAAATATACTACCATCAAATAGTAAACTTCATAAAAGATTCTTTCTTAATATTATTTTCCATTTCATGAGAATTCCTTACAATAGAAACATGATGGTGTTTCCTCTTCATCAAAAAAGTCACATATACATTTTATCTCCAAGAGAGAGTTTAAAATTTCACATCCCTTCCCCCAAATAAGGGTTAGAATAAGAGATAACATTATGCTCATATTTTACCTTGGCTAGAGAACACAACTTTTGGGTTGTCTTCTTAATATTTTTTTCTCAAAAGGTTAAGAGATTGGTTCCATATCAAAATATTATGCATGATAAGGATGAATCATAATTATACTTTCTACTCATTAGATTATTCATGGGTTTGAATATGTAAATATATTAATTCCCATTACAATACCACTCCATTGGAAATTATTTTCTTCTTTATTCACTTTACCATTTCTAAACATTTTCTAAAGAAAGGTTATGATCTCATTAAAAGATTTATCATATTCTATCTTTAAAATCTTATTTTATATTTATAGGTAACCCTTCCCCCTCTAATACCAAGTATAGATCATTTGGTTGGATTGACCATTGAGGGTGGGGGTGAATTAGTGGGTTTCATTTTACAAATTCTTTTTCTCTCAATCCAAACTCTTGAACTTGGTAAGGTTATCAATGAACACATTTATATCTATTATCCTCACCTCATATATAGAAACAATGAGATATATCATAACACACAGTATTTATGTGGTTCTTTATTACGAAATTTTAATTATCATGTTGGCAAGATCCCCAACATGGATTGTCCACTATAATCTCATTATAAATTACAATAGTCAAGGAAGCAACTGTTTATACCCCTCATTAGTCTATCATATGGTTGATCTTGGTTATACCACCTTGCAATCCAAATCTTCTTTCATAGTTGGTTTTACCCCCAATCGTCTTCTATTGTTATCCAATAGTTATACCCCCAACATCAATCCTCCCCAGCAACTATTTATACCCCGGTGAAAAGATTATTCTTCTTTTCTTTGATCTGATAGAAGAAAATATTCTATCTTATTCATAGTGACATTCCACCACAACCATAATAGATCTTTTCCACTTTTATACATCTTTATGTACCATAACCAATCAGTGATCTAGTTTTTGAGGATTTATATATTATATTTAGACACCTATGTAAAACTTGTTTCCTTTCTATAACAATGGTTGTGAAATTATTACATTTGATGTTGGTGTCCTTGCCTCAATAAGATATGTGAAGGATAATCATGCAATTTATTCAAGTATTATTTTATACCTGAATAATCTTTCACACTCTTGATTTCTTTTACTATTGAATCCTCAATTTATATTCACCATGTTCACGCCATGCAATATCCTTGGTAGTGGGGAAACCCTATCACAAAATATTTCTCTCTATATTATTTTAACTGTTGTGTCATTTTGTTATTAAGAAAAATGGGTATCTCAGGTTTTTTATTTTCCCATGTTGATTCATGCACACATGTATATGCACATAGGGTCATAGACATGAATGAGTTGTATATCATGTACTATATTTCCCAAAATATTTCATTAAACCATATTGTTTATCGATCGTCACTAATCATTTCATTCTTCTCCCATACACCAGAACAAGTGCATAGAACTTCTTCTTCATAAGACATTCCAATGTTATGTGAACATTTTATTTTTCACAAATGATGATTTTAAGTGAATATAATATCCTCTTATTTTCATAAACAATTCACACTCAATAGATTTTTTTCAAATTCACAAAAGTAAATATCTTCATGGAATCAGATCCTCATGAAGATCTATAAATGTGTGAAACATAAGAAAAGGAAGGTGGTTTCAATATTAATTCAAACCCACAATATATCATAGGATATTCAGGATTCACATGACTTACATGACACCTAAAAAGATGTCATCCTTTTTATTTGAGAATTTATACTCTTACTATAAGAACCCAGTTTTTCACTCAGGTATGGATCCTTTAATTTTCGGTCTAAATATTTACCTTGATTCTAATATGGAAGCCTAATGAGTTTGTAAAGTTTATGGGGGTGTCAGGGGATTTTTTAGAGTCCAAAACCTATATTTTTGGGGAAAGCAAGCATGGCGTACAGTTTAGAGTAAATTGTGCTAGAATTCTGCATGGTTTGGAATACTATGGGGATTCTGTTTTTCCAAATATAGTCACATTGCATGGTTGGCACACCTTCGTGTGGCCTAACCCCATGAACAACCTTTTTTTCCTAGGTACCCATGCTTGGATTGTGCATGGTTTGTTCAAACTAGCTAGAAGATGTTTCTTCGAGCAGAACCATCTAACACAGTTAGCGCTTGGTTTGACAAACCGTGTGGAAAAACCATGCGGAGGATAAAATTATGGGAAAAATGCCCGAAATTCTGTTAATTATCTATTTATCCCCATATTCCTCCCTAATCCAATAACCATGATGATCAAACTCTTTTCCACTCATTTTGGATCTTTTTGAAGGCCATAACTAGGGATCAAGAGATATCATTCTCCCGAAATTCGATCGAGCTTCCATTTTTCATCTTGGATGTGCAACAGTAAGTACTTGTGTCCCCTTTATCCATTATTCTACTCTCTTAATTTCAAACTAGATATCTTCAAGTGATCATTTTCACCTTTTCTTAGATCTACTCTGATCCGAGTTAAATCAAGGGAAAATACTGAAGGAGGAGATTCGTACAACCCTAAGGTGGGTGGTCTATAACTCATCCCTAATGTTTGTCGATTTTTGAATATTCGTGTAGGGCCCAATGATGTAATCTAAAGTCGTTTCTTGATTTTACATGACATGGTTATACTTGCTAGAATTGTATGGTTATGCCCTCTCAAAATACATGATTCGTTGTTAGCGGTTACACCCACAACTCAATTTTACCCATGTTGAAGGTTATTCCATATTTGGGTTTTAGGGTTTTAGCCCATTGAAGCCACCGTTTAGGTGTGCCTTTTAAAGCCACCGTTTAGGTGTGGCGTCCCTTGAGCATCTTAATGGTGAGCCCTTCTATAATAAATGGTTTTTTAATGAGAATTTCATAATATAATTTACCATGTATGCTCACCACTTGACCCGCCAAAGGTAAATGCTTAAATTTGCTCATTAAATGTGAAATTTGAAAGGGAAAGTATACTAAGTATACAAATTGGCCTAATCAAATGACATTTAATAAAGGTTATATTTTTGTATCACCCCATTCCATATTTATTGAAGGTAGTGGAGTGAACCTCTGTAATTGAATATGGCTTAATGATTTATTAAGACTTGATTAAATGGTTGAAACTCTAATTAGCCTATCCACACTAATGGAATACATGGCATGAACCTAATTAATGATTACATTATTAAAATATCAAATAAGAATCGAATAACTTGAGCTCTCCATGGATTCGGAGAGGATAGTTCCTTGGGACATGGGAACCCCATTCCAATTCAAGTACGTGGTTTTCTTAGGTTGACACCCACCTAGAATCATGTACTTGTCTATTCCTTGAATACCCAATATACTACCGTAGGGTCCTTTACATTATTACAGGATACCTCAGATACACTCCTTGGATCCAACATTGACTTGTAGGTGCCATGGTGAAATACCATAGGGCCCTATCCTTGCTTAGCCCCTTCTTACCTTGGTCGATAACCTTAGACTCAGTAAGTGCCTTATTATAGAGTGAATTGGATTACACATTTACCCCTTAGCTAGACTCAAATACTATTGAGTTAGTGTTCTATGAGATCTAAGTTACCTTGTTTATTACCCTAGAACTCCCTAATCAGATATCTTTGTCTGGTTTCCTTTTTTACATCTTGGGACCTTCACAACTTATATTATCATGAGGTAAAGTTAGTTCTGGTTGTGCCTCGCGTGACCTATTAAGATTAAATGGTAACTACTTAATTAATGAACTGGTAACATTTTCCAACACCATCCAAGGGTTGAAGCAGGTAATGGGGTATTTAGTTATATTGTACTATTTTATTTACATTATATATACATGAATACACATTACTATATTCCATTACACGGTTCAGATGTTATAGACATCGTTGGTGGTTTCCCACTAATATTTATCCCACAAACTCTTTAGGAACCGTTTGGTACCATAATTAGATTACACATTGGCTGGTATAGGCAAATGGAATCATACAGCTTCAAACACTTTTTTGCTTTCTATTTAGAATTGAGCTTAATAGCAGATGATCGAGTTGGATCTCAAGATGCTTGGAGTAGTATTAATCTTCTCTTTATTTGTGGAACATGTTGTATATGTTGTCTTGTAACCATGTGTTCTAGTTTTCTAGTGACATTTCATTACATCATCATTTCTCTAGTTGATACATTTTTCATTATTCTCATTTATCCATTGCATCAGTTTGGTTCCTCTGTTTATTTATATTTCTTCTACTATTTACTATTATTTAGATTCTTCCATTGTGTTACACTCTGCAAATAAGAGCATATTTTCTCTATGGACACACCCTAGGATCTTTCTTCTTATCAGCATCCTCTGGCTTTTGGGGAGATGTGCTTCAGGCCATGTGGAACATCGGGCTCGTGGAACCCCTTAAGTGGAATCCGGATCTAAAATATCACAATGTTGTAACATAGGTGGTTTTTTTCTTTAATATTTATAGACAATAGATTGGATAATATGAATGTTTGGGACTTGGTTATAATTTTCTGATGGACATCATGAACCCATGTTCTGGGTAAAATCCAAGATGCCTAACTTTTAGTTATTATCGTACTTTTTCCTATTACAAATGATATTATTTCATCATATAGTGACACAAATGTTTTGTGGTGTTGTTTATTATTAATCTATTTTAGAATTTATGTCATCCTTATTCTTGATGATATGAGGTAAAGGAGAATTATTACATGCATCATTATAGGAACCTAGAGTTCACATGTCATGCATTTTTTCATGCAATATAGGTGCATTTCACTACTTTTCATTTCTTGATAAGCTAGTGATTGTTGAATGATGTTGTGATAGTTTACTTGTACTTTTATTAAGTTATCTACAATTGAGTGATTTCATGTCTCAATTCATGATGTGTATGGGTCCTAATGGGTTAGGATGAGTAATCTACCTAGTCGATCAATTATGCTATAAGTAAGTGGGTGTCTTTTCTGATGATAGTGTATGTGATCTAATTCATCAGAAATGGATATCCCATATAAGGTGGATCATGGAATCTAACATGAATTGTTTTAACATCCTTATCTAGCCTTTCCATTTCAATGAAAGGTAAAGGATTGAACTAAAAAATTAACTCCAAAATGACATGAAACTTATACTTGATAACTTACTAATACTTGGTAGTCTAAGAAGGTAGTTTGGGTAGTATGACTTGGGTAGTATGTTTTATTCCATTCTGTTTATTCTAATGATCCTATCTTATGCATATAAGCTAGTTTTGAGGCATTTCCTTGGAATTTTAAGATCATTTTCACCACGACGTCCTCGTGTCCTTCACTGGGAAGGTGGTGACGATCATGCTACAGATGTGGTGGGCCCTGAGCTTCCAATATTACCACCAAGAGTACCACTTGAGGAACCACCTATTGTACCTGATCCGAGCACTGATGAACACGTCCGTGATAGTTTTATACATCTGATTTAGTCTATGTTTGGTGCTCCAAGGGTTGAACCTACGATGGCTGATTTGACCTGTGAGTTCATACATCAACATCCTGCTAATTTTTTAGGATATATAACATAATATATACCTTTGAGAATATCAATACATCTATAGATTATAGATTCAAGATTTTTGCATACATGCTTCAGGTTTCGTCCAAATGTTGGTGGGATGTGGTTACCCAGGCTAGTCGTTATCAGGGAATTTTAGGCGTTGATTTCTAGACTACCTTTTATTATTACTTCTTTCCTTAGGCACTATGTTCTAACATAGCCCAAGAGTTTAGGCATCTTGAGTAGGGTTCTTTGTCTGTTATGGAATATTCATCACGTTTAACTAATTTTCAGCACTTTTCACTGCTTTGAGCTAGTTATGAGCTTTCACATGAATGATGTTTTGAGGAAGGCCTCCGTCAGGCCATCAAAACTCAAGTGAATTTCTTTCACCTTCCTAAAATATCAATAATAGTTGATTAGTCCCTTATCACTGAACATGACCTGAGGGATAGAACATTTACCAGGTTTAAAGGATCAGTGCCGGGTTAGGCCAATAGTTCTTCTGATGGCAGGAAACATTCCCTTGAGTTTTCTGATCAATGTAGTGGCAGTCAGAGTTTCCAGTTTGATAGATCTTTGGTGTGTCATCAGTGTGGAAAACCAGGGAATAAGAAAACATGTTGGTCGGAGTGGTTTACTCAAGAGGGGGGTGAATTGAGTACCAATTAAAATTTCTGTATTTAAAAACACTGTCTTAAAGACCCCCAAATAAAATAATAAATTAAACTGTAGTGAATTTATATTAAAGTAGAGGTTCTGTTAGATTCTCAAGGGATTGATTAATTCCCAGTTAATCAATACAGGAGTGTATGATTATCTTTTGAAACTAACTTACTAATCTAAACTTAACATAAACACTTGCTAATTTAATTATCAAAGTAACTTTAAAAATAGTATTAGTTTTAAAGTGATTAGCAGCGGAATAATACTTTGAAAGAGATGGCACAGCAAATGTAACAAAGAGGTTCAGTCTCAAGCCGAGACTTAGTCCTCTCAAAAGTTTTTATATAAAAATGATCCACACCCTGGATCGGGGTTCAACAGTTCACAACTATCCAGGTCCAAGACCTCTACCACTGCTATTCGTGGGAAACAGTACAACAGCAACCAGCTGTCCAGGTCACACATGACCTCTACCACTCTCCACAGTGGGAAATGAAGTGTAAAAATTTTGCTGAGGATTTACAGATCCACCAGTGAAAGTACAGGAGTCAGTGTGTGTGTTAGATACAGCAGATAACACACACTGCTCGAAAAGTATAATAATAAATCACAGAACAAGAGATGTAGAGTTTAGAAATGGTTCTGGTGATTTCAGTGTAGCTCTGGACTCCTTTGGATTCGATCAGAAGTGAGTCTGAGTCCTCTTCTCGTTTTTGTTTGAGAAGCAGAGTGTCGTATGCTCCAGTTTCATAGGCAGTGAGATGTAGTCGATGAAGTTCTTTCTTATATGCACAGAACACTTCTCGAGTGTGCTTGATTGTCTATGAGCTTCTCTGTGTTCTGGATGGAACTAGTTTTTCACTTCTTGATTCTTCTCGTTCTTGTGTTTATGGTATATTACATCCACCACACTCTCGCACGTTGGGCAGTAGTCTTCTCGTATTTATCTCACAGGCAACAGGAGACATAAAATATTTCCTTTCTGCAGGTACGAGGTACGGGTTCCTGACATCCGACAACCTTTATCAGATATTTGACAAATCATTAAAATGTACATGATATGACCGTTGGATAGATTAAATAAAGATAGGGAATAAAGAAATTCAAACAGTGAGTCGAATGATCGATAGGTAATCAGCAACGGTGACTTGGACATCGGTAGCTCAATTTCATTAGTTGCTTTGACTCTATCGGTGGCTCTATGCGTCGGTTGGTATATACTTGTATCGGTGACTTTGTTTATCGGTAGCTCCATGCGTCGGTAGCTCCATGCGTCGGTAGCTCCATGCGTCGGTAGCTCCATGCGTCGGTAGATCCATGCGTCGGTAGCTCCATGCGTCGGTAGCTGTGAGTCTGTCAGTAGCTTCGTCCATCGGTGACTCTTATTCCATCGGTAGCTATTTATACTTACACCGGTAGGTCTATATTTGTATCGGTAGCTGTCTGTAAGTCAGTAGCTTACATTTATAAGTACATCGGTAGCTCTGTGTTAAGTATATCGATGACTCTGTCTGTTGGTAGACTAAGTCTATCCGTAGCTCTGGCTATCGGTAGCTCTGGCTATCGGTGGACTAAGTCTATCGGTAGACTAGGTACCGGTAGCTCTTTATCAGTGGCTATAGGCAGATTACTTATCTGTTTTATGCAGAACACATCCGATTGTGTAAGAATCAATTTATAACTTGTATGAACATGGATAAATGAGGATTAACATAAATCACAGATTATTTAAACATTATTATTAACTGGATCACTGATTTGAAAGAATTAAAGTTTAGATCAACAGTAATTGAGAATATCATAAAATATGAACACATAATTGGGATTATCAAAACATATAAATACATGATTGGGATTATCAAAACAGGTGAGGTCAACAATCTCCCCCTTTTTGATAATCACAACTTATGATATGAGCATTAAACATAGTGAAAATATAACAGTAAAGAGTATAATATTGAATTCAATTTTCTCAGAGAAAACAGCATCAGAGATAATATAAATAGTATGATATAGACATAAGTTATCAGAGGTAACAAGCATAAGGTACCGAAGGTAAAAAAGAAACACAATAATATCAGAGATAAAATCGAAAAGAAGGTTATTTTACTCTATTGAAAATATTTCTCATTCTCTCATTTTGTTCTCCCCCTTTCTTGTATTGTTCTCCCCCTTTCTTGTATTGTTCTCCCCCTTTCTTGTATGGTTCTCCCCCTTTCTTGTATTGTTCTCCCCCTTTGTGATAATCAAAAAGTGGGAAAGCATATATAGGAGACAAAGAAAACAGGAGAAGGAAAAAGAGTTCTTCTGTATTAGAGCAGTCAAAAAGTACAAAAAACAGAATACAAAGGAATTCCTATCAAAAATCCTAGCCACTGGATCAATCCACATCTTCCACGTGAGATTTTCCTTGGGGATCAGAAGAAGGTTTGGGTGGTGAGGATGCAGGTGAAGGTTTTGGAATGCCAGAAATGATCAAAGGAGGCTGAGCCACTAAGACAGTGCCTGGCCTGTATTGGGAAGGTTGTTGAGTGATCATAGGTGTGAGGCTTCGGATGGCCTGAGCAGGAGTCATCTGAACTGGAGACTCACTAGAGGCAGAGGCAGGCAAGGCAGGAGGGACAATGACTGGTCTGGCATCAACATGCAAGAAGGGCAGCAACAAATTTCTAAAATCCATAATAATTCCTCCTCCTCTTTCCATAGCAGAGATAAAATCATCTTTGTTCTCCATAAATTTTTCTAAGGCAGGAGTCAGTTCTCTTAGCTTGCTCACTTATTCTCGGAAGGCTTGTGTGACAAGGGGTAACTTCATGTTTTCCAACAGCAGCTTGAAGTGGTGATCGAGTTGATGCTTGGTGAAAATTTTGGTGAAGTAGTAGTCCACTTTTCTCTTTATGGATTCCTGAGAGGTAGAGGCGTCTCTCATATAATCTTGAACAATTTTAATTATTTCTCTAGCAGAATCTCTTGTAGAAAGCACCACTCGGCTCAACTCTGATGAGTCCCCAGAGCCACTGGTTGAAATAGAACCAAGCACCTCCTTCATCATTGCTCATAATTGATTCAAATCAAATGCAGGTTTTGAAGCTAGAGGCCCAACCGAAAAGGATACAGTTTCTTTGAAACTTTTGGTCAAGCCACTAATCAGAGTTTGCAGTTGAGAGTCCTAATTTTTAACATGACCCTTTATAGAAGATTTAAAGTCTTCAAAAACTGAAACCATTTGGCTTACAACACTTTTCACATTGGCTAAATCCTTATCAGCTTGAGGCTTTGAGCTCAGGTAAGAATCCAAAGAAGCAACTAATGTCTTGAGAGCTTCATGATCTGCTTCAATTCTAGAAGATTGGGTCTGGCACTCTTTGACTGCTTCCATTAGCTCATCCATAAATGTGGAAAGATTGAAACCAAGAGAAAGCTCAAAAGATTGTTCTAACAACTTCATTTCTTCATGAAAACAGTGCTTCATCTCACTAACTGAGGTACTGAAGAATTCTTTCAGCTCATTCTTCATGGATTCAAGATCAGTCTTTATAACAAAATCAGTAGGGAAAACTGCAGTAGATACTCTTGCAGAAGCTAAGCTGACAACCGAATCATTCATGACTGACTGAATTGAGGAAACTAGAAAAGATTCCATTGTCTTTACTTCTTCTACAAAACTGACTTTGAGATCCTCTTTCAGCTTATTCAGATCATGAAATCTGACCACATTATCAGGAAATAACTCAGAAGCAAGATCATAATTGGTCTTCGGTCTCTTCACAGACATCTCATTATCAGAATCCGGATAATCCAATCCACAGACTATAAACCCTGGGTCTTCTACCCAGTCTTCAAACCCAACATCCACTGTAACATTTCCAAGATTGGAATGATGCTCCCCCTCAATGGGTGCATTCACATGTATCACAACAGCATTTTCTGCTGGCTTTTCTTCATCAGAATCTTCCACAACAACTTCCATCTCAGCAGCAGTAAGGAGGTTTTCTGAAACAGGTACATCTTCTACTGTATCTCTTTCTACTTCAGCAGTAGGCATAGTTGAGCTTCCAATCAAAGGACTCATTCTTAAAATACCTGAAACATACGATTCAGATACATTCTCCTTTTCCTTTTCTTCTTGGTGAGGCACAGACTGCTCTTCCTCATGAGTAGACAAAATTTCCTCTACCTTTCCTTTCCTTGAGTATACAAGCTCAGTAACAGGACTTGGGGGCAAGTCTGGATCTCCTCCAATATCCATAGGAGTTTCTTCCTCTTCTTCTTCTTCTTCTTCTTCTTCTTCTGACTCATCACTATACTCAGGATCCTCTTCATCAGATCCTAAACCTGGATTTCTTTGATCCTTTGGCCTTGAAGGATAATCCACAGGATTAAACCTATCATATATCTTCTGATCATCACTGACCCATTCTCCCTTCCATGGGTTCCAGTTAATCTTCATGTACTTACAAACAGTCGAGGTGATGCAGAAATTATTCTTGACAACAACTGTCTCATCCTGAGACTCAGTTATTCCTTTCACTTTTAACATTACTGAAATCAGCTTGGCAAAGAATAAAGCATTAGTCTTTGACTTTGGTCTAATCATGTCTTCCATTTGAAACATTAACAATCTGCACAGATTGACTTTCACACCATGTCTTAACAGATGTAGAAGATAGATATCTTGATATCTCAGATTTTCAAAATCTCCTCTCCTCGGTATCAACACATGCTGAACAAACTTGAAGAGCAGTCGATTCTCTCCATCCATTTCAGCAGCAACCACTTGCCTTTGATTCCCATTACCGGTTAGTTCCTTTAAGGCGGTCTCATAATCAAAGATGTCACTGCTAGGTGGAATTGCTCTTGATATGTACCCAGAGACACCTTCATGTGGTACTTTGAGACATTCTGCCCACTCTACTGAAGAAAACGACATTTATTTTCCATTTACAAAAGAGCTTACCCGATTCTCATTTTCAGACTTCTCGAAGCTTACAAACTCTTAGAACTGTTTTACCAACATCGGGTAGTATGAGCCATTGTTATTCGAGAAACAATCCACCCATTTTTGGTCCTCCAGAATCTCGAGTACTAACGATTTGCTAGGCAGTAGCCATTCCACGCACAGTTCCTTCTCGATTACTATGTCTCTATTCTGCAAGTGAGGATTCACTGATCGCTTTCCCGATCTAGTTCTGACTTCACTAACACTGGCTTTGTGCTGTGTCTTTTTCTTCTTAGCATTTGGTTCTACACTTTCATCTCGGACGATAGGAAGCTTAGTTCTTGCCATCGCGGGTTTAGGGTTCTTGGTCGATTTGGGAGCTAAGGTTCGAAGGTGAGATATTTTGAGCTCGGTGAGGTAGGAAGTGGCTTAGTCTTAGTTTTATCATTTAGGAATTCCAAATAAACGACTAAAATAGAGTAAGATAAAATAAAATAAAACGATTCGTATTCTTGGTGGCAGACAGAAGCTTTTAAAATCAATTGCATCGGTGTGACTTAATCATCGGTGAGAATTTTCACATCGGTGAGAATTTTACATCGGTGAGAATTTTCACATCGGTGAGAATTTTCACATCGGTGAGAATTTTCACATCGGTGAGAATTTTCACATCGGTGAGAATTTCACATCAGTGAGAATTTTCACATCGGTGAGAATTTTCACATCGGTGAGAATTTCACATCGGTGAGAACTTTCACATCGGTGAGAATTTTCACATCGGTGAGAATTTTCACATCGGTGAGAATTTCACATCGGTGAGAACTTTCACATCAGTGAGAATTGATCATCAGTGAGAATTGATCATCGGTGAGAATTGATCATCCCCAACTCGTGCCTAATGTAACATAACCTATCAGAACTTAAAGGCTTAGTGAAAATATCATCCAATTGATGTTCAGTGCCAATAAATTCAAGAGAAATATCACATTTTTGATAGTGATCTCTTAGGAAATGGTGTCTTACATCTATGTGTTTGGTTCTAGAGTGAGATACAGGATTCTTAGAGATTTTTATTGCACTGGTGTTATCACAGTTGATTGAAACATGTTTAAAAACATATCCATAGTCCAAAAGAGTGTGTTTCATCCACAGAATTTGTGCACAGCAACTACCAGCAGCTATATATTTTGCTTTGGCAGTAGATAATGCAACTGAGTTCTGTTTCTTACTACACCATGATACTAAAGATTTTCCAAGAAAATGACATGTTCCTGATGTGCTTTTTCTATCTAACTTACAACCAGCAAAGTCAGCATCTGAATAACTCATTAACTCCAAGGATTGTCCTTTTGGGTAAAACAAACCTAAGTTAACCGTGTGTTTGAGATATTTAAAAATTCTTTTAACAGCAATCAAATGAGATTATTTTGGATTAGCTCGAAATCTAGCACACATACACACACTAAACATAATATCAGGTTGACTAGTAGTAAGATAAAGTAAACTACCAATCATACCTCTGTAATTTGTTTGATCAACTGGTTTCCCAGTTTCATCTGCGTCCAATTTACAGGTAGTACTCATAGGAGTTTCACTTTCCTTGATACTATCCAGACCAAAACGTTTTAAAAGATCCTTTTTATATTTACTTTGATTCAAAATAATACCATTTTCATTTTGAAATACTTGAAATCCAAGAAAGTACTTAAGTTCTCCCACTAAGCTCATTTCAATTTCATTTTGCATACTTTTTGAAAAATCAGTACATAAAGAGTGTTTAGAAGATCCAAAAATAATATCATCAACATATATTTGTACAACTAAAACATCTTTAGAAATTCTTTTAATGAAAAGAGTTGGATCGGCAATCCCTTTAGTAAAACCTTTTGAAATAAGGAAATTGCTAAGTCTATCATACCAAGCTCTTGGAGCTTGTTTCAAACGATACAAAGCTTTAGAAAGTTTAAAAACTTGATTTGGAAAATGGGGGTTAGAAAATCCAAGTGGTTGTTCTACAAAAACATCTTCAATTATAAAACCATTTAGAATTGCACTTTTAACATCCATTTGATATAATTTGAAATCCAGATGTGCAGCATATGCAAGTAAGATCCTAATGGCTTCTAGTCTAGCTACAGGTGCAAAAGTCTCCTCATAGTCTATACCTTCTTCTTGACTATATCCTTGTGCAACTAGTCTAGCTTTGTTTCTAACTATATTTCCAGATTCATCTACTTTATTTCTAAAAACCCATTTTGTGCCTATTATCAAAGTGTCCTTAGGTCGGTCAACTAATTCCTAGACTTTGTTTCTTTCAAATTGATTTAATTCTTCTTGCATGGCTATTACCCAGAATTCATCATTGATAGCATCATTGATATTTTTGGGTTCTAGCTGTGAAAGAAAGGCTTTATGTTCAACCTGGTTTCTTAGAGAAGCTCTAGTTTGTGTTCCTCTATCAAGATTACCAACAACAGCTTCTAAAGGATGATTCTTTAGAATCCTCATTGATCTGGTAAAGGTTGGACTAGAAATTTCAGGTTCATCTATAGGTTCGGGTTGAACAGAAGCAGATTCTGGAAAAAGTCAAGAACTGGATGTTTTTATAACAGGTTCTTTAGATTTATCATTAATGTCCAGAACAGATAAGTCTTCTTCAAGATTCTCAAGAGAAGTTTTAGGCTCATGTGGATCAGTTTCATCGAATTTGATGTGAACAGATTCTTCCACACATTTGGTTCTCTTATTGAAAACTCTATAAGCTTTACTTGAAATAGAGTAACCCAGAAAAATTCCTTCATCACTTTTGGGAGCAAACTTATCCAGATTATCTTTAGTATTCAGAATAAATACTTTGCAACCAAAAACTTTAAAGTAATTAACCTTGGGTTTCCTATGGTTCCACAACTCATAAGGGGTTTTCTTAAGAACAGGTCTAATTAAGACTCTATTAATGACATAACAAGCTGTATTAACAGCTTCAGCCCAAAAATAAATAGGCAGGTCATATTCATTGAGCATGGTTCTAGCAATTTCTTGCAGGGTTCAGTTTCTTCTTTCTACTACACCATTCTGTTGGGGTGTCCTAGGGGAAGAAAAGTTATGAGTATAACCATTGTGTGAGCAATAAGATTCAAAATCTTGATTTTCAAACTCACGACCATGATCACTTCTCAAAGTTTTAATCTTAAGTCCACTAAGGTTTTCTACATACTTGGAGTATTTAACAAAGTAAGAGCAAGCTTCACTTTTGTGAGCTAGAAAATATACCCAAGTATATCTAGAAAAGTCATCTACAAGAACATAAACATAGTGCTTCCCATTTAAAGTAGAAACTCTTGATGGTCCAAACAAATCCATGTGAAACAATTCAAGTGGTTGAGAAGTCGAAACTTCTTTCTTTGATTTAAAAGAAACTTTGTGTTGTTTTCCCTTTTGACAGGGGTTACACACTCTATCATTTGGGAATTCTAATTTAGGTAGGTCTCTAAATAGGTTTTTTCTAGAGAGTTTTCTAAGTGAGTGAATGTTTCAATGTCCTAATCTTCTGTGCCATAGCCAATATTCTTTATGAAAAGCATTCAAACAAGATATATTTTGTTTGGCTAAAGAATTCAGATTAACAGCATAAACATTTTCATTTCTTAAGGCAGAAAATACCAAAACATTCTTAGAATTAAAAACTTTGCAGGAATCATTTTCAAATTTAACATGAAAACCATCATCACATAATTGAGAAATACTTAATAAATTGTATTTAAGGCCATCAACAAATAAAACTTTAGAAATCAATACTGAGTCAGTGTTACCAATCTGGCCTAGGCCGATGATTTTTCCTTTAGAGTTATCACCAAAGGTGACATGACCTCCATCAACCTTTATTAAGCTCTTGAAGCAAGAATAATCTCCTGTCATGTGTCTTGAGCACCCACTGTCTAAGTACCATATCTTCTTGTGACAGCTCTTCAAGCAGGTCTCCTATAAAACAGATTTAAACAGGAAATAACTTTGGTACCCAGATTTTCTTGGGTCCAGACAGGTTAGCCAATAACACTTTAGGTACCCATATTTGTCTAATGGGTCTCATATAATTTGTAGAATTGACATGCTTTGAAAGATAAACTTTATTAGATCCATAGCTATGTATATAACTGGTTGAGGCATATGAAGTTCCAGAATTACCTTCATTCTGTCCAGATTTAGAAATGAATCTAGTTTTGGCAATTTTCCTTTGTCCAGGTTGGTATCCTATACCAGTAGTATATCTAGGTGCTATTTGCATTCCTAGCATCTGTGTTAAAGCATCCTTTCCATTTGTGAATTTTTCTAAGTCCTTTCTAAGTTGCTCATTTGACAGTTTCAGTTCTGTATTTTCCTTTAACAGTTGATCATTTTTCTCTTTTTCAATAGTGAGTTCGGTTTTAACTGTAGTGGTGAGAGCATGCTGTTTCTTTAAACCTTTGTATTTGTCTTTAAGCTCATTACAGGTTTCTTCCAGCATATCACAGTACTCAAATAGTTCAGATTTTGACATGGTTTCTGAATCAGAATCATCTCCAGAATAATATGAATTTAAAACAGGAGTGTCAGATGTTACCTCAGAAGTATTTGTCATGAAACACATGTTGGCTCGATTCCTTTCAGAGTCCGAAGATTCTGGTTCACTAGTGCTGTCTGCTGAAGCACTCTATGTGGCCTTCATGGCTTTCTTGTACTTGTTATCCTTATATTCATATTTCTTTTTATACTTCAGCTTTGGACAGTCGGCTTTAATGTTTCCTTTTCTCTTGCACTCATAGCAGACAACATCATCTGATTTGTCATTCTTCTTCCAATCCTTTTTCCATTTACCTTGGTGGTCATACTTACCCTTGTAATTTGGTTTCCTAAAGAATTTCTTTTTCCTATAAAAATTTTTGAATCTCCTGGCTATTTGAGCCATTTCGGCCTCACTGTCAGAATCATTATCACTTTCCTCACTGGTTGAACTTTCATTGATAGCTTGAGGCTTTTCCTTATCCTTATTCTTTGAGGTTGTAGTCTTGAAGGCAATAGACTTCCTTTTAGGTTCATCATCTTCTTCTTTATTTACTTTAATCTCTTCTTCATACATCATCAGCTTACCAATTAATTCCTTGACAGGCAGTGTTCCAATGTCACAGGATTCTCTAATGGAGACAGAGGTTCCTCTCCATCTTTCAGGTAGACATCTCAAAATTCTCATATTTGCTCCTTTGCTGGAACATCCTTTCCCAGAGAAGTCATTGTGTTGAAAATTTCATTGAACCTGAGATACATGTCAGAAATAGGTTCATCAGGCTTCATTTTAAAATTATCATACTTGATAGTATAAGTTTTCAATCTCATTTCTTTAACATTCGTTGTTCCTTCATGAGAAACAGCTAAGGTATCCCAAATTTCAAAAGCAGTTTTACATGCAGAAATTCTATTAAACTCTTCATCTCCTAGAGCACAGTACAGAGCATTCATAGCTTTACAATTATTATTGTAAGCAGTCTTTGTAGGTTCATCCCAAGTAGATCTAGCAGTAGTGGGAATTTTGTATTCTGATTCAATGGCAGTCCAGATATCAAAACCTATGCTTTCTAGATGAATTTTCATTTTCAGTTTCCACTGAGCATAGTTAGTCCCATTGAAGAAAGGTGGCCGGTTAGTAGCAGCACCCTCAAGTCTATTGTCTATGATGAGAAAATTTTAAAGAGATAAAAATTTAGATATAACAGAAATTTTAAGAACTTTAAAATACAACTAAAATCACAGTTCAAAAGCAGAGTACTTTTAGAAAGTATTTTTGACCCTTTGATACCAAGTGTTGGTCGGAGTGGTTTACTCAAGAGGGGGGTGAATTGAGTACCAATTAAAATTTCTGTATTTAAAAACACTGTCTTAAAGACCCCCAAATAAAATAATAAATTAAACTGTAGTGAATTTATATTAAAGTAGAGGTTCTGTTAGATTCTCAAGGGATTGATTAATTCCCAATTAATCAATACAGGAGTGTATGATTATCTTTTGAAACTAACTTACTAATCTACACTTAACATAAACACTTGCTAATTTAATTATCAAAGTAACTTTAAAAACAGTATTAGTTTTAAAGTGATTAGCAGCGGAATAAACTTTGAAAGAGATGGCACAACAAATGTAACCAAGAGGTTCAGTCTCAAGCCGAGACTTAGTCCTCTCAAAAGTTTTTATATAAAAATGATCCACACCCTGGATCGGGGTTCAATAGTTCACAACTGTCCAGGTCCAAGACCTCTACCACTGTTATTCGTGGGAAACAGTACAACAGCAACCAGCTGTCCAGGTCACACACGACCTCTACCACTCTCCACAGTGGGAAATGAAGTGTAAAAAGTTTTCTGAGGATTTACAGATCCTCCAGTGAAAGTACAGGAGTCCGTGTGTGTGTTAGATACAGCAGATAACACACACTGCTCGAAAATTATAATAATAAATCACAGAACAAGAGATGTAGAGTTTAGAAATGGTTCTGGTGATTTCAGTGCAGCTCTGGACTCCTTTGGATTCGATCAGAAGTGAGTCTGAGTCCTCTTCTCGTTTTTGTTTGAGAAGCAGAGTGTCGTATGCTCCAGGTTCACAGGCAGTGAGATGTAGTCGATGAAGTTCTTTCTTATATGCACAGAACACTTCTCGAGTGTGCTTGATTGTCTATGAGCTTCTCTGTGTTGTTGATGGAACTGGTTTTTCACTTCTTGATTCTTCTCGTTCTTGTGTTTATGGTATATTCCATCCACCACACTCTCGCACGTTGGGCAGTAGTCTTCTCATATTTATCTCACAGGCAACAGGAGACATAAAAGATTTCCTTTCTGCAGGTACGAGGTACGGGTTCCTGACATCCGACAACCTTTATCAGATATTTGACAAATCATTAAAATGTACATGATATGACCGTTGGATATATTAAATAAAGATAGGGAATAAAGAAATTCAAATAGTGAGTCGAATGATCGGTAGGTAATCAGCATCGGTGACTTGGACATCGGTAGCTCAATTTCATTAGTTGCTTTGACTCTATCAGTGGCTCTATGCGTCGGTTGGTATATACTTGTATCGGTGACTTTGTTTATCGGTTGCTCCATGCGTCGGTAGCTCCATGCGTCGGTAGCTCCATGCGTCGGTAGCTCCATGCGTCGGTAGCTCCATGCGTCGGTAGCTGTGAGTCTGTCAGTAGCTTCGTCCATCAGTGACTCTTATTCCATCGGTAGCTATTTATACTTACACTGGTAGCTCTATATTTGTATCGGTAGCTATCTGTAAGTCAGTATCTTACATTTATAAGTACATCGGTAGCTCTGTGTTAAGTATATCGGTGACTCTGTCTGTCGGTAGACTAAGTCTATCGGTAGCTCTGGCTATCGGTAGCTCTGGCTATCGGTGGACTAAGTCTATCGGTAGACTAGGTACCGGTAGCTCTTTATCAGTGGCTATAGGTAGATTACTTTTCTGTTTTATGCAGAACACATCTGATTGTGTTAGAATCAATTTATAACTTGTATGAACATGGATAAATGAGGATTAATATAAATCACAGATTATTTAAACATTATTATTAACTGGATCACTGATTTGAAAGAATTAAAGTGTAGATCAACAGTAATTGAGAATATCATAAAATATGAACACATAATTGGGATTATCAAAACATATAAATACATGATTGGGATTATCAAAACAGGTGAGGTCAACAAAACCTAATGTGAAAGAGAACCTATGGAGTGTCAGTCTTGCTGTTGTATAGGTAATCTTCAGCATTTCTGTAGGACCTTTACACTAGCATCAAGTGGAAAATAATCATCATACACTCCATCTACAAGGGTGAGTTTTTTTACCACATCAGGTGGGGAGTTGGGATAACACCAAAAGTTATGGCAGAGGAGGAGGTCATGGATGTGGTATTCTGACCCATGATAACCAGCGGCACTGACAGAGTAATCATGACCATGGTATTCTATCTATTACATAGGGTTGTGGATCAGGTCATTTTCATGCTTTACAGTGGATAACCAAGGATTAGGCTGTAGGACCATCTAAAGTACAAGGTACTATTCTTGTAGCCTCCACTATTGTCTCTACTTTCTTTGATATAGGTTCTTTAACCTATTTTATTTCTGTTTCAATCATGTAAAGTATTATACTATAGATATAATATCGTTATGGTGTAATGACCCTCGATACACCATTGGGAATATGGATGGAGGGCATACCCCTGTGTAGGGACTATGCCATTGAGGTAGGCATTTACCCCTTCTTGTGGAATATCTTTGTTATAAAGATTATGGTCTTCAATTTCATTATCGGGGTGGACTAGTTAGTCCACATTCATGACTTTTTAGACTACTATCACCATAAGGTCTCTTTTACACCCCCAGAAGGTATCAGTTATGTTTTCAAATGTGAAGGGGATGTCCAGACTGGGAGATCTGGACCAAATCATCATGGGCTAGGGGAAGTGAATTCCCAAATTGAAAATCTTTTCATGGAGGATTAGGGTTTACTTAAAACTGATTTCCCTCCAGTAGTTGGTCATTTTAGGGAAGTATTTCCCAATAAATTTTATGGATTACCTCTTTAGAGATAGGCAGAGTTTATATTTTATCTTGTTTCAGGAGAATCTATGTTGTGCATTCCTCCCTACATTATGGCACCTACTAAGCTTTAGGATCTCATGTGGCATATAGAGGACCTATAGGCCAAAGGGTTTATATGGAATAGTATATTCTCTATGGTTCATCCATGATTTTTTCCAAGAAGGATGATGGAAACTTATGTCTATGACTGAATTACATAACGTTGAAATATCTTATAAACAAGTATTAGTACCCACTTCCTCAAAGAGATGATCTCTTTGACCATCTCTGGGGAGAAAATGTGTTCTCAAATATTGATCGGAGATTAGGTTATTATCAGGTGAGAGTCAGACCATCAAACATACATCATACAACTTTTCATATCATGTATGGTCTATATGAGTATCTTGTTATGTCGTTTGGTCAAAAAAACACATTTAACCTTTTCATGGATTTGATGAATATTATTTTTCTCCCCTATTTAGACTCTTCTGTCATAGTCTTTGTGGATGACATCTCGGTGTCTTATAGAACTCATAATGACCATGCCATAAATCTTGAGATTGTTCTAAGTACAGTGAGAAAGAATCAGCTTTATTCCAATCTTGTTATGTTATACTTATCGATCAAAAAGTACCCCTTCTTGGGTCATATTATTTCCTAATCATTAGTAGTTATTGACCATAAAAAGGTTAGTGCTATAGTTTCCTGGGATCAGACGAGGAATGTGTTTGATATTAGGATTTTCTTGGTGATCGCTGGATATTATAATCATTTCATACTGGACTTCTCATGTCTTGAATCAACTATTATTGGACTTAAATTGAAGTGTGTTTAGTTCTTATGGTCAGAAGAAAGCGAGAAATCCTTTTAGGAACTGAAAGGGAGGCTTATCTCGGCTCCATTTTTGTTTCTTCCAGAACCAGGTAAAGGTAATATCATATTCTGTGATGCCTCATGCATTGGACTAGGACCATTTTTGATGCAATAAAATGAAGTCATTATGTACAGATCTCTATAGTTTAGGCCTCACAATAGAAATTACATGACGCACGACCTTGATCTAGAAGCAGTTGTCCATGCCTTACATTGCTATAGACATTATCTATTGGGTGAGCACTTTGCAGTGTATGCAGATCAAAAGAGTCTCATATACACTGAGATCATGTGAAAAATCATGAGATTGTTCTAAGTACACTAAGAAAGCATCATCTTTATTCCATTCTTGCTAAGTGTCGATTATGGATAAACTAGGATCCCTTTTTGGGTCTTATTATTTCAGAATCAGGAGTATTTGTTGACCCTAAAAATGTTAGTGCTATAGCTTCCTCGGAGCAGACCAAGAATGTGTTTGATATCAGGATTTTATTGGGGCTCACTGGATATTATAGGAAATTCATGATGGACTTATCACATCTTTCTTCATCTTTTACTGGACTTAAAAATAAGGGTGTTTAGTTCCAGTGGTCAAAAGCAAGTGAGAAATACATTCAAGAACTAAATGTGGGGCTCATCCTGACACCAATTTTGATTCTTCCAGAACCAGGTAAAGGTTATATCATCTTCTACGATGCATCATGCATTGTCCTAGGAGAGTTGTTGGTGAAATAATACAATTTCATTGTGTACAGATCTCTGTAGTTGAGGCCTTGCAATAGAAATTACCTGATGCATGACCTTGATCTAGCAACAGTTTTCCATGCCTTACGTTGTTGGAGACATTATCTATTTTGTGATCCCATTGTGGTGTACACAGATCACATGAGTCTGATGTAAATCATTTCTCAGCGTGAATTGAAACTCAGACAATGAATATGGGTCAAATATCTAAAATCCTTTGATTTTGGGCTTACCTATACACCTATAAAGGGAAATGTGGTCGCTAATGTACTAAGTCAAAAAAAAACTCAAACACAGGTCCTACAGAAGCCAGTGATGAATGGATGTTAATAGCCCTATTTTCTGAACATGGTTTGATGTTTCATGACAATCACAAGTAGTATTTCCTCTTAGCCTTAATATTTATCTCTTTCCTCCTTGAGAATGTGATGAGTATGAAGTTTTCAAATCCAGAAGGATTGGTTGTTTGTGAGAGTATATCAGGAGATAACCCACCTCTAGATTGATTTATGGATAGAGACGACATCCAATATCTACATGGACATATTTGGGATCCTGCATACAAGAGAGAGTATTTTATGAAATATTCCCACACTTCTCAGTTGATATTTCATCCAGAAATCTCAATGATGTATAGAGATATGTTATGCCAATATTCGTGGCATGGAATGAAACATCAGATTTTTTGCTTCATTACAAGGTGTCCCACCTATCTGTAGGTGAAGGAAAATCACCAAATACCTTTGGGATTATGACACCTGCTCCTAGTCTCGGAATGGAAATGGAAAGATGTTTCTATTGATTTTTTAATTAGCTTACCTAGGTCGTCAAGGGGTATCGATGCTCTCTGGGTAGTCATTGACTGACTAACGAAATCTTCCCACTTCATTCCTATATAAAAGACTCTCTCTAAATACATTATATGGCAAGACTATATGTCTATGATATCATACATCTATATGGGGTTCCACGTACTATTGTTTCAGATAGGGATAATCATTTCACTTCACAGTTCTGAAAAGGTTTGCAGAAAGCTATGAAAACTCAGGTTCTTCTTAGTAAACCTATTAATCCACATTCCGGTGGACAATTGAAATAGACAATACATGTTATATAAGATATTCTCTAATCATGAGTCATTGATTTTAGTGGTTCTTGGGAGAAGCATATCTCTCTCGTAGATTTATCTTATAATTCAATTTTCCAGAAACAATTCGAAAGGATCATTTTTAGGCCATATATGGTAGGGATTGTCATTCACCCTTGTGCTAGCTAGAGGAAGATGAGGTGTTCTACTAGGTCCTCATATTGTTCAGGAAACTTTAGAATGGGTTTAGCTGAAAAGGAATCATATGACTACTGCTTAGTATATAAAAACATCTTATGTCGATTGTCGTTGAAGAACTCTAGAACATGAGGTTGGGGATCATGTTTTTCTTCGGATATCACCCATGATAGGTTATAGATGGTTAAAGATGTATGGAATGTTGTCGCCTCGTTATGTAGGGCCATTGGAGATTCTATAGAGATTCGGTCTGGTAGCCTATCATTTCCTACTACATCAGAGGTATCGTTCCATGTATGACGTCATTCATGTCTCATAGCTTCACCAATATCATGACAAACCATCTCAAACCTTTTATCCTTATAGAATTTGAGTTAGATGTTGATTATAACATTTAATAATAACTTGTACGTATCTTTGTCTAACGCATGAAGCCTCTCTGAGGAAATTTGGTCCCTCTTGTATGGTTGCTATATTAGCACAACCAAGTACAGGATGAGACATGAGAGAGGAAATATGACATACATGCCCAGTGGCCCAAGTTTTTCTCAGGCAGTGTTTCATTACCCTTAGAAGGAGAAATTATGGGGGAGTTATTTTAAGGGTTGAAGACTGTTAAAACATTATTTTTCACTCAGGTATGGATCCCTTAATTTTTTTAGTCTAAATATTTACCTTGTATATAATATGGATGCCTAATGAGTTAGTAAAGGTTTTGAGGGTGTATGGGGATTGTTTAGAGCCTGAAATCAATATTTTTAGGGAAAATTGGCATGGTACATGGTTTAGAGTAAATCCTATAGGAATTCTACACAGTTTGGAAAACTATACAGATTGGGTTTTTCCTGACAGAGCCACATCGCACAGTTGGTGCACTGCTGTGAGGACTAACTATGCAAACTCCCCATTTCCCCAGGTAATCCAACATGGATTATGCATGATTTGAAAAAAACATGCAGAGGATGATTTTTTGGGAAGATTTGTCTCGCATGGTTTGTGAACAGTGTGAAAAATTCTGCACCAAATAAAATTCTGGGTAAAATTCCAAAAATACCTTTAATGATCTATTTACCCCCTTCCTACATACTCTAAGAAGTAGTAGTATTAAACCCTTTTCCTATAATTTTGGAAATTTTTTAGGCCAGATCTAGGGATCAAGAGATCTCCTTCGTCAGGCATTTGATCGACCTTTTGTTCCTCACATTGGATGTCCAATAGAAAGTACTCGAGTCCTCTTAATCTTTTATTATACTCTATTTATCTTTACCTAGATATTGTAAAGTGAGTGTTTTTCAACTTTTCTTAGATATACTCTGATCTGAGGGAAATATAGGCCCAATACTAGAGGATGATATTTTTAAAACACCAAGGTGGGTGGTTTAAAACTCATCCATAATGTTCATTGATTTGAGAATATTCATGTGTGGCCCACCAATGTCATCAAAAGTAATTTTTTAAATTTACATTTCTTGATAATACATGTTATAATTGTATGGTTATTCCATTTCAAAATATGTGATTAGTTTTTAACGGTTACACCCACAACTGAATCCAACTGAGGTTGAACGTTATGCCATATTTCGGTTTTAGTGTTTTGGCACGTTTAATCCACCATTTGGGAATGCCTTTGTTGGACCTTGATAATGGTGATCCCATATATAATAAATGGTTTTTTCTTTAATGATTATTTCATAATGGTATTTACCATGTATGCTCACCACTTGACAAGCCTAAGGTAGGTCCTTCAATTAGGATATTATATGTGAAATGTGAAATGGAAAGTAGAAAACATATATAACTTGGCCTTATCAAATGAGATTGAATAGAGGTTACATGTCCATAGCACCCCTTTCCATATTGATGGAAGGTAGCAAAGTGAACCTAAATAATTGAATATGACTTAATGGTTAATTAAGACTTGATTAAAAGGTTGAAATGCCACTTGGCCTATTCACACTAATAGAAGACAAGGATTGAACCTAATTGCACATGAACCTTAGCCCAATTGGTGAGTTATCCTTAACTACATCCCCAAGACCCAGGTTCAAAACTAGGTAGATGCATATTTCCGAGGGTACTCTAGTAGTAATGTAGCAGGTACAGTAGCAGGCACTGTAGAAGTACTGTACACTGTGCGGGTACTGTAGCAGAATTGTACACTGTACAGGTACTGTAACAGGTATTGTTCGGTACTGTAGCATCTGGAACTATTTACCTTGGGCCACCAGTTTGGGTTTGGAGTCCTTAAGGATGTTGGGCCACCCAGGCCTTCAGGTCAGTAGGGATTTAGGGCCACCATTAAGGCCCTCGGGCCACCTCAACGCCTTCGGGCCACATGTAGTGGCCCCAGACACACTACTAAAAAAGAGCAGCCCCAGAAGAGGATTCAGAGTAGGTGTACCCACTAGAGTAGAACCAAATGGGTTATCAGAATGAGAGGGTATGGATATGACATCGGTACCAGCCTGTGCTTGCACGGGAGGCCTAGCCAGACAACCATGCAAAGGTGGTGATCTACTATCATGATGCAGATGCAGGGGTGGGGCAGTTCCTTGTAGATAGTCTGGTTGAATTCCCTAAGACCTTCGGGTCATGTAATATCCTAAGCCTACATGACTTGTAATATCTGAGCCAATGGGCCTTGTAAGGGTTCCCCCTCATCCCTTGAAAACGGTGTTATCAAAAATCAATAAATATGAAGGCCTTCAGGCCATTCGGGGGGATTGGACCTAATTAATGATTACATGATTATAATATCAAATAGAAATGTACGGACCCATGCTCGCCCTGGATTATGAGAGGAGACTACTTTGGGACTTGAGAACCCCATTTCGATTCAAGGATGCAGTTTTCTTAGGTTGAAACCCACCTAGACTCTAGTTCTTATCTATTCCTCATATGTCCATTATACTATCATAGGGTCCTTTACATTTTTAAAACATTCCTCAGATACACACCTTGGATCCAACATTGACCAATAGGTTCCTCTGTGAAATCCCATAGGGACCTATACTTTCTTATCCATGTATTACCTTGTTAAATCACCTTGGACTCAGTAGGTGCCTTATTGTGGAATTAATTTGATTACTCTTATGGGATTACACTGTTACCCCTTAGCTAGAAGAAGATATTGTTGAGTTAGCATTCCGTGAGATCTATGTTACCTTGGTCATTACCCTAGAACTCCCCATTCAGATATATTTTTCAGGTTGCCTTATTACCTCTTGGTACCTTCACTATTTATACTATCACGAGGTGATGTTAGTGTTTTATATTCCACATGTGACCTATTAACATTAAATGGTAACTACTTAATTAAGGAATTTTCAAGATGCTCAGACACAAGCTTATGGTTGAAGCATGTACTTGGGTACTTAGTTATATTATAATGATTTCTTAATATTATATACACATACCTGCACACTACTATATTCCATTACCCGGGCCATATGTTATAGACAGTATCAGTGGTGGCCTGCTGAGATTTATCTCACACCCTCTCCAGGTGCCGTTTGGTATCCAGAGTAGATTACATGGTTGTAGGTAGTGACATATGGAAGCATATGGTTTCAAACACTTGATTGCTTGCTATTTAGGATGGATCTTGATAGCAGATGACTAAGTTGGATCATGGGATTCCTGGATTAGTCTTTGTTTTATCTTAGTCTAGGGAACATGTTGTGCCTATTATCTTGTATCCATGTTTTCTAGTTTTCTATTGACATTTCATTACATCAGCATTGCTCTGGTGGATACAGTTATCATTATTCTATTTTATCTATTCTATCAGTTTACTTCCACTGTTTATTTATATCGCTTCCTTTGTTTACTACTATTTATATCCTTCAAATGTACTACACTATGATATTAAGGTCTTAGTTTCCCCACCGACACACCCTAGTTCCTCATTGCTAGTCAGTAGCCTTTGGCGTTTGGGGAGATGTGCTTTAGGCCATGTGGCCCATCAGGCTCGAGTCACCCATTAAGTGGCATCCAGGTCCAAGATGTCACACATAGGTAGGAACCTTTTACCTTTATGTTGGTAACCTTCCATATGGGTTACCATTGTGAATATACTATCAACTAATTTTAGATTGTTTTATTCATTGAAATGAATTTACATGGTGATTTGATATAGTTAAAATCTAAAGGGTGATAAAAATTGACTAGAAGGATTTTAATTGATCATCCTAATGTCAAGGAATTAAGAACACTTAATGAATGCATAAAACACTTGGTTCGAGGTTAAAGATGATTCTGCAGTAATTGGACAGTCCATGAACACATGATTGGATTGCTATTTTATATTTCTATATTTTTAACATGGATGAATAGTGGTCATGTATCACATGTCCCTCATCAATTACTTTAATGGTTGATATATCCTTTATAAATAATTCCATTCTACAAACATCTCAATCCAGCCTCAGTATCAGAACCCAGATACAAATTTACATACAATAAGGGGTGGGTCATATGGCATTCCCCCTATATGCCACCCATGCGCAATCCATCTGTAACTATGTGCCCACAATGCTAGACCACTTGTAATCACTTCACCCAAGTTCCGCAAATGGGAACTCGGAAACCACATGAAAACATTAAGTATACTCATACACACACTCCCTTTTGGTTGAGCTAGCTCCCACAAAAATGTTGTTTGAGTTTTCTCTAATGGATTGTATTGTTGGCCGATTTTTGTTTAAAGGACCATAAAAATATTTAGAATAACTCTATTTGTATAATTTTTATTATCTATACAATATCACATATTATTAGTCAAATATTACTCATAAAAATATAAATATATTTTATTTTTCATGGTTTTCTTAAAATTCTTCTTGCATGTACTTAATTTTTTAACTGTCTTTTTTAAATTATTTATGAATGTACTTTCTATTTTCATGGTCTTAAACTCTTATTCAATGTTAAAAAGGGTGTTTCATCCTAAATACAATTGAAACATTTCATTGAACTTAAGATAATTTCAAAAATACAAATAATTGATATGGAGAATAATCACTCCAAATGCTTATCAAATTTATCCCCTCTTATTACCTATAATACATATTGCCAATTTATTGAGAAAAACTGAAATTCATGACCACTAGGTTTAAAAATATTCCACATTTTATTTTTTTGGAAATATATCCCACATAACAATATTCAATATTGGGTTTAACTAATTCCTCTCCCCCTTATTAAGAATCAAATACAAAGTATGAATGAGGGTCATATCATCTCATCAATTTTTTAAAAACATGTTCTGATCCCTTATATGATTGTTTCTTGGACACTTCTAAGAGAGGGATAATATCAAAAGTTTTTATTAGAATATATACTTTAGTTAACTAGAAATACTGATATAATAAGTTATGAAACATCTACAACATTATACAACGTATAAAATCACAAGAACAATGTATCATGTAATGGTTCTTATAAAAACACATTTACCCATATCCACGTCAATCTAGAATAGTTATCATAGAATAAAAACTCATGCTAATCATGTAATATCACAAAATATTTCTCATCACCTATACATGAATACAGTAATAGTCAGAACATCATGACCTATTATATTGTAAGAATTATAGTGATAATGGAATTTAAACACCGACCCTTAGGTTTTTATAGGGTAAAGAGAGGTGTTTAATAAAAGATATTATCTCAAGGGAGTTCCATTGTGTAGATCCCAGGATTCACAATGGAGGAGATGTAGCTATGGCATGGAAAGGCCAATTATGTCATAGAGGTGTGGGAGGTGGTTTTCCCTGCAACTACTATAATAAGAATAGCTCTGGTGGGTTGATTTATTATGGTTTAGTGGTATAGTGTATATTTTTGGCACTACCAAAATATTCATAGTTTCATTGTGGTCACAGTGACATGGTGTAGATTTTAGGGGTGGTGTTTTTCAGAGGTAATGTTTTTTAGGGTACCTTTTCTGTAGAGATGGGGTGTGGTGTAGCCCCCTTCATGATTCTTGGGTTTTATGACATGGTTCCATTAGATACAATAGGGTCCCTTATCCTATTCAATCAGTTATATATAATAGATATATACATAAACATTAGATCCAATTTGATCAATATTATTTTTTCATTGTATCTTACACTTCACTATAGTCCTCCCCTTTTCAGCAATCCATAGGCATGGTGGTAGAGGTTTCATCATCGTATTATGATTTACAGACCACCTATAAATTATAAATTCCCCTCTAACCCAATCATTCTCTCATATTTTCTGTATTTTCTTATTCAACCCCAGTATATACTTTGTATTTCATTCATCACCCTTTTAGTGAATATTAACCTCGACCTTGTAGGATTAATCAGTGGTAGTTTTTGGTAAGTCCCGTCTTTTTCTACCCCAAATTTCTTCTTATTAATAAATTGAGAAACGTTTTTAGGTGAAATTTGTGATTAAATTATTTTTTGTGTAAGGGAATTCTTTTTCTTGTTTTATAGGCTGAAAAACGTGTTCTCTATCATCAAGGTTCTAAGTGGTGGTATCTCTCTCATTCTAACATTGTGAAGTGGTTTTGGAATTTCCATTTAGGGTACGAGATCCTTCTTTTCTCCTTTAGTTTTTTCATCATGGACGGTAATACTCTTTTTATATTTTCTTAAGAAAGTATAGATTATCTTAATAAGTATAAATAAATTCATTAATTGAAATATAAGGGTAATAGGTTTAAAACAAAATTTTTATGGATTTTTATATTCATTGACATTGTGATAGTATGGGATTGATGACTCACTGAAAATTATGGCTATTGGGGGATTTTTTTTCACCATCGTTGTTGTGTTACGGAACCACTATTATGTGGTTATTTTTTATCACCTAAAATTAAATTTTATAACCACTTATATCAAGTTAATTAAATTTTTTCCCATGGAATTTATTCATTTGGTGAAAATTTCTATAAAATAAAGAAGTGGAAGTTCAAAAATCCAATTGATAGAACTTAAAAATCTTCTGTGAATGTTATGTGTATATTTTTCTGGTGTATGGTTTTGATGTGGGGTAGTGATGTGTGGTTGTGATGTGGGGTGTTGGTCTTTGTTTTTGATATGTGGAAGAGTTGAAGAGGAATAGCTTGTGTTGTGAATTTTTGGTTGTGTGGGGATTGTTGGAATGATAAAGTTGGGAGGTTTTTGTAATGTTGTGTTTTGTTATTGTTTCCTAGGAAGTAATGTAATTAAATGTAAATTGAAATGGAATGGGAAAGTTTGGCATGGGTTGGAATATCTACTAAATGAAATAATTGCAGTGGGAATTGTGGTTAATGTGGTTAATGATTAATATGAAATAAATGGGATAGAATAATGAAATGGTTAGTAAATGGGAAATCCAAAAAAATCTTAACATATAATGGTATGAGAAATGTTGTCTTTCCTATGTGTCCTAAATGTGTGGTGTTGTGTATTTTGTTTTGGTAGTGAAATTTGCTGATATTTGAGGTTTTCTAACGATTTTGTGAGTTGGTTAGTTATTTGGAAATGAAACCATAGGATGGGATTATGTGTGGATATATATATATATATATATAAATTTTATATTATTTTGGATTTTTATATTCACCCCACCTATGTTTATCTCCCAATTCCGACAGCCAATTTTCTTTGGATTTTTTCTAAACATCCGCGTGGTGAGTATAAATGGTTGGTTACCCACCCTTTTCCAGTCTCTCTTCCAACAAACATTGACATGCATATGATGTGATGAACAGAAGTCAAAATTGTATTGTGGTGATGTTTGATGAGATTTATTATGGTGGCAGTGATTCAAGGTATGAGGTAATAATATTTTTGTCATTCATATTCATGATACCCTACTATTCTAGTTATAGTTGTAGATGTGATGTGATGTGATAGAACATGTGTCTTTGGGTGAGATTCTATGAGATTTTATGGACCATGTGTCTTCGATTGAGATGTTGTGTGATGTGATTTGATGTCCCAAGTGTTTTTTGAAAGGATGTGATGTGATGTGATGTCCTAGATGTGTTCAGGAAGGGTTATTTTGTGAAATAGACAGAATATCTAGGACATATGATGTTGGGGCGTAAGAGAGACACCTTGGTGGGATAACATTGTGGGGTATCCGTATAAATATTCTTATTTTATGATATTTTGTGTGTATATGTTATTTGGTGACTATTCCATGGTAAGGATGGGGTTGGCTAGTTGACCTAGATAGGTGTCGGTTCTTAGGCTTTCACATTGGTACATTAGCACGCTTCATTCACTTGTACATGAGAGACATTGGGTATAATACTTGTGAGAATACTTGTATTCTAATTATACATATATTCAAACTATTTTTTAGGTTTATAGGTGAACTTCATGGACCCTTATCAACATTATTAGCTTGGAATTTTAGAGATGCTGTAGATTCATTACAATACGAATATTCTTTTGGATATTTATATATATAATTTTATCTCTCTATTCTTACTTATACATGAATTGTAGGATTCTTCTGGTTTCCTTTATCTTATATATTATGTGAATTTTATTGATCTATGGAAACATAGCTCTCAATATTATTATTATAGATGGTAAATCCTCCCATATGGGATATTTTTATACCCTCAGTGCTAGCCACAAACCCGGGGCCTACTAGAGGTAGTAGTTTAGGTATATTATATTTCTTCCTTAATTTTCATTCCATGAGAGGTACCTTTGGAGGGAAGGGCTCCTAAAATAGTGGTATAAGAGGTTTTTTATTAGGGTGTATTTTAGAGTTAGGAATAGTGAGGGATGCATGGGTTGGAAAAGAAATTACATCAGTTTATCTTGGTGTGTGACATTGACTGGGGAGGATTAACTAAGAAAAAAAATTATGGGCCCCCCTGATCTGATGTAAGGAATCTAAGACTAGAGAATGACCATGTGGGGTGGTTTCTCTTTTAGGGTAGAGACCTGTAGAGTTATATGCATCATGATTGACTTGTGTTATTATTTGAATTGGGTGGTTTGGGAAACATAAAATGAATTAAATGAATCATAATTAAATTTCATAGAAGTAGGTATGAGATATTTTATTTCTCTTTCACATATGGCTCTAATTCATTATCCACATGTAATTCTGGAAGTGGGGGTTTAACAGGTTTATCTATATGATAATTATAGGATGGACTTGATCGAGGAGGATGAGGATTATAAGAGGTCCTTCCATGGCTTTCAATGATAGTGTTTATGAAATAGTGTGGGTAGTGTTTCTAATCTAGATATAATGAGTTGGTTGGAGGTGCTTGAGATTTTATTCAGTTTAATTCTTGTCTAATTGAGTAGTAGATCTTCTTGGTGGTTAGTCATATTATAGGATCTTCATGATAGCAATGGAAGTTTTATCATGGTTAGAGGAAGGAGGAAGATGTTTCATAGATCTACTTTCAAAATGAGTTTTTAACAAATCTTTTTTCATCAACCATGAAGTAAATAGAAAATAGTTTCTCTCTATTCAACATGAATGTGTATTTTTTTACAATCAAGGGATCAAGTCCATGGAAATTTTGTGATTTTTCCCTAATCGTTTTTGTAATGATTAATACCAATCATAGTTCCTTGAGGAGGAACTCCAACCTCCTATACAATATGAAGTTACTCCCATTCCATTTCCATAGTATTTTCAGGTTCATAAGAATATAGAAGTGATCGATCATATACACTCGTGAGAAGGTTTACCATGAGAGGGAAATAAGAAAGTTTCCTCAGGGAGAAGATTTTACAATGGCATTTCTAGGGTGAAAGACCGTTGATATTTATACTAGTGGTGATTCAACCTCAACAACTTCCCTTCCAACATTCTGGGGCTAGTAGTTTTTGGCCTTTTCCTAGGGGCTTTGGGAAAGTGTGCATTATCTTCATGTTTCATGGACACCGTCATGATCAATGCATAATGTTTCTTATAGCTCAGTATCATGGAGGTGGTCTATTTTAGCATTAGCCTCTTTAGTAGCTTTTAGAAATGTCATTTTAGTAGATGGGGCAGTATGATAATGCTCTACCGATTAGAAAGGGAGATACGGGAGGTTGAATGTAGGATGATCCTTGGGTTAAAGGACCTCTACTTGTGAATATACATGGTGTGATATATAAGAGATTTACATCAGCTGCTTCACACAGTGGAAGATGGAGTTATTGAAAAGATAGATAGCGTTAAAGGTATGATCAGCTTATTTTATTCTCTATTTTGTGACTTGTTGGATTTAAGATATTCTCACTCATTTTTATCAATCACTATAGTCTTTGATCTAGGAAAATATTTAGAGAGGATTCGCATTCCCTATGTTTTGAGTGTTCCTATCAGAGGCTAGACAAACTCAATTGATCTATACGAAGGGTGTAGACTAAAGATAGGTCCCTATCAATCATGTGGGGATATTTTATTTCTACGTAGGTAGTCGTATGATGTGATCCTTGGAAGAGAATAGTTATATAATCTGTTTCCTATTATCAAATTATTCTATAGAAAATTTGTGTTCATCGATATAGGTATCAAACATGTGGATTTTATTGGTCAGTGAAGTTCTCATGCAGGAAACATACACATGGATACCATTCATTATTTGGTGATTGGAGATGCCTTTGAAATTTGTGGATGTTGGGATGGTGGAGGTTCCCAAGTTTTTTTTGGGAATGGGTCTTTATTTTTTTTATGGGAGGTTATAATGATACCCGCTCAATGTGATGTTGAGTATAGGATAGTTTTCTAGCATTATTTTTTTCTGATTTTGATGTATCTTTATCAGATAAAACCGTATAAGTTATGAGGTCTAAGGATTCAGATGAACGATCTGATGAATATGTTTTTCATCTTCCTCATTTTGTCATTGTGGGGTGATCCAGTGTAATTCACCAAGAAGGTGGAGAGTAGTCTAAGGTTGTGTATGGACTACTAGAGGTTGAATCCGGTGATAGTCAATAATTGTTACCATCTTCAAAGGATCAATGGTATTTTTGAGCAGTTAATAGGATCTAGTTAGTTTTTTAACATTTCTATGAAATTTGGATGTCCATAGTTAAGTTTAATGGAAAATGATATACTAAGAATTTCCATAAGGTGAAGGTATCAGAACACCAAGTTCATGTTCATGTAATTTTGTGTCATGAATTCACTAGTTTTGTTCTTGGAGATTATGAACTTTTTCATCCATGTGTTCCTCGATCAGTTCCTATTCATGTTAATCAATGAATATTTATCTACTCGAAGTTAGAGGAGGAACATGTTGTTCATCATAGACATGTATTTAATGTTATTAAACATCCCCATCTCTATGGAATGTTATCAAAGTGTAAGTTTTAGACATGAGGGGCATATTTCTTAAGGCTTGTGGTTTCCCATTAGAGTTTTTCTGTGGACCTATTAAAGAAAAATACTATTCTTTCATGGAAAGTTCCCAAAAATTTGGTAGAGGTTCATAGTTTCTTTGGTCCAATGGGATCTTAAAAGAGTTTTTTATCCAACTACATAAATATTTTTTCCTTACTGATTTTTTTAATATGAAGGACTAAGCTTTAGTCTAAAGTGATCAGTTTTTGGAAGCATTCGACTACCTAAAGGGGAAATTTGATAGTGCTCCAGTCCTCCAGTTTCCATAGGAAGGGATGATGATTGAGGTTTCATTATGATTCCCATATGAGATTGGTATTCTTATTTATGCAGTAGAAGGAAATGGTCTCTTATGGGTCAGGAAATTTACTCCTCCATGAGCATAACTATGCCACCCATGATCTGGGGATGGAATTGGTTGTGTTTATATTGAAGTTGTGCCAATATTACCTTGTTAGGGGGTGATTTGGGGTGTGTATGGATCACAATAGTTCTAGGTATATATATTATTAAAAATATACAAATATTTTAAAATTTATGTGGATATTTTTCTTTGGACTATGACTTTGATATCTCATATTTCTTAGTAAATGGGCATTTCTTTACTGACGTCGGGAGTAGAAAGTCAGGGAATAAATTTTTTACGGATTCTAGATATTCTTGGGGAAAATAGAGGAGTAAGAATCATTGTACCTATATTAATGGTTGTTTGATAATGGAGGGTTTTTCTCGATGACATTGTAGTCAGATCTAATATGGAAGGTGGAAGAGACTCAGTGGGGAAACTCTAATGTAGGGGTGATGTGTGATTGTGTTTACCATGGTGATGCACTAGAGGGATGTTCAGATGATGGTTATAATAAGATATTGATTTAGGGGAGGATTTATTTTCCGTAGCTTTGAATAAGGATGTACTTATTGAGTTTAATAGCTCACCTTTCGTGGTAAAACCATGATTTTCTAAGATGTACGATGGATTGAGGGTGTAGTTTTGGTGTCCCGTGTTAAAATAGGAGGTGGTATAGTTTTTGCCTCAATGTTTGGTTTTCTAGCAGGTAATGGTATATCATCATGTTATTAGAGGATTTTTGTATCCCTTATATGTTCTTGAGTGTAATTGTGATGAAATATTGATGGACATCATCATAGGTTTATCGTAAGATCTATGAGGTTATGATTCTATCTATGTAATCATGGATTAGTTAACAAAATTTGATCACTTTTACATGGTCAAGTTTTCCAGAATCGTGGATGTCTTGGTAAGGAGTTATCTGTATGAGGTTGTAAAACTGAATGGAGTCTCAAGGTTCATAGCCTCAGAACAGGTCATATATTTTACCCCACCGTTATACAGTGCACTGTAGCATTCTCTTGCCACTCACCTGTTCCTCAACACTAATTTCCTCCTTTAGATGAATGGGAATATGTAGAAAACCATCCAAATACTAAAAGATTTTTTATAGGAATGTATCTAAAAAAAATGACTCTTGGCCAAAGCGCATTAATTTGGTTTATTTTTCCTATTAAAAAAGTTATCGATCATCCATTGACATGGTATCGTTTGAGGATATGTACATGAGATCATGCCATTATTTACTATATTGGTATATGGTTGTAGAGTCCACTATCCTTGATCCTAATGTGGTTTAGATCACAACAGAGAAGGTTCTAGTTACTCATGATAAGATGAAGTTAGTGTAGTTCTAACAGAATTCTTATTGTGATTTCCAGAGTAGGCCGATGACGTTCACGGTTGGAGACCACACATTCTTGAAGGATTCTCCTATATATGGGAAGAAAATATTTGATAGAATTAGTAAACTCTTACACTATTAATTTGGAAATTTGAGTTGTTGGGGAACATTTTTTATATGTCTTATCTGTTGGATCATCTTCCATGGCAGGACCAAATTCCTTAAAACTTATAGGTATCTTAGATCCATCATTTTTTCACATAGAATCCCGTGTCATTAACTAGGGAGAGTTTCATATTGATTGAAATGAAACATTCATGGAGCTTCTAATAGATATCCATATCCATTGGGATAAGGTTCTTTGTGAACCATCCATTCCTTTAGATTGTGTGTGTTTTGTGGCATGGTGTCCTCGAAAAGAGTACTTGAAAAAGACACATATGTGTTCCAAAAACCTATAGTAATTTAGATATTTGTCTTGTTTTTTCCTTGTTCAATTTTATGATTATTTTATGTTTTCAATCTTACAAGATTATGAGATTTTATTCTTCTATGTCGATTTCACGTGTGTTACTAATTCAAGATTATGAATAAGGGGAAACCTAAATCCTAATTAAGATGCATTATACCATGACATAATTAATATTATACGGGTGAGTCATTCCCCCCCAAATATGATAATATCATGAGACGGTAGATTAAATTCCATGATTCATGTTCTTTGGGGAGTATTGTTTTTTATTCATGGTCATTGGTTTAGTTTTGATTGAGTTTGAGAGGGTAGTGTGGTTGTGAGGGATGTTTGGTGAATTCTCTTATTTAGGTTTGGTATGTCTAGTTGTTGGTGGTATTCAGTTTCAACAAGACTCTTGAGTGGAATCTCATGGAAGGATTGTTTTCAATTTTTGTCTCTATAATACTGGGTTGGGTATAATTCTTAGGGGTGAGAATGATTTGATAGGTATCTAATGTTACATTCTAGACCTCCCGACCCATTACATTGTGAGAAGTCTTGTGATTAAGGTGTTTCGGGGAGGCCTCATGAACATTGGAGGGTAAAGGTAGGAGATGGAGTTGAATATCAAAGAATATCAATGGTTTAAATCATAGTCTATGATATGGAGAAGATTAAGTAGTGGCATTTTGAGTTATTCTATGGAGTAGAGGCTTGGGATGATGTTTTCAATGCTACTACCAAAATCAGCAAAGCTAGAGTGTGTGTAACATCCTAACCCAAGAGCCACTAACAGTTCCTTGAGCCAATGGGTCACATGGACTCAAGCGTGCCTCCTCATATGAATAAGGCTTCCAACTAGTAATGAGGGTCTAATGTGGTATAATGTGGAGACAATATGCTCATGATCAGAGTAATTACGTGGTATTAGAAGTAAATTAATCATCAAAATAATAATATAAATCACTGACTGAGGATACATCCCGAATAAAACAATCATAATAAATACCAAAAGTAGTTTCATATACAATATGATGATCATATCTTGTATCTATGCAAATGGTAGGAAATATATTGAAATTGGAATCCAATACAATTCTTTTTTTAAATTATAAAAAAACAAAAGGAACAATCTTTATCTAATAGCACAAGAAAAGATCATTCTATTGGTCCCATACTCCTAATAATATCAATCAAATATGGTGAAGTGGGTGCATTCCAAAGTCATTAACTGCATCCATGATGTCTTCTCAAGAATCCAACAACAACCTAAATTGGATTCGAGATAACACTCAGTTGTCCACCACCAATAGTTTCTATAACTTCTTCGGTCATTGTATAAAAAGTTAAGCAATGTGTTGTATATGAAAGGTATAATAGTAATAAATATAATGTGTCAAATGAAGATGTGATCCTTTCCTACCAAACACGGATCCCTATGAATAATACTCAAGAACCAGTAAACAAGTGGAAAGCATAATCAAAAAATCATAAACCCTGACAATGCATCCACAACATCATATTCCATGTAATCATGTGTAGGGCCTGAAAGGGCCAGATCCAAGGTATATATGAATAAGGAATCCTCAACAAGTCCATGTACCATATCGATGGAAACATGGTAAATATTTGGTTGGGGCCCCTCGAGCATGTACATGGAGTATGTCTAAGGTGTGTCCAAGAAATTCAGATCCAAGGAGTAGCAATGTCCTTGGTATCCGAAATAAACTAGATCCATGGAGTATAAATCTCCATGCAATAATATGGAATCTAGATCCTAGAGGTAGAAATTTCCATGGAATCCATTTCCAAAATAATGATTCATGCAGTATAAATTTCAATGGAATCCAATAAAATCATGATCCGAGAAGTAGAAATGTCCAAGGAATTCACTACCATTATCAACTTTCCATCTAATAATCAATTCACAAGCCATGATATCATCAAAACCATTTCACATTTTCTATATAGAACCTTTAATCATTTAATATACTTAATCATATGAAAATAAGTGACAATTTCTCTCCCTAAATCACTCATTTAATTTTATTAAATCTCCCACTACAATTATTAAGCTAAAACACACCAAGGGGTGGTATAACAAAAGAAATATACAAGGTAATTCCCTATGGGTGGCCAAATATGAGGTTGATGACATCCAAAAATCATAAGGTAATAAGTGGGAAACCAAAACTTGTTCAAATATCAACCTCTGATTCGATCTAGATCTAGAGAAAAAGGAAGAACAAATGAATACCATTTAAATATGTCATATTATTTTCCACCAAAATAACTATATATATATATGAACGCAAATGATGAAAGGATCAAGTTGAAAGAAGAACTAAATAGTGTGGAACCAATGATACTGACCAAGAATAATCAATGTCCGGATTAGGTAGACAACTAAATCTCAATATTAGGTGTCAGAAAGATCTCAAAATGGAGGAGGAGGTTGTTGTACATTAGAATGAGAAATAAAAAAAGTGACCTTATTATAATGTCCCAAGATGAAAACAGTACAAATACCCATTTTTTAGGGTCATTATTTTGGACACACGGCTAGTGAAATCATGTTCTAACCATATGTAAGCTACGATCCAAGAGTAGTAGCTCGCACAGTTTCGAGAGCATGGCTTTCCAAATTATGATCCACCCACGTTCCCACTCTTCCCAGTGTGCACACCCTGCATATTCTACAACACATGGTTATGAAATATGTGCTCTACCCATACAATATCCTCTATGGATCCATACATGACCCCATATAGTTTCCCAGTTGTGCCGCGTCCTATGCATAGTTTGAAAAGCCATGTATTTCACATTTTCCACCTATGACTAAATATCTTGGCTTCAAAAAATCATTGAACACCCCAAAATCGTACCTTTGTGGTTAAAGATGTTTAAATGGATAAAATAATGGATTCAATTAAAATTAAATATATTTGTACATCAAGAAAAACTTGGGATCTTACAATCTTCACCCCCTTAAAGTAATTCTTCTCCATATTTACCTTCCAATGGTTTTCAAGAACCATTTTAGAATAACTATATCCATGGAGCACCTATTCTAGACTCCAACTCCCAAGTATCATACTATAAATGTTCATGATTCCATAGAACTTGTATTAGAGGATCTAAAGATCCTAAAGGGGCATTCATGCTTTGACCAAAACTATTTATAGGATACTCCTTGAAGGACACATCTACCTATAATTCAACCTCATCTATTTGAGAAGTATGATATGGGTCTTCATGATAATGGCATGGTTAAGATACATGGAAGACATCATGGATGGATCAATACCTCTAAGGTATCTATAACAGATGGCCTATGACTCGAATATCTCTATAATCTAAAATGGCCTGACATATCTTGATGAAGGCTTTTATTTTCTCCTAACCAATCTATGACCCAATGTATGTGAGATATATAAAAAGACCAAATCCTTAACCACAAATTAAATTGTTTTTTTACGGTTATATGAATAGTATTTCTACCTAGACTTTGCAGTAGAAATACTATTTATAATTATCTAGACCTTATCTAAGGTCTCCTACACGAGACGGAGTTTAAGAAGCATTGCCTCACCTGTCTCAAACTAGAACAAACGTGATTGGCATAGACTAGCATACAAAATATCTTTAGGTGTTGTTTTTATAGTCTCTTCATAGCTATTATGGTAGGATAATTCAACAAGGAATATATATCTCTCCCCATATCCCCCAAAATCAAGGACACATTCTCTAAACATGTCCTATAAAATCGGTGTAGTTATCTTTGACAGGACATTAGTCTGAGGGTGGTATGTCGTTCTCAGAAGAACCTATATACCCAATGCGCTCAATAGGACATTCTAAAGATCATATATTGAGATGGTCTACTTGATTGGTAGGAAATGGGTGACCCTTGTAAGGTTATCCACAATAACCTATACAAAATCACTATCTCAAGGTGACCTCAGGCATCTGATCATAAAATACATCACAATATCATCTAATTTGTTCTTGGGAATAAATAACTATTGTAAAATCCAAGCTTGTAACTAGTGTTCTTACTTTACCCCCTGATAGGTGGAACACCTCATGAAAAGAACAACTACCTCCCATTTCATACGTGGACACCAATTATGGTGGCATAAATCTTAATACATCTAGGTAATTTCTGGATATACCTCCCAAGATGGGCCCTAAAACTCTAGAATCATCTCCTCGTGAATGTATCATGGAACCCTAGCATGGCCATTAATATGTATCATTTCATCCTTTTCCATAGTCCAACTAGGATGAAATCCTTACCAACCACACTCTCTTATAGGACTAAGCCCTCAGCATCAGAAAATGTGTCATCCTCACTCTATTAAGAATACTATATGTCACTAGTGATGATGAAAAAAAAGTCTTTCCTTGACCATCTTACACATCCAATTTCATCTCTAAAAATAAGGACATAATATTCCACTCATTACTATCCTTTTGATAATCCATCATCATATTCCTCATTCTATGTGAATTGGCCACTACATTTACCTTCCTATGCATGTAGGCAAGCTCAATGTCAAAAACAAACTATAGCTATTCCCCCACCATATTTTATCATGGTTCAATTCACATAGTGTAAATATTCACTTGATGATTTTTTGGTTTGCGTCCACCAAAAAATGTGTCCCAAAAAATAGTCCCTCCAACAGTATAAGGAATGAACAATAGTTTCTAACTCAAGTTCGTGTGTTAGGTAGTTCCTCTTAAGTGGACTCAACTAATGGGACTCATATGCCACTTCTCATTACTCGTGTATTAGAACTACTCCTATCCCAATACCAAATTCATCAAAATTTATAGTATATATCCTAATCATATTTAGTAGATTCAGGACCAAAACTGAAGTCAGTCTCCCTTTCATCTCCTTAATGGTTATCTCGAAGTTTTCTAAAAATAAAAACATCACACCCTACATATTCTAGCCCAGAAGTGATGCTGAAAAGAATGATATTTCCTATATGAAACACCTATAATAAAAATATTTCCCCCAGAAATTGAATAGGTCAAATATGTTCTTGGGCTGCTCCTACGAAACTACAACTCTCACCTTCTCTGGAATACACTCTTCAATCTGATTCCTAAAGGAGTATCTAATGTCATAAAGCCATTAGAAAATGTAAAAATGAGCACGAGGCTCCCCAAAAAAGATAAAGATATGAATTAATGAGAATAACCTATGTCAAAAAATTTATAGACTACAGTAGAGTCCACTAAGATCATACCTCTCATTATAGATGACCCGACACTCTGTACCCCAGGTGTAGGCTGTACAGAATATATATGAACTGAACAACATCCAGGTAAATAAACCACACTACACAACGTAGGGATAATATAGAGTTATATTACCAATGGTTCCATGATACATCATCCATGACAACCACCTCATTCAGAATAACTTGAAATACTTTAGCTCTCAACACGACACAAAGTTGTAAATCCCACTCTTGAACCTATAGTTACATTCGTACCCTATCATGTGACTAGTGGAGGGAAGGTCCTATAGAATTGTTTTGTATGGACCATCCTAAAACATTATTGACACTCAAATAGATCACTATCAAACTGACTCCTCGTATATACTCAGCTCCCACACTGATGAATGAAGTCTGAACTACCATTACTAGCACTTTGGTTGGTATTCCCCACTTGAGAAGCCTCAAATCATCGATTTCTTCCAGCTGACACCAAACCAATGTGTCAAGGGGGTAAAATTCACTAATATTAATCCCTATATTCTCTTATGTTAAGTTCAGTAATAATCACATAATTCACTATATATGTTATAGTCCCAAGCCAAAAAAATATTAACCTGTGATTGAACTGAATGCTTGAGACCATCCTTAAAGCCTTTCTCCATTAATGGAACATCAACAAGATAAATAAGAAAATAAAATTGAATCTCTATGAATCATGTAGAATTCTCCACAATAGTCATCTCACTAGGATATAGATGTATAAATTCGCTATGATACTCAGAAATCAGATTATCAGGAATGAATTAATCATAAAAACTTGATTCAAAATCCCTCTAGACCATATCTCAAAGCACACCAGCATAGTTTAAAACATTCCACAAGTTCTTAGTTTCTACCAAAATAATATATGTCATGAGCTTTACTATCCACTCAGTAGGTGTCTCCTGATTTCTGAAGATCAATATAACAGTCTCAATCAATATTTCATCATCCTATGGACTGCCATACCCCAAGAACATGAGTGGATTTTACTACTAGAATACATGTACTAACTATTTCATAGATAAGGTTGGTTATAGATATCCTCAAAAGAACTCAATAAAGAATAATAAAATCTCACAGAACTAGGAATCATCATCAGTATCTAGTACAATAAATGGTTCCACAACTAGAACTACATGCAGTTCTAAAGGCATCTTGGGGCCAACCACCTCCAGAGCATGGTCTTAGACACTCTCATTGTGAACAACTAGAGGCCATCATTGTGGAAATTCAGTACAATTACAAACACATCCCTTAGAAAGGAATATTTCAGAAACCAATAGATTTATTTAAAAGAATAGAACATGTCTAATCCTTCCTATAAACAAGCCACACCACTCTTCCTGCTCCTATAAGCGAGAGTAGGAAAAATGAACAATTGTAAATAATATCAAAGACACTACCTAATTCCAACCCCAAAGTCAATATTGGGTCATGTTATCTATTGCATATCTCAAGTCCCTGTATATGGACTCTCTAGTGCAATTGAAAAATAAATTTATCAGTGACATTCCTATTTCAAAATCTCAATTTCATTTGTATTCTTATTTTTTTACAAATCTATTTAAATTATTGAACCTAATTCTAAATTACTTCTATATTATAAGGGAACATACACCTTATAAATAGAATTTTGGAATTCATTGAATCCAAACCATAACACATTCCAGTCTATTGGGCCCATGGTCCTTGACTCAACAATCCATAATAGATTGATTAGGGTGTCTACTATAGCATGTGTAGGAAAAAACTGTTCAGTTTAAAGAACACACTAAGTACTTATTTATTTTTCTAAATTTCCTTCAAGAATTATTATCCTTTTAAAATTCTATAACATAAGGCACATGTAATAAATGTCTTGAATTAAATAAATGAATCCTATATTTCATAGAATATGTATGGCATGGGAATCCTCTAAGGTGCCTAAAATAATGCATGAGATGAAATACCCTCTTCTCATCAAGCAACGGTAAAATCCAAAATCATAAGGAACATAAAACAAAATGTGTGTCACCCAATGGTGGAATCAAGTCACGTTAATTGAAAAAATAAATAACATTATGTCCCATCCCATATAATTTGGAATTTTCCTATATGTGGGTCATCCACTCTCAAGAATAGCTCATTACCAAATTCTAGAACATCACAATCCACAGTCAAGTATTCCCAAATGAAAATACAAAATAAATGAAACTATCATTAGATACCACCTTTTCTAATCCTGACCAGAGAGCCACTAACAGTTCCCCAAGATAGTGGGTCACATGGAATCAAGAATGCCTCCCCATCCACCAGAGGATTTCAACTACCAGTGGGTTCCTAAGCTTGTATAATGGGAATACTATAAACTCATTTCTAGAGTAACATAACGATATATCATGTAAATATATCAGTAGGAGATAATATAAATAGTATAGAAAATATACATCTAGATGACCGTAATAATATTAAATACCAAAAGTAGTGTCATATAAAATATGATGATCATGTCATGAAACTATAAAAAATGGTAGGAAATACATGGAAATTGGCATCTAGTACAATACATGTATCAAAATACAAAAAAATTGAACTATAAGCATATTACATCATGAGCATAACTCATTCCTGTGATCCCCTTCTCCTAATCATATCTATCAAGAATCATAAAGTTGGAACTGTCCCCAGCCCTAACTATATTCATGATGTTTTACAGGGTACCCAACGCTGACCCAAACATGGTGCGAGAAAGTACACAGTAGGCCACCACCAATAGTGTCTATGGAATATCCAATCAGTGTATAAATAGTATAGGAGTGTTCAATATATCATTAGTTAAATAGTAATAAATTTAAATTGTAAAATAAAGGTGTTATCTTATCTATCCAAACATGGATCTCTATGAATAATAATAAAGCACCCATAATTAAGGGAAACTATAATCAAACTACCATAAATCATTATAAATAATCCACAATAGCCTATACTGTGTAATCATATGTCGGGCTAAAAAGGGCCAGATCCAATGTATATGTGACTAAGGTATCCTCATCTAGTTTATGGAGCATCTTGGTGGATACTCGATAAAGATTTTTGTGGCACCCAAAGAGCATGTCCATGGTGATTCTAAAAAAGTATCAACTAAAGATTAGCAGTGTCCATGGAATTTAATATAAAATGAATCCATGAACTAGAATTGTCCATGTAATCCTATGGAAGTAATATCATAGAAGTATAAATGTACAGGGAATCCGCTACCATTTTTTTGATCCAAGGTGTAGAAATTTCTTTCGAATCTAATGGAATTTGGATCTATAGAGTAGAAATGACTGAGGAATCCACTACCATTATCAATTGATCATCTCACAATTAAGTCACAATCAAAGAGTTCATCCAACCCATTTTACATTCTCAATATAAACAATTTAATCATTTAAAAACTAAATCACATGAAAAGAAGGTGCAATTACCTTCACTAAATCACTCATTTAATTCATTACAACTCCCTCTATAGTTGGAGAGATCAGACATACCCATCGTGGTGGTAGAACATATTGAAGATACAAGGGAGCACCCCATGGGTGGACTAGGATGAGGTCAATGACTTCTAACACTCACATGATGCTAAGTGGGAAACAAAAATAGATTCTTATCATTTTGATAAATGAATCCAGGTTGTTTTAGGGAAATGAAAAAATTTATGGCATGAATCCCAATTGGAACATGGTATATAAAACAAAAAATATTAAGTAAATGTTATAGACCTTCTACCCTAGACCAATGGTAAAACATCAACCAATATCCACCTTAGATTCAGTCTATATCGGGAGGAAAAGGATGAAGAGACATATTCAAAATAAATAGGGCATATTAACTTGAACTTAAATAACTCCTTTTTAATAAAGAAAAATGGTGAATGTTTAAATTTGAATGAATAACTCCCTGATTTGGATCAAACGAGACCGATGATGGAAGATTTATATTATGAGCTAGGGAGTTCCTTCAATCGATACCATTAACATTAGAATAATCTCAAAATGGAGGAGGACTCTACAATTCATTGGAATGAGAAACAAAATTTGTGATCCACATTTAATGAACCAAGAGTAAAATAGTAAAATCACTAATTTTTATTGAGTGCAAATTTTAGCTGCATGGTTGGCCAAACTATGTGCAAGCTACTGTACAAGAGTAATATTATACAAGGTTAGGGTGCATAGTTTTCAAAAAATTTCTCCACTCATGTTCCCACCTCTTCCTAGAGTGTACACAACACATTACATGTAGTGAATGGTTAGTAAAACATAAGCATTCTGATGTGTTCCCCTTTGTAAAGCCTTACAGGTCCCCCGCATGGTTTTCCATAACTTTAAAACCACCTATACACATTTTCGTTAAACCAAACACCTCACCTTTTCCTCAAAAAACTACATCTCTAAAATCCAAACAAGCCTCGAATTCTGCTAAAACCTTACTTAGGTGATTAATCATGTTTAAAAGTATAAAAAAAAATATTAAACAAAAATTGAATAGATCTATACTCAAATAAGAACTAGATATCTTACAATGAATGGGGTTCATGCTATAGAGAGGTTTCTTGGGGTAAGATTTGTGGTTCTTTGAAAAATCCATCAGGCTATAGAGTAGTCACTTAGCTATGGTGCAGATTCCTAGGTGGAGGTTTTTAGATGAAATTTTTGGGTACCTACACCATGGAGATGGGCTGTAGCATATCCCTATTACCATTTTTTTGGTTATTCGGTTTTGTTTACTTAGATAGATCATGGTCCCTACCCTTATATTATCAAAATTTTAGTGTTGAAATATCCACAAAAATTAAATCCAATTTGACCAGCACCATAGAGGCATAGAGTCTAGCACTAACCCATGGTCCTCCACTTTTTCAGATGTTTTACAACATCGTGGAAGGAGCTATACAGTGGTATTATGTTTTTTATACAACCAAAAGTTTCTAAAAAAACCTATTACCATAACATTTAACCACCTTGTCTTTCTTCTCTTAGTCATCCTTAGTGCTTCCTTTGGTGTTATTTTAGAAAAATTTCAGTATACTTTAGCATTGGACTTTGAGGATCAATCTGTGGTAGTTTCAGATAAGTCCCCTCTTTGTATTATCCCAACTTCTTCCTATTATTCATTTGTATAAGGATGTTGTAGAGGGAAAGAATTTTTTTAATGATTTCGTGGGTAAGTTTATGATGTTTTTATTATTTTCTAGTATAGTAAATGTGCTATCCTTCATCAAGGTTATTATTAGGTCCTCCCTCTCATTACAATCATATGTAGGGGTTTAGTTATCTCTATTTGGGGTAGGGTATCCATCATTTATCTTTTAGTTGTATCATGCGGGATGGGTTATTTTCTTGTTATCGTTTGGGAATATATTATGCCTTATCTGAATAATGGAACATAATAGGATTTGTGTAAATTTACGGGGAAGGGTATTTAAACAAATGTTTTTACATCTTTTTATATTATTTTTTATTAAAATTGTACAAGATTTATTCCACATAATAAATTATGTTCATTTGGATATTTTTTCAACGTGGATGTTGTTCTATAGAACCCTTGTGGTTTGGTTGTTTTTATCACCTATAAATGAATTGGTTAAAAAATTATATCCTATTAATGAAATGGTTTACCCTAAAAAATTATGTCTTGTGTGATAATTCCAAAAAAATAAATAAGTGTATGGAATGAAAAGTCTCATGCTTAATCTAAAAAAATTATAAATATAATACAATTTTTTTTGGTCTGTAGTTGTGATGTTTGGTTGTGATGTGTGGTGGACTATTATGTTTGTGATATGTAGAAGATGTTATTTAAAAGTGGTTGTGATGTAAAATGGTGGCAGTGTGGGTATTTATAGCATGAGAAATATGAGTAGTTGTTGTGATCTGGGGTGTTGTGATAGTTTTTCATATAGTAATGTTATTAAAATAAAATTGAAAGAGAGTAGGATTTTCTATCATGGGTTGGAATGGATAAGGAATTACTAAAAGAAAATGGATCTTATGGTTTATGTGGTTAATGCATAATATGAAATAAATGTGTTGGAATAATAAATTGATTGTGAATGGGAATTCTACAAATTGGATTAACATGAAAATAGATACGAAATCTAGTTTGTGTCTAATGGTTTGATTGTGTGGTGTAGTTCATTTAGTGGAATTAGTGAAATAGGGCGAGGTTATGATGTTTGGTGATGATATTTTTAGTTTTTTATTGATTTGGTTGTGAACCCTTTGGTTGGTCTTGTGTGTGGATATATATATATATATATATATATATATATATATATACCTTGTATGTTCTTTGTGATTTCTATATCCACCCAACACCTGTTGATCACTCTATGCCGAGAGAAAAAAGTATTGGGGGTGTTTTCCCCCACTATCTTAGTTTTGGGGATGGAAGGATGGTTACATACTCTTCCCATATCTCTCCCTTCAAGGTAACGTTCACATGCACATGATGTCATTCCCATAAGTTCAAACTAAATTATGTTAAAGATTAATGATATGGATTATGGTGGAGTTTAGCATGGTAGGAGGTGGGAATGACATTTGTGTCCTTCATGTTCATGATACCCTTGTATTCTAGTAATAATTGTAGATGCAATGTGATATGATGGCCTAGGTGTATTTTAGTGAGATATGATGTGATATGATGTGATAGCCTAGGTGACATCAGATGAGATGTGATGTGATGACACAGTTGCCTTCAGTAAAGATGTGATGTGACGTGATGGATCAGGTTTATTAAGGTAGGGTTGTTATATAGAAGAGATGGGTGCACCGTAACATATGGTGTAGGGGTGTGAGAGTGAAAACCTTGTGGGAAGTAAGTTTTATGTACTCTTATTGATATAATTATTTTATGTTATGTAACCATTATGTGTTATTTAGGGATCATGCCATAGAAAGGATGGGATTGGCTAGGTGACCCTCTTAGGAGTTGTTGGTTCTACTATTTTCTTACTCGTACATTAGTTTGCTTCTTTCATGTGTACACGAGAGATTCTGGGTATGATCCTACCGAGTATACATAAATTCTTACCCTATGTATATAAAAACTATATTTCAGGTTTCTAGGAGTAATTTTCAAACCATGTTGGGAATGACGATCTCAGACCATTAGAGCTGCTATTGAGTCCCTTCCATAGGACATCACTTTTGGGTATTTATTTGGAAGATTTTATCAGTATCTGGCCACTTATACATGCATTGTGGGATGGTATTTGTTTTATATTTATTAGTAATTCTACCAAATTTATTTATCGGTGATATGATATCTCTAGAACACGTTATTATATAGGGTAATTCCTCCCATTTTTATATTTTTATACCCATGGTTCTAGTCGTTAACCTGAGGATTACTAGTGGTGGTACTCGAGTGGGTCATTATATCTCTTTATTTATTATCATCCTAAGAGGGGTTCCTTTGGAGGTAGGGTTAGTGAAACTCACATAATAGAATAATTCCAAAAAAATAAATACAAATACCTATATAGTAGGAACATTATACCTCAATAGTGATGGAAACACTATGATTTTCAAGAGAAGATGCCCAAATCATGACCATGTACTGACTGGATAAATTTTTTAGGCCAAGGATCCATATAACCAATCCCAAATCATCAAAAAATAAACTGTAAAACTAGATTGAAGAAAGATATAGAGAAATAGTCTTATATGTGTGATTTATCCCTAGATAATGAAGGAAGAACAATTTGATTGGTAGAGGAACTCTCTTCCAACTTCGATGTTGAATCCTAGAGTTTGAGGGCTGGAAGTGATATTAAATATTCCCTAGAGTCTCTAGAAGTTCATGAATAAAGGATAAAAAGTGGAAGGTTTATAGGATCCTTAATAATTTATCAGAAAGATCTAAAAATATGAAATGTGTCATATCACATAGGGATATACATCAATGGGTCCTAAATCGGAAAAAATATGGTAAAATAGAGATATACACATCATAATGGTTTCTAATCAAAATCATGTTTAGAATCCATGTCATTTTCCTTGGTGAGATCCTAAAAACAATGCAAATGGACCACACCACAAGATAACCACCACGCTAAGTAATTCTAAAATTAAATAAGAAACACATGTGGTAGCCTAGATTCAGGTCTTACTGACCCCAAATGTGGTTGAACCACCCAAAATCCTCCTACCAAGACTTCATGTCATGCTCAACACTCCACACATAATCTATGAAAAAGTAAGTAGATCCACCAAAAATAACTATTACAACATAGTTCCCTAACAACACCATTTCTTACGCCCTCCATGGTGTAGAATAATCCTCCACTCTACAAAAATTCTCTGTAAATGAAATTTCATCTCATATCCTCTAACATGTTTCAAAAACACCATTATGGTATTCTGAAACATAAATTAATATTCCTTGAAAATTAAAGGATGTTTCAATATAAAATAAGATTTCATTAATTAAATTAGGGGTTATGGGATAATATCTCTACTAACTCCTACTTATAAACCACATTACAATGGTTTCAGTAAAAGTACTAACTACACATTTTTTGTCATGGTTAGATCGATGATGATTCATGTTAGTCATATATTATCCTTTTATGTATATGTATTATAAAATATATCATAAAAACTAAATTGTGTGTCAATTAATGTGGCAAATGTAGTTATATATGAATTATGGTGTGTAAATAAATATTGTTTTCACATATTCTTGTATGGGAATGAGAGAAATTAGTTAAGAATATCCATAGTAATAAACTATAATAATGATGAATAGTGATTATCATAATTTTATATTTCAATTAAATTAGATGATATTATATATTTGATCCATCTGAAAAAAATATAATTATTGCAAGACATACCATATGTCAATAAGGTGAGAACATATACAAAATATATTTTCAGAGAAAGATATAATTCCACAATGTCAAGATTTATGATGAACAAGAGTTTTCACAAAAAAAATCAAAAAATAAAAGTTGAAGAAGTTATTCCAGAGATACATAAACTATATAAGAGAACCATATAGGTTACAAAACTATAGAGATACGGTTTTATACTATCTAGGGAATGTAAAACCTTATATGTTGAAAATAATAAACCTTTCTCCTAAAAGTAAGTAGTAAGAATACCAGAAATAGAAAAGGGGAAGGAATTTAAGAAATAATAAGAGGACTTCTTATACCAGAAACAAGTCTAGTTTATTATAGATCATCCATCTATTGTAAATCCTAGAGGGATAAATGTTTATACAATAATAAGTTGAAAGTAGATGGTAAAATTAGTACCTATAATTCACAACTATTTTCTAAAGGGTTTAATTAATGTTATGTAATATAATATAAATAAACATTTTCACCAGTGTTTATGATGAAAACCATTAGAATTTTAATTTCAAAAAAATATTACTATTAATATTATATTTGGAAAATTAAAGTTAATATAGACTTCCTAAATGGAATCCTTTTGTGAGAGAAACATTAGAATAAGCTAAATAACATCTTAAAGTACCACATGTATAAAAAATTTAGGTTTTTTTTATAGAGGAGATGAGGAACTAGGTATTAGAGGTTATATATATTATCAATTCTATATAGATCAGAATTAATTGAAATCACAACAAATATATGTGTTCTACCTTAATGTAGGAGTCCTTAATTGAAAGAGATATAAGATGTTAGTGGTCACTAATTCTATAGAAGAGTCCAAGTATATAGTGAATTATAAAAAAATAAATAAAGTAGTTTGGATAAATAAAATAATCTAGAATCCATATGTAGTTCCTAGAAGTAAAGTTTCTATCAGACTCTATTGTGATAATACTAAATAGGTTGTTCTAGACAAGTATATATGGTCACATCAATGGAAGCATGATATATTCTGAATGTATCTCCTATTAATATATTTTTTCACATAGTTTTGATGCAAAAATAAGAAATTTTAAACATAAGATAACATGATTGATCTATTGACTAAATATTTATATCTATAAATGCATGTATAGCATATGATATATAGAATACTAATAATTTTTTAGTTTCTGGAACTAGTGTAAGTGGATGTATATTGGAGTTGGTTTCCTATAACCAACTATCATTTCACTTTAAATTATTAGAATAATAATAAATATGTTGTCACATGAGGAGTTTTATTTTGTTTAACTCTAATGTGATAATGTATTTAGATTATATTTCTGATCAAATGGTAATGTCGGTTACCAATTATCAGAAAAACATTAAAATACTATGACAATATTCTTAAGCATATTTCATATTGTCTAGATAATATCTTTTAAACGGGACACATATAACCTTTTACTATCAGGATTTGGATCTCTTAAGACATTGACTCTTATTCTCATGACGTTCATACATAGTAATCTCCATGACGAGAGTTGATGATTATAGACCCATTGGTAGTACATACACTCGTTTTATGTTCATTGGATATTCCTATTTTGGATGTTTGAATTGGTCCATAGACATGATATTATTCTTATTATTGTATATCATGAATCATGTATATTGATGTATAGTAAAAAATATTGATTTCATATACTTGTGGGGATGTATTATATGTTTGTTCTATTACAAGTGATAAAAATGTTTTCAAATAAATCATGAATGGGTTTTACCCTTATGAGTAAATAATATATTATATCTCAGACCCTATAATTAAAATGTAACTATCTAATTATGTAATTGGACATGGAATCTCAAATAAAAGTTAATATTAGAGATTAAAATAAATAAAAATTATGCACATAGGTTGATGATATAAAGTAATAAACATTATTGATGATATAATGAGACAAATAGATTACAATACACATCTAACTTTCTTATGAGGTATTTTCATTACAACAGTAACCAATATTTATATGGGTTCTATGAAAAGTATATACATATTGATCTTGGAGTTTACAAAATATCTCTTAGTGACAATGCGAAAGAATTCTTGAGGTTCACACTATCAGTGTATACATAATTTTTATTAAATTCTATTAGAATTTAATATTAAGAATAAATATTATTCTTGAAATGTGCACTAGTAAATATTCACGTTTAGTTGATCACATTAACTTAATCACTTGTTATTCATGTTTTATAATATACATAATTTGAATATTAAACAAATATTTATTCTTGATTTTATAGTGGAACACCCCAGGTAAATAAAGAATATGACATTTTCATATTTATCTATATTTGTGAATAAAATATTTAAATGACTTTAAAGGGGACTCTATGCTCGATGGCGTACCCAACACGCAACAACGAGTTTCTTGGGAATCTTACGTTGCACTCTAATAATAAAATAATATTATTTTAAATGGTAGTTAACATGTAGCCGTTGTAATGGCGGGAATGGATAGAAATAACTAAAATATGATTATATATGTTTTTAAATGTTTTTACATTTATCCAATAAAGGATAGAGGCTTAAAATACGAAAAGAATTCAATTTTAGGCGTATATGCCCTAGTTTTCACTAAAGGTTCACTTATCACCTTTTGATGTATAACCATCATTAAATATAGTTTTGTTCACTCTTAAACATTATTTTGGACCAAATAAAACTCTTATTAAGAATCGGGACATCAAAATTTACTTTGTGTAAATTTTTGGTATCTTTCCGATAAAGTTCATTCTTTTAATGAATAGTGTAAAATGTTGTATTTTAATTCAAACCCACTTTTTAATCTAATTTATTTATATTATTAGATTATATTTTGAATTCGTTTTAAAGTGAAATTAGAAAATATTTTTACCATTAAATCCAATAGTGGTCGTTGGAATCAATTTCACTTTGAAATCAGACTTAAACTAGTGTCAATCTTTTGATACTTATTGTTTCATAAAACACGCTATTTGTCATGACAGCGGGAATTAATTATTAAATTAATTAATGTGACTTATATGCTTTGAATTTTGTAAAACGGACTTCATTTTTGAATTCAGAATATCAAATATATCTTAGGGTGAATTTTTGGGATTTTTCTGAAAAAGTTCAATTTTTGATGAATAGTGAAACCACTAAGTGGTACTTATAAAAACGGATTTTCCATTTAAATGAAATTTTGCCATCATTGTGTTTTGAATTTTGAAAATCCGACATACACGGTTGTCATTAAGAAGTAAAATGTGGTTCAATGAGATTAAAATAATTTTTTGGTGAATAGTAACTTATTAAGTTTTTAATCGCGATTAGTGGTAATTAGTGTAGTTTAAGATATAAATAATGCTTTAATGATATGAAAGGACCTAGACACATGTCCCAACCTTATTGGTTGTGTCATGGCAGACCAAGACAAGCCATGGGTCAACTTGGGGACCCCATGGATCCACTTTGGTTGGGAAATGACATAAATAACATTTTATTTAATGTAAAAGTAAAATTGACACAAACATGATATGTTTTACTAAAACAATTTTTAAGTGGGGTTATACAAGTCAGATTTTTGATTATAAATAGTAATTGGAAAGCTGAAAAGATTTCCTACATCATAGTATTTTTTTTATAATTTTTAGACATTAAATAAATTAAATTATTTATGACATAATAATGATGCAGCGATGACATCATTATTTGACGATTTAAATATAATGGAAAGATAATGTAAAATATATGAACTACACATGTCCAAAACTTATTGGATGAGTGTATTTCTAAGCCTTATCACCTTATCCACGAATTATATCAATGTGGGACCTTTTAAAACCGAAACACATTTTCAAATAAAGTAATATTTCTTTACTTTCCAAAAGTGCCCCTCCTCTCCTCTTATAAAAGGCCCCCACCTCTACCTCATTTCACACACTCCTCAAGCCTTTGGCTCGGCCAACCCCTGCCCATTTACTCTCTCCACACCCCTCTCCTCATCCTAGAGTATTCCCTTTGGTCAGAATCCTTTCAAAGGAAGCCTTTAGGCTCAAATCAAAAGGAGTTACACTTTTAAAGGTAATTCATTCTCTCATGATCATTTGTTTTATTTTGCTTCTCCAACCCCTTAAACTCTTTTTATTTACTCCTTTTGTAACAACACAAGTATCTTCAATATACTAGGATTTTTTTATAAGATTTATTCGAGCTACACTCTCACACAACTACATCAAATGGTTAAAGAACATATGGTTTCCGTGGATGGTGAAATTCTGCCTCCCGAAACGATGATTGTTCAATACTCATTTAAAACCTTCAAAGGTGGCCATTATGATGTCACTATTTTTATATATGATATATAATATGTTTATGTTTTATTTATGCTTCTGTATTTTTCATTTTTGTCTTACCTTTATGGATTCCATTATGGGTATACGCGATATCTTCATTTAAGGAAGTGCGGACTACCGCCCCCTCAAAGTGATTTGATTCGTTAAATACCATATGTGGGATGAATAAAGGATGGAAATATGATATTATATATGATATTATACTGTAATTATAATATACCTTTATATCATTATTATTCCATTCTATAAAATACGAAATAGAAATGAAAGTAGCGTTCATGCGTACGTACAGCTTACCGTCTCCATGAACGGTGCATTTCATTTCTTACCTCTAAATGATTATGTAATGTTATAAATGCATGCATGTACTGGATATATATGACATATATGATATCTACATAATGAATACAATTCTGGATATAATAAACATTTGGCCACACGAACAACATGTAATTGTAATAAGACCACTTTCGACTTAAGAACCAAATATAAGCAAATCAAATATTATTAACTTAAATGATTACATAATGTTTGTGACATGGTAATAAGTGGTATAAAAGTAATAATGAACGTGAAAAAGGGTTCTTAAGGAATTAGAAATTAACTCAAGTTTATTATTCAGTAGATTAAAGAATGATCGAGTCAAGTCGGACCCGAGGTAAGGGATCCTACAACTCTCTTTCTTTTTAAGTACACTCTTTTATGTCATTTATTTTAAGCTCATCTTTCTTATGATTGGGATTTTCTTTTATATTACATTTACTGAAATTTTTATGTTCATGTGATGAGAGACCCTATTCTCTCTCATCAATCCATTTTGGAAGTTTTGAGTGGCACCGTTAGGCTGCCGAACTTTCGTAAGAGATCTAACCTCTCTCTTTCTTTTTAAGTACTCTCCTTTGTGTCACTTCTTCGAAGATCCTGTTTGTTATGTTGGGGGATTTTCTTTTATATTACTCTTGATGTAAATTATATTGTAATATGATGGGATACTCTATTTGATCTCATCAATCCATTTTGGAAGTTTTAAGTGGCGCCGTTAGGCTGCTGAGTTTTCGTAAGGGATTTTTCATCTCACTTTTATTCTCGTGAGATTTATGCTACATTCGCCACAAATTCCATTGAGTGATGTATGTACTTCCCATTATTCTACTCTTTGTGTAATATAATTTCGTTTATGAGTATTTACATCAATGACCTATTGTCTTTCTTTCATGGGGTGTATGTTTTGAAAGATACCCAAGTCGGTAAGGGAACCTTTCACCCTCCTCTTTTTTAAAAAGACTTATTTTATTGGGTCTTTTAATTTACATATTTTTATGTTGGGATATGTTCTCATACATACTTATTGATGTAAATTTTATGTCCAAGTGATGACATACACTTTTTATCTCTCATCAACTCATTTTGATGTGATGTCGTTAGGCTGTCAAGGGAACTTTTTAACCCAATTTCGATATCTTTGGGTTCAACTTGTAGTCATTGAATATGTCATCCATTGAATATGTGTGAATGACCTTTTATGGTTTTACACTTAATATCCACTTATATTGGGTGTATTTATTTTTGTCACACATATTTTTGAGATTTATTTGTCCTTAATTTAAGGATACCTTCTCTATAAGGGATTTCATCACATTTGACATTTCTATTGAGGGTTCATTGTTGTTATGCACCAATTCACTCTTATATGGTGTATATACTGTCCTTTGGAGTATTATATCATGAATCCTTTTATTCTCATGATATTATAAAGTTCTGACTAAATTTTATTCCTCGATTATTGTATTCAAGTGTCTCTAATTTTGGTAAAACCCCTTTAACCAAAATATCGTTTTAAATGTTTTAATTATTTGTTCTTATTAATATCCATGTTTTCAAAATTGTTTTAAGGATTTATTTATATGGATATTAATGGTTTAAAATGTTAAAAGCTTCAAGGTGGTATGGGACACTTTGATTCAAAAATCTCTTTATTAAATGTTTTAAATGGTTTTGGAAATGGTTTCTTTTTGAATGGATTCATTATTTCAATATCCTAAAATGTTATATTGTGATTGAAATGTGGAAATGTTATGTTTCCTTTATTCATGTTTATGTGATACGATTATGTTATGTTTCTTGGGCATTGTTATGAAGAACGGGTGGTTCCGTGATAAACTAAGGGCGGGTGAGCCCGATATAGCTCTCCAATGCATTGGGTAACGCGAAGGAGTGAAACGTTAAGGTTTCTCCGAATATATTTAGGGAATATACTGTGATGGGTATTCCAAACGTAACCAAGAGGGTTACTCCCTACGTTATAATGTTATGAATGCCTCAAGTTACCTTTATGTCTTATGTTTTCTATGATTTATTCATGATTTGATATGCCTATGTTTTATGGGTAAAGTATGATTTCATTCTTATGTATATATGAACTCATGTTTCCTTTCCATATTTTTATAACCCTTACTGAGCTTTTTATGCTCATCCCAAGTTTTTGAAATGCTTTTCACAGGTCAAGGGAAAGGTACATGATGTGACGATAGTGTCAAGGATGTGTCAAGAAAGAATCCGTGTTTTATTTTAAATAGGTTTCCATTGATGGGAAGAATGAATACTGTCTTTTATGTAACCACTTTGTTTAAATGTGGAATGTAATGCAAGTTTCATGATCTAATTCTCTAAAACTCTAAACCTGAAAAGATCCTCAATGTGTAATCTTGTAATAACTCAAGATTAAGTAAGGTTTAAGGCTGGGGCCTTATAGTTGGTATCAAAGGTTGGTTTAGATAACTTTAGAGGTTAGGGTATTCTTTAAGCATAAGTGACATTACCATAATGGTTAGGATTTCAGAAAGAGTCTTAGTTTTAGATAAAGTGAATGAGTAAGTATATCTTATTGTCTATCTTACTCATTAGTAAATGATGGTTTTGTTGATATACTCACACTGACATTTCTATTTTTAGTTAATGGATGGATCTAGCAGGCACCAAAGAGACAACAGGTTTGAAGGAAACTGTGGTGGTTCTCTGATTAAGATACTAGATAAAATGAAGGATTCAATGAGGAAACTCGTGGTTGTTCTAAACCAAATATCATGGAGTCATGATCAACCACTTCGACCTTGGTGAGTTCTCTAATGCATCAGGTACGAGATGACCAATTCGATGTGGAAATTCAGGTAATAATTATTAAGGTAACCATTAGGGTTTATATGATACTTAATTTTTCGGTAATTATGGGTTACTCTATGATATGATGGAAAATGAAAGGAATGAGATAAACTTGAGGTTAAAATATGTTATGATTATTCTTGAAGATTTTATCTCATTTTGGGGAATGTTTTAAGAATTATATAGTTTTGGAAAAAGGACAACACGCAGACTGTGTGACATCCCGTCGCGTCGGACAAAGCTGCGGGAATCAAACCCACAACCAATGTGCGACTGGTATTTATCGCCTACCACTGGACTACGTGAATTCCCTGGTTAGTTTGACTGATTCATTCTAGTTATATGATTTTATGAATTAAGAGTAAGTTGATTTTGGGTTATTTTTGAAAATGATTAACCTATCATGGAGGATATGTGATTAGGTTAATTACTTTTCATAACGAGACTTTAGGAGCAACTGATATTGTTTGGAGATAAATGTTACGATTTATCTTGGAAGACTATGCGACTAAATCTTTAAAATATTTGGGTTTCAATCTTATATTGGTTTACATTGAAGAATTTTATGGACAAATTGATTATAGAATGGTCCTCGTTGAACCTTGGGTTTTGTTGGACAAATTTTGGAGATTATGAATAGATTTTCTTTTTATAAAGGGTTATCCTTTTCTGGATTATCTGATCTTGTACTAGCCTTTTTGGTTTTGGATTTGGTTAAAGTCTAAAGACATGGGAAGTATATAGTTCTATTTTGTGGATTAGGTGATTCTCTAGAAGTTGATTATAGTACTCTTAATGTGAACAAGTCTTCCTAAATACTCGTCTTTTGGAGAAAATATGAGTTTTTGTAAGGAATCTAATAAAGGTTGAAAGTCAATATGATAAGTGATTATGTTTCCTTATGAATAAATTCCTCAATAAAAAGTAACTTAAAACAAAAATGTTGTCTATTAACTTTTCCTACTGGGGAATCGAAGACCGTTTAACCCATCACAAGTTTGTGATTTTCTCGTGGTTAACTTTCTCCTAAACATGTTTTCTATCACTCTCCATCAGAACATGACCCTTTGTTTTTTTCCTCCATGTCCATATTTTCATACTTGTAATCCTAGTATGGGTTAACTCGGGTGACCTCTGTACTTATCTTTCTTTATTTTGAAGTGATTGTTTTACCAACTCTTGTTCCGATGTGGGACTTTCAAGGACGTTTCCAAGCACAATTTTAAAATTGTGAGGACGCAATTCCCAAAAGGGGGGAAGGATGTAACACCCCAGGTAAATAAAGAATATGACATTTTCATATTTATCTATATTTGTGAATAAAATATTTAAATGACTTTAAAGGGGACGCTATGCTCGATGGCGTACCCAACACGCAACAACGAGTTTCTTGTGAATCTTACGTTGCACTCTAATAATAAAATAATATTATTTTAAATGGTAGTTAACATGTAGCCGTTGTAATGGCGGGAATGGATAGAAATAACTATAATATGATTATATATGTTTTTAAATGTTTTTTACATTTATCCAATAAAGGATAGAGGCTTAAAATACGAAAAGAATTCAATTTTAGGCGTATATGCCCTAGTTTTCACTAAAGGTTCACTTATCACCTTTTGATGGATAACCGTCATTAAATATAGTTTTGTTCACTCTTAAACATTCTTTTGGACCAAATAAAACTCTTATTAAGAATCTGGAAATCAAAATTAACTTTGTGTAAATTTTTGGTATCTTTCTGATAAAGTTCATTTTTTTAATGAATAGTGTAAAATGTTGTATTTTAATTCAAAACCACTTTTTAATATAATTTATTTATATGATTAGATTATATTTTGAATTGGTTTTAAAGTGAAATTAGAAAATATTTTTACCATTAAATCCAATAGTGGTCGTTGGAATCAATTTCACTTTGAAATCAGACTTAAACTAGTGTCAATCTTTTGATACTTATTGTTTCATAAAACACGCTATTTGTCATGACAGCGGGAATTAATTATTAAATTAATTAATGTGACTTATATGTTTTGAATTTTGTAAAACGGACTTCATTTTTGAATTCAGAATATCAAATATATCTTAGGGTGAATTTTTGGGATTTTTCTGAAAAACTTCAATTTTTGATGAATAGTGAAACCACTAAGTAGTACTTATAAAAACTGATTTTCCATTTAAATGAAATTTTTCCATCATTGTGTTTTGAATTTTGAAAATCCGACATACACGGTTGTCATTAAGAAGTAAAATGTGGTTCAATGAGATTAAAATAATTTTTTGGTGAATAGTAACTTATTAAGTTTTTAATCGCGATTAGTGGTAATTAGTGTAGTTTAAGGTATAAATAATGCTTTAATGATATGAAAGGACCTAGACACATGTCCCAACCTTATTGGTTGTGTCATGGCCGACCAAGAAAAGCCATTGGTCAACTTGGGGACCCCATGGATCCACTTTGGTTGGGAAATGAAATAAATAACATTTTATTTAATGTAAAAGTAAAATTGACACAAACATGATATGTTTTACTAAAACAATTTTTAAGTGGGGTTATAAAAGTCATCTTTTTGATTATAAATATTAATTGGAAATATGAAAAGATTTCCTACATCATAGTATTTTTTTTATAATTTTTAGACATTAAATAAATTAAATTATTTATGACATAATAATGATGCAGCGATGACATCATTATTTGACGATTTAAATAAAATGGAAAGATAATGTAAAATCTATGAACTACACATGTCCAAAACTTATTGGATGAGTGGAGTTCGAAGCCTTATCACCTTATCCACGAATTATATCAATGTGGGACCTTTTAAAACCGAAAAACATTTTCAAATAAAGTAATATTTCTTTACTTTCCAAAAGTGCCCCTCCTCTCCTCTTATAAAAGGCCCCCACCTCTACCTCATTTCACACACTCCTCAAGCCTTTGGCTCGGCCAACCCCTGACCAGTTACTCTCTCCACACCCCTCTCCTCATCCTAGAGTATTCCCTTTGGTCAGAATCCTTTCAAAGGAAGCCTTTAGGATCAAATCAAAAGGAGTTACACTTTTAAAGGTAATTCATTCTCTCATGTTCATTTGTTTTATTTTGCTTCTCCAACCCCTTAAACTCTTTTAATTTACTTCTTTTGTAACAACACCAGTATCTTCAATATACTAGGATGTTGTTATAAGATTTATTCGAGCAACACTCTCACACAACTACATCAAATGGTTAAAGAACATACAGTTTTCGTGGATGGTGAAATTCTGCCTCCCGAAACGATGATTGTTCAATACTCATTTAACACCTTCAAAGGTGGCCATTATGATGTCACTATTTTTATATATGATATATAATATGTTTATGTTTTATTTATGATTCTTTATTTTTCATTTTTGTCTTACCTTTATGGCTTCCATTATGGGTATACGCGATATCTTCATTTAAGGAAGTGCGGACTACCGCCCCCTCAAAGTGATTTGATTCGTTAAATACCATATGTGGGATGTATAAAGGATGGAAATATGATATTATATATGATATTATACTGGAATTATAATATACCTTTATATAATTATTATTACATTCTATAAAATACGAAATAGAAATGAAAGTAGCGTTCATGTGTACGTACGGCTTACCGTCTCCATGAACGGTGCATTTCATTTCTTACCTCTAAATGATTATGTAATGTTATAAATGCATGCATGTACTGGATATATATGACATATATGATATCTACATAATGAATACAATTCTGGATATAATAAACATTTGGCCACACGAACAACATGTAATTGTAAGAAGACCACTTTCGACTTAAGAACCAAATATCGGCAAAACAAATATTATTAACTTAAATGATTACATAATGTTTGTGACATGGTAATAAGTGGTATAAAAGTAATAATGAACTTGAAAAAGGGTTCTTAAGGAATTAGAAATTAACTCAAGTTTATTATTCAGGATATTAAAGAACGATCGGGTCAAGTCGGACCCGAGGTAAGGGATCCTACAACTCTCTTTCTTTTTAAGTACACTCTTTTATGTCATTTATTTTAAGCTCATCTTTATTATGATTGGGATGTTCTTTTATATTACATTTACTGAAATTTTTATGTTCATGTGATGAGAGACCCTATTCTCTCTCATCAATCCATTTTGGAAGTTTTGAGTGGCGCCGTTAGGCTGCCGAACTTTCGTAAGAGATCTAACCTCTCTCTTTCTTTTTTAGTACTCTCCTTTGTGTCACTTCTTCTAAGCTCCTATTTGTTATGTTGGGGGATTTTATTTTATATTCCTCTTGCTGTAAATTCTATTTTAATATGATGGGATACTCTATTTGATCTCATCAATCCATTTTGGAAGTTTTAAGTGGCATCGTTAGGCTGCTGAGTTTTCGTAAGGGATTTTTCGTCTCACTTTTATTCTCGTGAGATTTATGCTACATTCGCCACAAATTCCATTGAGTGGTGTATGTACTGCCCATTATTCTACTCTTTGTGTAATATACTTTCGTTTATGAGTATTTAAATCAATGACCTATTGTCTTTCTTTCATGGGGTGTATGTTTTGAAAGATACCCAAGTCGGTAAGGGAACCTTTCACCCTCCTCTTTTTTAAAAAGACTTATTTTATTGGGTCTTTTAATTTACATATTTTTATGTTGGGATATGTTCTCATACATCCTTATTGATGAAAATTTTATGTCCAAGTGATGAGATACACTTTTTATCTCTCATCAACTCATTTTGATGTGATGCCGTTAGGCTGTCAAGGGAACTTTTTAACCCAATTTCGATTTCTTTGGGTTCAACTTGTAGTCATTGAATATGTCATCCATTGAATATGTGTGAATTACCTTTTATTGTTTTACACTTAATATCCACTTATATTGGGTGTATTTATTTTTTCCACACATATTTTTGAGATTTATTTGTCCTTAATTTAAGGATACCTTCTCTATAAGGGATTTCATCACATTTGACATTTCTATTGAGGGTTCATTGTTGTTATGCACCAATTCACTCTTATATGGTGTATATACTGTCCTTTGGAGTATTATATCATGAATCCTTTTATTCTCATGATATTATAAAGTTCTGACTAAATTTTATTCCTCGATTATTGTATTCAAGTGTCTCTAATTTTGGTAAAACCCCTTTAACCAAAATATCGTTTTAAATGTTTTAATTATTTGTTCTTATTAATATCCATGTTTTCAAAATTGTTTTAAGGATTTATTTATATGGATATTAATGGTTTAAAATGTTAAAAGCATCAAGGTGGTATGGGACACTTTGATTCAAAAATCTCTTTATTAAATGTTTTAAATGGTTTTGGAAATGGTTTCTTTTTGAATGGATTCATTATTTCAATATCCTAAAATGTTATATTGTGAATGAAATGTGGAAATGTTATGTTTCCTTTATTCATGTTTATGTGATACGATTATGTTATGGTTCTTGGGCATTGTTATGAAGAACGGGTGGTTCCGTGATAAACTAAGGGCGGGTGAGCCCGATATAGCTCTCCAATGCATTGGGTAACGCGAAGGAGTGAAACGTTAAGGTTTCTCCGAAGAGATTTAGGGAATATACTGTGATGGGTATTCCAAACGTAACCAAGAGGGTTACTCCCTACGTAAGAATGTTATGAATGCCTCAAGTTACCTTTATGTCTTATGTTTTCTATGATTTATTCATGATTTGATATGCCTATGTTTTATGGGTAAAGTATGATTTCATTCTTATGTATATATGAACTCATGTTTCCTTTCCATATTTTTATAACCCTTACTGAGCTTTTTATGCTCATCCCAAGTTTTTGAAATGCTTTTCACAGGTCAAGGGAAAGGTACATGATGTGACGATAGTGTCAAGGATGTGTCAAGAAAGAATCCTTGTTTTATTTTAAATAGGTTTCCATTGATGGGAAGAATGAATACTGTCTTTTATGTAACCACTTTGTTTAAATGTGGAATGTAATGCAAGTTTCATGATCTAATTCTCTAAAACTCTAAACCTGAAAAGATCCTTAATGTGTAATCTTGTAATAACTCAAGATTAAGTAAGGTTTAAGGCTAGGGCCTTATATATAGAATGTAATATATATTTATATATTTTTTATTATTCCCAAGGTAGAAAATAATTATATATTTACTAAATATTTATTTACTTATGAAAATATTAATAATAAACATTTATTTTCTATTTTATTTAATATAATATTTATTTATTTATTGAATGTATAATATAATGATATTTATTTTTTCCAAAAAAATTCATCACTCGTTGTTTGATAAATGTTGAGGAGGATTTTCAATCAAAGTTAACGTTCCCGGCTGAAATAATATATTTATCCATTAGTCTATCACATGTCATGAGAATTTAATTATAATTTTATTTTTGTTATTATTGATATTATTATTATTATTATTATTATATTTTGACATAGGTTTTAATTTTAATATAAAATTAGAAATAAGAATTATGTTTAATTATCAATTGATTATACCTAAATACAATAAAATTTATATCATTTTATATATTCCATATCTTTTTTAAATTGGATTTCCCCAAGAGAATTAACTCCATAACCATTGGAGAACTTATCAATAATTCTCTTAATAAGAAGAGATAATCCAATCCTCCCTCCCTAGAATAAGAGAATAAGAGAAAAATTCTCTCAATCCCAAGAGATCTATTTTTTCCAATCATTAAATATTGATGAAATGAATTAATATCATCTATGAAAACAATCCAAATTCCAAAAAAAAATGTTTTGAGAAATGAGGATCATGGGTAGATACCATTATAGGAATTATAGTTTTGGTACTTTGGCACAACGATGACATGACAATATAATTTACTTTATTTATTAACAAAGAAGAAAAATTTTCATGTCTATGTAATTATTGTTTTAAATCAATTATAAATTTTATGTGAAATCATCCTATCAATGTTGAATATAGGGTTTTACTATCATGTAAACAATTACTATCAATTTGATTTAATGAAAAAAATATCGGGAACCACCTTCATGTTTCTTCTATAACCGAGATCCTTTAAATTAGGCCTCTCATATTCCATCAAAGTTGAAAAGTGGTACATAAAATGACTAAGTTTCAAGAACCCAAAAAATTATGTCATCCTTGAAGGATTATGTGTTATTATTAACGGTTTTATAGTGTGAAAATCTTGAATAAGAGTGGTGAAATATAATTAACCATAAGGGGATCTATAGTTTGTACTGATTCATTTATGTTAGTATCACCCTATCTCCAAAGGCATGGAGGCTAAGGTGAATTATCAAATGGGATGATCATGTTGTAAATAAATCCCCAAACTAGTGATAAGAAAAATGCTCACTCATATATGATTTGGTTTCATATTGTGAAAAAAACCCTATCGAATCTGATGTGAGGCCAATGGTAGTGTGACGAACATGACTTATTTCATCATTTCTATATGATTAAATATTTGATATTGAATAATAAAACTATTTCATCTCCACTCATATAGTTGATGTATTAAATAATATTTCTAATCTTATTCCATATATAATAGGAATATCTAAACCTCTTGGGAATAAGATAGACCATGGATTTTGATGCCCGTTAGGTCTTGTCTCCCTGTTTGTGGTGGGGAATGGGACCTTATATCTTTTAGATGAAAACCAAATCATACTGAGGTTTCATGTTAATATGTTTGGTATCATTTCATTTGATGGTTTTTTATGAGGATTATTCTAGTGGTGAGCTTACTATCATGTTTTGAGAGTTTTATAAAGTGTTTATTAATGACTTCAAGGGGTTTCATCCAAAATGCGAAGTTTATTTCTTTATTAATTTGATATTTTAGATGAATAAATATTAATTAATTTCTTATCATTTAGAACCAACTAAATTAGTGTTGAAGGATCAAATAGATTATCTAGAAGCTAATGCATTTATTTGGCCTAACTTCTCTCTATTGGAAGCCCATGTACTCATTTTTAAAAAGTTGGGTGGAACTCGACCCTAATATATTGATTAGAGGAAACTGAATAACATGACCATTATAAATAAAAACCCATTTTACACACATGGATAAATTATTTTATATGTTTAAATAGGAAAAGTGATTTAAAATAATCAGCCTCTAATCAGGATGCCACCATCTCACGGTGAAGGAGTTTAACATTACCAAGACTTCTTTTTGGAATAGATATAGTCACATAAAAATTCACATAATTCCTTTTAGCCTATCTAATAGACTTATGGTATTAATGTCCCTTATGATCTCTATAGTCAATTTAAACTTTGAATAATTAATTATAATATTCATTAACGGAATATTGTTCTACTCCAAGATCGATGTGGAATATTGGAATCACTTGAGAATCATTTTTGAAGCCACTGACCATCATCAAATTTATAAAATCCAATCAAAGTATACCTTTAAGATATTTGAGGTCATTTCTCCGGACATGTGGTATTGGAAAAATCCATTTTTATTAATATCTAGAAGGTAACATTGTTTATTCCTTGGAAAAAACATAAGAATGTGTTTGAAATACTTAGCTTCTTGAATATGGTAGGTTACTATAAAATCACTACTAGAAATTTCGGCTATATTTATGGTTTATAATGGTGGATATAAGTCAAAAAACGACGGATATAGGTTGAAACCCGTGTTTAATGAATCAGGGATGGTATTGGAAGGGATTAAGGCCTATAGCCACAGTTCAAACCATGAAAAAATCCCTAAAGCCACGGTCTAAACTGTGGAAAAATCATAAGACGCATAGGGATATAGTCATTATTATAAACCATGGATATAGGCCTGACCATATCATAAAAAAACCCACGCTCATCCTCCCCCCCCCCCACTCCCCTAGCAGCCCCCTCCCCCTACAAAGCCCCCCCTCCACTCCCCCTGGACAACCCCCATGGAAAAACCCCCCAAGACAACCCCCCTCCTTCTTCGATAGACCCCAACCCCACACTACTCCCCCTAAAGCCCCCCTTCACCATACAAAGACCCCTCTACCCCTGGATAACACCCCAGCCCTCCCGGAACAGATCCCCTCCACCCGGATAGACCCCCCACCTTGGAGAGACCCCCCCTGGATAGACCCCCACCTGCACAGCCCCACTCCCCCTCCAACCCACTGCCCCCCAAAAATCCCCCTATCCACTCCCCACCATGACCCCCTCCTTAATTGACAGCCCCCCCCCCCCCCCACACACACACACAAAACTCCCCTAGACCCCCCAACCCCCACCCTTCCACCATTAAAATCCCCCACCCCACCACTCCCCCGGGACATCCCCCTCCCTTAACATACCCCACCCACTCCCTAGAGAGACACCCCCCCGGACAGACCCCCCCCCTCTAATGGATAGACCCACCCTTCCCTCCCCCCTGGAAAGCCCCCCCCACCCTCCACTCCCCCTTGATAGCTCCCACCTGAATATACCCCTCCCACTCCACCCTGGACAACCCCCCTCACAAGATAGATCCCACCTACTACCCTGGAAAACCCCCCTATACAAACCCTGGAACCCCCCCCCCCCCCCTCTAGTTCCCCCTGGACATCCCCCCTCCATCGGCAGACCCCACCCACCCCCAAGACATCCCCCCCAGACAGCCCCCCCTGATGTGGTTCTCGCTCGTGCATTCCCATGGTGATATATTCCAATGATCTAATAAATGACCCACATCTCAATAAAGAATACAACTTTCAAAAAAAAATACATGTTTTAATAGTATAAAATATTATCCATTTTTGAAATTAAATAAATCATCCACTACTCAATAAGAGTACATGAAATCTAAAAAATGAAGCACAAATCATATTTAATACAAGTAAAATAAAATATTAATTGAAACAATATAAAATGAACCACTGCTTGAAAGTATACCCTTTATCAAAACATTTATCACGGTGTATTTATACGAAATTGAGTCTTAGTCCCCCCAATCACCTTGGGTGTAGGATCGAAACCCTGCATGAATATTGATTATACTTAATATATTGAAAACATAAATTTATGGTACATAATATTGTAATAAAAGTGGATTAACCATGAGTAAGCAACATAAGATACAAAAATACTTTTATTTGAATTCATAGAAAAAAATATTACTATATGTAAGAATCAATATAAGACAAGGTGCATGTTTACTAATTACGCCATGTCATTGATAAAAATAAAAATCCTCAATGCACAAGAGATATGCTTCCATAACATCATGATTCAGATCATTTAACATATGTAGCATATAATTATCCAAGGATCTATATAGTAATTTTTCAAATAGACAAACCAAACTTATAATAGAAGATACAATGAATGCATCACTGAGAATCACTGATATTCCTAGGAACATTATTTTATAAATGTTTCAAAAATTAATTTCTATTTTATTATATTTAATCGATTTGGGGTGTTAGATGTTTAATGATTTATTAAAACATAATATATTTCTGTAATAGGTGTAATTTCACGTTGATGATGGGGTTTGGTATGTGATGTTTGTAGATCACACAATAATGAGATGCATAAGAATAAATTTATCATCTCTCAGTTGTTATCCTTTTCCTTAATCCTTCTAAAGTAGATAATAATATATCTAGGGATTTCACTACACATGAAAATATGGTCTACTTGCTCAAATGCACTAAGACCCCAATTTCCTTTTAGGAAAATCACTCAATATGTGAAAATAAATCTATTCACTTTTCTAGATTCTAATTTTTCTTCTGAAACATTTATTGGCATTTTCAACTCACCTCAAAAGAACACAACCCAAAATTTATTTTAACTTAATTTTATGAACTTGAACACATGTGTTGAATCTTTCTTGGAAATATACTCTGCATCTTGTGGATTGGAACTTACTTACTCACTTATTCCTTGCTATAGGTTGTAATGACTTCTCAATATCTCTGTTGAGTAGCTTTAGTACTCTTAGATACTCACAATTTTCAACACTTCCAACCAAACTTCACATCCCCACACACTACCCAACCCCCACCCCGAACAACCATTCCCCCCACCCTACACCCTGCACACCCCCTGCCCCTCCCCACTGCCCACCCGCAGCCCCTGCAATCCCCCCATCACCCTGCCCCCTACACACCACCTCACACACACCCCCACCTCATGAAAAAAAATGGTTGTTGAAGTGTATAAAAATGATGAAGTGAAGTTAAATGGAATGAGTGGTTCTATTGTTTGTATTAGAGATGAATCATTACCACAAATCTGAGAGGGAGGGAATTTGACTCTTTCTATTTTGGAATATATGGAGTTCCTTGGGATTGAGGCTTGGAGTATTCTAGTGAGTGGTTACAATCAATTTCTAGAAAATTCTTTTTGAAGTATATATCTATATGTTGATTATAAACCTCTCCCATAGTCTTTGAATATCTATCAAATTGTGTCCAATCGGTGGCCTCATAAAGGATAAGTGAAACTGACCTAAACATGTTTATCCAAAAGGCACGGGTGGTTCAATATTAGTATTTTGGCTTGAATAATCCATATGTTGGAAATCCACACCAAAGGAAAAGAATACATAAGAAACATAGTATAAAGACATAAATAAATGAAACTCTCAAATTAATCTCTCCACTACCCCAATCTCCCTCCCCTACAAAGAAAACCATGTAGCCGCCTCCAGTTCCCTTCTGGCCACCTTCACAAAATATAACTTCTCCCCATCTATAAAAATTAGTAAAAGTCCTAAGTGGTTGATGAAATAAAGAAAATAAAATAAAAACTAAACTACAACACACATGTTTCTTATGAAGAATTATATCTCTAGCCTACTGAATTTTGCTGTAGAAACATAATGATATTGTGGAAACCCACTTTGATTACTACAAGCCAGGAAAAAAATTAACAATAATTCATAACATTAATACTAAAAAAGAAGAAATAGTGTAGACATGGACCTTTTTTAATGATTTTTATATTTAGTACGATGTGATAAGAAGTATAGACTCTTTCATTTTGAAAATATAATGACTATAGGTTGCAATTATAGTAGATGTGGTCAAAGGAGTGATAAATTATTTTCTAATTTAGTGGTGTATGTTTAATATCCAAATCAATAATGAAACCCATAATAGTGAAAGAAGGAAAAAATTCTACATTGAGAAGATATAAAATGTATAAATATGAAAGCACTAGACAGAAGCATAAGCATATGCTAAGATGTGATTAAAGAAGAAAAAAATGAATATGTTAGAAAATGTATACACAAAGCACAACACACCCCACACACACCCCCTCCCCCTGCACACAGAACTCAACCAAACCTAGAACACCCCCTCCCACTACCCCCCCAAACACCCTTCCCCTACATAAAGTTAATTGGAGACCTATGTAAAGGTGAGCTCAATCGCATAAAGGTCATTTAGAGATTGTATTACCTATGTAAAGGAATTATAAGAAATGTAAAATGGTATGTAAAGAATCTATGGGCTAATGAAGGTGATACTAACCTACATAAAGGTCATTCACGACCTACATAATGGGTACTCTAAAAATACAAAAACCATATCATGGTAACTCCTGACCAATGTAAAGGTCATCTGAGAAATATGATGGCTACATAAGGGTCATCTATGATTTCCAATAACTACATAAGTTAACTTTGGGATTACACAAGATTTGTAAAGGTAATTTTGATCCATCGCCTTCTGGTTGGGATTTTTATCATATGAATTACATGTGCATGTTTATTGTTTGAGTGCACAACCCCCAACCAGACCACCCCCTCTTCACCCCCACACTACCCTGCACAACCCCATCTTCACCCGCCACCACATCCCCTAGAACCATACAACACTACTCAACACTCCCTTGCACCCCCACTAAAACTCATATAGAACATCAAAACAAATGCACATGGGAATCTATCATGGCATAAATTAATAATAATAATACAACTTATCACTCACTAATCAACATAGGATAACCCATAGTAAAGTTAATGAATTAGTCATTCCACTTCATAAATGAGAATCTATCACACTTTGTTCTATAAGATATATTTAGATTCCATACCTATTAAAACAGACTCATTTACTTCTCATCTATAGAACGTACCACTTTTCACCTCAGGAAAACTATCAATGTTCCCAACTTAATATCAGAAAGTTAGTACTAATTCTATAGTGGTTACAACTTGAAGTTATATTCCCAAAACAATATCATTCACCTATGAATGATAGTGAGACCATAAGTAAACTAACCCATCATCCCACACTTAGAATAATTACTTACTCATTCACACTATGACACAAAATAATTCCCCTAAATAATCGTTCCTTACCTACCATTGTGTATCTTTATCCACTGAGAGATAATCTATCAAAAATATCGATACTTCATGATGATATTATTTAATATAGAAGGAGATTCAATTTTATGAAATTAGAGGATATAAGGTGAAGAAACACTATAGTTCATTCTATTTATCACTCAATTCCAAACCCTTTGGACCCTATTTCTCAATCACATGAACATTGAACATTCAACTGAGTATGGGGAAATGAAGGAGAACCAATGAATGTGCTTCAATTAGTTAAAATCCTAATAATTACTTAGATATTAAGAAGTGAATTATTTCTATTATAGTAGTTTATTTTATCTAGTTCTATTTTATAGTGATGTTACTAAAGAATGTATCAATTTTTCATGGCTGGTTTTTTGTGTTTGATGAAATGAAAAAAAAAACATTTTCATTATGTTTTAGATTTTTATGATAATTCTAATTTCATGTTTTCTCAAAATGAGTAAAATATAATCTCTAAAGTGAAGGAAATTTCATTTTCTACTATTGAGTTGGATGAAAGTTTCAAATTGTCCATGTTGAAGGATTTGGGAAATCAAGAAAAACTGGTGAAAATATCATTTCAAAGGGACACATCCAATTTTTAGAGATTATACACATTATATAATAATTAATTTTTTTTTAAAATACTCAAGTAATTATGGAATTGAAATTAAAGGCTTAGGCATAAGGAAACTACCTCAACCTCAAAGCGCGCTGCTTTTGATGATAACAACTCGAATCTTCCTTTTTCTATCTCTTGAATGCATATGATCATTAATATATATATATATATAAAAGGAAACATAACCCCTATGTATGAATTTTTATGGCCAAATATTTAAAAGGGGGTCCTTAAATATATGTTTATACTTGCATATACTCCATTATAGTTACACATGTATGAATTTTTAATATCTATATATAAGAACACATTTCCCCAATATATATATTCATAATTACATGAGTTAATACATATAAAGGTGAAACTTATATATGTATATGACTACCAATGTATACATATGTAATTCACCTTCGACAAGAAGATCGAATCCACCTCAATGAGATCCAAAAAACACTACTAAAATATAGGAATCCCAAAAATCACAAAATCCCTAATTAAAATTGGGAAAAAGAATTAAAATAGAAGAAACTTTACCGAAATCTGGTGTTGAACTCACTATCTTTGATGGTGGGGGATAAAACCAGCCTCATCATAAGAAACCACCTATAATGAAATAATGGGAAAATAAGTGATATATAACGTCTTCTTAATATCACTCATGGTAGAATCACGTGTTTCAAAAAAATGCTTATATACCTTCAATGTTTTGTCCCATATAATAATCAAGATTCCTTTTATAATTGTTTATAGATCACTTCTTTGTTTTACATTTCAAGTTGAATTTTCATTAACATTAAAATGAAGGAAAAATCTTGAGTGTGGGGTTCTCCCTTCTATGAGTAGAAAGAAGTTTTCAACACTAGAAACTAATACATGCTCTATTTTGTATTGATATTGTAATGAAGAACATAAATATCTCCATATATATGTTTTTTTGTCCCACCATAACCATGAAAAAATAATGAAACCCATTTAAAAGAAGTTGTTATAGTCATTATAGTCAGTAGTTTTATTTTTTAGTTTCCTTCTAACATTAAAGATGATTATACACATTTATTGTATTTTCCATTTAGTAATTAATCTCTATTATGTTACTCACCTATTTCCATAGTATAAATAAGAGATATATAGTAAGAATAGATAAGGGTAATATGAATGGAATTTCACTACTCTTTATAGCTTTGCATATACCCCTCCCCTACCCCTATACATCCCCCCCCCCCCCCCGTGGCACACCCCCTGCCCCTACCCCATCCCCATACACACCCCCTCCTTATATACACATTGTGAAAAACCATACCCAATACCCCCCCTCCTCCCCTGAACCACAACCTATATATACCTCTCCCACTGCCCCTCCCCCTGCACACCCCCTCCCCCATGACCCCTGCACACCCCAGGAAACCCCTGCCCCCTCCTCCACCCCTCCAACCCCGACCCCACTATTAGAAATTACCATTTTTCTATTTAAGTTCTATTAGGTTTCTATATAATTTGTATATATTTCTATTGTCTATTTAAACTTGTTTACTGATTTGTATATATATATCTGTGTGTGTGTGTTTTACTTGTTTTTTCAATGGAGTTACATTTTATATAGTTTATTTATTATATCATTGACTAAGTATCTATGGATTATAAGAACCCCTGATAGAATTTTTTTTTATGTTTCTCTTTTAAATTATATTTACAGATCTATTAAAAAAAATTAAACATGATCCTTTTAAATTATTGTATAACCTAAAAGAGTGAATGCAATCTATTGGTATTGGTTAATTATCCCTTTATGTTTATTGAAACCAATATAAATTTGTATTCTCAAGTCTTCCTATGGAATCAACATTGTAGGAATTTATTACCCCATATGTTAATATAAATAAAATATAGTGTGAATAGACTTATAATGGTGTGGCATCACATACAGCCAATACATGCTCTATTCAACCAATCGAGTCCTCAGGAACCTGATATACCAACATCCCTCATAAGAAACATTAATTAATAGAGGTGCCGGCATCATTATCATGATGAAGTGAAAAAATCACAAAACAATAGCTAACACTACAACTATAAATCCGAAAAAACATTCAAAAAACTAACACCAGAATCTTCTGTAGGAGATAAATAAAAGTTGTAATTTTTAAGTACAAGACAAGTTGAATCACAATAGATAGTTCTAGATGGGTCTAAATAAACAATAGGTGGAAAATATACAATCTGAGGTGCAGTGGAATGGGTTCACATATAGAAGAAATCAAAAATATCAACAAATGAGGGAGAGAAACTAATAGTAGAAAGAGAAAATAATAAGAAGAAAATGGAAAATTTGAATACATATCGTCGATGGTGCACTAGAAGAGATAAAGGAGTTGCCTTAAAGCAATGTCGACGAAAAGGTACAATGGTCCCATCAGTGGAGGATTAAACTCAATATAATAATATTAAAACTTAAATATTAAATAATCAAACATGCATCATAATATAATAATTCAATATATGTAGAAGAATATAGAAACACTGCAATATAATACAATATTTCAATAATAAATTTTTTTTGCAAAATAAAATTCCACATATTAACAATAAAAAATACAATTAACATAAATAGTGAGTCTCAATATCAGTATCATAAAAATCATGAAAACCCTAATCCAAGCCTCCTACATAAACACCATCACCACCTCTCACACCACCAGCATCAATATCAATGTCAGCATCAGTACCGGTACCGGCACCGGCACTGGGTATGGCTCCAGATCCAGCTTTATATTTGGAACTTCATCTAGAACTAGAAAATGAATCTACATTAGAAAAATTAATTGCCATAAAATAGGTGTCAATGGGTGCTGATTCTTTTGGTGGAAGTGTTGAAGAAATGGGAGACATAAAATTCATTATTTTTACAGTTATCACCTTTTCTGATTTTTGAGTTTCTTTTTTGATTGCGGCATTCATCTATTCCACTTTGACCAAACCAGAAATCATACACAATGAAACATTTTTAGTAGACAAGTATTGAGATGGTACAATGTTTTTCCAAGTTCTACAATGAACTCTTCCCTGATTCTCATCATCTAATACCTAATATAGAATATCGTTCAGGGCCAAATTGTCAAGTTTGTTTCATCCAATGCCTCCAAAGCATTCGGTTGATTGATAAAAAAAATTAAATGAAAAAAATATTATAAGGAATTAAATTCAGTCAATATAAAATAAATAAAAATATACTTCTAATCCCCTTATCGTTGTCGGTATTTGTCATAGTACCATATTTCATTTTTCTAATTGTACAAATCAATGTAGAGCAAGGAATGTGGCCCTCAATATTCAATGACTTTTTCTAAAAAAAAGAAGAATAAATAAATCAAAATTTGAAGTAAAAAAATTACACTAAATAAAGGTAAATATTTTTAATTTTAAATTACCAGTGTCTTCTCATAATCTGGGAGTGATGTGTGCCCATAAGTATAAACATTTATCATTCCACTATTATTTATTTATTTTCAATATGATTTCTCTTATAAAAAATAATTATAGAATTGCATTAACTTAAATAAAACTCATTTTCAAATAAATAAATGAATATTTATATACATAAAACAAGTACCTTAAACCCTATACTCTTCCAAAAGTCGTCCATCTCTTTGTATTATGATATTGGGAAATCATTAATCACTAATACTTCATCAAGCACTATACTGACTCTATTTTTCCCAACCAAGATATATTTCATACTTGAATGCTCTCAACATTTCACCTAAATCCATTAACCATAGATCCGTGGAATTTTTTCCATTATGAAAATAATATCAAAGTTGTAATGGAAAAAATATTTTTTTTAAAAATATTATAAATTAATATATATAAAAGGTGTTTAACATTACATACAAAGTCTCTTCCCATGAATTTTTCGTTATGTTTTCATCAAATTCCCTACTACTTATTGGTTAAACCAAAATGATATTGATGTGTCTATAAAGTGTTCCCGTAAAGATATTACATTCCGTACCATGTTTTTAATTATAGCACTGTCCTCATTTTATTCAACCATGATTTGCGTGTGTCGATTCCAAACCAATCTCAAAATTTTACGGCCTCATCATCTGGTAGAGGCTGGATCTAATCGTCAAAACATGGAAAATAATATATATGAATTTATCACTAATCACTAACAATAATGTTTGAACACATATCAGTAGATGGGGGATCTACTGACCCCTGAAATGATTTATCTGGAGGGGGAGTAGCCTCTATGGTAGGTGGGATATCTACAGTAGGAGTGTAATGACCCAGACCTCTCTTTTCCATTACATTTCAAAAATCAAGTGTATGAGGTGTTTCGGGAGGTCAAGGTGACTTATCCCCAACAATTTTCCAAATTTCCATTTATGTGAACAATGTCATCGGTGACCTTCTGTGAATAGTGTCATCAGTAACCTTAAGTAAACAGTGCAATGGTAACCTTCTGTGAACAGTGTCATCAGTAACCGTAGGTGAACAGGTCAATGGTTTCCTTATGTTAATAGTGTGATAAGTGACCTTCTGTGAATAGTGTCATCAGTGACCTTCTGTGAACAGTGCCATTGGTAACCTTATGTGAACAGTGTTTCCAGAATGATGTGGTTCTAGTGGTGAGTTTTTTCCTTTGCCAAATTTTGAGATCATGAACAGTGTTTCCAGAATGGTGAGGTTCTGATGGTGACCTTTTTCCTTTTCCAAATTTTGAGTACATGAATAGTGTTTCCAAAATGATGAGGTTCTAATATTGAGGTTCATGAATAGTGTTTCCAGAATGTTGAGGTTCCAACAGTGAGGTTCATGAACATTATTTTTCCTTTTCCAAATTTTTAGTTTGTGAACAGTGTTTCTAGCTTCCTACAGTTTCTCCCCTTTACATTTCCTTTTACGTAAAATTCATTTAAATCCTTGTTTTAAGGACTCTAAGAAATATTCAATTGTCGTAGCTCCAATAATAATTTCTCCTAAGGCATGGGCTGTTTTTATTTTGTCAAAACATATGGTTTAATGCGATCCATTTTTAATGGAAAATCCAGTGTATCTTAAACCACTACTCCGTTAAATCTTATATAGGGATGAGATATCTTCCTCCCTAGTAGTTCCTCCTTATTCTTGGGTGTGAGATGCTCGAACATCCCATTCCTTCTAGTAGGAGTTGTGCAATAAAACTTTCCTCCCAGGATTTATTCCACTCTATTTTGATGCAACCAAGCAATATCGATTATCAATCAGTCTTCGATATAAGGTATGATCTATCTTCATTATTTATGGTTCATCTCCTTCTTTCCCTTTTACCTTTTTATTGAATTTTTACCCCATGTTCCTAATGGGATTTTCTTGGTTGTTAGATGATGTGGTGGTGTCTCTACATCCTTGGGTGGATACAGTTTTCATAGGGGAGGAAATTGTAACATGTTGTGTGGATTGATCTCATATAAAGAATGTCAAGAACTATTTAAGGTAGGGAATCTATTTCTTCTCCTTTATTTTATGTGAAATTGTAGAGTTATCATGCTTTATCCCCCTGGATCACAATGGAACTTGCATAATAAATATTTGAACAAGATAAATAAATTGATATCGATATTATGCTATTGCCTTTAGTTTTACTAGATAGTGTGACATCTATGATTGATTGCTTAGATTTTTAGTTCTTAGTTGATATTAGTAATGAACTTAAAGTCGGATTTAATTGTTAATTGTTGGGCTAAAGATAAAGAGGCATGTAAATGAATCTGGTTCCTCTTTTTGTAATTTGATGTTATCAAAATTGTTTCACTAATCATGTTTAATTATTAGTGATAGCTTAAAGATTATGTTTCCTGAATTTTGAACCTACAAATAATAAATCGGTTAATCAAAGATGGATTATTGAACTGTTTGTTTGATAAAAGATAATTCCTTGTAGGGTTTTAAGTTACCCTTTTTCTAGTTTAAGGGTCAAGAGCCCATTTGATTTGATGTTTTTTTCCTGCATCTTGTGTTGTCGTCTGAGCCTCGATAGCTGTTTTGATATGTGGTGGATTGAAGGCCTATTGGTTGTGGTAGAAGTTGATGCCTAGAGTGGAGAGATTCATTGGTTTATGCATGTGGGTGTCGGGGAGGACACCAGGGATGATGAAATGGGTTGGATGTGAATGTTTGGTTTCTTAATGATTCTTATTAGTTGTTTATCTAATTTAAATATCCCACTACTCAAGGCATCTATTCTTTGTTACCCTTCTTCTAAGATGGGTGAAGACGCACAGAGTATGCCACATCCTTTTCGTGTCTATATTATCAAGGGAGGAAGGTTCTATGCTCTTTCTACAGGTGGAAAAGACTCCATGGTAGTTATCTACTCACCATGTTGATCCCCCTTGTGTTTATTAGCATATAATTATTTTCTGGAATGCTTGGTAATATTGGAAAGTAATTCTATTAATAAATAACTGAATAAATGATTTTAACCCATGGGGTTGGAGCTTGCTGAAATGAAATGTTGAGGTTACACTTTTAAAGGGACTGTGGACTATGGTTGTGATGCTAATGAAATTTAATGTGGAATTATTAATTGTTAATTTATGTTTAAATAATTAATTAACAGAAATTTAAACTGATGAAAAGCTAATGAGGTAAAGAAATAAATCTCTTTAAATGGGTGCATGCTTATAGGATACCATGTCTTAGAAGTGGTGCCTGAGAGTCTGAGAGAAGTTAGCTGTAGCTGAGTCTAAGACTTGGTTATGCCCATAGTGTGGTTGTGAGATATAGTATATTGTGTAATTTTTGTGTTTCCATATGCTACTCTACCCTATCAGTTAGGGTAATTGACACCCTAGGGATTCTAAACCCAGGGGGTGTTTTCCCCAACATTTAGGTGGGAGGATGGATGGCTGACTACCCCCTTTGGTCTCACTCTTTTCACTTCGTAGTTGCTTTTGTTGGTACGAATAGTGGTTAGTTGTCCCCATATTTGTTTTTGGAGGGATGTAATGTCTTGTGGTTATTCACACACAAATATTCTCAATATAGTATCCTATGGACTACTATAAGTGCATCTTGTATAAGTTGTGATGGTTTGAGGATCCTTACTCGGTGTATGGGCTGTAATGGAATGAGGTATAATACCCAGCGTATAATACACGTTATACAATATGTGGTGGTTCACAGAAACTACCTTGTTACTTTCTTGTATGGACGTGGTGGTTTTTTTACATGAGGTAAATATTGTGGTGCTTCTCCCCGGTGTCTGTGAATAAGCCTTTTTGGAGAGAGATAATTAGGACGTGCGATGTTGGGGAAAAGAAGAAAACCTATGGTGAAGTAGTAGTGGGGTACCCTTGAAAATGTTTATTATATTATATACTCTTGTATGTGTTACTTGGTGAGAGTATCCATGGTGAGGCTGGGAACATAGTATATCAGTTTAGGCGACGAGTTAGTTTCACTTGTTGTTCATTGTGATTTATCATGCTTTATTTACTTTTTCATGTGAGGCTATGGGGAGGATCCTACGGAGTTTACTTTTATACTCACCCTATGTATATATACACTATTTTTCATGTCAGTTGGAGTGGGTTGGAGATCAATCTAGTTTCTACTAGCTTGGGGTTGCAGGAGTTGTTTGAGCTTGTGGCTGCTGCTGTTTTTAGTTTCTTTTGGTGCCTATATTATATATATATCTTTATCTTGTGTTATCTTAGAGGGTAATGCCTCCCATCTATGTGTTTACTATACCCTCGGTGCTAGTCGCCAACCTGGGGCCTACTACAAGTGGGACATGGGGGGTAATTTTCTCCCTTCTCACATTGCTGGCCCAAGAGGGGAACATCTTGTCAGGAGGGGGTCATGACAGAGTGGTATTAGAGGGCTGGTTGAGGGATAGGATGAAGTTTAGAGTTACGCATAGGTGAGGATTCATGTTCTGGTAGGGAAACAGTGTCAGTCATGTTTTGAAATTGATGTAAACACTGGAGATCAGCAAAGACATAGGCATTTAGGGCCCCCTATGATCTGATGTATGGACCTTTAAGTTTGCAATGGCTATTAAACGAGGTGATATTAGTCGCATGGTAGAGAACAAGGAAAGGATCATTCATCATTATTATTTGGGATTGTGTTTTATGGGGTAGACATTAATTTAGGTTAATCTAAAATCTATAAAATAAAACTATTAATTAATTAAAGACAAGTCTTCCATATTCTGGGTTTAAAAATTCTAACTGTTTTTTATTTTACAGGTATGGCACCAGGTCAATTTCCTCGTCAGGATCACATAGAAGATGTCCAGTAGGTTGTTCCAGAAGACTGTCGTAGGGAAGAGGTTGGAGACGACGACACTTAGAGAAGGATACTTTGAGAGTTTCATATCCAGAATCTAGAGAAGTATGATGGATCTGTTTCCGATGTGTTCATGGAAGACTGGTTGGATGAGGTCGAGATAGGATTTAGTTCGATCCGTGCTGGGAAGGAGACCTAGAATTCCTTTATTATGATGATGCAACATGGATCTATGAGGTTGTCACGACCCGACCTCGGGGCCCGTGCCGTGACTACCCCAAGACCGCCTTCCATAGGCCAGGGGCTGGCGACTAGCACCAAGGAGTAAAATCCCGGTAAACAGGGAAGGCATTGCCTTTAAAAGTAACAACCACCACAGAGTCAGTAAGCGGAAAGTAACTACAAAGTGCAGAAAAGTAAAGGGGGCCGGAAATACAAGCCCAACTGTAAAGTACAACTGAAAAAGTAAAGAACAGCAACTGAAGAAAAGACGGCGGCCTCGTGTCGTCCACTGGCAATCCCACCTGAAGGGTGGGTACAGATAGCCTCCAGGCTCCTCGGGTCCCACGTCCGCTCCGAGAACGTCCCGCCCAGTGGTCCACCTCCAGGTACCGTCCTGCTCCACGCCCCAACCGTGATCAGCGCTGTCCGTCGTCTGCATCCAACACAACAAGGTGAGGGCATAGCCCGTGTAGGGGTGAGTATAAGCTACTCAGTAAGGACCCCGAGACCCCCGAAGGTCTCCCGAAATCCACAAATAATATAGCACAAAAGAAAGATGTAATCACGAAGTAACATCTGACTCGACTTAGGTATATGCCCATACATATACCTAAGTCCCCAATTCTAGCTCTACTCACGAGCCCAAGAACAACTCAATCCACGCAGGAAAGCAAGACTCAAATCCACAAGGAGAGTAAACAGTAAATCCACAAAGGATAGTTCAACACAATCCACAAAGGAGAGTAACATGAGATTCAGCTCAACCAGGTATACTTTTTCAGATGACGTCAAAGATGATCACTGATCCATCTAAGTCGTAGGACCCACGAAGGATCGATAGGTACTAACCCCCGCAAAAGACCCACATAGGATCGGGCTCACACAGAACCTGTAGGCAGTGGCTCACACAGAACCGGTAGTAAGGACCCACATAGGATCGGGCTCACACAGAACCTGTAGCACTGATCCACGTAGGATCGCTGAGTGCAGTAGTCGACGCAGTCCACTGAGGATCTCTGAACAGTCGTCGCCGCAGTCCACGAAGGATCTCTGCTCTGTCGTCGCCGCAGTCCACGGAGGATCTCTGCTCTGCCGTCGTCGCAGTCCACGGAGGATCTCTGCTCTTTCGTCGAAGTCACAGCCAGTGCTAGGGTTCCCGCACATAGCGAGCTCGTTTAGGAGGGTCCGCTCCACGAGCCGAGAGGCTGATACATCAACTGACACGTAGTCCGAAGTTGATGTATCCAAAAGTTCCGTATCGACAACAGGATCTCAACGCAACAGACGGCGCGTCAATCGGACGCCCGGTCTGAGAGTTATTGGCATTTTCGTCCCAGGGGCCCGGTTGGTTTTTAGGGAAAAACCAACCCGACCGTACTCCGCCTGTGTCCGATCCTCGGGCAGAGTATGCCAAAAGTTCCGTCTCACTTAGAGGAAACTACAACAGCTGACGGTACGTCGATCGGACGTCCGTAGCTCAAGTTATGAGCGTTTCCGCTCCGAGGGCCCGGTTGGTTTCGTGTACGAACCAACCCGGCCGAACCCAAAGTCTTCCAAAACCTTGCGTATAATATACCGAAACGACCGTATCGATCCAAGGATCGCGTAGCCGCTGACGGTTCGTCAATCGGAGGTCTCAGGCCCACGATATGGGCAAAAGACTGAAGAGGGCCCGAAAACGGGGGTTCTGGGCCCGGGGCGACCCGGCCCGAACACCCCCTGGGCTGGCCGAACCGGGTCGACCCGACCCGGCCCAACCCGGCTAGGCCGGGTCCGGTCCGGCCTGGGCGCGCCCCGGCCGACCGGACCAGCCGGCTCGGCTTCGGCCGAGCGGCCGAAGGAGAAACCGCCGCGGGTTTGACCCGCGGCTTGGAGGAACGCGGCCCGCGCGGGCCGCGTGCTGGGTGGCCGGACCGCGGACGCGGTCCGGCGGGTCGCCGCCGCCGTGGCCGAGCCGTGGCGGACTCCTCCGGCGGCGCGCCGGGCGCCGCCGCGCCGGCGACCCGCGCCGCTGCCACTTTCCACGGGCCGCCGGAGTTGCTCTGGTGGCCCGTTTTGCCTCCCGCCTGCGCCGTTGCTCCTCCCGGGGGCCGATCTTCACTGCTTAATCAACGGATCGCCCTTGCCGCACGGTTCGTCGTTGTCCACCAAATCCGCACAACAAAAGATCGGCGGAGGGTTGCCGGGTCTTGTTCGTTAGACCCGCACCCTCCGCGTTAGTCATAAACAACGGGAGGAATAGAAACAACCAATCAACAATTTTAAATAAATTTAAAATTGTTCCGAGATCGGGTTCTTTATTTTAAAAGAATAAACACGGGAAATAAAAATATTCCAATCAACCCTTACCTTGTCGTCGTCGGACGGGGGATCATCGCGGGATTGCTCGTCGCTGAAGAAGGGGGATCGTCGCGTCGTCGCGGTATCCGGCGTCGCGTCGCCAATCTCCGGATCAAGATCAAACGGATTTAATTAATTAAATCTGTTGTCATTGAAATTTAAAAAAAAGGGAGAAATAAACGATTCGTTTCTCACCTTAATTGCCGAACGAGGATCGGCCGCGGAAGAAGAGGCGTCGCCTAAGAACGTCGCGGGTAGAGCTCGTCGACGTCGCAGATCACGGTGTGCGTCGTCGAATTCTGGTCGCCGGCGTTCTTCGCGTTCTTCGCGTTCTTCGCGTTCTTCGCGAGGAGGGGAGATGAAGAAACAAAGATCCTCTCAAATCCTTTCAAAGGATTTTTAGGTTTGTCTTATTTTATAAACATGCCAACAAACGCAAAAGTGTAAGTAACGACCCATCAGTTCGTTGAATTAATTCAACGAGCGAAACAGCCCATTTAATTCACGAAATAAACCGCTCAATTAAATGGTCTGTTAAGAATTTAAGAAACGCGTCGGTTGACTTTTCAGTTACTTTGACGGGTTTTCGCGGGTGCGTTACTTAGCGAAAGAAACGGCGGGGCTCGTGCGGGCCCCACCTCACAAATATCCTACCAAGGGGGTAGGATATTTCTGGATAGCATCCTATCCAGTTCAACTCAGATCAAGCCGCCTTTAAGTGGCTTCAAGTGGCTTCCAAGCAGCTTAAGTGAAATAAAATAAAGTTGTCGCACAAATTTTATTTTATTTCTGACTTTAAGCCCCAAAATTTTAAAACCACGTCTGAGCAAACGCAACTCCGGAAGAGGCGTTTCTAAGCAAATATCGGCGCTGCGATTTCATCGGTGCCCTCAGAATTTGATTCCGGGCACCGGTTCAAAAGATAGAAAAACTCGCTCGTCCGTTCACTGAACGTACCCGAGCCAAACTTCAGAAATTGATTCCGGGCACACCGGCCCTCGGAATCAGGTGCCGTCTGAAGCTGCGCTCTTGTAAAATTCCAAAGAAAATTAAGAAAAAAAATTTCCTTGAAATTTGCGGGTCTTTACATTACTCCCACCTCAGGGCTTTACGTCCCCGTAAAAATACATCAAAAACTAGGGGAACAAATGGGGGTACTGAGCACGCATCTGAGCCTCCCGCTCCCAAGTGCTCTCCTGGAGGTTCTCGTGTTGCCTTCTGACGCGCACAAGAGGAATCGACCGCCCACGTAGGACCCGCTCCTGTCGATCCTCGATCTCCACTGGGACCTCCGCAAAAGTCGCCCCATCGTCCACGTCCAGCTCCCCAAAGTCGATGATGTGCGTCGGGTCGTGCACGTATCTCCTCAGCTGAGACACGTGGAAGACGTCGTGCACCCGGTGCAACTGAGGTGGTAGAGCCAGGCGATAAGCCACCTCTCATATCCTGCTGAGGACCTGGAAAGGCCCGATGAAGCGTGGAGACAACTTGCCGCCTCGGCCAAATCTCCGTAAACCACGTCGAGGTGAGACACGCAAAAAGACGTGGTCGCCATCCTCGAACTCCAGTGGCCTCCGCCTCCTGTCAGCATATGACTTCTGCCGGCTCTGAGCTGTCCTCATCCTCTCCTGGATGATCTGGACCTTCTCTGTCGTGGCTCGAACCATCTCTGGTCCCACGAGTGCGGACTCCCCAGGTTCTGTCCAGCACAACGGTGATCTGCAGGGTCTGCCGTACAACGCCTCGTATGGTGCCATCCCGATGGTGGAGTGGTAGCTGTTGTTGTACGCGAACTCCACCAAGGGTAGGTGGTCCTCCCAGCTGCGACCAAAGTCGAGAACACATGCACGGAGCATGTCCTCGAGTGTCTGTATGGTCCTCTCAGCCTGACCATCCGTCTGAGGGTGGAAGGCTGTGCTCAGATGGAGCCGTGTCCCGAACGCCTCCTGCAACCCCTTCCAAAGCTGGGAAGTGAAACGAGCATCTCGATCGGAGACGATAGACGATGGCACACCGTGAAGTCGTACGATCTCCTGGACGTAAAGACGTCCCAAGCTCTCCACTGAGCCCTGCTCTCTGATGGGTAAGAAGTGTGCCGACTTGGTGAGTCGGTCGACAAACACCCAAATGGAGTCGTGACCTCTGGAAGTGCGTGGAAGTCCAGTCACGAAGTCCATAGATATGCCGTCCCACTTCCACTCCGGGACCTCCAAGGGCTGTACCAAGCCTGCTGGTACCTGATGCTCTGCCTTCAACTGCTGGCAGGTGAGGCATCGTGAAACGAACTCTGCCACAGCTTTCTTCATGCCCGGCCACCAGTGCTGTCGTCTAAGATCCTGGTACATCTTCGCCACTCCGGGATGCACCGCCAAGGGAGAAGTGTGAAACGCTCT